>CM029595.1:73103267-73741922 GCA_017311375.1 Mytilus coruscus | reverse complement strand
GAAATCATCGTTGTTAAGTCCTTCATTTTATCTCATTAAAATAAAAGAAGAATGTGTCTGAGGACACGAATGCCCCCGCTCAAGCTTGCTTGTAATATGTGAAATGGGACGGAAGGACGGACGGACAAAGGTAACACTTAGCTTCCTTGCCTTGTGGCGGGGGCATAAAAATAACTTTGTTATAACTACCAGTAATTAAGAAAACAGTTTGCCTTTGTGTTGTATAATTCATTAGATTGAATAATATTGTCTCCCTTTAAAGATGTCAGCCAATCTTTATAAAAGAAATCATTTTGTTTGGATCTATTCATATATTCTTTGATTCTAAGAAAGCATCTAAATGTTGCAAAACAAGTTTATGGTGGAGAGACTATCGATAAACAGAAGTTATGTTTATGTGAGACACCAATTTATACTACAAGTAGAATATATTTTAAATATTTATTTGTAATTGAAACTTTTTCCATGGTATCAACTAATACCAATATATTTTTAATGGAAAAGTTTAATACCTTTCAGATTAAGTAAATCCAAGTCTAATTCAGTTTCTTCTTCTTTATCACTAGCATCCATGACAATACGAAGGGACTTAACAAACCATTTTTCTGCTTCTTGTTTATCTCCCCTGTCTTGACAAAATCTTCCTAACATTTCCTGTGTTTTGGCTTGTAAGAACAAATCATCTCTAGTCAATGGATAGTTCTACAATAAAATATAAAAAATAAATCCAAGGTCACAAATACTGTTACCATGGAGAAGTAGCATTTCTAAATACCAGTAGTAAGAACAGACTAGTACTTCATAGACTGAAAGGTTAAAAAGTTAAATGTATTTAAAACAAAGATATTATAAAAGTTTGAGCTTACTTACAACAGTAAATAGCAGTCCTAAACAGTTATTGAGATTCTGACCAACCCAACCCATTTTGGTGATCATGATGTAAATTTTGCATAAGCTTTGGTCTTTTGATTTTCTGTGTAGTATTAATATTTTGTAATAGTTTTTATGTCTATTTTTTTTTTATTATGGTGTATTGATCCCTACCGTCCTGCTTTTATATCTCCTTATTTACCTTGATCCCATATAATGCCCTTTACAGAGTTATTGTACATCTATAAAATTGTGCCCCTTGGTACCCTCCCTTGCTTCATTTATATCTCCTCAATTTACCTTGATCCCAAATATGGTGTTCTTTACAAAATTATCGATAACTATATACTCTTTGTAATAGAAATTATTCTTATCTAGTATTGGTATTGTAAGTTGCAATTAAGTTTCAAAGTGAATAAGAGTCTAAAAAAAATTTTTTTTTTATTTTGCACCATTGCATGAAATCATTATATACTGAGAAATAACTAGAACAGAAAAATGCATATCTAAATTCATATTATCCTGATAAATAATTTTTTTAAATTTAACAATTACATGTACCGACACCAAAATTATTAGGAGAGTGAAGAAAATACACTGTGTATTCCAGTACACCTCGTATTGCTGTTTTAATTGTGGAATTTGGTGGATTCTGCACTGCAACAGTAGAATCATATGACAGGAATCCAGTTCATGTACCGAGTACTGATGTTGTGTACGGAAAATTGCTACTGGATCCCTGCTATGCAATACTATTGTTGGAATCAGAGTGAATAATCATTAAAGATCAGCAATACACAATATACAAGGATACACATTGAACAAATGTTACTTGAACCTTCACCAAGAAAAAGTACAAATCTGTGTAGATAGTAATAATAGAACAGATCTCTAATAGCTACAAGTAAGTCTTCATATAACTTAGATAAAAATAAAGTGAAGTACACCAAAAATGTCTGTGAATCTTCTCCCAAGCATAAAAATACATTAATATCTCATTTTAATAACAAAAGTGTTCCATGTAAAAAACAAGCTAAATATTTCTGTGGCTATCATAAAAGTCATTACCATATCTATGAACTGAAATACAAATGGCTGCTGTCAACATTTTTTTCAATTATTATATAAATTTTCCAAATGAAAAATCTTTTCCAACATTTTATTTTCAAATATTTTAATCAAATACAATGTTAAAGACTTTATTTCACTCAAACAACATCACGCTATAGAATAGATGGGAGAATAATTTGCACCTGTTATCAAATTTTTTACATTGATTATTCTTGTACAAAATAAACAACACCATTAAGACTGACATCAAATTTTAATTTTAAGCATTTTAGCTTTCAATTTTCATCCAGAATATAAAATATTCATTATGGAGCCACTTATGAAACAAATGTTTTACAAGATTCTTTTTTTCGAAGTGGTATCTAGTAAAATCTCAATCTGGAGCATATTCTACTGAACAAGAGTTATCTGCCATTTGTTAAAAGTTGTTGTTATTTGGTAGATATTCAATGAATATTTGCTAATTTTTGGAGATTAAACATTTCAGACAAATGATACAATATATGGCATACAATAATATATACCAGTATTTACGAACAACTAGCAATAAGTATTATTAAAATGTACTATTCCTTTAAACTACCATGCTGAAAAAGTCATTTCTATTAATGTAGCCTTATCATGCTAACAATCTAATATACTGCTGGTTACAGTGGGAATCTTCCATATTTTATTTTCTTGCAACTGTTGGGTTGTTTTTTAATTCTAAGAGGAGGTACTTTTATAAAAATTAAACTGTTGACACACGTACAGAGATCTGTCTCGCCTGTTGGCATAAAATTCAGAAAAAGACAATTTGATGGACAGCAACATTGCTAATTAATTCAAAGTCACTGGACCAAGTGGTGGGTAGGGCCTCGAAATGGTTGACAAAGTCAGACAAACTGAGATGTACAGATAGTTATGTAACTTTATAGAAAATATTGTCTATTGTAAGTACATGTAGTTCCTATCAAACTAACTTTATCAGAAAACTTATCATTGAAAATTTTTAACTGATTTTGAAAGTCACTGGACCATGACCTAGGGGGCAGCCTTGAAATAGTTGTCAAACTGATATGTACTGATAGTAATGCAACTTCATAGTAAATATCAATGATCTTTCACAAGTAGTTCCTATCAAACTAACTTAAGCAGAAAACTTAACAATTGTTGACGACGGAGCTACTGCTGGAAAAGCAATCCCTATGTCTCGCTTTCCGTGACTTTTGTCACAGGTGAGACAAAAATAAAATTGGCCAATTTAAAATTGCAAATGAAATTCAGTAAAGTTTACCTGAAACAAGGTTTTGTATGTCAGACATGATGTTTTAAACAGTACTGAAATTTTTGTGTAAAGTTACTAGAAACTTAAAAGTATAAGCCTGAACAGTTTCAAGTAAATACAGGTATATATAATCTTGGAGTGTTCTGATGACAATCAACTTTTACAGCACAAATCCTCCATGTGTTTGCCAATTTTCTTGTGAACAAGTCTGTCAATTTAGAGCCACTACTTAATTGGTAGGTGTTTAAACCTATACTGCCAATGTGATTTTTGTTTCAACATCTGTTATTATTTAAAACAGATCTTGATAAATTTAAACAGAATTGATCCCCAACAAGAAACAGGGTTAACACATGTATGAGTTACGCTGCAAATATGTGCATACCGTCTGTAGTTTATTGTTGAGTGATGTAAGAATATCTTCTGTAGCTCCACTGTGCCCCATGTCTTTCAAGAACATGGCAACTAACCATGACAACTTTGTTGCAAATGGTGGGTATGCTGGCCCTTTCTTGTCATCTGCAATATAAATATGAGTTGCCAATGCTTCAGTATTGGTACTGTTTAATTAATACATTTTGTCTTTAAATTTCAACTGTGATGACAAGGACTTCATGATGGAAGTGAGCTATTTATAGAACATGTATGACAACTCTGCTATTTAAAATTGAAGAAAATTTGAAATAACAAATTGAAATTAATTCTGAAATATTGTTACTATCTTTCTTATTATTTATTTTTTCACCTCATAAAGCCATTTATTTTTTCACCTCATAAAGCCAATCTTTTTCTCAAAAAATAAAGAGCATTTTATTCAAATTGACAGACTTATACAATTCAAAGATTTTGAAAGAGTAGGTATCTAAAATGCATATGGATGAGATGCTTGATTTGAGGAAATGCAAAGTTTCAATTAGATTATTCTGGATTTTCAACAATATTACCTTTTGTTGGTATCTCTACATGTTTGTGTTTAGATTCTGTCAAGAATATTGTATCAATTCCATCGTCCTTTGAGACACTTTCTTTCTTCGTACTTTCATCCTGCTAAAAGAACACCCGTTCCCCATTTACTCAGTTCTCTTTCATCTGATTATGTGTCTTAAATAAATGTCAATTTTTATCTCAATCAGATATTTTAATATATTCATTTATCATTACACAATGTAGTTTACTGATTAAATATCTAAAGTCTATCTAGATAAAACTAAATAACAAGATAATTTCTTCTTAATGTTGAATATCATAGATTTAAGATCATAAGTTACAATTAATCTTATGTCACCGATTTTTATGTTTTGTGTTCAAATTTTAAAAATAATACATTATTTTAGCATCTCATCTGATATATCTGAAGAATATTTAAATAGAAATCAACTAAAACAAGAATGTGCCCATAGTACACGGATGCCTCACTCACACTATCATTTTCTATGTGCAGTGGACTGTGAAATTGGGGTCAAAACTCTAATTTGGCATTACAATTAGAAAGATCATATCATAGGAACATGTGTACTAAGTTTCAAGTTGATTGGACTTCAACTTCATCAAAACTACCTTGACCAAAAACCTCAACACAGAAGCGGGACAGGCGGATGGATGGAGGGACAGATGAACAGGCCAGACAAAATGAACGGAAGCACAGACCGAAATACACCATGCCCTCTACTATCGTAGATGGGACATAAAATGAAAATCAATGTCATAAATTAATTGTCATTTCTCAATAACCCGTTCATAATTTTTTTTCTAAAAAGACAAGTTGTTGCTTGATAAATATCACTTCAGTAAATGTAAAATAATCAAAGATTCACTGACTACATTTTGATATATATATTAACCATTCTAATACTATGTTAGAATCCTAGTGAAAAAATGTTAAAAATTAAATATGTTTTACAGGTAATAATTTTACAAACTTTTGGTGATTTTACCCCAATTGTTCTCCTTAAATGATGAATACAACAAAGTAAGGCAGTATCTCAAAATGAATTCTCACAGACAGGTTCCACTGAGACTAATCAAAATGTTCAAAATTATCCTAACCCTTTCATTTTGAGAGTGAACACTGAAATGTCTCGCCTTCTTTACTAACCATTGATTTTATGTTGATAGTCCTAAATATAAAGCTTAACATGATCCAAGAAAATGAGGTCAAGGTCAGATAAACCAAACTAGAAATACATTTACACCTTACAATCATTCAATAAACCAAACATAGCTGACCTATTGCTTATAGTTTCTAAGAAACAGTCTTAACCAAGAAAACTTAACATTGACCAATGAACCATGAAAATGAGGTCAAGGTCAGATGACCCATGCCAGACAGACATGTACACCTTACAATCAATTTATGAATTAAATATAGTTGACCTATTGCTTATAGTATCTAAGAAACAAACTTAACCATGAAAACTTAACATTGACCAATGAACCATGAAAATGAGGTCAAGGTCAGATGATACCTGCCAGACAGACATATACACCTTACAATCCTTCCCTACAACAAATATAGTTGATCTATTGCTTATAGTTGAAGAAAAACAGACCAAAACACAAAAACTTAACACTAATGAACTGTGAAAATGAGGTCAAGGTCAAATAAAACCTGCGAGACTGACATATACATCATAAAATATTTCCATACACCAAATATAGTTGACCTATTGCATATAGTATTAGAAAAAAAGACCAAAACTCAAAAACTTAACTTTGACCACTGAACCATGAAAATGAGGTCAAGGTCAGATGACACCTACCAGTCGGACATGTACACCTTACAATCATTCCATATACCAAATATAGTAGACCTACTGCTTATAGTATCTGATATATGGACTTGACCACGAAAACTTAACCTTGTTCACTGATCCATGAAATGAGGTCGAGGTCAAATGAAAATTGTCTGACGGGCATGAGGACCTTGCAAGGTACGCACATACTAAATATAGTTATCCTATTACTCATAATAAGAAAGAAATTAACATTAAAAAAAATGTTGACTTTTTTTTTCAAGTAGTCACTGAACCATGAAAATGAGGTCAAGGACAATGGACATATGACAAACGGAAACTTCGTAACATAAGGCATCTATATACAAAGTATGAAGCATCCAGGTCTTCTAGCTTCTAAAATATAAAGCTTTTAAGAAGTTAGCTAACACCGCCGCCGTAGCCGCCCGATCACTATCCCTATGTCGAGCTTTCTGCGACAAAAGTTGCAGGCTCGACAATAAATTAGTTAACCAAAATCAATAAAACTTTTCTACAAGATACTTGTGTATTCTATATTTAGAAAAATGGAAAAATTGCAAATTCCTTGTAGGAAGCTGCCAATAATCATTTAGTTTTGTGCTTTTTAGTTTCTATTTTTACATGCCCTTCCCTTTCCTCTTCATAGTTTCATTTTTTATATTTTAAAATATTTCTTGAAAATTTGTAAAAAATTTACTGTATATTTGCAAAAATAAAACAAAAAGCAAAATTAAATTATCTCCACTTCCTCATGTTTGTAGAATGGTATGACTCTAAAATTAAATTTAATATGGTCCTATTTGCATTATATCACCACTGTCTTGTCAAAATTCCAACATCTTTGTGGGCAGGGATTAAGTCAAAATTAATGAATCAAAGAGCAATATAATCTTCAAGTACTATAGGTGTATTTGTGATAAAAAAAATTCATGGTTTCGTAAAGATTATTAGATAATTTTCAGTATTTGTGGCTACAAAATACACACAAAACAAATCAATTGGAAATTAACCATTGCCCAATCCAAAAGGGTTTCTAGCAGTTAAAAACCCCCCTGTCTTGAGAGTTTGTGTTTTGTTTGTTTGTAAAAATTTACACATATCACCAACCATCCAGGTAGAACTCATTTAGAATATAAACCTCTGCATCAATGTCTGTTGAGATTTCATTTGAAGTTAAATTTATGGTTTTGATTCATCATTAAATTTCCAAAATATCAATACCTAACAAATTAAAGAACTCTCACACTATTCTACAGCAAATACCCATTCCCCATTTACTCTGTTCTCTTTCAATTGATTATGTGTCTAAAATTAATGTCAATTTTTATCTCAATCAGATATTTTAATATATTCATTTATCATTACACAATGTGGTATACTGATTAAATATCTAAAGTCTATCTAGATAAAACTATAAAATAACAAGATAATTTCTTCTTAATGTTGAATATCATAGATTTAAGATCGCAAGTTACAATTAATCAGTTATGTCACCAATTTTTATGTTTTGTGTTCAAAGGATAAGGTCCGGTAAGGGCTAGTTTTGGCCTAATATTCGAAGTACATCTAATGAAAGATTTTTGACATTTTTTAAACACTTAATTAAGTGTCTACTTCAGTCGATTCAATTAGTGTATGTAAAAGATTTTGACTGATTTGGTCATTAAAAACGCTCAAATGGAGGCTTAGATATGAAAAATCTATCAAATATGCCATAAAACGTCACTATTCAGATAGTTTTTGTTTAAAATACAGTGCTCCAGCTAGAAATTGAAAGGGGCAGGGTGCCAGCGGAGGGCAGGGCACTTTTTTATGATAGGAAAAGGCACTGCTCATTTTTTTTGTCTACGTTTTTGTGTGTATCACGAGTTCACATTGTTTTTTTTTTTACTGTATATGTTGACAATAAAGATAATAAGTTGTTGTTTTGATTATTTATTCTATAAAATTTGTATTAGAAAAGTCATTCATACTACATGTTCATAATACATGCATGGCAATACACGTTCATACATCACATCACTATTAACCAAAAGAGTCAAAATAAACTAAATAAACTTACTATAACCCCCTTTCATTGTTCCTGTTTAGGAATTATTTAGTATAACTTCACAAAATTAAATTGTCATGATAGTTTATCTACACCAAACTCTATTGTGTAGGATTACAGCCTAACAAGTTTCAGCAGGTGTCCTAGATATTCTAAATTGACAAAGTCTAGATAGAACATGGATTGACAAAAGTATGATTATCAAATATAAATTGCAATATATTTTTTTTTTGGTATGTTCAAAGACAGTTTTGATCCTTAAGGTAACATTCTTATATAATTTTGTATTCAAATGTTACTTTATTCCTATTTTCAATGATAGATAATATTTTAGGAGCACAAATTTGTAATATCTTAAAACAGGGGAAGTAACTCCAAAATTAATTTCCAACATGTTTACGATGAAGTTGAGATGGACGGGCATCCAGGGCGCAGCGCCCTTCTATTTTGGGCTAACGAGACCACTGAAATATAAGTGGCCGCATTTGTGCTCAGTCTCAACCTTTATATATGTTATGTATTATCATGAAATACAACATATATTTAAATATTCAGACTGAACTCAAATGCGGCCACTTCCATTTTAGACAAAAACCGCCTTGAAATTAGCACAAATGCTAACATTGTGTAGACTTCAGTAATATTGCATGAATTTATCATGCTATTACCTGGTGCATGTGTATTGTATTGTCAAAATCAGCCCATATTTATGGAACAGAAGTATCCTTCTTTCCAATAAATAGCTAAAAGTTTAAATTTTAACAAATTTGTAAAAATGCTATATTTTGGGGCCAAAAATGGGTCTTACCGGGCCTACGCCTTTGAAAAAAAAATAATACATAATTTTACAGCATCTAATCTGATATATCTGAAGAATATCTAAATAGAAATCAACTAAAAAAAATGAAAATCAATGTCATAAATTAATTGTCATTTCTCAATAACCCGTTCATAATTTAAAAAAAAAAAGACAAGTTAAGTTGTTGCTTGATAAATATCACTTCAGTAGACGTAAAATAATTTAAATTCACTGACCACATTTTTTATGTATATATTAACCATTCTTATACTATGTTAGAATCCTAGTGAAAAAATGTTAAAAAAATAAATATGTTTTACAGGTAATAATTTTACAAGCTTTTGGTGATTTTACCCCCAATTGTTCTCCTTGAATGATGAATACACCAAAGCCCAGTAAGGCAGTATCTCAACAAGAATGTGTCCATAGTACATGGATGCCCCACTCGCACTATCATTTTCTATGTTCAGTGGACCATGAAATTGGGAGTAAAAACTCCAATTTGGCATTAAAATTAGAAAGATCATATAAAAGGGAACATGTGTACTAAGTTTCAAGTTGATTGGACTTCAACTTCATCAAAAACTACCTTGACCAAAAACTTTAACCTGAAGCGGGACAGACGGACGGACGAACGAACCGACGCAGAGACCAGAAAACATAATGCCCCTCTACTATCGTAGGTGGGGCATAAAAATGAATTCTCAAAGACAGGTTCCACTGAGACTAATTAAAATGTTCAAAATCATCCTAACCCTTACATTTTGTATTACACCAAATATTAAAATACTATTTGAAAGTTTATTATGTGACAACAGATTAGCTCATGCATGTTACTGCACTGATATGTAAAATAATAGATTCATGTATTATGCAAACTGGATTTTAATCTTAAGACAATATCCAAAAAGAAAATTTCAGACAGGTTATCCAGCAACTTACAGTGTTGATTGTTCCAAATTGTACTCATAATTACATTTCATAGTACATCAGGTATGAATATATACCTTTGAAAATTCATCTGACTGCATATAAGTCCATGCATGTTATAGCACTTTTAACTACTTGTTATAGTGGAAAGATTGAATAAATGAAAGATTTCCAATTGGAAAAAAGAATTTAATTTATCAATTGATGACACAAAATCACTACAGGCAGGTGAAAAAACAAAAGCAAATTAAGGAAAAGTGCTTTTATTGCTGTTTTTCATCTCAAAGTCACATTGAGGCCTTCAACATGGAGCAAAAAAACCCACATGTCACTGAGCTTTATTTCACTGAACTTGATAAAACATAAACATCAGTTCAATTTCGCTAAAAGAAACAGTGCTCATGTGAATCTATTCAAGTTTAATTATAATCAGATGATGCATTTTCAACAGTATTTTTAAACACTGTATGAAACTTTAAGTGTCGTAACATGTGATAAATATCAACAAATAAGTCTGATAAGTTAATCTGGCTACTGCCTTTTATCATAATGATAATAATTAAAAGGTTAGGTTAAATGTAATATGAAGTGGGAAGATAAACTTCAGTTTTTATATCTGGATGGCTTCTACGATATTAAATGAACAATTTTATGATAAACTCTGTCTGTGTAAAGTTTCTGGTGAGAAAAAATGGAAGTGTATGAACTGCAAAGTGTTGCTTTGTGACTTATGTAAAGAACTGCACTATGCTAAAGACCATGAAATTGTAGATGTACCAGTAAAAGAGATTATTCAAGATGAGACCAACTCGTTTGATATCGTTCTAAATCAAGTGGTATTGTGTGAACAACACAATCGGTCATATTGGCAATATTGTCAGTCATGTGATGTGTTGGTTTGCCTGACCTGCATTTCAAATTGTCACAACAACCACAAATTGAAAGAAATTTCTGACAGTTATAAAATCAAAATGGAGAAATTAAAAGAACAACAAACAGCAATTAGTAAGTCAACTGCAGAATTGGATAAAAATTCTGTTGAAATTTCAAAATGGCATAAAAAAGCTGAATTAAAGTATCAAAATGCCAAAGACGACATTATTATCAAAGAAAAGGTTTTGATAGATGCTGTACACGAGTACACAAGGAAACTTCAGTCAGATTTGGAAAATAAGTGGAACGCAATGCACGAAACATACACAGCTAACCAAAAACATGTACAGTCAACTAGAGCAAAGTTTAACAACGAATGCACCAAACTTCAAGATATAATCGAGTCTAAAGACCTTGCGAGAGTCTTTGGGACATCGAAATCTGATGAGTTTGCTGATACAAGTCAAGAATTAAATATGGACACTAGACCAATGCAAGTTTTCATTCCTGGCAAGACTCCAGAGATAAACCAATTCAATTTTGGAGAATTACGCACTGATATTGAAGTCAAGGTTATGAACCAGTTGGCAACTGAAATAACAGATGTGAATTACTTATTGTGCTCACGCGATGGAACTGTTTGGATATATGATGAAAATGAAACATTATTATACCATGCAACACCAGAAGGAAACAATCTAACAATTATGTCACGTTTTCAAATATTTTTCTTAAGCATGGATTCTCTTCCAAAATCTGATGACCTCCTTCTATGTTCAGGTGAACCCACATTACAACAATTGGACCGAATTCATGGAAAACTGACCGATTCTAAATATAGGACTGACTCATATGTATATACAACAGCCATCCACATCACCCATGATAAAAGAGTAATAGTTGGGGGCAAAGGTCAGAAGGGAGGAAATGTGGTTATTGTGCTAAATAAGAAAGGCAAACAGGACACGTTTTATGAACATGGCGAAACAGCGAAATTCTTTTCAAAAGAAGTCCTTGCCATATAACAACCTCGGCTGAGGGCAATATTTGTGTTGTTGACCGTGAGAGACTTACAGTACTGGACGGAAATGGGGAGGTCCTGAATATATATGCTGGAAATGACAGAATAAATACATCTGACAATGAGTTCAATCCAACAGACATGGTTATTACACCACCAAATAATCTTATCGTAGCAGACTCGAAAAATCATTATCTACACGTTCTTGATAGTTCGGGAAAACTACTTACTTATTTCAATACCAAAGACATTGGAATATTACTCCCAAGAAGCATGAGTTTTTCAAAAAATGAACACTTGTTAATAAGTGGCTCTAACGAGGAAGGAAATTCCAAAAAGACAATTCTTTTTGAAGTAAAAATTATTGGATATTGAAAAAAAAAAAAAACAGTAAACTTGCAACAAGCTATTAAAAGACCTATTTTTATCACATAAATTCTAAGTCTTTATTTTCATTCTGCCTATCAGAGTTCTGTTTGGTTTTTGTTAAAACACACTTACATTTCACAATCTTCAGCTTTTATGACCCTTTCATATCTATATAGACTTTATTGAGGGTTGGAGTTCCAAAGGGTAATAATCACTTGTCCAAAGTTTGTTATTTTGATTGATTGATTGTTGGTATTTATGCCACTTTCAGAACTCTTGGCTATTTCATGGTGACAAGTTTTCATTTATGGTGGAAGCTAGAGTACATGGAGAGAACCAATTACCTCCAACAAGAAAACTGGCAATGCTAGGAGACAATTCTTGTGCAAAAAACCATCACAAATCTTGGATATCTTTATCAAACATTCCCTTGTCCTCAGTTTTAATCAACAGTCAAACCTATATATGTGTGTAAAAGTCACCCTGGGGACCAGAGAACAGACATTATATGAGTGGTGAATTTTAAATTGAGGTTCCAAATGCATAGGTATCACTACAAGAGGATGAGGAGAGGGTGACCTGACAAGAGAGGTTTTGGCTTCATACAGTTGATCTTAAAGCAGGTTTGACTGAAAATAAAATGTCAGTACATACATTGATTTACCTTTATTTGTTCCAGAATGTGAGACCATTAAACATAAACAAAATGAAATAATGATTGTTGTTTGCTTAATGTTCAGTGGAAAATATTTCATGCATGTTCAGAAAAAGAAAATAGTAGACAGTGCTGTTAAATTAGTTAAGGTAATAACAAATTAACTTTTAGCTTTTTAAAATTGCCTTATTCCATTGTGCTCAATTTAAAGCAAAATAAAAATTACTTAAACCTTTTAATGGTCTAAATATTGCACATACTTTTTTTTACATCTGAACATATTGAACATTCCTAATCCATTTTGTAAATATGGCAAACTTATGCTTTGATTTGAAAATTTTAAAAAATCAGATGAATAATGAATCAAAATCAGAGGTTCACAATGTTATAAAGTACTTAGTATTATATATGAAAGTTGAATTGAAATCAAGGCATTGCAGAAACATGTTGTTGGCTGATGAAATAATGGCAAGGATAACAACATTTAAATATATACATATAAGCATGTGCAGTAAGTAGGACTAATAACAAATGTAATATTTTTTTCTGCCACAAAATATAGAAAAATTGTTTAAAAATCTTAAAGAGTAATTATATTTAAAAACATTCCATGGGGAATATACTGGCTTGCAAATGGTTTCATCTCTTGTAATTCCAAAAGACATTAATAATAAATTGGCTTGGTTTTTTTCATAATTTAAGTTGGATTCAAACAAACCTTCTGAAGGTCACTGTCTGGTATACTGCCTGTTTCTTCAATGATAGATAATTCTCCTTCTGGAGCTGGTGTTGTTATTATTATAGGTATAGTGGGTGTGTCTGATTTCTCCTCTGTAGACATATTAGACATCATTTCGTCTATGTCAACATCCTAAAGTTAAAAGGAAATAAATACGATAAAAAAAGGTCAGTACCATCTTTTGTCCTGTACAAATCAGATCAAGAGGTAATTAATGAACCAACAAGTTGAACTGTGAGCTATTGCTTACTTATTATACCCTGCTATAAGTATTCGGTAAACAGAAAGTTAATAAATGATAGATGCAAAAATGCATAATACAGTATAGCATGCTCACATGAAGCTTTATTCAGAAAGCCTTGATTTTAGTTTCTGAGAAAAGTGCAATAAAAATTCATACATGGCCATTATGTGTAAGAATATGTATGAGTAAGCAAGAAGTTGATAAGAGAGGCGAAAAATACCAAAGGGACATTCAAACACGTTAGTCGAAAATAAACTGACAACGCCATGGCTAAAAAAGAAAAAGACAAACAGACAAACAATAGTACATAAAACACAACATAGAAAACTAAAGACTGATCATGAGCAACACGAACCCAACCAAAACTGGGGTGATCTCAGGTGCTCCAGAAGGGTAAGCAGATCCTGTTCCACATGTGGCACCCGTCATGTTGCTTATGTTAGTACAAACCCAGTAATAAGTCTAATTTGGTAGGTCACATTTGGAGAAAAGGGGACAGGATTGTAGTTACGACATTTTGAACATATCAGTATCATCTGTGAAACGGATATTCCATAACAGTCAACCAACTCGTGATGGCATCCGTAATATTTACAAAGGGATGATTTCAACTTCACCACTTGGAACTCTTGGTTTAAAAACTTCCTTGTGAACAGCAATCCTCTATCAAGGAAATCATGATAGGAAATACAAGCCCTGGAATATCGTATCAACTGGGAGATATATACTCCGTATGCAGGCACTGCTGGAATGTTGCTACATAGAAATATAAGCTGAGCAATGCATCTGAAAATGCTTCAAACAGACTATCATGCTCACATGAAGATTGAAAATTAACTTCAGGAAACTCTATAGTTTTATAGTTCCTCGGAAAAATGTGAACAAAATTTTATGAAACTGATAGACAGATGTATACCAGTATACACTCTCCTTTGTAGCTGGGGGTATAGAAAACTTTGACATAAGAGAAAGTTACATTCTGAAAATAAAAAAGTATGGAATACAGATGCTTTCATCATTTTATCATTCCTGATCATAATGTGAGCTCAAACTTTTATCTACCTCACTGTCATATACAACAGGATCCAGTATACCAAGTTTCATTAACATCTGTTGGTATGTTGTTGTAACACTAATGCCCTCATCTTTCAGGATATTCCAAAAGAATGCTAGATCCTGCCTGTTTGATGGATTTTTCTTGGATTCATCTAGGAAACCTTCCAAAATCCTGTAATTTAAATAGTAAATTCACATTTATATTCAAGGGGCCCTGGGGCCGATCCGTAGTTCGTCTATAGTCATCAGTAACAAGTTTATACAATGGTTGTGAGTTAGAACACGGCTAGTGGCAATGTGCTTGATTCAGATCTTTATTGACTAGGATTGCCAGATTTCCTGCTGAAGGTCATGGTCTCTCAGTGTACTCTGGGTCCCTCAGCCAATAAAAATCTGGCAGCATGAAATAGCAAAGTATAAGTGGTGTTAAACACCAACAGGTAATCAATCAACCAAAATTATTTAACATAGTATGAAGTACCAGCAATCTCCAGGTTCAAAGTCTGATTTATACAGTCTAAATGAGTTTGAAGTTTAGCTTTTTCATTCTTTTAAAATTCTATTAAAAAAATCATCAAAGTGAAAAAACTTATGATGTGTCAGTCAATGTCTACATGAATATTAAATGTTAAAACAGACCATTTTGTACATTGTTATAAATTACTCAATACTATATCTTCTGATTGTAATTTCTTTGAATAATATAGAACATCTTACACAGGATCAGTCAACACCCGAACAAGAGTTTTTATGTCACCAGACATCAACAGTTGCCATGGTAACTCCTCAATGGTTCTCTGACAAAATGGCTGCTTGAGAAAAAATTTTGCTACATGGCTGTGGAACCTCTTCTTCTGTTCTTTCCATTCATTTTCTGGTTCATTTGATGTAGCAGCAGCTCCACCACCTGCTTTTAAAGAATCTGAAAAATATAATTATATATATATGTCAACCAAGGCTAGTTTATTTGATCATTAAAATATTTTTCAGATAGTAAAGTAAAACTGGTACAAACAGGATATAACAGACCCTTTTATGATAATTTTCAAAGCATTTCCATTGAGTACGTTTTTTGGGAAAATCCTATATTTTCTCATATCTTTTGATTAAACACTTCTGTAAATTTCATTGAGAATACTTTCCACTTGTAAAAATCATTTGCATGCTCAAATATTGGTACAAATAGGGTCTGCACTGACTGCAAATAAAATAAATATTTCTACTAGGTTTTTTTTCAGAATTTAGATGACGAAAAATAGAACTTGCCAATCAAATACATCCACATGTAAATATATTATTTTAGGTATACTCACTTGAAATCCAGAACTAAAATCCATGAAGGGATCCAAATCCCTCTGCTGATTTCAGATCGGGATATCCAGTGTGGTCTAGTTTAAGATGCATTTATTATTACCAGATATGCATAAAATACTTTTTTTGTAAATTTTTAGTAAAAATAACTTAAGAAAATATGACAAGACATAAAAGTTAACAAAAAAAGTTTGTTAACTGTCAAGTAAAACTAAATTATTTTATATTTCATACTGTTTTAAAAAATATATCATATCACGAAAATATTTTGTAATGTTTGTAATGCAAAAAAAATGACTGAATGGGTATAACAAAGTCATACTTTTCACATACTGTTGATTTTTCTTATAAAGCATAAAGCTCTCAGCTATATGTTTATAACATACTTTAAAATATTTCATCAAAGTAAAAAATCAATGAATGTCTAAATTTATATGTTCAATCTTTTTAAATCAAATGTCAATTTTTATTGAGGGGCCTGATGGGTTATTTTCGTTCTTCGTGATCGGCGCATTTTCGCTATCGTGATCTGTTTTTCTACAGATTTTTTTTTTTTTTTTTATTTTCGTGATCCGTGATCATGGAAATTTATTTTCTGTGAATCCTGATTGACAAAAAAATCAACTCGTGAATCATGATGAGACCCCCATCAGGCCCCTCTTTATTGACAAGAAAAGTTATCAGTGTTTACACTACTGTAACAGACTCACAACTGTAGCTTTTAATTTAAAATTGAAATAGTGTCATAGTGACCTACTTTATAAAGTGTTTATATTTTTAGTGATACATCTAATAGTATGTGATTATTTTACCTACATTTTGTTTATTTTGAAGTATTTAGAATTTTCAGAATTCAAGCTGATAGAAACAGTGAACAAGAAGCCAAAAATGTGTTAATTTTAAGATTTTAAGCATTTTTAAAAACTAAAATATATTTTAACATCTAAGAAACATTAAGCATTGAAGTTTGTATGAAAAGATATACATTCAATTTTGAAACTTCTATTTCTGATATTAAAATAAAGTAATTTAAAAGTTTAATACAATAACAAGTTAGATGATACCAAAATATAAATAGTATTTTGTAACGACCATTAATTTCGAGGTAGCACCGATACATTACCTAAACAACAGTCACATCCAAGACAAAATAAAAAATATTGTTTACTTAACCTTATGGTGTTTAAGACTAAAAAATATTTGTAAAGGGTTCTGCAGAAAACTGTATCTCTCCTGTGACTGCTGCTGTCAGTGTAAAAGTGTAATGCTGATTGTAAACAGTAAGTCCATTTATCAGTAAAAATACAGAAGAATAAATATTTTCAAAATTTTGCTCTGGATTTGTCTTTTGGTCAAATAACAAGATTTTTCCTAGATTTGTTAAATTGACAAAGTTATTGATGTCTAAAAAAAACTTTAACCACAGACTGAACGTAAATGTTGACGATGGAGAATGTAGGGTCAGTATGTCTCGCTTCCACGACATGAATGCTGCAGGCTCAACAAACAGTCATGCACATTGAGCAATTATAAATCAAATTTGTTAAGCAATTAAAATCTGTAAAGCTTTACATTTTACATACATGACAAATAAAAGTTATAGACTTTGATCATTTTTCAGGTATAAACATTATAAGGTACAACATCAACATTATAATAGGGGGAAGGGGGGATTGTATCCAAGGTTACATATGACTGTCAATGCAGCTTAAATTGATAAATTACAAGGCAGCATACATGGTTAGCAAGATTGTAAAGGTGTTACATGTTATGTTATGATATAAAGCAAACCTGTAAATAAAATTGACAAATTAGCAATGAATTCTTAAAGGGTCAACAAGCATAGTACAATTAAAATGTTAGAATTATGTTTTAGTGCCTTAAAACAATATGGACAGGTCAATTTTCCATTAAATAAAAACAAACAGAATTTTTTTTTCAATGTTACTTCTAGATTAATTGCTGAAAAATTTCGTTCAAGATTTACCAAAATCATATATTGCAATAATGCAGTAAACAAAAATATGTCACTGATTTAAACGACTGTGGATTAATTTATTTTCATGGTACCAGTTTTGTGATTGAGAAAATTCAATTTTCTTTGATGTTTGATTTTGACAAAGTCTGCTACAGCAAATCTGTACATCGTTGAAGGTTTCCCATCAATTATAATAAATCTACTGTATAATGAAATTAGTGTCAATTTTCCCAAAAATACTAACTTTACAGAAGTAATAATCATCAACTAGTTTTCAAAAAAGGAAAAGATCAATAAAACAAACATTAAAATTTAGCAAAGTCGAAACATTCACTATGATTTTGACAACTGTAATATCCACAATTTTTGAATTAAGGCACTGGTGTTAATGGTTAGTCCAGGTCTAAGAACACTGTTATGATGTAAGGCGGGATTTTTCAAACCTACGGAGACTAAACTGCTTCATTTGGTTCTTTTTACTGTCTTTCTTTTTAGCACCTCCTAAAATAGCATGCATATATACATAATATTGGACTTTTGACTAATCGCAAGGATAAAATCTAAGAAATAAAGCAATGTGCAGCGTATTGAATCTTTGCTGTAAAGAAAAGGAAATCATGGGATCCCATGTCATCCATAGACTTCTAAGCGACTTCATAGGCCTGATATTGGTCAATGGAGTGATATGAACCAATATCGTTTTTAGCATATATTTCTCTCTAATACAATTTTGCCACTTGAGAATGCTATTCCAATCACACTTTATGATATTCATGGTTACATGATTAACTAGGGTATGTGTATTACAGATTTTAAAGCCATGATCAATACTATGTTCCTTTTTTCAAAATTTCAGAAAAAACAAATACAATGAAATTTATCTATGCATATGATCACTTCTTGATACAAAAAATAAAATGCTCCAGGGTGCAGCTTGATACGACCACAGAGGTCGAACCCTGAACAGTTGGGGCAAGTATGGACACATCATTCAAGCTTGATACAGCTCTGAATTTGGATTGTGATTAAATATTTGACACAGCATAGGTTTCTGACACAGAATGAATGTGGTCTAAGAACTTAAAATTTAAAATTAGACATTTACCTATTATGGTCCAATATCCAAAATCTAAATACATGGTGAGATTCAGCAAATCAAAGAACCCCAAGAATTCAATTTTTGTGAAAATCAAACTAAGTTTAATTTTGGACCCTTTGGACCTTAATGTAGACCAATTTGAAAACGGGACAATACTGTGCAATTGAATATTTCTTGCTATTGTGCAATACTGTGCAATTTAAAATTTCTTGCTATTGCGCAATACTGTGCAATTGGATATTTTTCTTGCTATTGCGCAATACTGTGCAATTGAAGATTTCTTGCTATTGCGCAATACTGTGCAATTGAAAATTTCTTGCTATTGCACAATACTTAATACAATAATTTTCACATCCAGTTTGGTGTGCATCTCCTGCCATATCATTATTATTTGCTTTTAAATATAATTCAGAAATTACCAACTTAAAATGGAAAATTTCAAAGAAAAATAGGAAAAAAGGGAAAAAAGGAAAATAATAAAAATTATGATTCATCACTCCCAAACTCAATTCCAGCCTTCCCTTTGTGGTATGGTACCTTGCAGTACAATTTCAGAGAGATCCATACACTTGAACACAAGTTATTGTCTGGAAACTAGAAAATGCTTGTTTTTGGCCCTTTGGCCCCAAATTCCTAAACTTTTAGGGCAATTACCCCAAACTCAAACCCAGCTTTCCTTTGTGATATGGAACCTTGTAGTACAATTTCAGAAAGATCCATACACTTACACACAAGTTATTGTCCTGAAACTAGAAAAATGCTTGTTTTTGCCCTTTGGCCCCTAATTCCTAAAACATTGAGGCAATTACCCCAAAATCAATCCCAGCCTTCCCTTTGTGGTATGGTACCTTGCAGTACAATTTCAGAGATCCATACACTTGAACACAAGTTATTGTCTGAAACTAGAAAAATGCTTATTTTGGCCCCTTTGGTCCCTAATTCCTAAACGTTTAAGGCAATAACCCCAAACTCAAACCCAGCTTTCCTTTGTGATATGGAACCTTGTAGTACAATTTAGGAAAGATCAATTCACTTACACACAAGTTATTGTCATGAAACTAGAAAATGCTTGTTTTTGCCCTTTTGTTGCCCTTAATTCCTAAAATTTTGAGGCAATTACCCCAAAATCAATCCCAGCCTTCCCTTTGTGATAAGGAACCTTGTGGTACAATGTCAGAGAAATCCATACACTAACACACAAGTTATTGTCTGGAAGTTACAAAAATGCTTATTTTGGCCCTTTTTGGCCCCTAATTCCTTAACTGTTGGTACCATAACCCCCAAAATCAATCCCAACCTTCCTTTTGTGGTATTGAACCTTATGGTAAAATTTCATAGAGATCCATTCACTTAAACTAAAGTTATAGTGCGAAAACCAATGTGTTTTCGGATGACGACGACAACGTCATACCAATATACGACCGCAAAAATTTTGCTGTCGTATAAAAACAAAAGGTCAATGCATTTCAATAATGCAAAATATTGACCTTAAATTTATATGCCAAGGAAGGAAAAAAATATATATATATATGTGTTATACATGGCTACATGTATAATGAAGTCAAGCCATGTGTAAATATGCTAAAACTACTATACCGATAAAAATATGTACTTATAAATCTGTACACTGCAAAAAAAACTAATTTCTCCTTTTTTTTCAGTTTAGTACAAAGTAATAAATAGCTAACCACCTTATAAATTTTCCAACCACCTTATCTGAAAACTAAGGCCTTTAATTAATCAAGTTTGTTTGCTGTATTCGTAATAATTTTTTTCTTAAATTTAGGAAAAAGTATATTTGTTTATAAATTTTGAAAATTCTATTGGTATCATACAATTCTAAAAAATAAAATTATAAGATTTTTGTTTCTAGTCTTAGGTCATAAACTATTGTGATTTTGTTCACCATCAGATCAGCACACGTACACACACAAAAGAAAGTTGTAAAACTTCTGACAGGACTATTATAAACGTTTAGTCGTTTTATTTTCAAATTGGGATACCAATATCCTTAATTTTACCTACTTTCGTTGTTTGGTGACTTAACCACAAGTGTTGCTGTTTAGAATTAAAATTTGGTTGATTTTTAAGCAAAAGTTAGTAAGAAAAATAAAGTAACTCATAAACTATTGAATTCTTTTTAATTTTAGGCACAAGGTTTTCAAAATCTGACCAAATGATTTATATAAATCATTTCTTTAAAAAAAGACTGTATACACAGTGAACAAATTTTAAATCACAAATACATAAGACCCTGAAGGATCTTACTAATTACCAATGATAAACAGTAAATATTCAATCAAAGAGCTGAAGAGCTCTGAGGGAAAGACGCCATTGTTTCTTTTTATTTTGGGGGAGGGGTTTATCTTTGATAGTCTTCATATAAAGAATGAAAAAAGAACACCTAGAATATGTAGAAAGGTTGACAATATTGAAATCAATTGTTGTGTAATGTAATTTCGTTTCCTTAGTTAAGGATTCAATTTGGACCAATGGAAGAGATCTGGATCTTCTAAATCAAAACATTCGATGAAAGTTGAAAGTTAATTATCTAAAATTCAACTGAATTCTATCATTTAACAACTACTACAATATTTTTGAAATTTTAATTGTGTACCACTGAACTGCAGGCTAGGGCCATTTTCCTTTTTGTAACAGTACTCTAAGATTTTATTTTTTTTCTCAAAAAGAAAGACTGAAAAATCTATTCAGTTTTAAATTTTCATTGATAAAGTTCCCAGTTACAACTCTCATCACAGGGATACAGGTACTAATAAAACCAATATGATTGATGTAAACTGTGTGAAGCTTGTATCCAGATCTACATGTTGATATATTTGTAAATTTCATGAATAAATAGGTTTAAACTACAAAATGCAACATTTTTAATTATTTTTTTACCATTACAATGATTATGTTGGTACACAAAATTTAGTTTTAATGGAAGACTATTAATCATATACTAAATGTCACATTTTAAGTGTTCTGATACATTAACTTTTATTTTAGTGGATTATTACTCATCAACTGAGGTACTCCTGTATTGGAGGAAGATTCTCAAAACAGAATTTTACAGAAAATGAAAACTGTCGTTTCTCTCCCAATCTCATGTATCCCCACGGCCATTGTTTACTGTGAAAGTTACAAGTTGACCTACCAATTAAAGCATTGCATGTTGATGTTTGAATGTTCAAATTGAACAAATACCAATTTTAAATTAGTACACGAACTCTGAGAATGATTTAAATAATCAGTAAAGGATATCCCTGCTTCTACGTAGTGTGGCATTCCAACAATGACGTCCCTATAATGTAGGTTGGATATATTTAGAATATCTCGTCATTCTGATTTTCCGGATTGTAAAAGAAACGTAAATAGTGTAAGTGAGAGCTGAAGATACGATTATTTCGCGAGAAACAGAAGGAAATTTGTTAAAATGTGTTTAAAGTCAATCTATTCATTTGTGTCTCCTTCTCATCAATCTCAGTAAGATTTTTGGGGTGTTTTCCACACTATAAAAACAAAATGAATGACGTGAGGGCATATCAGTCTGGTCAACCACATAGGGATTGACGGTTTGAAGCCGTCTTTCCCAAAAACAACAAACAAACTAATTTTTAAGAATGTCCTGATGAAATTCTAATACCTGCATCAAAACAGGATGTTTCATACTGAAGAATTTTGGGTGATATAAAACTGATAAGAGGAATTTCATATGAAAACACCTTCAATCTGTGAATTAATATTTATAACCATGGGTCAAATGTCAATATTTATATTAATATTTAAAATCAATGGTGAAAAGTGTGTTTCCTTATTTCATAATTTCTAAACAATATTTCATATCAAATCACTATTAGTTAGTAAAAAAAATGTTTTCTATATTTTTTTTTTTTAAGAATCTTTGCCTTTATAAAACCATTTTTTCAGATTGTCAAAGGCAAAATAGGAAAACGACCTGAAACAGGAATGAACAAAATACATTATACCAAACTTTAATTGAGCTCCATACACAATCCACAACTGATGGAAGCAATATTAGCAGGCAGCAGCATGCACATGCTATTTTGCGAAACAGCAATTATTTTATGTAGTATGAACTTTTAAGATTGATGACGTTTCTTACAAATGACTTATTTTCAATGAAACTCTTAAACAAGAGGCTCTCAAGAGCCTGAATCGCTCACCTGTAATTTTTGCTTAAATCTTTCATCAATGATTATTTTGCTTTTTAATATATATTAATGAGTGGCTTAAAATTCCATTGAAATGTTCTTTGTATTTGTCATATTTTCTTCAAAAGCAAAGAAATACATTTTACCCTATGTTCCATTTTAGCCATAGTGGCTATGTTTCTTGACGACAAAAAATAAAATACAAAATTTATACTAGATACTTTGAAACTCATTCAGCCCAAGTTTGGCTGAAATTGATTCAACAGTTTCAAAGGAGAAGATTTTTAAAGTAAGCAAACTAGATGAACAAATTGTGAAAAATTGTCTTTAAAGGCCAATAACTCCTTAAGGACACATTTTACAATTTGGGTCATATTAACTTATTTGTAGATCTTACTTTGCTGAACATTTTGCTGTTCACAGTTTATCTTTATCATTAATAATATTCAAGATAATAACCAAAACTGCAAAATTCCTTAAAATTATCAATTTAGTGGCAGCAACCCAACAATGGACTGTTAGATTCATCTTAAAATTTCATGGCTGATAGAACTTGGCCTAATGAACATTTTAACCTCTCATCAGATTTGCTCTAATTGCTTAAGTGTTTGAGATATAAGCCAAAAGTGCATTTTACCCCTATGTTCTAATTTTAGCCATGGCAGCCATGTTTTTGATGAAACAGAAAATAAAAACAAACTTTATTTAAGATACCCTAAGGATCATTCAGCTTAAGTTTGGTTGGAATTGGTTCAGTAGTTTCAGAGGAGAAGATGTTAGAAATAGTTTACACCAAACGGACGACGACGAGGATGACGACAGACGCCAAGTGATGGCTAAAGCTCACCGCTCCAAAGGAACGGTGAGCTAAAAAGTTGAGGTCATAAAACCCATCAAAATGTGTTCAGTACTAAAATTGATAAGGTTTAGGCAAAATATGTGTAAAACATTTGATATATTTTCATAATGGGAAAACAAAATTTTTCTGCAAAACTTACGTAATAAAACATATTCCACAATTTCTTTTAAATGCTGGTGAGAAAAGTCTAATAAACCATTTGCTTTCTCAAGAAGAAAGTTTCCAATGCAATTTCTGAACTGCAACCAATCATAACTTTTCACCTCTCTAGTATTACGATAACCAAGAGTCTGTAATATTGTAAGCACTTCCTCCACCGTTAAACCACCTCGGCATACAGCAAACAATCGTAAAGTATCAGGTATCCAACCCTCTAATTCTTTTTAAAAAAGATAAGAAAGATTATTGATGTAAAAATTATGTGAATTTATTATTATCTATTACCAATGAAATACTTAAAAAATTGTTGCAGCATAAAATAAGCAAAAATAAACATTCACAATAGGCTTTAACACTCATTCATATATAAATATTCTACCACTGTATCAAACTTGATTAAATATTACGCATAAAATATATTGAAACTTTGAGATTTAAACTTCATGATCGCCAAGAATTTTTAAAAAAGAGATATATGGTGGTGGAATATTTAGACATTGAATATGTAAGCAAAATTAAACATTCTTTTATCAGTCATGTACAATGCAAAAAGCTGTATTCCTTCTGTGAGATGCCATCACGCATTGTTGCTTTTATGTAACTTATAGTAAAAGAAAAAACAATTGTCTTTAACATTGAACTTAGACAAATAAATAACTGAGAAAAGATAACAATATTGTTACACTACACTGTGTCATCTGGGTCACATATTTAGATTTTGTTTATGGAAACATCATCTAAGGGGAGATAACTCAAACTATTTTTTTATTTCAATTCTTTACATTTTCAATGAGAATTGTAATGATATGATTCATAAAGCTCAGGCTGTTCATGTTAATGTTATTATATTTTTTACTACATAATTTCACACTTAAGAACCTTACAGATTAACAGTTTGCTGTGATATGTTTATGTTCTTTTGTAAGTTATGCTGAAGTTGTTTGAATTAAAGAAAGCTATAACCCAACAACACAAAAAGCCAAAAAAGTTGTAAATATGAATAAGAAGATGTGGTATGAGTACCAATTAGACAACTATCTATCCAGGTCACAATGTGTAAAAAGTAAACAATTATAGGTCAAAGTACGGCCTTCAACACAGAGCCTTGGCTCACACCGAACAGAAAGCTATGAAGGTCCCAAAAAGACTAGTGTAAAACCATTCAAACGGGAATCTATTATATATGTACTAAATCCATAGTTTTAAAACACAAAAGACATAAGGCAAACATGTTCAAAGTTCCTGATTTAGAACTGATAACTCATCAGTGGTTGTTAATGTAGATGTATTTTTCTTGTTGGGTTACTGTCTCATAAACATGTATCACACATCTCTTTTTATTTACAACTATCATTAGCCTGTTTTACTTCACTGCAGTCATTATACTCTACCTAATTCATCCTCGTCTTCACTGTCTCCATACAAACTTTCTTTATTCCAACTGTATTCTTTTGTCCATCGTTGAAAGCATCGAACACATAAATCCCGTAATGATGAAATCTTGTCATAAGTCTCGTCCAGATATTCGCCAAATTTGAATGAACACTGTAAGATTCTATTTCATTTCCTAATATATTGAGAAATAACGGATTTTTTGTAAGTTTGACATCGTTGATTTGTTGGTAGTGATTCTTATTTAACAGGTGAAAATGCTGTTGCATGTGTTCTTCCAGAAATTGCATTTGTAGATTAATGGTGTTGAAGATTGGCATTGATAACAATGTACAGTCTTGTCTCCGTGACAATCCATGAAACACTAAATCTGACCTACTCATTGTACAGATGATCTTACACTGAGGTGGGAAGGGAAATGGCAGCCACTGTAATTCTTTAACCTGCAAAAATATTCTTACGTATTATACAGTACACACAACTTTCAGGGATTCAGTTAAGAAAAACTGGTGATTTTGGGTGATTCAATATGAAACATCTCTCTCTATTTTCCACAGGAAACAAGAAATCATTTGCTGTCGGGCTAAGAATAATACACTAGAAATTCAAAGTATAGAAAAAAACTGGAAGTATGTGTCTGATAAATTAAACAAGAGGCTCACCTGGCCACTTTTTAGTAAAAATCATCAGTAAATCAGGATTATTAGCTTTGTTATCCTCAGACACCTACTTTCTTGTTTACAAATTGGTCAGTGTTTACCTGATTGAAGTGGGCAGAACATACATATAAATAGATTATTAGGTGAGCTAAAAAGCAGGTACACATTACAACTCATCACTTTTCAGCTGCTGACCCAATATGAAGTCATTCTGTTCAATGGTATTTGAAAAATGTTTGAAGAAAATTTTAAGTTCATTCAAATATTGATAAATTCAAAGTATCAGGAAGAAGATGTCAGACAGATCTGAAAAAGCTCACATTTTACAACTCATCACTGTCAAGCTGCTGACCAAATATGAATTCATTGTGTAAGTAGTTTCTGAGAGAAGTGTGATGAAAATTTTTGTTGGACAAAAGGACGAAAAGGACGGACAAGGTTATTGAAAAATAACCCCTATTCTACAGTGGGATTAACTGAGTAATTACCTGTCTGATAGTCTTTCCAAGTGTTGCACCTATTTCATCCAAACCATCAATAACAATGACCGAGGGACCTAATGATGCCACAGCATTAAATGCTTCACAGACTTCCTGGAAGGTCCAAGGTCGACCATTGTCTGATACCACTGTTGATTCTTTGTCTAAAAAAGGAAAAAAAATTAAAGGAGTAGGCACATTAAGGCCCTGTTTGGGCCAAAGAAAATAAAACTTTTGACAACTATTTCAAATTTGCACATAGTGTTTAGAAACTGCATAAAGTCAAAATATTCAAATAAAAAAACATAAGACTTTTTATCTGATGACATCACAATTACATCATATTATGTACCGTTTTCATGAAAATAATGAAAAATGCAGAAATTATTCAGTTTTCCATCGTTATTTCCATTGTGGAAAGATTGTGCCCAGCCAAGAAACAACAAAATAAATTAAGAGAAGCTTTATTATAACTACTGACATTATCTCGCAGATATGGAGTTATTTCTTGGGTGCGCATATACTTTGCCAATCTAAATATACTTAAAATTTGATGAAAAACAAGGAAAATCAAGAAATTTTACAAAATATACAAATTTCGTTATGGTTTGTTGCCATGGTAACTCGTTAAATACAAAATTTGTATTTATTTTCTGAATAAATTTTACATTAGTCTAGTTAGGAAAAATTTAAGAATATGTATGATAACTTGTAAATTTGCACTTACATTTGGGCCAATTAAGGGCCTTATTGCCCCTATTCCTTTATTGGCTTTGCTGACATGACAGAATTAATAGTCTTACAAATAAATTAGCAACATAAATTATGTGTATGTTTGTTTGAATGTTTATTACCACATCGATAACTATATGTTCAAAATCAGACATTTAGGCATAGAAATCTTAAATTTTACATCTGTGTCTTTCATGGCTATATAGGTCAAACAGAAAAAAACATGTCATCTATTATAATGAGACATATATATGGTATAAACACATGTCAATGTTGAAGACTGTATATTAACTTCTTGTATGGTTAACGGGGCAATAGGTTTCTGTCCTTTTGTTGTACACCACATATATCTTTTATGCAACAAATTTGTTTTAATTATCACTGGTGATTTATCTGTATATTTGTTGCCAAAGGACTATTATACACACATTAACTTATTCTACAGATGCCTAATGATATTATAACTACATCCAAGGGAGAAAAAAATAACTCCTGCACCCTTTCATAGGCAGTGTCTATTTGATTGTAGTGGGTGGAATATATAATTACAACTGTGCTATTTGGGTTAATCTTTCACGATGTCAGTTTTACAAAACATGAACACCGCTAATTTTGATCAATGGTTATCTACAATGCTATGACAGTCAAGATGATGTCATACTGTTTTAAAGTAGTCAAGTTTTCAATTTTTAATATAGTGTGCCACACACAAGCATGCTTTATGGCATATTTAGAAGCAAGAATCAAGTAATGTAATGAATAGTACTGAAAATCAAAGAGTAGCTTTTTACAGGCATTTCAGTCCAGTCCTAATCATATCCCATTTCATTGTTGAAAATATCCCAATAATCATTTTAAATTGACATAATTTTATTTCAATTAATCCAGGTATATTTTTTATCTAAATTTCATAAAAATGTGCCCTTTTACTGTCTGTAAATTAATTGTGAAAAAAATCAAAATAAATTTTAAATACATAGAAACTCAATAAATAAAATGATTTATAAACTAGAGATTATAAGATGAATTTGACTACAGGTGGGTACTTTTAATATGTTACTTTTATAATCTTTATTCCTTTGTCTTGGCATTATCCCAGGATTTTGAACTAACACACTTTATTAAACCTTTTCCTATTTTAAATTTATGAAGATTAATCTATAGTTAAATATATTCAGGTGAACTTGAAATTAATCTATTTGTTGACTTTAAAATATAATTCTTCATGGATATAATTAATATGCTGGCCAAATTTGGTCAAATTCATATTTAAACTATAAAGAAAAACATAATAAAATATTATTTTGAAAGTTTTAGTGGAAAAGGATTGACTTAGTTGAAAGTTATTCTATAAGTATTGGCAAACAAAGATTTAGTGGAAATTTTATATTCAGTTTACTCTGTGTATAGTTTTGTGGGCCTCTGTTTGTCTATTTTTGTTTTTTCATTTTATGGTCATGTTATTGTCTGGTGTGTTGTTTTTTTTTGTCATGGTTTTGTCTGGTGTTGTTTTCTTTTGGTTATGGTATTGTCTAGTGTTGTCTCCTTTTGGTCATGGTATTGTCTATTGTTGTTTTCCTTTAGTCATGGTATTGTCTGTGTTTGTCCTCTTTAAGTCATGAAATTGTCTGTTGTTTTCTATTAGTCATGGTTTTTTCTGGTGTAGGTCAGTTGCTATCTTATATATATTTGTCAGGATACTTTTTATTTATGTTCATATTAACGTTTAAGGACTGCAGATTACATGCACATTTCAAGTGTTGTCTTCAATTACAAAAGTCTAGCTAATTGTTTCATATTTTTCATGTCAGGGCCTTTTATAGACGACTGTACGGTATGGGTTTTACTCATTGTTGAAGGCGTACGGTTGCCTATAATTGTTTACATCCACTTCATTTTAACTCTGGTGGATAGTTGTCTCATCAGCAATCATACAACATTTCCTTTATTTTATATAGCTAATGTATCTTTTAAGAGTCTAGTTGCATTTCGTACATTGTATTGACACAAGCCTTGACAGAGATCATATATTGAGTCTATTTAGAAATTGCTTTAAGGAATAAATAAATTCCACTCTTTACTGATCTAAAATGCAAATAAACAATTTAATTAAAATTTAAAGTCAGGAAAAATTGAATGCAAAATCAAAATTCCAATCCATGTATATTTGTTGTATTAAAAAGCATATAAATGCTCCAAAAACATATATAGCTCTTATAGTTTAACCATAAATACCTTGTCTGAGAAATTCATAGCGTAATTCCTGAATGCACTGTCTTAAAAAATATGCAATGTCTGTATTTTTGGAACATGACCCAGTATATTGGTGAATGACTTTTATCTCTGGGTTTTCAGATTTGAACTTTTTAATCCAGTTGGCTATAAGAGTGCTTTTCCCACAACCTCGGTCTCCATAAACAGACAAAATTGACTTGTACTTTATTTCAACAGATTTTCTGAAAATATAGGCAAGTAAAAGTATTATTAATGTGCATCTGTCATCAATTCAAAAGTTTAATCATTACTTGAATACAATGTATTTCCTCCCTTTCTGATTACATGAATGTAAATTGAGAAAGTTTTGAAGTTACATTGGTGATAGGGAATCTACATGTATGAGATAAGTTTTATGAGTGATCGATAATGGATGGGTTGGCCTTTACTATCCAGTGGCAAATATTACATGCATATCAGGCAAGAAAATGTTGATGTGAGAAGAATATGAACCCTGCTTTGTATGAGTTGGACATACTGATCCAGATTTTAACATGCTAGTTCACTAGGTATAAACAGTCCACAGGATGATTTGTTACCCCATCTGGACATATATCATTCTGACACTGTGTTGATCAGACTTTACTATACTTTTAAATCCTGTGTGCTTAGAGAAGCGGCAAGTTATACCAATTTTCAAGTGTTTGGTTTTGCCCAGCATCGGAATGATCCCAAAACCTCCCTAACTTGAGGCGAATACACTACCACAAGACAACTGAGTGAATTGAGTGATCTATGAGAATAGTTCATCAACCCCTTTAGTTAAGTACAAGGTAATGTTCCTTTTTATTGCATATTTATATTAAACCTTTTAATTTTCTTTTCAAATTACATTTAAACATTAAAATCTATAAGATACACAGAATTTGAATTAACATGAACTTATTTCATATTATTTAATTACTTCTCACCAAATATTTACTTTTGCATTAAAAAAAAATTAATCAAATTCAAAATCAAAAAATTAGGGATATCAACTCAGACAACAGAAACAAATGACAATTTTATAGAATGTACAACTTATTAATAGGAGACAACAATAAGCTGCCATTCACCAAACAGCAGTTTTAATATTTTTTATCCCATTTTAACTATAACATTTTATCTTATAACATGTATAAACTGCAGATCTTTATATTCATACTTTTTTTTCAACATTTTTGTAAGTGTATGAGTTCTAAGTTTTGATAATTCCTCTTCAGGTTCATATGAGGGTTCATCAAGAGCAGTGAGAGCAAATTCAGTCATCTTTTCCATGGCAGTCTTGGTAGCAGGGGAGGTAATGAACACTTGACGTCGAACTTCAGCAAATATTTCATTTGCTGCCCAATCTCTGTATTCTTCTTGATCTGTAACATACAAAACATCATATTTTACACATTTCATATCTTTTTCAGCTTGTCAATAAAACATGAAAATGATAACATACATGTACATCAATAAAAAATATCAGACAGTAAATACAGCAGATCACATTAACCACTCTTATCATGCTTATTGCTATGTTGAACATAGAGACATAAATGTTCGATAAATGACATTACATTTTTTTGTCAGAATTTCAATTATTGTCAAGAATGTCCAGTAGAGCAATTCCAACTTTTATTTAGGAATTTAAAAACAACAAGGGTAACGCTATCATATTTATCATTTTATATAATATATAAAGTGTAAACATGTATATTTTTTTATCATAAGGGACTTTTTGTTATTTGGTTGCTCATGTTGCTGTCTCAATGATATTTACCCCACGTCTTGAGTACTTACATGTATCTATGTACATTTAGATATATTTTTTTATCTTTTCCTGTACCTGCAAGTTCGATAATTTGGTTCATCCAGTAACCATGGTAAGCCTGTTTATTTCATTTTCATAACATTAAATGAACAGAATTACCAAACAAACAGAATTCCCCGCCAGGGCCAAAAATAAAATTTAAATTGTTTGATGTTGCGTACCTACCCACCAAAAAAGCAGCCTACCCGAAAAACTTTATGACACAAATCATTTCAATTTTTTTTTAAAGTTTTCTTCATGCTCTAACGTCGTTTTCTTGTCTTAAACATGAAACTTATCTTGTAGTAAAAAAAAAATATCCCTACCTACCTACTTAACCCTACAAGGCATGGGTAGGCAACATCAAACAAAACAATTGTTAAGGGTGGCCCAGCATTGTACATATGTGAAGGTTTCAATTTTTTCTCTTGACTAAAAGTTCAGACTATTCTGAAATTAATTTGCTTCACATTGTGTCATCCCAATGCCTTTTACTGTTTACCATACAGCATGGGTTTTGCTCATTGCTTAGGGCTGTGACCTGTAATTGTTCCAATTACATTTTGGCCTTAGGTCAAAATGAAAAATTTGTCTCATTGGCATTTATACCACAACTTGATATTTTTAAACAAGGGGTTAAATATTTTTCCATCTGATTAAAGTTAAGTATATTTAATCGCAGTGTGTTTCACATAAATATGACAAGTGAAAAGCTACTGTCTACTGGCATGGTTATCAATTAATCTTGTAAATTATTTATATAAACAATCTGAAAATTGCAAAGGATCACCAACCCTATACAATGTTTAACCAGAACTTTTACTTAAGAACAAAATGAAAATGCATGTGATTATGTGATGATACATGTATGTACAATGTATATGCTTACTCAAAAAATATGATGCTCAATGGGTATAAAAAAATTCAAAAGAATTGTCAAACAGGATGCATATTTGTGATTGTGCACCAGATTTTAAAATTGATTTCAATACATATACATGTTATATGTAAAAGCTCAACAAGTTACATGATAAATTCTAGACCAATTATCAAATTAGTCCTAAATACCTGTAGGTTCTGAGATACACATTTATGTAATGAAAATTGTGAAGGACATATAACATGTATAAAGGAATAATAGTGTTATAATTATATAATTATTGTATATTTATAATTCATCCAAGTTTTTCATGACAAGCTAATTATTATTATATCCAAATTTGGAATTAATCAAATGCAAGCATGACAGGCGCTAGGCTTGATATTTAAGATAACATAGAAATAAAAGTCTCTATATACCATGTATACATTTTGTAAAATGACATGAATGATACAATATTGATTTTTGCATTTAATGTACTTTAGGAACTTTTGAAAATTGTACTTTTGGTTTGGAGATAATTAAATTTCAAAAATCAAATGGTTTCATTATCATGATTATAAAGTACCTCTAAATCACTGTAAACAAATTGAATTGAAAAATCAGTAACAATCAGAGTGAAAAAACTGAATCATCTTGCAATATTGATTATTTCATATCGGTTAAGAATTAGCTTCTCTTATTGGATAAAAGGGCCACATGACATTCTTTATTCTTGGTAATTCCATCGGTCATTAACAGAACAAAACAGACCAGAAAACTACGTTAACAGACTTTTACATGTGACCGAAAGAGTGTTTTCTGTTAATGAACGATGATTCATACTTATCTGTTTAGAGATGTCCCTTTAATTAAACAGTTTCCTGTTTTCAATTTTATATTTAAGTTGTTGAATTGTTTATCATATATTTTCGTAAATTATAAAATTATAGAAAACTTTATTTAGTATTCATATACCATGTATACTGAAAAATTGCACTTACATGAATGGCAGTGACTTATAGTTACATGTATTACTACGACTGGTTTTCACTCTTTGCTATAGAAATCGATGCGATAACTCGAGTTTGCTTTGAACATTTTGAATTTATGAGAATTTATAAAAACATGGTTCCTCAATGAAATAAACATAATAGTTATTGAAGAACTGGTCATTATCGTGATACATGGACTGCCCGTAAGACAGTGGTATTGACTGCGACAGCGATAATGACCTCGCCTACCATGCCTACGGCTCAGTCATTATCACTGTGTTAGTCAATACCACTATCCTGTGGGCAGTCCATAATCATGCTAATGACCAGTTTTCAATAAATATTATGTTAGTATAACCTTTCATAAATTGCGATAAGCTTCTGGAATTGTCTGTTCCCTGGAATGAAACTTGTTCCCCCATAAATTGTGTAATGACGTTGTTTTAATCGTACCAATAAATTACTTTTGTTGTTATATATTTCTTGTGTAAGTATGGATAATTATGCACTGACTTGTTGAATTTACCTAAATGTATACTATTGATGCTCTTGTGTAAAAATCCCGGTCTAAACATTGTTAACTCTAAAACTTTTATCATTCTTGCCTTTGTTTTTACTTTCATTTTGACATTCGGAACACCTCTTGATTGTTTATTTCAATTGAGGTACAAAAACATTTTACCAAAAGCCCAAACATAATTTTGGTAGCTACAGTTGTACCAGTTCCAGTTAAGGTAATTTAGGTATTTCCATAGTAGCTTATGGTAAATGGTAAACCAAATCAGTAAATTGGTCTACGGAATATGCCAGTACCATGCTACCAAAGGAAGGCACTGACTTGTTTTTGAATTTACCTAAATGTATACTATTGATGCTCATGTGTAAAAATCCCAGTCTAAACATTGTTAACTCTAAAACTTTTATCATTCTTGCCTTTGTTTTTAACAGTTACATTCATTTTGACATTCGGAACACCTCTTAATTATTTATTTCAATTGAGGTACAAAAACATTTTACCAAAAGCCCAAACATAATTTTGGTAGCTACAGTTGTACCAGTTCCAGTTAAGGTAATTTAGGTATTTCCATAGTAACTTATGGTAAATGGTAAACCAAATCAGTAAATTGGTCTACCGAACATGCCAGAGTACTATGCTACCAAAGGAAAGAGTTACTGGATGTTAAACTTTATTCCCTATTTATGTATTTTATTACAAAAACACATTCCTATAGCTCTGTTTTCATTACAATACTAACAAATGTAGTCAGAATTCTGGAAAGAGGAAAGAGATAATTAAACCCCAAAAACAATGCTTTACAAATATCCAAATGCATAATCAGAGATAAATTTACATACACTATACATGTAGTATGGACCAGACTGAGTAATTAAATTTTTGCCTGTGATTTTCTGTCAAATCTGTTAGCTAGGAAAATATGTGTTATTACTTGGACTTCTTCAAGATATTATTAAAAGAACTTATTCTACAACTTATACTGACTAACAAATTGTGTGTGGACGACGTTTTCAAAGGTGCGTTCTACATGGTACGATTTTCCTTTTGATTTTTCTCTGTCCTATAGTTCTCCCATTTATTTGTATTGTAAAAATCTTAAGTGAAAATGTTTATTAATCTTGCCATAAAAGCGATAAAAATATTTAGTTGAATTGTTAAGTCAGAATATTTTAGACTTACGATAAATTTTACATTTTAAGATTTTTCTGTTGTGTCGTAGTTCTACTCTTATATATGTGTTTCTAAAACCGCACCTTGTGGACACTAAAATCTGATGTCGTTTGGTTAAGTGAATGGAAAATTGTATCGTGTGAACAGAATGCTGTACTATTTACCTGGGCGATGGTTTCTAATTGGATGGAAAATCGGATGGAAAATCATACCATGTAAACACACCTTTGCTCAACAGTTGAATTTATGGGGTATAGTCAAGAATCACAAAATAGCTTCACACTGGTTCTTCCATTTTTAAAAAAACAGACGTTTTCCTAAAAAAAAAGTCTGTCAATCTGAATGCCTGTATGGTACATGTTTTGAAGTTTCTGAGAAGAATATAGGTCCTAGTATATATATGCAAGTCTCAGAAGGATAGCTATAAAGTATACTAAAATACAAATGTACAAAGAGATTATACATGTACATCTTATACTGATGTTTTACAAATAAAGCAGTTTATTTTGGGAACTTCTGAATGAGTTTCTTACCTAAAATCTCTATTGGATACTCCAAAAAAGGGAACACATTTTCTATAATTCCACTCCAGTCTTTCATCACATAATTTCCAAGCTCCTCCAAAGTTTTGAAGAATCGAACAGGAATACCCTTGTTAACAATTCTCTGTTTTAAATCCCTAATGTTTAGATCTGCATATTCACTATCTGGTAAATGAATTTGACTCAGCTTTTCTTTTTCGTCTGATGGTAAATGTCCATATTTATAATTCAAGTGTTCAGGTTGGCGATAATAAAAATGGCAGTGTTTTGTATTGTTTAGGAAGGCAGCTTGAATTATTTCCAATTCAGTCAAACTGGTATTCTGATGGCCTTCTTGTAAAACCCAGTCATATCCAGCCGATGCTGCGATAAGGTAGTTTTTGTCCAACCAATCCGCATCTTCATTTATCTTAAATCGTTTTGGCAGTTTTGGAGCATCTAGAGATCGATAGGGTCCATAAGTTTCGCCAAGAAGACATATGAAATATGGACAGCAATTACAAATATAATCTAGCAGTAATTTTAACAAATGACCATTCACAACTTGTTCATCGTCATTTTCCCATCGAATATCAACGGGTGAGAAATATCCTCCTCGTAATTTACAAATCTCACGTAGTTTCGGAAATACATTTTCCAGTAAGAAGTCTCTTTCTTCACTAAAATCTCCTGGTGTTGAGCAAATATAAGGTTTGACTGGTTTCCTAATATGAAATTTTTGGTTTTGTTCTGGTTCCTCGTCCTCATCTTCATCAAAGATGTAGCCCTCCATTACCATATTGGTTTTACAGAAACTTTACGCACTGCATTATGGGTAATTTAACATCTTTCATTACACTGTTTTTCTTTTAACACCCCTCTCAGTTTGAAGATTTCATGTTGTAATCATGTTAATTTCATCTGAAAAAAGTTAAATAATATTTAAAAATATATTTACATTGTCTTTGTAATTTGAATGTTGCTCAATATCTAAATGCTTTTTATTAAACAGACTTGATGTCTCTTTCATTTGATGTCAAGTATACCAGGACATTTTTGCATGGTTAATTTCAAGATTTTCTATTCAAAAATCCCTATTTTTGCTTTTTAATTTGACATTTTTCATTCAAGGCACTGAAACATGTCGATCTCATTATTAAATTATTACAGCAATCCCTAAAATGTTGTTGTTATAACTGCTTTCACATTTTGTGTTTTTTATCGTAACAACCCTTCATACACGAGGTATCCACTTTAGGGATTCTATCGTATTGAAGATTTACCAGGCGTTGGTTCACTGTTGTTTGTAATTTTTCGTAATTGCGCAAAATGTTTTACAAGGGTTTAATTTCACATAGTCCAATGCTTCCAGACGAGTTTCAACTGAAAAAACTGCCAATAAGTGAAAACATTTTACAGTAGTTTACTGGTTCGAATTTAAGTATCGAATGTTTTTCAAATATACCTAAATTTCTTATATATATGGTTGTTAATCCTAAATGTTTCAACCTTGGGTCGTAAATTTCTCAAACCTCCTACTTGCAACCAAGCAAAATCCCTTTGTAAGTGAATATGTTAGCCTCAAAGGATTATCCACAGATAACCCTAAACTTATAAATTGTTCATTTATGTGAAATTCAATCAAAACCAGGTCCTGTGTTCCCTGACAATAGCTGAACAAACTGTCTCGCTTTTTTAACAATATGGTAAATAAATTGAGTAATTAAATATTTAAACGTAAAATGAATGTTTACCAACTGCTCTTCAAATGACCATGAAATTTACATTTTGTATTCATATATGAATGAGAAAAGATAAAAGCAATTTATAATTCAGATATTGGTTAAGATAAATGTTTTTAATAAAAGGAATAGTTTTTCTTTTGTCAAAATACATTTGCAGTCAAGAAACAGTCAATATACATTATGTACAACAGTTCATATGATTGAAAAGGAAGAAAAAAGGTCAGGAACATACATCAACATGTACATGTTGATTTGTCTTATTCCATTAACGAAAAATTTCCATACAATCTAACATCTGCGATATGCAGGAATCTTTCATTACTTGGGCAAAAACTAATCAGAAATCAGACCTTGGTGCTGAAATCATTTAAACATGTTTATATCTATTTTGTATAGAACAATAGTCAATGAAATACACTTTTGTAATATAAAAATATTTTTTCAATTATAAGATATTGAAAAGGAAAAAGGGATGAACATCAATCAGGAAGCAAACCAACAATGAAAAACAAATATCTAAATTCACCATGTAGTCTTCAACTATTGATGAGTTCAAAATACCATATGTAAAATTCTGAACCTTCCTGTGTTTAATTCCAGACAGACAAGATAAACAATCTGACAATCAAATACATTACATGGACACAAAGTTTAAACAAGTAAATATGAATGTATTGAATTGTCAAAATTTATCAATTCTACATTGAATTTATACTTTTAAATTGACAAAATGAGAATGCAAAAGTTAACTCCATATGAATTTATATTAAAATTAAAATTAACAAAATTAAATAATATTATTTTTTTTGTACTCATTAGACTTAACCCATAAGGTTTCTTGCAACTGGTTAATTATAGAGTCAGGAACTCAACATTTTAATTTTACAGTGTCTTCTTGAGTCTGTCATCACACAAATATGATATTAGCATCCAAATTAACCAGAGGATATTTGTTACCAGTGCATTGATATCTACTTATTTTTTCAAAAGAAAGGTTAACATGTAATGATATATAAGAAAATTGAAGGTACAAGGCCCACCAAAGTTAAAAATTTGTAAGGGTTCCGCGGAACCCAGTGTCTCGCCTACTTTTGCTGTTAATCGCAGGCTCAACAAAATGAGGAAAAAATCAATAAAATATTCCTTTAGATACTATCTTTTGATTGTAAGAAGCTTCTGTCAAAATTTGTATAAATCCAGGATAGTTTATGAATCTAATAAATGTTTTAAAACTTTAACTGCAGACTGTATTTAATGTTAACTGGAAGAAAACTAAGTCCATTTATAAGTAAAATATGGATAAACAGGTACAAAATTTTAACAAAATTTCCTTCTAGATACTAGCTTTTGATCATAAACAAGCTTCTGTCCAAGTTTGGTACAAATCCAGGATAGTTTAAGAAAGTTATTAAAATTTTAAAACTTTAACCACAGAGTGAATGTAATGTTTCCTGGCAGAAAAACTAAGTCCATTTACACATGTTACAAGTAAAATCACGGAAAAAATCAGGAATTTTATTTTTGACAAAATTTACTTCTGGATACTATCTTATGATCATAAACAAGCTTCTGTCCAAGTTTGGTACAAATCCAGAATACATGTAGTTTAAGAAAGTTATTAAAATTTGAAAACTTTAACCACAGAGTGAATATTTGTGGATGCCAACGAAATGTAGGATCGCTATGTCTCGCTTTTTCAACTAAAGTCGAAGGCTCGACAATAATTTTGCATTATAAAAAAAACTCAACTCGTTCAGAATTCAATACTGTTATAACAGTCCTTTCCCATTTTCTTTTAATTAAATTTTAGGTAAATATCATACAATAGTCAAAAACTTATGCATACTGTAGATTCATTTATTTTCAAGGGAACCAATTTTCATGGATCGAGACAAAAATGTATTTTCTTGGATATTTGATTTTATGGTTTTGACAGTCTGCATACAACCCTATAGAAAATGTGTACTTCGTTAAGCATATAAATATGTGGTTCACCTTTATCAACAAAATCCATGAAAATTTGTATCCATCAAATATGAATGAATCTATAACTTTTGTGAATTTTGCATCATTTTTGCAATACCTTTAATCATAGACATACTAATACACTAACAAAATGTCTGCTGCCATTATCTTTTTTCCAAATGTTTATGAAACTATAAAAGTATCCATTAGCACACTAAAGACACATATAAAGCTTTGAAACATTTTGCCATTAACTATTTGAGGCAATAAAAATTGATATAAACATGACACATTACAACTCTTTTTTTTTATATCATATTAGTACTTTTTTAATCAATACTTTGGTAAATCCATATTTTACTATTTGGTTTTTAAAACGACAGCTAAGCATATTTACTGTTTTCATTTTATAGATTAGATACTTACATAAAAGCCAAACAAAATTCCCAGCAAAAAATCTCTTCTTTAAATGACACAATAAGATTATATAACATCACTTACATCTATACAACAGCTTTGACAATTTATCATACAAATCAGGATGCAAAAAATAACTTATCCATAACTTGAAATTACTTGCTTGAATTTTGACACAATGGGTTTAATCCAATAACAACAAATATATGCAGGTATGGGACGCGTTACCCAACACGGTTAATGAAATCCAGACAACTTAAGACGATTAAATATCAATAGTAAACATAATATTTACAAACACACAGAAAATTTACTCTTTAAATGTCAAAGATTAAGTAAAACTAACTTACTGTAACAAATTTTCTGAAATACACACAGTTAAATCTTTAACGACATATTTAAAATATTAAATCACGAAGGCAACAAATCTGGTATAATTTTTGTATATATTTTACTGATATCATACTATACATGTACAATGTCATAAGGGCTAAAAAAAAATTTTGTTGTTTCCTGCCTCATTACATACCCTAAATTTTCCTGTCTATCATTTTATGGACATTTTTGGAAAAGCACCATCAAAGTGCAGAACATTTGCCTATATATATATATATACTTGTCTAAGCAAAACATTTTTCAAAAATAAAATTCTTTAACCAACCAAACTACTTTCCATATTTTTTTCTGCCAAGGGACAACAAGAATATTATTCTATTTGGCCCTAAAAATGCTATGACAGAGTGGCAAATTATGAAAATATGAATTATTTTTTCTTGTCCATTAAAGCTTTTTGAACTTTTAAAATGTTTCAGACATGACTGTTTGACGATTAAAAATAATTAATAAAATCACCTTTATTATACTTACATTTCATATTGAATAGTGTAAAGCAAATGCCAACTTTAACAAGCAATCACAAATGTAGCACAAGTTTCAAAGAGACGATGTAAAAGATTATCAATATCAATGGACTCAAAAATACATCAATTTCACAACTCCTACTCATATACCATTTTATTAGCTAAATGAATTTGAAAGTCTTCTCAAATGATTACTACCTATTTCACAAATACAAGCAATAAAATTTTAAATGTCCCTCTAAACATTTTAAAATAAAAGTCAAGTCATAAAAATGTTTACACCAGCCGATGATGGCTCCAGATTAATTGTTATAGGTTTAAATTTTCTTGTCATGGCAAGTTTCACTTTTTGATCAATATATATCTAATGTCATATGTGTGTTACAATACGGAAGCAATCACGCAAATTGTCAATTTTATGTTTTTAATTCAAGCAATCTTTAAAGTGTTAAAGAAATTACTTGTTACAATATTCATTTCTTAAGAGGACTGAAGTTCTTATTTTCTTTGACAAATGATGTGCAGCAAAAAAAAAATCCATGACATCATAAATCAATCATAGGAAATGTATGATCAGAACTTGCACATATATAGGTACAAATGTAGATGGATATTTTAATTTTACTGATAATAAATTTGCTTCAGGCTTTAGGAGGTGCCTGTCTTATTGGAAATCATACCAAATCTCATCATTTTCTCTCTTTATAAATGGTGAATAATGAAGAAAATCCAAGTTTATATTTACAAAGAGAAATGAAATTTATTTCCATGAAAGAATTTAGTTGTACATTTAATTTGAAGGGTTGAATGGAGTATAGAAATATAGCCATCTCTCAGTACTTGTCCCATACAGAAGTATAGCCTTTGCTAAAGTGGGGCATCCATTTGACTGTGTGATGTATAAATATGCAAAACTTTCTGTCCGAATGGGGATGTTAAATATGATGCAGCACTCTCTGCACATTAATGAACCCTTGCAGTAACTCAGTAAGGGCTCTGTAGGTGGCATGTTGCAAGGCAAGATTTCTACCCCTATCCAACATACATATTTTCCAGAGGGCAGTCCAAATTTCCTGCCATTCAATCACTGTCAAGTTACTCAACCTACCTTCCAGAACCTACCTATTGTATTAGAGCTAATTTCCTAATGCTTGCAGAGTAAGACTTTGGTTGGCTTGCTTGCTTTGTTTGTATAAACGCTTGCTCAAGCTTTGTAATTAAGATTAACATCTGCAAACAATCTAGATAGGAATAGTTCAACCTGTATATATTATATTCAAATTTGATTGGACGTTATCCCAATTACAATTGTACAATATACAAACATAGCAAGCAAGCTAACCAAAGTCTTGCTCTACATGCATTAGGAAATTAGCTCTAATTGTTAATTTGTTCTTGTCCTGAATATGCATAAAATATTTAATACTGGACTGTGATATTTAGCAAAGAACAATCAATCAATTTATCTTTGATAGGATAATGATAACCAAGTCAAATTTTATCATCTTTTTCACATCAATTGTAGAACATTTTTGCTAGTTTCATTTTGGATTTTGAATTAAGATACCATATAATAACAACGATCAACATGTATAACTTTTACAAGACATGTTTGACCCCATTTTCCCCAAAAATAATGTCAGCTTTAATTTTAATAACTCATCAAGAAGGGGGATTTTCATTGAGACAAAAATTGAAATTTAAGGGTGATTTCATTTATAAACACAAATCAAATCAAAATTTTAAAGCCCAAACATAAATTTCATTCTATTTTCAGTGCAATTTTTCACCAAAAGGAAAATTCAGATTGATTGATATTACTACCATTGAAGGCTAGATATCTCATTGTCAATCAAACCACATCTGCATGCAATTTTACATGTAATACAGAAGTTAAAACACAATAGATAAATATGTTTGATGCAGCAGGTGGTTTTTCAAATTTTTCTCAGCTGACAGCCTGTTTCAGATGAGAAGAAAAGATATACAGAAAATGTATTTTACAATTTCCATCAATGTCTTTTGTTAATAATAGTAGGGAATGAAAATTTTATAATCTTGCAAAATATCTAGTTTAAAGTTCTGGGATTGGCCATGTGTGGTTCTGTAAAATAAAATGTAATTACATTTATGGACAATATTAGTTTTTTTCATTGTATTTGAAATATATAGGACTTACATACAGAATAACGGCTTTTTTATTTTTGATACTGATTAAGACTTTATCAGCAAGAATACCAAGCATGCCTATGAGGGCAAGCTGATACTCCAGCTGATGACATCAGTATCCTTCTTATAAAATGTCCTTGTCCAAAATTGCAACATACACATGATACATGTACATATAGAAAAGTCACTTCTCAAAGCTCATCGTTATTACAACTTAGTATGAATAAAAGAGACGAAACAGCAACCCAACAACACAAAAGCAAGAATCATACATTTTATGGTTTTCAACAATAGAAAAGATCTACAATCAGCATTGAATTCATAAAAGATAAAAAGGTTAAATTTTTTCAAAGACATTGAACTGCAAACCATATTCCTAATGTTGGACAGATATACATTGTTGTAAGAAAATATGGCATGGTAAACATGAGCCTCTGGCCTTTGTTAGTCTTGTATGATTTTTAATTTTAGTTCATTTGTATGTTTTGGAGTTTAGTATGACGTCCATTTTCACTGAACTAGTACACATTTTTGTTTAGGGGCCAGCTGAAGCCCGCCTCTGGGTGCGGGATTTTCCCGCTGTGTTGAAGACCAATTGGTGGCCTTCTGCTGTTTTTTGCTCTTTGGTCGGGGTGTTGTCTCTATGACACATTCCCCATTTCCATTCTCAAAATTTCCAAAAATTTCATCAAAAAGACCATTCCCAAATACCTTGGTAAATACCTGTTGAAAATCTCAACCCTCTCCTTTTCAGTGGCACCAGACCCCATCAATTTAACAGGATAATTTGAAATAATTGGGGAATGACTTTTTTTTCAAACATATAAAACATGTAAAAACTTTCAATTTGTTTTTATAAAAATGTTCTGCAGAGTTCAATTACAGATATTTTTACACTTAAAAAATGTAAACACTTTTTTGCTTTGCATTGGCAGAAGCCAATTTTGACCAGAATAGAACCAGTCTAATATTGACAAAGGGAAACAATTTGTGTAGAAATTATGTGACAACAGAATCAAATTAGTAACTGGCCAATTGACTACTGGCAAACGTGGCCTTAGAATATTTGACACTATTTTACAAAAAAATCTGCTGAACATAGTATTGTGATTTTCCTCATTACATGTATATACAGTTGCATCATATAACAAAGAATTAATGGACTTTTGGTTTCTGTCTAATTGTTGTATATCATATATCTAAAAAATTCTTTTAAGCTATGAAAGGCTTGATTCATCCGAGCCTACAATATATATTGCTGTCATGTTGATCATTTTCTGCAATTCACAATTTTAACCTATGTGTTGCTCCTATGGCTTTTAGAAAACATAAAAGCAGTAAAATTAACATTTAAGGGGCAATTATCCAAAAGCTATTTGTCAGATTTTGCTGTATATTTATGGAAGACATCAAAACTGTAAATGTCAACATAATCCCATCAAACATTTACAATTACAGAAAAAAGAATAATTATTTGTTATTAGAAGTCAGTTTGGTTCAGTTGTGTCAAAATAAGTAAAAAAAATTCTTCAACACATTGATGACTTGCAAGATAAGCATTTGACCTCATTGAGATCAACAGGATTATAATGCATGCAACCTTTAAAGCAACCCCAGTTGGGGATGATTGGACATGTGCTCAGCAGGTTTTGTTATTGAAAAGAATGATAGCTAGAAAAGTGAAACAAAGGTCCAACAGGAAAACCAGTTTGCTCTGCAAATATATATTTGCCAAAAAATTGACAATGATATGTATTAGTTTGTAATGACTAAAATATACCTTATCCATATTTTCTGCTGTAAAATTATCATGTCAAGAAAATTTTATGTTGTATCCTGTAAATTGTTCCAGTTTCACAAATTCTCGGGTTAAGTGTTGCAAGTTGCAAAGTCCCAAATGTTAACAAGGCCCATTGGCATTTATAATCTATATTCCTAAAATCTAATTCTGAAGCATGATAATTGAATTAAAAGACATGAAAGAGGGGCGAAAGATACCAAAGGGACATTCAAACTCATAAGTTGAAAATAAACTGAGAACGCCATGGCTAAAAAAGAAAAAGACAAACAATAGTACACAAAACACAACATAGAAAACCAAAGATTTGAAAGACTGAGCAACACGAACCCCACCAAAAACTAGGGATGATCACAGGTGCTCCAGAAAATAGTCAGTCTGAGTATTTTGGGGTATATGTGGGTAAACAGTAACGCCGCTTTAATACCACTGTCACACATGTATATATTTTGACTTTTTATTGTTGTACAGTTGTATCAACAAGTAAGTAAATAGAGTGTTTTACTAATTCTACAGCATTTTCTTCCTGTAGGAATTAAAATTATGACATATATCAAATACAAATCACACAAGTTTAGGGTTCTCACTTATTCTTTTCTTGCAAAGCTTTCATGAAGTTTAAATCAAAGGATTTTTCTTCGGTGTTGATCACCAAGACTGCATGTAAACTAAAATATTCCGGAACCGGAAGTGTCGATACGGAAGAATACGGCCCTGTTTTTGTATAAATATTTGACAACCAATCACAGCCGGCCAAGTTTGGAGTAGTCCGTCTTTACTTGTGAAGTTTTGATTGGTTTCTTCCAAGGTCGTGGTGAAAGTTGATTGGTTTATTTTACCAAAAGGGAATCCCAAGAACAATCTGACGGACAGACGAGGCGAATATTTCACATGTTTTAGATTGAAAAGTTAAAAATTTTACAACAGTGCATCAATCTCAGTAAAGTCATCAACCAAAAGCAAAAGTATGAGGTGGAAAACATTCTACTTGGCGCTTATTGGAGTTCTGTTTATTAGTGGTAAGCATTTACAGTGCATTTCACTACCGGCACAAATTATCTCATGTTTTTGTCGGCTTCCATAAAAAGAGAAACAGAGGTTTGGGTTATCTTCGGTGTCATTGATTCGATGATTTTTTTGTTATCTTTTGATTAACCTTATCGAACAATTATGAAATAATGACATGTCCAAGACGTTCTGCGTACACTTCTCATAGAAAAGATTTACAACTTGCAAGGAAATAATTCTTGCTACTGGAACATTTTGTGTATTTCTTTTGATATGTTAACTATGCTGAGTTCCCACTAGCAAACTGGAACTGTAGCTGTTAGGTCTTATGACGAATGCTGGTTCATGTTGAGCTCGTAGACCTTTAATTCTGTTATAGCTGCAGAACCGTAGCTCATAGGTCTTTATGATATTTTTTGACAATTTGCATACCATAAACTGCAAATTTTAAAAATATCATCTATGAGCAACAGTTCTGCAGCTAATTCTTTTATTGCTACACAGACACTGGTCTCTGAACAAAAATTACCTATATACTTAAGTGGACCACCTTGCCCTTGAACTGTACTGTCTCTGCCTCGAGTCGTGAATCGTTCTTGGCTCAGCTCCGTCATCAAATTTAAATGACATGTTTTTTATATTGCACTTTGTCAATATATATACATAGCACCCCTTTTTGTTTATTAAATTTCAATTTTTCCATGCACTCTCAAAAATGGGGCAGAATAGTCAACCAGTTGACAGTGGCCGCTTACCAGAAGGAGAATGTACCTAACTCATATATTTAAGAAATGTCATCAGGTCGCAAACTTCCATTATATTTTGATTCTACGGTTGTCTATCCCCCTGAAACTTGTTATGTTGTAAATATAAAAAAGAAGATGTGGTATGATTGCCAATGAGACAACTGTCCACAAGAGACCAAAATGACACAGAAATTAACAACTATAGGTCACCGTACGACCTTCAACAAAGTTTATTTACAAGTTTATGGCCATATGCATATGCCAATCATCTTGCAAGTGCAATAGTCATGCATGATAGTTAAGAAGCTTTAAAGAATGAAGTAAATCAGCAAGTAAAACAATTTTAACTTATTGTTTATTTGTTTTACCTGAAATAAGCTTTGAAGTTAAAGATAAATGATCAAAATATGCAAGATGATAGGAAAGCATAAAGACAACATATTTATTTTTGTATCACCCTAGTGCAATAGACGTATTTACACTTGTATGCAAATTTGTCCACCATTACTTAAAATCACAAAAGTTCCCGTAAAATTTGACATCATAATTTAAAAGTGATTGTTGCTTGATGTCAGAATGTAATTCCGAGCAGATCTAACAAATGTCTAAGGTCATTCGGAGACAAAATTCAGCTAAATACCAAGAGTGTAAATATGTTTATTGGGACCTCACAACTAGGATCTATTACACAGATTATATCGATATCATGATAATGTTGAATAAAATACAGTAGGGGAAATGAAATTATATATCTGTTCATCATGTTCATTCAAGATATTAGATTTTTGTTAATTTTTCCATTCACAAGGGGCACAGTAACTAATGTCAGAAATGTGAATTGGTCAGAAAATGGCCAATAAGAGTTGAAATGAATGTCTGTTACTGTATTTCAGATTTTTTTTTTGTTCGGAAAGAGTCATACATGTATAAAAGGTAAAGGAACCTTGACAGTTCTCTTTTACATGTTTTACATGTGGGTGATGAGACTGAATAACCAATGTACAATTATTGCAACCAAAAGGATAACCAAGACTGATTGAAATTGTCTGTTCTAATAACCTATGGAAATGGTAATATATTTCATGAATTATAAAGAATATTACAGTTCATCTTGAACATTGTTTAATGTCATGATGTAAATATTATATTGGATGCTTCTTTTTTGTTTCAGGATTATGTTTGGCAGAGAACAAACATCATGAAGATGAAGCTAGTGTTGATGAAGACATTGGAAAAAGTAGACAAGGATCCAAGACTGATGATGAAGTTGTTCAAAGGTAAAAGAGCAATACATTGCACTAATAACCATAGTTTGGTTCTCAGTAAGGCGTGTGTATGAGCCCAGGACTCGTGAAAATCTGTTAGGACTATTCACTTTCAAAACTGATTGAGTCCAAAGATACATGAAGATTGTAAGATGTTGTACAAACTGATCACGTATATCATCATGATCATTTAAAAGCAAAAGTTTGAAATAATCTAAATTTGGTGTCATTTCCTTGCTCTTTTATGTCATGTGGTAGACGGAAATAATAAATTGTATTGCAATTATATTTCATCTCAATTTTGGACTCACCATGGCTAAAAATAAGTCCCTTGACTTGCCTTCAAAAATCCTTATTGAGAACCCTGTCATAGTCTTCAAAAATAATTTAATAAGCTTTAAATCTGTAAGAATTTATTCATACACACATGCAGGACAGGAGTTGGAAAATGTTGATGACCCACCCCAAGTCTATGACTTGGTCTGAATGCTAAAGTCTTAGCACAACAACAAAAGAGAAGCAATACATTTTTATTTTATACATATTGTCCCCAAAAATTATGATATCTATTCATTTCGTGGTAGATAATTAAATCCATTTTGTTTATAAATGAACATTGGGCAAAGTCTATTAAAATTGGTTTGGTCCAGTTAAGTCGTATGCATTACTGGAATAAAATGACCAATAAAATTTTTAATTTTGTCCAAATCATGTGTAAATGTCCTGTAAAAAAAAGTCTGGTCCAGTTAAGAAGAATGGTTTATTGGACCAAATGTCCAGCTGATGTCTCAAAGCCTTGGGAACCACTGTTATTCTCATTTAAATTTGTTATGTATTTACTAGGTTGTTTTTTTTTTTTCCTGATTGATACTCTTTCTGTGGGACTGCTAGTCCCAGAGTGTTTTATCAGCTAAGAAGTCGGTGCGTAGACAGACAACGGTAAACCATAATGCCCCCCCCCCCCCATGGCGGGGGCATACACATTTTGTTTAAGCAATCTGAATTGTAAGAGGAAAACCAAGGTCTACACCAGATCAGAGCTAATCCCCAGTCTAGCATTCAGCACTCAAATGCCTGCGCTAACATGAAATATAATTAATGCATGATTTTGTTATAAATTTACTGTACATATATATATATCTTAATAAAATAATTCAAAATACATAGGACAGTCAGGTTTTCAATCTGCTTTCAGAGACTGCCTTATTCATGTTTGGTACCTTTTTATTGGAATTTTTGGTTTTCAATGCTTTTCATGATCATCTTCCTAATAGATGTTATATCCCAACTGTCTTAAATTCTGCCACACTGACAAGCCTTGTGTCTTATGCTCATCTTGCACACTTAATTGTAAGCCTGGCATCTTCGACAAGTTTTTACATTCAACTATGAGTTATGATTTAAAGTAAAAGAAAATAATCTAGAGAAATATTTGGACATGTAGATTGTCTTTCAAATACAAATTGAGAATCTAAGAAGGATATGTTATAAATCATGTCAGTACCAAAAAAACTGACTACTGAGATGATGATACCCTCAGGGACTTACATGTACAGTCCACCAATAGCAGTATGGACCCAGTGGTGGAAAATGATCAAAACAAGTGCACTTGAAGCACTTTATTGGAACTTTCATCAGGAACGGTCAATCCTAAAAATTTGAGAGGCTTACTATGTAAATAATTGAATACATGAAGAGCTACATAACCAGAATGGACATAAAGAGATTAGCCAACTCGATTTAAGATTAACTTTGCCTGAGGGAGTTGTAACCTTAATTTTTTCAACATTTGAAAATTTATCAATTTTAGAAAAGGTTCGTTATAAATCATGTTGGTACTTAAGTTCCAAAATTGGTTTCCGTTCTCTAACTTTAGTTTGCCTCAACTAAATGTTACGAGGTATTACACAATGCTTATTACCATAAAGCTCAGATCAAGTTTAGTTTGGGTGGCTTCACTTTTACAGTTCTCTAGTTATGTCTCTTTATAACGTTATATGCAAGCGGGGGCATCACCTGTATCCATCCATTCTCCACTTATTTAATATATTCTTGCTGATAGCAGATAATTTTTTTAATGTAGCTGACTCAAATTTTTTTTTTACTTTATATAAAACCACTACATACAATGAAGTAGTCATATCAGATTTTAAAGGAAAAACTCATTAAAGATACCAGACTTATAATTTAATAGGCCTCTTTTGCCAACACAAGACTCAGTGGCACTCGCTCAAATCAAAATAAACGGAAGGTCAAATTAATTGTGAAGTAAAAGTAGATAGGAATTCTGAATCTTGACTAAGCATATTTCATACATGTATCTACTGGGCTGTTTAATTGTTGAAGAAAACATCAATACAATGTTTATGTAATAACAGTAAGACCATATCTGTTGAACTTTTCTAATTGGCATCAATCATAAAGCTAATTTTAAGAACTAATTTTACCTTTGGGTAATTGGCAGTACATTGTAATATAAATATGTTTAGCATGTTGTAATAATTGAACTGAAATTGATAATTTCAATATTGATAAAGTGTGTTGTAAATTTCGGTAAAGTAAGCATCACAACATGCATAAGGAATGAATTTAAGTAATATTAGCATCAGAATGAAAAATTGAAATTGATTGATTTTTGCTAGCTTTAATTAACTCCCAGTGGCAAATTGAAATTGAAGTCCACACTATAATTTTGAATGTATCAAAAGTATCACATATATCTTGTGAATAGACTGTTGGTAAGGGATTTTAAAACTACCAGCTTAAAAAGTACCTCAACTCCTTTTGACCTTCCTGAAATAAAAAATTCATCACAGAAACTGAATTGTTTTTATCATTTGGTTATATAGTTGAAGGCCTAAACATATGCAGAACATACATTGCCTATTCACACAATCTCTTTTGACAGAACTTTGAAACTGTTTGCTATTAATCATATTAAAGAATTATTTTTAATAGCAATATCAGAAATACAAAACATATGTAATTAAGACTGACGTTGACAAATATTCTTTATATCATAACAGTATCTGCATAGATCTCTGAAGAGTGAATTAGATGCTATGATAAATTATCATCTTTTCCCATCCATTGCCAAGTGTTGTTGTTAGTAACTTATTACGTATCTATAATAAACTGCTACTTCCATCGCAGAAATTGTTACAATAATAAAAACAGAACATTTTTCTTATATTTCACACACAAGTGGTGCGTAGTATTGATGAGATTTTTTGTGATATTATTTATAAACATCAAGAGAACCAACCACAAGGTTGTGACTATAAATAGAAGTTTGGAGCATTTAGCTGCACTTTTTGTAATGTCAAAGGTCATCTTTGTTAAAATGATGTTGTCTATGATTTGTAAATACATGTATCATGTGTAATGAATTGAAGAAAGTAAATGAATTAGACTTACATGTAACATCAAGTACATTTAAGTTTGATAAATTGAAATTTGAAAATTTCCAATTGTTTCCAGATATCTGATGGGGAACAGATGCAAATCTTTAATTATCGAATTCCTTGATTTTAAACTTAACATGCATATATGTTGCATATTTAAGCTGTTGTGAAATGGAGTTATAATTACCAGGCATAACAACAATATAACAGTCAAAGTTTAAAAAGTATAAAATCCCAGTCTTTAGAAAAAAAAACTTTTATGTGGTCCTTCTCAGGCCTTCATTTCTGTTGATTTGAATATTTTGGGGTTACACATGTAAGCATAGAATTTCCAGACTTAATAAGGGAGCCTGTTACCCGAGTACATTGCATCAAGTTATGACCTCTTGCACTGATTTTAAAAACGTAAACACAACAGTTTCATTGGCTTTTTTTATTAGAGAGCATGAAGAAATAGGATTTCTAAATCAATATATATATGCATACTACCATATGCATTTAATGCAATAAGCATGATAATTGGAAATAATGTGATTCATATAGTTTTATAAGTGGTTTAGATTGATACACTTTACAGCTAGCTATTTACTGAAGATAAGACTTTTTGCAGATCTGTATAAATACATCATTTACCCAATAAATACACAGAACTTTCAGATAAAGCTAACCTATGGGAAGTGTTATATTTTATTTATATAATCTGGAATGTAAGAAAAGTTTACAATACAGTCAAAAGTTGTTACATCATTATCATGATTATATTGATTAGGGGTATTAAAGAATGGATAATGATAATCCAATAATCCTAATCCACAGTGTTGATTTCAGTCTTGATCAGATAGGGTAGATAGTCTGATTTCTAGGTGAAAAAATATTTTGTCTCAATCAGATACTGCAGTTGACTGATCATTAGCATAATTAGTACCAGATAACAGTAATGATAAAGACTTTGTACTTTGCATCTGTTTGGTATTATGTAGGATGTAGACGAACTTTTTTTTCTGACCACTTGTCATTGACTGATGGTTTAATTAAATCATTATAAAATTTGGCCATCAACAAGTTAGATTAGATGGTCATAGTTGATAGAGATAGTTAATTATTAAAAGATGGATTATTGAAGATAAGTATTGCAGATAAAGCAGCTATCAGAACACAATGATGTGAATGATATACACATGTCTTAAATATGTCTGTTAAGTAATTATTAAGATATTTTGTCTGATGACTCTGCCAAAATCCAGTGATAGAAAAAATATTTGCACGTTTTTATCAAATATAAAAAAATCCAGAAAAAGCCTACAATCGGAACAGATTGAGAATAAACACAAGTCCTAGTTTCTATTGCAACTTGCAAGAGGCCAATTTTTGCTTTTTAGTAACTTCACTTTTCAGATATTTTATCAAATAATTTTGTTCTTTAATTTTCTACTCCTCCTCAACTCAATTGCCCTACCCCTTTTCACACCATATTAGCCCAAAATTTCTTCATGCCAACAAAGTATCTTGTTTAATTAAAAGGTACATGTAGTCTGCATACATGACAACAGTTGATTAAATTTATAGATAAATCATGAATTTGATCATGAAAAAAAACTACCAACCGACTTTAATAGCTGAATGTGCCAGACCTGTACAAGTCTGCCAATTATGCTTAGGGCAAACAAATATTGGCAACTCACTTGTCAAAGTGTCTGGGAAACAAAAATATGTGGTCCCATACTTTGCAGCCAAAATAAAATTGTGTTTAAATATCATTTTACCTACCATCATCATTTTGATTAAACCTTTTGTATTGTATGATTGACTGACTTCTTCTTTTATCATGTTTGTAATTCACAAAATTCTTGTAATTGTTCATTTTCACTACTTAAATTTTTGTTTGCAGAGAGGAGGAAGCTATTAAGTTGGATGGATTGAATGTAGCACAGATGAAAGAAATGCGAGACAAGGCTGAGAAACATGTGTTCCAAGCCGAAGTCAATAGAATGATGAAACTGATTATCAACTCTTTGTACAAGAATAAGGAGGTAAATTACATTGTTGTACATTGAAACTTTCTCTAAAAATTGAAGGGCCTCGATGGCGCAGTGGTCTAAGTGTATCACTAGCCTGACAAAACCGAGGTTGTGAGTTTGAATCCAGCATGTTCAACTCCTCTATCTTAATTGACTAGGATACTGAAGATTGGTGGTTCGCTCTGGATACTCCTGCTTCCCTCACTAATAAAAACTGACCACCACAATATACCAAATAGTGCTGAAAGTGACATTTAACACCAACAATCTAGAAATCTAGAAATATTGAAGACCTGTTTCAGCAGAATTACAACCTTAAAATGTCTGTGACTTTCCATTGCCAAAACAAGTAAACATCTGGTGGACATGTGAAACTTAGATTCCAGTTCATGGCTACATTTTCTTAAAAAGGGCGACTTTGTTTTAGGAAGGGACAGTAGTTACAAGGTCCAACTCTCATAGCTAATGAGAATAAAAGTGGGGAGTAAAAAATTGAAGAAACATTCTTAGTTCTTGCATAAATAAGTACATTGTAATTGTAAATAGTTCAATATTTTCAAGGCCAGCACCATCATTATTAAAGATCATAGGCAAAAGTCTTAGGGACAATTTCAAAGTGCATGCACATAGAGAAACTTTACAGCTGAAACCAGCACATAATAGATGGCATGTTCTCACACAAACCATACTCCCCATCAAAAATTTTTTTTAAAAATGATGGTTTTTGTTTTTCAGATTTTCTTGAGAGAGTTGATTTCTAATGCCTCTGATGCTTTAGACAAAATAAGATTTGTATCATTAACAGATAAAGAAGCTTTGCGGCATACTGATGAATTCAGTATTAAGATTAAGGTAAGAAACATACAATCCAAATAAAACGACACTTTATCTTCTTTTTTTGGAAGATCAAACTTGATAAAATATACATCAGTTGTTTTACTGTAATTGCCATATGTATTCGTAAGTAATTTAAAATAGAAGCCTAATATTCTGTATAAGAAAAGAAAAATTAATTGCAGGCAGAGCTACAGATTACTATTTTTAAGCAATACAGGCCAAATATAAGGTGCAATATGATGCTGAGCCTTGCTGGTGTCTATCCCTCAAACCTGATTAAAAAATGTCGGCTGAGAACCAATTTTTGTTAAACTTTGATACAAAGATAAACAATATAAAAACCCCACACAGAAATGACAGTGACTTCAAATATGTGCAAAGTTAACGCTATCCCCCATCTTTTGATAAATTGAAAAATGGCAGCTAGAAAAATGTTTTGTATGGCCTAAGAAATGTGTATCTGTAGCTATAATGTTATAATGTACATTAGTGATTGTTTCATGTCTTGCGGGATCAATCAAATAAAACATAAACATGATAAAGCAATTTATTATTAGATTGTTTTGAGAATACATTTATCTGCTTGAATGATTAGAATTGTTTTAAATCTGCTTGACTTAACAATGCTTAGGGACTGTATTAAGAATGGAAATCTTCTTTCCCAAAATAAAGAGAAAAGTACACATGTTAAGTGTAAAGAAGTTGAAGTTTAAGTACATAAGCACTTAAAATAGATTTTAATGATGAAGTGTACATCATATTTTATGAGGAAAAAAGTACAAATAAAATTTCCCAAAGGTTCCAGTATCAGACATGAATAATAACATTGTAGAATGAACTTTCATATACAAACAGTATATATAATACATATTATAACCAAGATATTTCTGGTTCATAGGCTGATAGAGATAATCATGTTCTCCATGTAATAGACACAGGAATAGGCATGACCAAAAACGACTTGGTTAATAATCTTGGAACTATAGCAAAATCTGGTACAAGTGAATTCATGTCCAAATTGGGAGAGGCTTCATCAGCAACAGAAATGACTGATTTGATTGGACAGTTTGGTGTTGGTTTCTACTCATCATTCTTGGGTAAGTGCAACTTTGAATTCTAGATTCGTATGAAAATATACAACATTAAGGATTTGGAAGTTGTTGCTATATATCATGGCAGTTTACACTGATTATTTTTATATCCGGCTTTAAAAAAGTGGGGTATACTGTTTTACCTCTGTCTGTCCATCCATCCATCCGTCCGTCCGTCCCATGAATATTTTTCGTCGCATCTTTCTCAGGAACTACATCATAAGGATTTCTGAAATTTGGTTTCAGGGTTTATATAAGTCAGCTATACTGTGTGATGCGTTTTCAGATTCATCACTCAACAACAAATGCATATTTGGGCTGGGGGTATCATCAGTGAGCAGTAGCTCGCAGTTTCACTTGTTATTGCATTATTACATTTTCACATCTTACCACAACACAATTTCTTGGCCTGCAAACATGACAAATACTGTTAACCAACTAATTTTCGTGAGCTATTTAATTTCACGATAACATACTAAAGCAAATGAAATTGTTGGGAATGTGTCAAACTGGGATCTTTTATATATAAATGCATCAAGAAAATTTTGAAAATTGTGAAAATATATTGCAGTGAAATCAGCTTGAAAGGACTGAATGCGAAAAGTATCCTGCAAAAGAGTTAATTTACACTGATAGGATTTACAAGCCATGACACAGAACATTAGAAAAATCCTGCATCCATCATTTCAGTTGAAATGTGCAAGTGTAAAATATTTATGCAGTTAATTAAAACTTTTAATATTTTTTTATTTTCTGGCACTGTATGGTAAAAATCACATTTTACTGAATTGTTTAGAGAACATGTAAATTGTGTACTTCTTTTTCAGTATCTGACAGAATAATTGTAACATCGAAACACAACGATGATGAACAACATGTCTGGGAGTCCGATTCTGAGGCCTTCAGTGTCAGTAAGGACCCAAGAGGAAACACACTGGGAAGAGGTACTCAGATCAGGTTGGTATATATTGCACAATATTTTTTATATTATCCACTTCTTTAATACTGCTGTAAATCTGGTTGTTATTTCAAAAACAAGATAAAAATATGTTTTTAATGTAAAAAAAAAAGTTCCAATCTAAGCAAGTCTTATTGATAATCATTATACAAGATTGAATTTATTTCCATGCTATGTTTTTATCTCTTACTTTCCTTTTATATTATAGTTTGCACTTGAAAGAAGAAGCTCATGATTTCTTGGAAGAGAATACACTGAAAGACCTTGTCAAAAAGTACAGTCAGTTTATCAACTTTAATATTTACATTTGGGCTAGCAAGGTAAAGACTTATTATAATTTAATACGCTTAAAGGGCCTTTATTCATAGATCTCAAGTTCTATGAAATTGTATATATATTTTTTTTAGGCTTTCAAGGTAAAGACTTATTACAATTAAATGTACTGAAAGGACCTTTGTTTGTAGATGCCAAGTTCTATAAATAATTTTTTTTTAGGGGGGGGCAGGTTCGAGACTTATTTAAATTTAATGCACTGAAAGGACCCTTATTCATGGATTCCAAGTTTTATATCTTTTTCACAGATATATTTAAGGTTTGTTATTTTTTAAATTTGTTGTTTTGTTTGATATAGAAGTTTATGTGTTTGAAAAAAAATATAGTAGGCATCAGTGAGACAGGAACCCTAAAATTCAGTAACACCAGAAACAACTATTGGAGATGAAAATATTGTGTTCAACAACAGATAAATGTATACTATAAATCCAGAATATTTTGCAATATTTTTGTTGTTGTGAAAATTGTGACTGAAAATATATTGAAACATAAATTTTGATAACATTATTTACTGAAATCCCAATAATAAATCTCCCATTTATGTCTATTCTTAAAAAATCTAAATGATAAATGTATATACCAGGTGTCAAGTTGTAAGTCATCCTGAACAATTCTGTTTCTCAATCTTAGTTTTCTGCATGGTGATTTGTGGACACAGAAAAAAGTGAAAAAATTGTCTTTTTATTATAAAACAGAATTCAAATTGAATTAAATTTTGGCATCTTGAAGAGTTGCAAAGAATGCTATATTTGATAGAAAAATCTTATTTTTAACAGACAGAAGAAGTTGAGGAACCAATTGAAGATGATGAAGCAACAAAAGATGAACCAGAAAAGAAAGATGAGGAGGACAAAGATGATGAAGATGATGATGCCAAGGTAGAAGAAGATAAAGAAGAGGAAAAACCAAAGACAAAGAAAGTGTCTAAAACTGTTTGGGATTGGGAGCTGATGAATAGTGTCAAACCTATCTGGACCAGAAAGTGAGTATTTGGTCCCTATCAGATTAAAGTTTTGGTTAAAAGAAGTTTACCATGAGATTCTTGTCAATGCAACTTGAAACTTAGTACACTTGTGCATTATGATGTGACCTTTTTAAAATATATGCCTAATTATGATGTTAAATACTCACCTTGGAATTGTGATAGTGCGAGTGGGATAAGGTGTCCTATGGACACATATTCTTGTTTTATATGTTTTTGTTCAAAATAATGATAGGACATCTATTATTTTTACAGACAAGCAGATATCACTGATGAAGAATACAACGAATTCTACAAAAATCTCAGTAAAGACAGTGATGAGCCATTGGCCAAAGTCCACTTCACTGCTGAGGGAGAAGTCACATTTAAATCCATTTTGTTTGTTCCCAAAACATCCCCACATGATACATTCCAGAATTATGGCAAAAATATTGACAATATTAAGGTTTGTAAACACATGTTTTAATGTAGATGGATAAAAGAAGATGTGGGGTATACTTCAAGAAGACAGCAAACCAGAAACATAAAAAGTTATAGAAATCTCAAGGAGTCAATTTATAGTCTTCAATTGTAGACAGAGTTGATCCAATATGTCAACCAAGCTCTTAATGGCCTATTTAGTCATTCATTGATTAGCACTCCATGAAAGCTTAATAATATATGTTTGTTAATTGTCTAAAATAGCTATACAAGTCTTAAATGCATGGGGAATATTTAGATTTCCCTTGATAGCATTATGTTTAAATGTAGCAGCTTTAATTTAGCATATCAGATCATTGACAGAATATACTCAACAAAATAAAATTATGTCACTTCAAGAATTTGCTTGGAAGCCAGTTTCTTGACTAATGTTGTTAAAGTTGAAATTTAGTGGTAAAAATTGTTATACCTTAAGATGTCAAACAACTATTTTGAAATTTCTACAATTTTACTATTAATTATAAAGCATGGATGAATTTGAGGTTGCATACAGTGTGTGTTGACATTTCATAAATATATATCGTAAACTATTATAAAAATGTTTTCACTAGATATTTTGCTGGGAAGTTATGAATGCAATTAATGTTATTAGTTCATTTTCAGATGTATGTCAGAAGAGTATTTATCACAGATAACTTTGAAGACATGATGCCAAAATATTTATCATTTGTTAGAGGAATGGTAAGCTTTAATTCATAAAGATATATGAACACTTTCTTGAATTTTTTTTATCTTGCCTGTCCAGGTGTCCAGGCGAGATATTGCTATCTATTGTCATCTTTCACAATTGTACGCTGTCAAAATCTTCTTTAAATATGTATCTGAAACTGGACAATATTCACACAAATGATCCTTAAAGTAATCTAGATTGATGTTTGTGATTTTTTCCTAGTAGATATAAAAAAAATCTGGCAGTTACAAAAAGCGTAGAAAGTCTAGATCTACTGAAAAACAATACCCATCAAAATTGTATTACAATTCCCTTACTGGAGTTATTGCTCTTTGATACTGATTTTTATGAACTGCTCTTTAGTGATAATTTTTATGAACTTTTAAATGTTTTATATTACCTTCAAAACAATTAGTAGCAAATTATACAAACTGAAATGATAAGGAAGCAATTGAGACCATGACAAAAGAACCAAAAAATCATCGAACCACTTGACTGAAAACCAAAGAATATGAACCCACCCAAAACTCAGGGCGAAAATAGGTCAGGAACAGCAGCTTCTGCATCATATTTTGAAAGCTCCCATCTTTTGAATTGCTCAGCAAAAATATTAAAAAATTCACTTCCACCATTTATATTTCAAAAATCAAAAAAGCTGAAATCATATACACATGGCAAAAGTTTGTACTTTGTCTACAAGTTATTGAACATTTTATTTGACCTAAAAACAATTGTTTGTTTTACAGGTTGACTCTGATGACTTGCCATTGAATGTATCCAGAGAAACTTTGCAGCAACATAAATTATTGAAAGTTATCAAGAAAAAACTGGTCAGAAAAACTTTGGATATGATCAAAAAGATTGAAAAAGAAGATTATGATAAATTCTGGAAAGAATTCAGTACAAAGTTAGTAGTTTTCAATTCAGATATTAATGATAACTTTTAAGTTGAGATTGTTGTCCACTGAGGTTTATGTGTAAATCTAACAAGTATTATGGCTATTTTCAAAAATATACTAGTCAACAATATAATGAAATTGGATACACTGTACCAAGGTAAATAATTGCCCAATTGGTCTAATATTTACAGAGTGTTATTTTCTTATCAAAACCATTGATTTAAGGCAAATACGCGAATTTTTTTTTTTTTTTTTTGCAATTTTTGTTATTTCAAAATCTTATTTTCACCCAAAATTCAAAAATCGATATTAGAACTTAAAACTTTAAACTTAAACATGGTCTGCTTAAAATTTTGAATGCCTTTGCAGATATTTGAATACTTAATTCTCATCTTCGAAATTAAGTGCTGACTTACACTCAAAATTACAAAAATAAGTGAGATTATAAAAATAAACATGTTACACCTATTGCGAAAAAGAATCTAAAGTATTTTGAAAGTGTTCTTGTAGATATTGCCTACATTGTTTTGTAATTTCAAATTAATTCTTAATTGATATATTTGATACGTATAGGAATTATATTAAAATCGTTAATATACATTTGTCATATGGAACTATAAAATTTTAATCTATTTAATTTTTAGCATTAAATTGGGTGTAATTGAAGATAACTCCAATAGGACTCGTCTGGCCAAACTTTTGAAATTTTTCTCCTCCAACTCTGATACAGAACAGACCAGTTTAGGGGAATATGTGGAAAGAATGAAAGAAAAACAAGAAGCTATTTTCTTTGTTGCCGGAACAAGCCGTGAAGAGGTAAAGCATTATGAATGAAGCAGTATATGATATATTGGACATTTTTTAAATTTTTGTTGCATGTAAATCAATTGTAACAAAAAGCTCGACAGGTTCAGTAAACAATGAAAATTGTAGTTAAAAAGAAAAGACCTAGAAAACAAAAAAAATGAATTGTTTGAAAATGAATTCATCATCTTAATAGGAAACATTAACTTTTACAATCTATGGAATTGGTTTGCTTAACGTTCAGTGGCAAACATTTCATGAATGACCCGTACCAGAACTTCTCGCAGTTGTCAAAGGGTCTTTAACATGCAGAGAGCAAGGCACTTTCTCATCATGAGGTATTAAATTTAACATCTCTATTCCAACGGAACGTGGGTGCCCATTTATGCATCCTGCACAGCCCCATGAACACCTTTTTAGCTCACCTGGCCCAAAGGGCCAAGTGAGCTTTTCTCATCACTTGGCGTCCGTCGTCGTTAACTTTCACAAAAATCTTCTCCTCTGAAACTACTGGGCCAAATTTAACCAAACTTGGCCACAATCATCATTGGGGTATCAAGTTTAAAAATGTGTCCTGTGACCAAGCCAACCAACCAAGATGGCTGCCATGGCTAAAAATAGAACATAGGGTAAAATGTAGATTTTGGCTTATATCTCTAAAACCAAAGCATTTAGAGCAAATCTGACTGGGGTAGAATTGTTTATCAGGTCAAGATCTATCTACCCTGAAATTTTCAGATGAATCAGACAACCTGTTGCTGGGTTGCTGCCCTGCATTGGTAATTTTAAGGAAATTTTGCCGTTTTGGTTATTATCTTGAATATTATTATAGATAGAGATAAACTGTAAACAGTAATAATGTTCAGCAGAGTAAGCTCTACAAAAAGTTTAGGAGTGGTCAATTGACCCTTTAAAGTTAATGCAAAATCAGTTTTAACAATTTTTGTAAATTTTGTAATCTTTAACAAAATTTTCTCCTCTGAAACTAGTAAGACAAATTTAACCAAACTTGATCACAATCATCATTAGGGTATCTAGTTCAAAAATGTGTCTGATGACCCGCCTGCCAACCAACATGGCTAAAAATAGAACATAGGGTAAAATGCAGTTTTGGCTTATATCTCTGAAACTAAAGCATTAAGAGAAAATTTGACATTTGTAAAATGTTCATCAGGTTAAGATCTATCTGTCCTGAAATTTTCAGACGAATCAGACAACCTGTTGTTGGATTACTGTCCCTGAATTGGCAATTTTAAGGAAATTTTGCAGTTTTTGGTTATTATCTTGAATATTATTATAGAGATAAACTGTAAACAGCAATAATGTTCAGCAAAGTAAGATCTACAAATAAGTCAACATGACCAAAATGGTCAGTTGACCCCTTAAGGAGTTATTGCCCTTTAAAGTCAATTTTAGCAATTTTGGTAAATTTTGTAATCTTTACAAAATCTTCTCCTCTGAAACAACTGAGACACTTAACCATTTAACCAAACTTGGTCACAATCGTCATTAGGGTATTTAGTTTAAAAATGTGTCGATAACCCTGCCTGCCAACCAACATGGCAGACATGGATTAAAATAGAACATAGGGTAAAATGCAGTTTTGGCTTATATCTCTGAAACTAAAACAAAAGTATAACGGTTGCATTGATTTATGCATCAATTGTAAATAAAAATATCAGGTGAGCGACACAGGTTCCTTGGAGCCTCTAGTCTGCATTTGTTTTACTGCCATACATGAAGCCAGGTTATCATATTTCTATACCTCAGTAACCCTTTGGGATGTTGGGGTCCAATACAAAGACTGAATTGAATTAATAGTATGTATGCACTCTAGGTCAGTTTTGTTGAACCCTTTTGGAAAAATAATGATAAAGAACTAAGGTAATTGGTTTTCTCTTTTTAGGTAGAAAAGTCTCCATTTGTGGAAAGATTGTTGAAAAAAGGATACGAAGTTCTGTACCTGACAGAACCTGTTGATGAATACTGCGTTCAGGCCTTACCAGAATTTGATGGCAAAAAATTCCAAAACGTTGCCAAGGAAGGATTAAAAATAGATGACTCTGATAAAGCTAAAGAAAGAAAGGAGGCATTAGAAAAGGAATACGAGCCATTGATGAAATGGTTGAAAGAGGATGCGCTCAAAGATAAAATTGAAAAAGCTGCTGTATCTGATCGTCTGACATCATCACCATGTGCTCTGGTTGCTAGTAGTTACGGTTGGTCTGGAAATATGGAGAGAATAATGAAGGCTCAGGCTTATGCCAAATCACAAGATGCTTCCCAAAGGTTAGATTTTTATTAGAATCTAGATTTGTTTTTAAACATTGATACTGATTTACGTGCTGTCTGTGAAAGAGAGGCAAAAGATACCAAAGGGACATTCAAACTCATCAGTAGAAAATAAACGGACAATGCCATGGCTAAAAAAAGAAAAAGACAAACAGACAAACAACAGTACACAAATAAGAAAACTAAAGACTGAGCAACACTAACCCTACCAAAAACTGGGGGTGATCTCAGGTGCTCCGGAAGGTTGACTCTTTACTGAAAAAAATATGTGCGTATTATGGTTGTAAACTGTTTTAAAATCGAATCTTTATTCTATAAACATTGATGAACAATATAGTTTATATGTGCATTGATGAGTTTTAAACAAGGAAAATTGCTCACTGCCAAAAAAAAAGCTAGAGAGAACAGTTTTTTGAAAAAAATGTAGTTGATGTGTATAATCAGATTCTTAAACTTTTACTCCATTTACTCGTGTATCACTATATATTTATTACTTTGTTTATTGCAGTTTTTACTCCAGTCAGAAAAAGACATTAGAAATTAATACAAGACATCCACTTATTAAAGAATTAAAGACTAAAGTTGATGTAAGTTTAAATAGTTTCTTTGTAATGAATTTTAACTTGGTTGGTTTTAGTGAATGCTTGCTTTAAATTGAAGTAGAAAGATCGTGTTATAGAAAACAATGACAGTTCTTAATTTAATTCCAAGTGGCTGCCTAAAAAGAAATAGTAATATAACAGAAAAAACAAAGGATATGGAGTAGTCATCCATGACACAAAATCAGTATATGCATTGCAAAAAAAAACACAAAAAGCAAAGGAACAGTGCTTTTATTGTTGTTCTTCTTCTCAAAGTCACAGTGAGGCCTTTAACATGGAGCAAAAAAACTGTCACCTCACAGCAAGTTTAAAAAGTATATATTGGATAGGTTTGATATTTAGTTTTACCACATTATACTTTATCTTGATCTATAATTGTGATGGGACATGTCATATGTATTTATGTGTCAGAACTAAAATCATTTATCTGAGGATATATCTATAAATAAAAATATAACAGCTAAAATAAAGAAAAGAAAAGGATGAATCAAATTACTTGGCAAGGAAAAATTAAATATGAAAAAGACATATTTTTAAGGTGGCTTTAAAGATGAATAACTGCAGTGAATTAAGCTACGATTTCTTGTTTTTCATTTTTTCTTGTATATTATATTAATTTTCCCTGTTGATGTCAACATTATATCCCATTCTATATAATTGAAAGTCTTAAGAATAGTATCTGAAAACTGCTAGTTTCCAAACTATTTTTACTTTGTTTATTTATGTCTGGTTTTCTAAATGAGATATTTCTTTCAATTAGATTATTGAAAATTTCAGAAACTTTTTACAGTTTTAACATGAAAATCTTTAAACATTGTAGGCTGATGCTAATGACCAAACTGCTAAGGACTTGGCCGTTGTAATGTTTGAAACAGCAACATTACGATCAGGATATTCATTACAAGATACACAAGGATTTGCTGAGAGAGTAGAAAGAATGCTAAGACTTTCATTGGACGTACCATTAGATGCAAAGGTATGTTTTCAAGTACATTCAAACCTGTATACAAAGCGTCATTCTCTTGACCAGTGGATACTGACCTTATTAGAGAGGTGACCTGTGAATTGAGGTTTAAAATACATCGATATTACTATATTGGGGGGTTGTTAAAAAATAGATGTGACCTTAATTGAAGGTTTGACTAAGGTCAAGATTTTTCAATATCTAGCTGTGTCAACCAAAGATCAGAATGTTGCAATAAAAACAAAGTTTCAATGTGATCTTCATATCTGCCATGCAAATTATATATTAGTCGGGTAGAATTTTTTATTTGACTAACTTGATGTCCGTCATAAATTTCAAACTTTTGAGAAGACTAGTTTAGATAAAAATGAAGAAACTTTAATGAAATCTGCTATATATGCAAGTCACTCTTTCTACCTTTCAACCAAATTTTTTAACATAAATATTTTTGTTAAGAATTTTTTTATATATTGCCAAAAAAACATACATCTTGTAAGTGATAAAATTGTTTTACAGGAAGTTGATTCTGTTTTCTAACACCCTTTTAAGATTTGTATGCAGCATCAATAAACTTGTTTGTAGATTTTTACATGTGCCAGAATTTAATATTAATTGTTAATTACAGATTGAAGAAGAACCAGAAGAGGAAGCTCCAGCTGATGATGTGGAAGAAATAACAGATGCAGATGATGAGGTGAGAAATCATCTTTGCATGTCACCAAAATATTCTTCCAATTTTAAGTGGTAAAATTGTATTGTTCCTCATTGGATTATATTTGGGATTTAAGCCATAAGCCATTTAAAATCAAAATAGTGCAGTTATTTGGAAGCAAGTATTTATAAAATGTTGACGTTGGGAAAAAATCACATACAGATTAAGGTTGTACAGCTTATCACAAAACAATGGAAATATGTTATTAATTTGCATTAAGGGGGATTTTATACACTGAAAAAACTAAATTATCGACATTTCAAAACAACAAACAAAATGTACATGTTCAAAAGGAAGAGAAAGCCAATAGAAATCTAATCGCACATTTAAAAAAAATAAAGTTTTGTCTGTTTATAAAAATATGAATGGTGCTCTATTATCAACATAAATATTTAAACACATAGAAACAAAATATTTTTTAGTTTCAATATATGCACAATTTTATGGAATAGAATAATATGTTTAGAGCATGTGTCTGCAGTGTGATCTTTTATTTTCCCGTCATACCTTTTTGCTTTGCCTGTGTGTTACATCAGAATTGTCTTGGAGAGTTTTTAACAATCATGATCATGTTTAGATATTTTTTAGTTTTTGATCATCATATTGAGGCATGCACACAATTATGTGCTCACAGAATTCTGAATACTCAATTAAAAATGTAGATTTTGCTATTTTTTAAAGCAAAAAAAATAAATTTTCAAAAAAATCATTTCATTGAGAATTACAGTTTCTTTGAGAACATGTTATGCATGGACCTGTGTTCGGGAAGAATATCTTGAATGAATTGTCAATACTAACACAAAAAGCGTGTCGCTGGCGAAATAAACACACAGGCAAATCAGGGTTATGATGGGAGAAAAAATGGCAATTTTAGTCATGTTTTCTCTCATTTTTTCAGAAAAAAGAAGAATCGACAGAAGATGCCCATGATGAATTATAACACTGAGACAATTTAGACGATTTTTTTTTATACAAATTGGTGTGGAAATTTTGTTGACAGTAGTGATACATGGTGTTGAATGATGTGAATGGATGTTTAATTAGTGAACAATTTGTCAGAAAACTGCCAACAACATTTGCATATAATAAGGTCATAAAATAGGTCATTTGATTTTTTGATTTTTTTTTTTTTGTACCTTCTAAACAAAACACAATTAGACCTTGGATCATAGTAGTGATTGAACTGGATGAAATTGTGATAAAAAAATCAATAGTTGTGTGAATGTACTTCATTAAAAAAAAAAGGACAATAGTTTGAAAGAAATCTATTTTTATGTTATATTGAAATTTTAAGGTGTAATGGAGAATATGGGGGGACAATGCAAGATCATGCAAGTTTATTCAAATGTCCCAAAAGTATGTGTACTTAACAATGAATATTATGTAATAATCTGGATATAGTGAATATACTAAAAACATGATAAACGAATAGAGAATTAGTCATTTTCTTGGCATTTGAGAGACGATAAATGATTTATGATCTATGTTTTTGTTTGAAAGGGATTTTAACTTTGTTTGACCTCACAGTGCTATATCTCATTTTTCACATTTTATCCCATTTACATTACTTACCAAAATGGCAAAATTTGACCTACCCTATGTTAGTGACGTGATTTGATTTTAATGCTAACATAAGGAATCCATGGTCAAATTTTGTGTATGATACATAATACTAACTGATATTTGGTTTTATTGGACCATATGATTTAATCATCGAGGTGTTTGTTTAAATATTGTTGTGAGAATGTAAATGAATCTTGATACGAATTTCTTGTTTGTTTTATTATGAATAAATTATATTTATACTAACTATATTGTATTGCTTCATTTTAATCTCATCTGGCCAAAAAGATCAGTCTGAGCTGTTGCTATCATTTGGCATCTGTTGTTTGTCATTGTCCATTAACTTTTAAAAATCCTCTCCTCTGAAACTGTTGTGCCAAATTTAACCAATTTTGGTCACAATCATCATTAGGGGCCGGAACATATTTAGTTTAAAACCTGTTTTGTTTACAAGAGACCGATGTCCAGATAACCCAATTTTCATGGAACATTCTAGAAGAATAGTCATGTGATTAGTCATGTGATAGTGTTGAATTATTCACCTGCCAACCAAATTTTCAAAATGGCTGCCGTTACCATGGAAACTGCAAAATGTCAAAAATTCAAAATGCTGTTAACTGTTTTATGTAGATGTGGCATTTGACTTTGAATTTCAAAATGGCCACCGTAACCATGGAAACACGAATGCCTAAATTTGAAAATTGGTCCAATAAAACTTGTAAGTAGAACAAAGGGGTAAATCCTAACACAGGATTACAAAATATTCTGGATGTTGAGATCTAACTACTGTCCATTTACATCCAATCTATTGGTCGTATATTGCCCTTAAATGTTGAATTTTACCCATTTTTTTTTTTCATTTTGCCTATAATTTTGAAAACTATAATCATGATAATAGAAAGACAGAAACTTTAAATAAAAATGATTGGCAAGACAAAATCTACAAATCAGTCAACATAGCTGAAATCGTCAATCGACTCCTTATTGAAGTGATTTCTTATAATGACAATTTTTTAGGTGTTTTTGCCTTTTATCTTTCTTGAATTTCTTTTATTTTTCTTGAAAACTAGAATAGATTGATACTTTAAATAGCAAAAATTTTCAGCAAGTCAAGATCTGCAATTAGGTCATCATAGATGAAATTGTCAGTTGTCTTCATATTGGAATTATTGCCCTTAAATATTAAAGTTTTTACACTTTTTTTGTGTTTTGGGCAAAAACTATAGAAAATAGAAACTGTAAGCTGAAAAATGTTCCAACAAAAAAGAGGTTTTAGTCTGCAAATTTGGAGAGTCAATTGTTGAAGATGGACATAGACCTAGGTGAGCCACACAGGCTCTTTAGAGCCTCTTATTAGATATTCAACTCCACAAATGAAATGAGTTCCAGGGACATTCTGTCATAAAAAAAAATGTGATACCTTGGGTTTTTTTTTTTGAGAAATAGTTAAATTCTATAACATATATCTATCACATAACCAAGCAACAATTGGTATGTGGCAGGAAGATTTTACAATTTGGTGAGACAGACAAATTTCTATAAATAAAAGCTGATGTGGGGTAAAGTTAAATGAATTGGCAACCCAAAGGCACAGAAAAGTCAAATAACATCTAATTTTCAACATACTGTCAACAAAAGACCTGTTCCTTTACTTTATGTCAAACTTTAAGGATGTTCGCTTGTCATGTTTTGGGATTTTTGTCAGATTTTCAGAATCCTCTGGTTTTATCCATTTGAATGCCTTAAAAAATTTTGCCCATTGACCCCCATTTTTCTTTTTATAAATCTTTTACATGTATAATTATAAGCCATCTGTAAAAGTCTTATAAAATCCTTGTTATTTTTTAACAGTTTTTGAGCACTAAAACTTGTCAATGATAAAGCTATGAAAAATCAAGAGAGAACATTTTCCTGCCAAAATTTCATTGGCTAATATCTCGAAAACAAGCACATTGACCTATATATTTTTTTTGCTCTTTTGTGTCCTTTAATAATTCCCTATCAATATATACTAGTGTTATGAAAAGCTTGTTATTTTGAAACTGAGTAGCGAACCTCCTTAATTCACCCTGTATCTAACAAGTTGCAAAGAAATTTAACTGAGACTTTCAAGATCTATCAACACTAAATTCCCTAAAAGGCAAAAAAATCATTAAGATGATACAAAAGACAAAAATTACCAGGTTCCTTACTTGAGACAGTGGTATGTACATGTGGTATGGTTAAAGTACAAAAATGTAGTTTCTACTAGTTATTGTTGGGTTTTGTCTAAGATTACACTGTTAGTTAATTATTTTAAATTTGACAAATACTATCAAAATATATATATTTGATTCTGTGGTAAATATTGAAGTTTTACTCTTCGGTCAGTTTCTCAACATTCCAAAAAGATCTATGAATTTGGGCTAGAATTATTGAAAGGTAGCATGGTTATCAGACGTGTCTGCGTGAATTGTCCTCTTGTCATGTTGCATTGATACATGTGAGTTTTTGCACATAGGTCAGCTTTTAATAGATCAACTGTAGTTGTTCAATAGAGTTATTGTAAGGTGTACATGTCTCTGACAGGATCAACTGAACTTTACCTCATTTTCATGGTTCAGCGATCAAGCTAAGATTTGCTCACTTACCATAGTTTCATTTTAACTGAAGACAAAAATCCTCTTTGTTTGGTCTCTTGAACAATTGTAAGATGTGTGTGTCTTTCTAACAAAGGTCACCTAACCTTAACCTCATTTGCATGTTTCATTGATTATTGTTAAATTTTCTCGATACATGTAGCAAAACATGTATATTGAAGACCGTCATCATATTCAGTTATAATCAAACTGACGAGATATTTCAATATTGCACTTGTGTTTAATGGTTATATGGTTAAAATATGTACATACAATTTGAAAGGACTTTTTAAACATGAATTTTTAAGATACAAAAAAAAATATTTACTGTCAAGCCACCGATAGTTCTCACTCCAAATACTGAATATAGACAAAGTCAAAGGAAGTAACTGGAATTCACTTGAGGAATAAATCAAACTGTATGATGTTTTTACAACAAATAAGAAATGAGAACAAAGTAGAAATTTCATCTAAATTTTCGGTTATTATAAAAGGAATAGTAAAATGGTATTATAAATAAAATGAATAGCTATCTGCATTAAAATGTTTGTTCAAACTTTTTATATTCTTCCTTTATGGAAATCTTAAATATAAAATCTTTAATGTTTCAATTTTTTTTCTATCCTGTTTGGTCTGAATTATTCCCCTTTGTACATAAAACATTACTTTAAACATCTGTCATGAATGAAAAATGGAAATTCACACAATTTAAAATGTGGAGTTTGTTCCAACCTGCCTGAATGTATGATGAAAAAAGTTAAAACAATGTTGGAACATGATGCTACATGTAACATTTAACATTTAAATGATTCTTTCTGCCAGCAACATACGAAAAATTAACAAAATCTACACCCAACACAAGAATATCATTAAAAAAGGCAATTTTCTATTGGAATTCTTATCAATCAACAAGTGTACCATTTCTTATTGAATTCAATATCAGCATTGTACATTGGACAGTAGGGAAAAAGATTACAGAATGTCACTGGATAGTAGTACCATGTTGTGTGTCTAATACATGCATTTAGGAACCCCCGGAATGAATTGCCCCTTTGGAAAATCAAACTTATTTTATTCTGATTTGATAATAGACATGGCCACAAAATGTTAATGATTCTCACACTTAGTTTTTAATGAGGATAAAGTTATTTCAAGTTCACCAAAAAGATGTTTAGAGACACTCCATGAATATACTCCAGGGACACACCTTTAAGGAAATCTGTATCTTGCAAGTTCTTGATTAGAAGCTTATTTCATAAAAAATCTTGTCACCAGTAATGAAACCAGACTCAAAAGACCAAAAACAAAAATGGACTATTCATAAAGCTGATAAATTTGGGGTGAGTTTTGCCATTACTTAAAACCGAAGTTTGTCTGCTTCATAGGCTTTAGGATGTCAACTTCAAAGGTTGTAATTTTCGTCCAAGTTGATCAAACAACGGGCCTGCAGTGTCTAAAAATAAAACATAGGAGTCAAAACTACAGTTGTGGCTACTATTCCTAAAACAATAGCAAATAGAGAAAAACTGGCAGTCAAAATGGTCACTACATAAACTTCTCTCTACCCCGAAAATTTAGGCTGCCCACCTGTTTCAATTTTTTTCAATTTTTAGCAGTTGGTTGATGTTTAAACTATAGACGCTAGGTTGAAATTGTAAATTGGATCAGCACGACACGTTGTATATACCCTGAAAATTGGAGAAAAATCTGTCCACTTGTTATGGACTTATTGCCCTGAAATATCCATTTTTGCAGTTTTTGGCTGTTATCGTGAAAAATATAGGAGCTAGGTTAAAACTAAATAGCAAAAAAATTTCAACACGACAAGGTCTATTAACCCTGAAAATTTCAAAAATATCTGTCGTCTTGTTTTGGAAATATTTCCCCTGAAATATACATTTTTGCCATTTTTTTTGCTGTTATTTCTAAAACTATAGGAGCTATGATAAAAGTGTGTAAACTGCAAAGATGACCAGTATGACAAGATCTATCTGCTCTGAAAAATTTACAACCCTTTTTGGAGTTATTGTCCATGAAATGTTGATTTTTATTGGGTATTTTTTTTTTTTTTTTTGCAGTTTTGGCTGTTATCTTAAAAACTATATGAGCTAGGTTGACCATGTAGATTTGAAAAATGACAAGCAACACAAAGAGTGACTATAGTATGTGTATACAAAAGTTCTTACTGGCAAACTTGCGATTTTTCACCGGGTGGGCGCTACCAGCATTGGTGTGCCTCTTGTTTTGTATAATGCCATGTTAAGGAACCTGTAAGTACTTTTCAGAATTTTGTACCGTAGATAGTTTTTTTTCTGTTGATAAATTTAGAAATTATTAAGAAATTACGGTTCCAACTCCCTTAGGCAAAGTTTACCTTAGATGGATATGGCTATACTTTTTATGCCCTTTTGGTCATATAGCTCTTCACAGGTACATATGGCTATACTTTTATGCCCTTTTGGTCATATAGCTCTTCACAGGTACATATGGCTATACTTTTTATGCCCTTTTGGTCATATAGCTTTTCACAGGTACATACACATCATTGGCTTTCAAATTTATGGGTTTGGGCTTCCTTATGACGGTATACCGAGAAAGGCGCTTCAGACGCACGAAATTAATAAAGCGATATTTTTCCTTTTCTGAGAAATTATTATGCTATATTGTTAATGGATGTCCATTTGGGGTGGGGGATTGCAAGTTTTGAAATTTCTAAACTCGCCATAAGTCTATATGTTTGTCCAGAATTTATACAAGACCTAATGGTAAGCAGGAGACTCTATTGAATTGTCCCACTTGTAAATTAAATAGCTACCAGAAACATTCTTGATTTCGTCGAAAATTTGAAGTACCAAGAAAAAATGAGAGTTATGAAATAGATTTCATAAGTCTAAAGCGACTAAAACTAATTAGTCCGAATGATCAGAATTCAAAATATACCAATGCAAGGAATGGATACGGGATTGGATATATGTGAATGGAAAAATATTACGATAAACAGGGAAGTTAACCCTGAGTAAACTGGCTGGCTTTACGCCTGTACTGAGTAGACCAATGGTAACAATTATTTTCCCCCAATTTCCATTTTTGTCCGTCAACTTTAGATTTTTCAAAAATTTAACTCTTCCAAAACGTGGCATCCAAATGTAATGCCGATAGCAATGCGTAAGACTGTCATTTCTGGAACAAGTATAGTCAGAAACACTCAAAGCTTTCGGAAGCCAAATCCATAAATGTTAACCTTTGGAAGCATAAGTATCGAAGGGACCAGCTTTGCCTAAGAAATCTTTTACTTTGATTTCAGTATAATTTTGCTATCCATCAACTTTATAAATGTCTTTGAAATTATGCCAGTACAAAAGTACCAGTCATTATGGGTAATCTTGGAATGACAATCTAACAGCAATGGTACCGACACATTGGTAGTAAAATAACCGAATGGTATTGATTGCACCCTGAGACAATTCACTACTATAAGACATATAGTGTTATAGTAGTCTTAGTTGCACATACGTGTTTTTAGAAGAACGTTGTTCAGGTACGCTTAAAACAAAACAATTTAAACGTTTCAAAAGGAAGATCAAAAGCAGCCTTTTTGTTTTGAATATAACATGATTTATATATATTACAGCTGGGACTTTTATATCTAACGTTATGATAGTTCCAGATTATAGTACTGTTTATTTTCAGACATCGTAGCTCTTTTACCACTGCAGGATACAATGGCATTATGAAGTTTGGTTTTTGCATGATCAATTCCTTTGCATGAAGAGTTTTTAAAAAGGCACGTCTCTCTCCGTACACGAATTGCACGATGACGTGAGATTGGCAGTCAGTCTAGGAATGACAATGTGTTGAGCATACAAAGCTCTGTAATTACTTCCAACGTCTAGCGTCATTAGTCATCCGTGACTGATTATATGCAATGCGTTTTAGGTTTGTCACGGTTTATTGTGAGATAAGAGTTTGGTTTTGGTACAGAGGCAAGTTTAGATTGAAAATTAGGAACCCCATAAAACATACTTCAGCATGGGAGAGGTCCGTAAAGTAACATTTCATGATTTGTCCGAGTTGTCTTGCACCCCATGATTTGTATGCTTAGACATTTTTGACGTAAGTTATTTCAATTAAACTATCGTGAATATTACAGAACAATTTCAAATGCTATCTGGGTTTGAATTAAGCAACGATACCATTAAATAAAAGTTCCATATACAATAACTAACACATGACTATCTTACACGTTGGAAAAGATGAAACATGGGATATATGTACAAGTCAACTATGATTAAATACTGAAATTAAGATCTATCAAAAGTATACCGTTTCTTTTGTTTTTCTTTGTCTTAAAAGTTTCTGGAATTAATTATACATAAAACTACTGACGATACGCAATTTTTAACGTCAGCTCAAAATGCGACGCAAGATCAGAAAATCAATTAGTATAACCTTACGATATCTCACTTAGTCGGTGATATTACTTCTAAAGATGACCAATACCATTTTTTCGAGTCGTTCAGTAGTCAAAAGCTATGTAACCCTAAGTAGCAGCTACGATATGGAACGCGCCCCTGATCACTGAAAAAATTCTTGAAATACAGACACCTTTAATTGTGACTTAATTTGCCGGTCACAGCAAATATAATAGTAGGTAGTTATTCCTTCCTATAGTAGTTAGCATTTTGACCATAAAGACTACGTGTATATTTATCTAAATCACTTCTAATCACACAACATTTTGGGATTTGTTTTTATCAATTTTATCGAAAGACCTTAGTTTTGTGCTGTTCATGGTCTCCCCTATTGCCCAACATTGTTTCAAACCCAAGAGGTATTTATAACATACAAACGATGACGACATATAACTTCAGAATAGTGCTGGAATATTTATGACTAAAACAATCTTGCATGTGTTCAATGCACCCATATATCCTATTCATAATATAATATAATTTCCACTAAATGAATAAATAGTAAAAGGAAAACATTAATTTTTAAGCTAGCAGTAGGGATGATACATGTAAACAGTTAAACATTTCAAATATCTATTGTCCATTCCAGTATGCGTGTACCAATTGTGGAAACAGGAGAAAGTTACTATCATGGTTTTCGGAAGACAGTGAAAAAGATAAGAAAAAAGAGAAGGCTGCACCTGTTGGGATAGATAAAAAACTGGACACTGATGGCGACGGTATTCCTGACTATTTGGACAACGATGACGATAACGACGGCATTCCAGACGATCAAGATGACGATGATAACAACAACGGCATTCCTGATCGACTTGAAAAGGATACTGATGGTGATGGAATTCCCGATTATCTTGATGATGATATTGACGGAGACGGTATTCCAGATAGTCAAGAGGAAGATGCCAACGGCGATGGTATTCCCGATTATAAACAAAAGGACACCGATGGTGACGGAATACCAGATTATCTTGACGATGACGATGATAACGATGGTATTCCAGATGATCAGGACGAGGATGCCGATGGTAATGGTATTCCTGACCGACTGGAAGTAGATACCGATGGGGATGGAATTCCAGATTATTTGGATGAGGATGACGACGGCGATGGAATTCCTGATAAACTTGATAAAGATGCCGATGGAAACGGAATTCCGGATCATCTTGAAGTTGATACTGATGGAGATGGCATTCCTGACTACCTAGATGATGATGACGATAATGACGGTATACCCGACGACAAAGACGATGATGCGAATGGCAATGGTATACCAGATCGTTTGGAAGTCGATACTGATGGCGATGGTATTCCAGATTATCTGGACGATGACGATGACAATGATGGTATTCCAGATGATAAGGATGACGATGATAACGGGAATGGTATACCCGATTACCTTGAAATTGATACTGACGGCGACGGAATTCCCGACTACCTGGACGAAGATGATGATAACGATGGTATTCCAGACGTCAAGGATGATGACTCGAATGGCGATGGTATTCCCGATAGTAAACAACACTGTACAAAATATGGATGTGGTACTCTTCCAGACAAGGATGGTGATGGCATTCCAGACTATCTAGACAACGATGCAGATGGCGACGGAATCCCTGATGACAAAGAAAAAGATACAGATGGCGATGGTATTCCAGACTATCTTGATGATGATGATGACAATGATGGAATTCCCGATGATAAAGATGACGACGCAAATGGAAATGGAATACCTGATCATTTAGAAGTTGATACTGATGGAGATGGAATTCCCGATTATCTTGATGACGATGATGATAATGATGGAATTCCCGATCACTTAGATGATGATGCCGATGGCGATGGTATACCAGATGAAAAGGAGAAAGATACTGATGGTGATGGAATTCCAGATTACTTGGATGATGATGACGACAATGATGGGATTCCGGATGTAGATGATGATGATGCTGATGGGAACGGAATTCCTGATAATTTGGAGATAGATACAGATGGCGACGGAATTCCAGATTATCTTGACAAAGATGACGATAACGATGGTATTCCAGATGACCAGGATGATGATGCTGACGGTGATGGAATTCCCGATGACAAAGAAAAAGACACGGACGGAGATGGAATTCCTGATTATTTGGATGATGATGACGATAATGATGGAATACCAGATAGTCAAGACAAAGATGATGACGGAGATGGCATTCCTGATGACAAAGAAAAGGATACTGATGGAGACGGGATTCCAGATTATTTGGATGATGACGATGACAATGATGGCATTCCAGACGATCAAGATAACGACGATGACGGCGACGGAATACCAGACGATAAAGAAAAAGACACAGATGGGGATGGTATACCTGATTATTTAGATGATGATGATGATAATGATGGCATTCCAGATGATCAAGACGATGACGATGATGGTGACGGAATACCAGATGATAAAGAAAAAGATACCGACGGTGATGGGATTCCTGATTATCTTGACAGTGATGACGATAATGATGGCATTCCGGATGATAAGGAGAAAGATAGTGACGGAGATGGAATTCCAGATCATCTAGACGATGATGACGATAATGATGGAATTCCAGATCATCTTGACGATGATGATGATAATGATGGTATTCCTGACGTTAAAGAGAAATTTTCTGGTATTGACAAAACCAAAGATACTGATGGCGATGGAATTCCTGATTACTTAGACGACGATGACGACAACGATGGTATTCCTGACAACTTAGATGATGACGATGATGGAGATGGAATTCCAGACAACCAGGAAGATTCTGATGGTGATGGAATTCCAGATAGCTTAGATGACGATGATGATGGTGATGGAATTCCCGACGACAAAGAAAAAGACACAGACGGTGACGGTATACCAGATTACCTTGATGACGATGATGATGGCGATGGAATTCCAGACGATCAAGATAACGACGATGATGGTGATGGAATTCCAGATGATCGTGAAAAAGATACTGATGGAGACGGAATTCCCGATTATCTAGATGATGACGACGATGGCGACGGAATTCCGGATGACCAGGATAATGATGATGACGGAGATGGCATCCCTGATGACAAAGAAAAGGATACTGATGGTGATGGTATTCCAGACTATTTAGACGATGATGATGATAATGATGGGATACCAGATCATTTAGATAACGATGATGACGGTGATGGAATTCCAGATGATAAAGAGAAAGATACTGATGGTGACGGGATTCCAGATTATCTAGATGATGACGACGACAATGATGGTATCCCAGATGATCAGGATAATGATGATGATGGCGATGGCATCCCTGATGACAAAGAAAAAGATACTGATGGTGATGGTATTCCTGACTATTTAGACGATGATGATGATAATGATGGGATACCTGATCATTTAGATAACGATGATGACGGTGATGGAATTCCAGATGACAAAGAAAAAGACACAGATGGTGACGGAATTCCAGATCATTTAGATGACGACGATGATAATGATGGTAAGTAATGTGGTTTACAAATCAAGCTAGCGTTTCGGGAAATATTTTATGATAGATAAATGTAAAGACGGTTTTATCAATAACGTGGCTAAGGATATCATGTTGAATTTGGTCATTTTCACGGTGGCTTTCGAGATATTATCACGAAACAAGCAATGCATGAGTTGTGACTTCCATAAATTCTCGTATCAAAATAAAGGTACAGTATACTTACTAAAGGGAAAAAATTTGTATCTAACTGTCTCCGGAATAAAGAAAAAATCATATTTGCGCAAAATAAGGGGACGGCCATATGATTTTCTAGGGGAGGAGGATTTTGAAAAAGAATTACTTGGCCTTGTAACAACTGAAAATAAATATCCTGGCACAAGACAGGATGAATATGAATATTCTGCAACACAAAATACAGGACACAAATGTATACAAAATTAAAATAAATTTTCGCGCGTCATATATGATCAATCAGCAAAAGTCCTCCCCCCGAATGTTAAATGGTCGTACCCTAACCTCCTTATGTCATATTTATAGAAAATTATCAGAGAGTATATTGTCTATCTTTGACATGTAATTTTTCATTTCCATGGGTATCTTCTTTATGTAAAACATTTCTATAGACTAATAACTACGAAACATTTTCCAATAAAACGGAATGTTGACAACTACCGGTATGTTTAATGAAACCAAATAACCTTACTTAACAAACTCACTAAACACGAGGAAATAAAATGGTTTATGGAAAGCCTCTTTTCGTGCGATTAATCTTTATTCTCTCTATCATTATCTGAACTAGGCTAAGATAATTATGAACCAGTATGACGTTGTTGATTAGATGAATAGCAATGCTAGAGATTTTTGTAATACATATTTATCATCATAGTCCTTTCAGAAAATCATTTCCAAAATCAAGAATTTGGATTTAAATAGCTAAGGATTATTCCATCCATATTAATCATCGACCTATTCTGAAAATAATTAACAACATCTAGAAAATTGGATTTCATTAGCTAAATATTATTTCCATCCATATTTATGATAGTCCTTTCAAGAAAAAAACTTAAAAATCTAGAATTTGAATATTACATGACTTTACAAATCCTTGATTACATGTGTTCCACTATAAGACTACAAAATGTAGAAGTATCTGGTTACTGCAAAAATAAAAAGAAGATATGAAATTGTTTATTTCTTCACATATGTTGTGTGCACTTATTTGCTTGTGATCAAGTTAATTCAGTAATATGTTAAAAGTAAAACACCAGGCTCGTCACAAAACTTTACTCAGTACTTGGAGTACAAAATTTGTGCTAGAAACATCAAATCCAGTATTTTTATTGGTTGATTTCTGAGTCTGAGAACTATAATCGTATTCAGATTTTTTATGACTGTAAGGCCAGACTTGAAAAATAACAGTGAATATCTTATTTTCACCATTGCTTTAATAGCAGAGAACCAGTATCACATAGGACGATGAATTAGTCCGAGTAGTTTTCGGAATTTATTTTCTGGCAAGGGCTATAATTTATAACAACTATTCTATTTAAAGGTATACCTGATCATCTAGACAACGATGACGATGGTGACGGAATACCCGATGACAAAGAAAAAGATACTGATGGAGATGGGATTCCCGATTATTTAGATGACGATGATGATAACGATGGTATCCCTGACGACCAGGACAATGATGATGATGGCGATGGTATCCCCGATGATAAGGAAAAGGATACAGATGGCGATGGTATTCCCGATTACTTGGATGACGACGATGATGGCGATGGAATTCCTGACGATCAAGACAATGACGATGACGGCGATGGAATACCAGACGATAAAGAAAAGGATACTGATGGTGATGGGATTCCTGATTATTTAGATGACGATGATGACAATGATGGTATAGTAGAATGCCAATGTGTATTACAATATAAACCTTTTAACGTTTTTGCTAGTATATACATTTTTTTTAATTTTTGTTAGGTGGCACTAAACAGTTTGGTTTAATATACTTAATACATTTTCTAAATACCACTAGACTAACCATATCCGATTGATTTCTTCTGCTTTGAAAAATTAGTAAACTCGTTTAACCCTGCCACATATTCATGTACCTGTCTCAAGTCAGGACACAAAAATGGCTATCTTATGTTATATCATTATGGTATTTATTTTTGTTGATGTTAATTTTCTCACCTAAAATTATTGAAGGAAGTTTAGTATTATAAATGGATTCACGATAATCAAAACTCTTAATGTAAGGATTTGAATAATATATGTAACATTACTGCTTTTGTAAAAATATTTCGAACAATAAAAAGACCTCAGTATGTGACATAAGTACATGTTTACTGAGATCTATGATATGATCTGTAAAGTTTATTTATATTGGAAATGATTGTAGGTATACCTGATCATTTAGATGATGACGACGATGGCGATGGCATTCCAGATGACAAGGAAAAGGATACTGATGGCGATGGAATTCCTGATTATCTAGATGACGACGATGATAATGATGGTATTCCAGACGACCAGGATGATGATGATGACGGTGATGGTATTCCGGACGTCAAAGAAAAAGATTCAGATGGCGATGGAATTCCAGATTATTTAGACAAAGACGACGATGGCGACGGTATTCCTGACGATAAAGAAACGGACACAGATGGTGACGGTATTCCTGATTATCTGGACAACGACGATGATGGCGATGGAATTCCAGACTCTGAGGATGAAGATTCTGATGGAGATGGAATTCCTGATTTCAAACAAATTGATACAGACGGTGATGGCATCCCCGATTATTTAGACGATGATGATGACAATGACGGCATTCCCGATCATCTTGACAAAGACGATGACGGAGATGGAATTCCAGATCATTTAGAGAAAGACTCCGATGGAAATGGAGTTTTAGATCACCTCGATGATGACGATAACGATAATGGAATCCCCGATTACCAGGAAGTTGACAGCGATGGCGACGGAATTCCAGATTACCTTGATGATGACGATGATAATGATGGAATACCAGATGATGAAGACTCGGATGCGAATGGCAACGGAATCCCAGATTTTATGGAAGTTGATACTGATGGTGATGGGATTCCCGATTATCTTGATGACGATGATGATAATGACGGAATTCCCGACTATTTAGATGACGATGATGATGGTGATGGTATTCCTGATAAGAAAGAGGATAGTGACGGCGATGGGATTCCCGATTATCTTGACAATGACGCTGATGGCGATGGAATTCCAGATAAACTTCCTGATACCGACGGTGACGGAATTCCAGATCATAGAGATAAAGACAGAGATGGCGACGGAATCGATGACGTTAAACAGAAAAAGAAGAAAACGATATTGAAAAAATCAAAAACATCAGAAGGTAAATTAAAAGATGATGACGATGACGACGACGATAATGATGATGATACTGAACAAAAAAGTTTATTTTCTAGAATTTTGACTTCAATTAAAAATTTAATTATTTCAAATGACGATGACGAAGACGACGAAGATCAAGTTAAGAAAAATCCAAACCCTTCAAGGAAGAAAAAGAATGAAAAAGATGAAGATGATCATGATGAAGAAATAGATTTAGTTGACTTAGTTAAATCTGTAATTGGTAATAATGAATCAGACGATAAAACAAAGGATAAAAATAAAAGTATTAAAAGACAAGAACAGTTAAAGAAGAGAAAATCCGGATAAAAACACTCATTTTTTAGATACTTTTAGGGGATATTTTTTGCGAAGATTACTTTAAAATAAAAACACAAATGAAAATTAGAATAATAAACGAAAAAAGGGGGGTTTACTTCTAATAGGGAGGGGATGGACAAATCAACTTGAACTTACGTCAGTGTGTTACATTTGGGAGTATTTGTAATATGTGAAATGTATAAATGATTTAAGTGAGACGTATGATTAGTTTTACTGATCTCATTTCATATTTGTTTTATGGGATTTGTTTTTGAGATTGAGATTTAAGAAGCAGTATTTCTAAGCTTTAAATTTGGACTTAAATATGGAACGTTTGTTGTACCTGGATATATTTTGGACCTTCTTGATATAAGTGGTTTAAAGGTAGCAAACGGTTTTAATTTCAAATAGATTATCCTTTCTTATACATGAACGATTTTACACCATCATTATGCATGTGTTATTTTTTTTTTTCTTGCAAAGGATTAATTTTATTTAGAATATTGTTCAAGATCAAAATTTTCCACGCGGAACTTACGTGAATCTAAGATTTAATTTTCATAATTTTGAATTAAATAACTTAAAGATTCTTTAAACAGCGTCTATTTAAAACAATCTACGTAGAAATTACTAAATTTTACTTGCAAGAAAAATGGTAAACACAAGTTTGGTCCATGTTAAGCATAAAGAGAATAATAAGATACGTCGCTTCTGCAAACAATTATACTAAACAAAATTGTAGATGACCGTGAAAGTCAAACACGGAAAAAGATTAAATATGTATGAAGAATTATGAAATTGTATCTTCACGATTTCCCACATAATACTTTCAAATTAAGAATTATTTACAAAATCCAAATGTTCCATATCTAAGTTCATAAGTAAAATTGTATTCCACGTATATCTAATGCAATATGTGTCTTTTGAGTGCAATGTGAATGGTGAGTCAAACAGCAAAAATCACTGAATGGGTATTTATCCATTTAATTATTTGTTTGTTTATTTATTTATTTATTTGTGTCAATTTCATTGAATTAATTCATTCCATTATCGATGTACTTAAGCAACCCTTTTAAACAAATATGGTCAAAAATGTATATATAATAGTTCTGTTTACTGCCTCCATATCTACCCTTTAGTTTCATTCATGCCTACCATAACACAATTTATAGACATTTTAGGTTAAGAACATGTCAAAGTCAAGACAAGTTTGGTTAAATTTCCGATAAAGCCCAGAATATTTTCCTGTATAGTCTATGTAAAATATTTAAAAAAATAGTTTTACCTACATACCTATACCCTATTTTTTTACCAGGATGCAGGAAACAATTATAAAATGTATGTATTATTGTTGGATTTAAAAGTGAATTTTAGAAGAATACTTAAGTTATGTTTGTTGTTAAACTTTTATTATCCAATAAGAATAGTTTTAACAAATCAGTGTTGGGTAATAATATGGGAAGTTGTTTCCCTTTACACATTTTATTACATTCATAATATTATTTCCAGTGAAGACAGTATTTTAATTTTTCACATGGCGTGCAGATCCGTCTTTACCATAACTAAAATCAGCCAATTAAAATTTGCTATTACTTGTTACTCGTTGTTTTTTTTTTTTTAAATATTATCCTCATAATGACCTCATTCTCAACCGTTTGTCTTTCATTTATCAGGAGATGTTTTGTTAGTATTGCTTGCAGTTAAACATTTATTTTAGGCATACGCTCTTTAGCTTCATTATAAATGGTGGCTATTCATTAGATGGCTAAAAATGACATTAGAATAACATAGAAATACATTAAATTATTGAAAAGCGGGAAAACGATCGACTGTGATCTTATAAATTTACAGTTTTATAGATGTCATGTGAATATATATTTAGAACTTAAAGTGTTTGGTAACTTTTTTAAAATTTTATAATCGGCTTAAAAAGCTGATTTTTTTCAATGGCTGGTTTCTTGTAAACAATGATTGATTCCTGTATCTATTGGTTTAATTCTGATTATTTTTAAGATATTTTGTTTCTTTATATTTTCATCTTACAATACCACGGAATGAATGTACATGTAAAAATAGCATTTTAATTATATTTTCCAGCAAAACAAATTGTTGGGGTTGATAAAGGTTCATTGCCATTCCTATTTCATAATAAAGAGGTAGATCTTGGGTAAGGGGGTAACTCTTGACGTCATTAATGCGTTTGTAATGGTCATTTTCCATAATGTTTTTTAAGTAGTCACGTAACACAGAATTCAAATAATCTGTGTTGCTTAGAATCCGGCTTAGAACTGTATGAAAATGAATGAATCAAATGTTCCAGTGAATTAAGAATTATTTTTGTTATAGCCTTGGTCTACCTCGTTAAGTTTTTTAAGAAATTCTCATTTATGGGATGTGTGCAATAATTTTCATTTTCGTCGTTGGAACTGTCTTAAATTTGAGGTAGGAACACCCACTTTTTTGTTGTACTCACAAGGTCAGTATGGTTTTTAAAAGGTTAATGAAACCAGGTGGTATTTGAATATTTAAGAGCATACATAGTGGGACAATTTTCCAAAGATTACCAGTGCTTTTTAAAGATGTTATTCTTGTCCAAAACGTTCAGTGTTGAAGACATTTGTTATTATAGTATTGCATATTTTTTCTTATAAAAATTTGCGTTGAAAGACAGCCGAAACCAATAGTATTTTCAATAAACATTTTAAAGAACGATATATACTTTGCCTTCAGTATAATATATTTTTATTTTTTTTTTTATTTTTGAGGAATGGTTGAAATGTTCCCCAAAGTTCTCAAAATTTTCAAAGTTTGCAAAATATTTGATTGTGGTCGTCTAGAATAACTTATTTGATAAAATGTTTAGAAAAATAGAATAACTGTTGTCAGAACCTTAAAAAAACAAATGGGGTCATGGTACTTTGATTGTCAGTAAAGATTTATAGATTTTGTTTAAACGACCTTGCTCTAGAAACAAATACTGGGGAAGTTGGTCCTATCTTTACCTGTACACTTGTACTTTTTGTAGTTATTCTCATCAGTACTTAATCGATGTTGGTAATAAAATATACGACTTCTGTTATATTTTCAGAAGCATTCAGACTTCCGAACTACCGAGTTCGACTTAATTTCGGTTAGATTATTTTGGTTAAACACTTTGAAATGATTAGATTAAAAATAAATTGTACTTTTGTTAGTTACGTACTTATATATTGCAATATTATTTTGCTTTATTGTATTTGGCAAAACAGTGTAATAATGGTTAATTTGCAATGAATGCTTAAGAAATTGCCTCCTTCTGCATTCCAGGACCCTACTAAAAAAACATTTAAAAGTATTTCCAAGATGATGATAGATTCTAATTTTGATTTACTAATTGCAATTTAAAAATCATAGGGTATCCACCTATCAAATCCAAATTTGCGGGAATACGGATTCAAACTTGCATGCATAGTGTTTATCAACCAACGAAATAACGTAATGTTTCAGAGGAGGAGGATGATATTAAGACCCATTATTTGGCCCCCGAAATTGTAAACTTATTCAAGCCTTTCAAAATAATGTTAATTTTTTATTGATAAATGAACATGTCAACATATTCTGGACAGTTTAGTACAGAAAGGTCACTTGTGATGTCACTAACATGTCATAAACATGTCAACATATTCTAGATATTTTAGTACAGAAAGGTCACTTGTGGTGTCACTAATATGTCATAAACATGTTGAAATTTATATAATTGACATAAAATTGCTCTTGCAAGCATAGTTTTAGTCAAAATAAATATGAGCAACAGCCTAACCCAAAACTTAAGATAATTTAAGATGATAAACACCTTTATATTGCAATACATTTTGTAGTAAAACATCTTATCGCGTAAAACTGTTACTCATACATGTATATCTAAATATTTTAATGAAAAGATATCAAAATGAGGCTATTTTGGAAGTTTTTGCTGTTTTTCACTAGTTATAAGAAGTTTTGAGTCTAATGCCAATTTGGAATACAAAATTCAAAAATATAAATACTGATGTCCGACAGACAATGTCGGAATGAACATCCGAATGATGTTTTTTGGTAGATTTATAATACTTTTTGGTTTTTGGAATCAAGGGCACAAAAGTGGTGTTATCATGCCTTTTCTTTCTTTTACTGGTTAAAGTTTGACGACAACTTTAAGTCAAGATGTGTTATCTTTAGTCGCTATTTTAGAAGTCTGCTTTGGATTTTAGAAAATATACATTAATAATTTTTGATGTTTTCCTTTATATTTTTTTATGAGACAGTTCCATAGTATTTTGTTTGTTAATGTTAATGTGCTTGATAATGTCACCGAAAATAAAATACGAAAATATGTTATCTTGTGTTTACTTCTTTATTATATGTCCGACGTCCAAGTTCGTAAGAAGAACACAGTATGTATATCTTTTGAGAGCAAGGTTTTTGTTATGGAAAAGTAAGCACCTATCGTGGATAGTTTCTGATAAATTATTTTAAACTGTTACAGACTGAGAAAGACATTGTATGAACACCTGTCTATTATTGAAGAATGTATGCTCGATGTTCTTTCGATAGAATATAGAATGGAAACGGGGAATGTGTCGAAGAGGCAAGAACCCGACCACAGAGCAGAAAACCGCCAAAGGCGACCAATGAGTCTTCAACGCAGCGAAAGAAAAATCCTGCACACAGAGGCGGGCTTCAGCTGCCCCCTTAACAATAATGTATACTTGTTCATCGAAATGGACTCCACACTAAACTCCGAAACATACATATGAACCAAAATTAAAAAAAAACACAAAAGACTAAGATGTTCCTGACTTGGGACAGGTGCAAAAATGCGGCGGGGTTAAACATGTTTTGTGAGATCTCAATCCTCCCCTATACCTCTGGCCAATGTGGAATAAACAAACACACAGCAATAAGCACAGTAAAAACTCAGTTTGAACGAAGTCCGAGTCCTATGTTAGAATAGTTATCAGAAGAAACTAAGCAAAATGACAATCAACACAAATTAACAGAGGACTCCTAGAGCAGTTACTGAAATGCCAGCTCCAGACCTCAATTAAACTGATCGAAATATAACATATATGTCTTCATCATATAAAAATCAACCACAATCCCTCCCGTTAGAGGTTTAGTATCATGCCATCATAAATTATACGAGTAGAACATAACCTGTATCATGTCTTTACGTTATTTTGTCGTCGGGCTGCTGTCTCATTGAAGTATACCCTACATATATCCCCTTTTATCAATATTACTTTAGATGATTTAGAATATGAGTTAAATGTCTCATTAGGTTATATAGTTCCACACGTCTAATTTGTCAAATTCTGATAATCTCCCTCTACTTCTGGCTACGAGTACTACTTGATAATATTAAAGTTACGATTCGTGGCTGACAGAAACAGAACGTGTAACCGGCTTTGCAATGAACAACAATTTAAGAAATTTATCAATTGTTTATTTCTTACTTTACAATACGAACAGTTCATATACCTATCAGTCATAATGGTCTTAAGGGAGATATCTTGTAAAGTGCTTACATAGTATCCATGATACACATGCGTTTAAGTGTAATAGATGGGAGACAGGTTCTACACAAGACAAAAACGAATATGCATTTCTTTAAGGTTACCTAACATAAGATGATTTGGGCTGAACCTTGAATGCCTCTTTTGATGTACAATTTCCCGTGTATTTTTTCATCTCTTACTATCCCAATCTACTCCTGGTTCTGAGATCTCTGAATGATCATAAAGTAAAATATAAATAGCGAGGGAAACAGAAATGGTACGCGTAATCGGCTTTGAATTAAACCAAGATTTAAAAGGAAAATCACAAAAATATCAAGAAATTCGTGTATGATTTTAAAAAGTGGTATATTTGACATTGAGACAACTATCTCCAAGCGACCACTATACAAGGAAGTAAAAAACTACAGGTCATCGAAAGGCCTATACCAATGACCAAACTATCCTAAACCTTTTAGTAAGCTATAAAAGAGACAGACATGATAAAATGGGAAATAATTCCAAAGAGAAAACAAACGGTCTCATCTAGCCTAAATGCAACCAACAATAAAAAACGAAAAACAATTATGGCAGACAGCAGGTTTCTGACTTGGGAAAGGCACGTGCAGAATGCAACGGTGTTAAACATGCGTATGAGCACTCAATCTCTATAACCTGCGCGGTGGTTTTATGGATGATTTTTTCTTATTTTACAAATTGAACAGGTCTTGTGATACCAAAATTGTATACCTATCAGAGTCCAATCGGTCTTCATGGAAAAGTATACCATCTACATCTAACCAAGAGATACTGTAGAGACTCCAAAAATACGTTGCTCAATGGCACCCAACTTCAAATGGCTTTGTTTTCAATCAGTCTTTTCAAAAATATTTTGCAATGTAGTTTCAGGGAGAATGTTTCTATTCTATAATTGTGAATGATCAAAACCAAAGAATGGTTATGACAGACCTGTTTTTTATCCCATCGCACAATGACAATCATTTGTAGAGGACTCTCAATCTCGAGTCTTTCAATAACCAACCTCCTACAAATGCAAAACATTTGACTTGCAGCTTCAGGGGAGAAAATTTTTGAAAATTGGTCAATCAGAATCAAAGATTGCCTTTGGTGGTAAATTTTTCATCTGATCTGAACGAAACAGGGCCTTTTTATGAAGGTTCTTTCGTGCATTGTTCTACCTCTACCAAGTTTTCATTAAAAACATAGCCAAGCAGTTTCAGAGAAGAATAGGAAATCGTAATTGGTTTTCAATGAAATCAATGCTTGCGTTAACAAAACCGATTTTGGTTGTTTTATTTAGGCCCCTCATAGATTTTGATATCATTCAGTGTTTGCTTTATTTTGTTTCCAAACTTCTGGTCTAGAGAGGATGTAATGAAAGTTTTTCCTGAAACAGGAGTCATAAATTTCAAAATATATTAACATAAACAGTGCAGACAGTCCCTAATAAAATTACACAGAGGGAACATTTTTGTTTTGCAAATCACTAGAAACATACCCATTTAAAATCATCCGAGTAACATATGTGAGTATCATTGAATTTCGATTAATACGACAACCCTAGCTTTATTCTCAGTAGTGAAAAATTCATATTTTTAAATTATCATTTGAATTTTAGCTACCTTGACATTCTACTTCAAACAAGTTATGTGGATTAGGACTCAAACTTCCTACATAAAGTTTTCCTGACCTTGAAAAGGTCAAATAGTACGGTAATTGTATCCCGATCGACAAAGTATCGAACTGGAACACCAATTGTCCATTAGAGTTTAGAAGGTGCAGTAAATGGTTTGATATATCAGTTACTATGAAATTATCGGATGTTGTACATACTATTCCTCCTAAATTGAACTTAATATAACTTGTCTTGGTATCGGCATTGCCATCATAGACGTTGATGATATCACCATTTGATGCAAGTATTACCACGTGTCCTTTCCCATACTCAGAAAACCAGTCGACAATCCCGATGTTTCCTTTGCTATTGCTTGAAATGTATCTGGGATAGGTAAATAAGCGCTTGTTATTTTTATCGAATTCAAAAGTCGTCACAATTTGTCCTTTCTGGTTCATTTTTATGAGTGACGTCTCGCTTTCAAATGAGTATCGCATCCCCTCAGTTCTTACTCCGATGATTAACTCATTCTTCTCATTCAAATGTACTGCTGTAATTATTTTGTTTTCTACTTTAAATATCGACGCCCACTCCTGTCCGGTACTAGCATTGATTCTTTTTAGTGTAGAATCTCCTGTTGCGACCAGTAGATTGCCTTCTCGAGTAACCACCATACTGAAAACGTTAAGTTTTATACCGAGTAGTACTTCCACACTATCTTTACCTGACTTTACCTTTTGCAGTTTGCCATTTTTAGAGTCGTTAATCCACAATGTCTCATCATTGCCAACAGAAATAAAGTGAATGACTGGTAAATCAGTTGTAAGCCTTTTAAAACCATTAATTTAAACTGCAACCCAAACTGAAGCATTCCTATATTGGATTTGGCTATTTTACCAGGAATAAACTTTGCTATGGGATATCTATTCTCATAATCTTCTTTGGGTAAATCAGTATCGAACTCTAGCTTATTTTCTGAAAGTTGAACTAAATCGTTGAAGGATAACTTAAGTAATTTTTTCCTGTCCTTCAACTTTTCTTTCAATACTCTCTTCTTCTCCTTAAGATGGCGGCCTTCTTCATCAAACGAAGAATTGATTAATTCTACTTCCTTGTCTAATTGTTCGACAAGTTCTGTGGTATACCTATTAATGACTTCAGTCAATGTATCTTTTTGAGTAAGTATTGCCTCAATTACTTCCCGGTGCTGTGAGATCCTATGGAACTTCATATTTTCTTCTTTATTCTGTGTCATCTGCAATTCTTCAAGCATAGTCTGTATAGTTTTTTTACTGTCTTTCAATTGTTTCATCCTTTTTGTACATGTTTTATTTAGATCTTGCATTTCGTGTCCATTGTGGTGCTCGGTAATACAAGTCACACAAACGAGTTGCTTGCATTTTATGCAAAACAATAGTTGTTTTTCGAAATGTTTCGAACATGTAACATTAATTTTATCCAATCTCTTTTGTGCGTTAGCATTGCCTTGTGCCATATCCTTGATGTCTTAAACATTTCAATAGTAGGAGCTAATCAATTGTCCTGATTCGTGCACAAGTGGAAAACAATTTGTCCTTCATTGGAAGATTGCGAATATTCCATAATTGAAACTACAAATTCAAAATACCTTCATATCTAAGTGTTTTATGCACAATCATCGTGTATGTACAGGTGTAAAAAAATATAGCAAACAGTGATATCTATGTGTTCGAACATTGAATATCGATTTGATTTTATCAGTAGATTGTTTTCTAATTTACACAAAAATGTACAATATAACAATTGATAACATTTTCGAATAATTCTGTAGTGCATAGGTGTTATTAGAAATTCGCGTCAAAGCTGAATCTGGAACACCAATCATCGCCAAGTTTTCTTTAAATCAGATAAATAATACAATTATTATCTTTTACTTCATTCTAATGGGCCAACAAAAATGAAAAAATGAATAAGAAAAAAGGTAAAAATGAAATAGGACATAATTTGGTTAAATCTCATTTTCTCTTTAAACTTGATCCCGTAAAACTCGGATATTTCCTTGATGATAAGAATTCAATCACACTTTAGGGATCAAACTTCCAACATTATTTTTTATAGAAAATCATTTGATATCACGCGTTCATAATTTTGGATTTGTATATTTGATTTGATATCATCCTTCTATATTAATGAACTTTCTATTTATAAGATTGAATGATATTTGGCGTTTAATGTCAATGCACAAGATCATGTCTTCCAGTACACTTTATGACTTTTCTATATGTAATCTACATTAAAGTACAGTCATCGATATTAAAGTGTAGGACGACATGTTAAATACTTCGAGTATGCTTTTAGTAACTGCTATCATTTTATATGATTTTTTAAAAATTTATTGACAATTTTTTTCAGTTACAAGACGATCTTATGCGCTTGATATTGTCATATTCTGAAAAAAAAAGTCTTCGCTAACAAATATTATGACCTTAGGATGCTTTTAGCTGGTTCGTATTTGTTTTTCTTGTGAGTGAGTCATTGGACTGTCGTCTCATTGACAAATAACATATATCTTTTTATACATGTACGAACATACATTGATTATCGATTGTTTAACGTCCAGTGGCAAATATGTCATGCATGTTCAGGACTAATATGAAAATACATATATGCTTCTTGAAACATCTACATTTGCTGAACCGTCACTTTGAGTTGGATTTTCCACGTGCATTCCACGTGAAAGCTCATACGGTAAAATTGTTCCTCGAGTCGACCTGTGGCAGCAAATGTTATAAAGACCGTTTCTGGATAACACTCTATTACTGGCTATCACTATGGAAGATACAACAACGAATAGAAGCTGTGTTTGCGATTGCCATTCAAAACAGTTGTTTTTGCTATCGTGAAAAGCATACTTTTGTCTGCTGTTGCGGTTCCCATTGTGCTGCAATGGATATGTAATCGTTTACAGTAGATTTGATCCGTGTTACCTATTACATCTCATTCCCGATAGCCGGTAATATATTTGATTGTTAGTTGCTTAACGTCCAGTGGTAATTATTCCATGCATAGTTAGTTTTTACTTTTCAACTCTTTACACTACACAACCACATAATCTTATAAAAATATTTGATTAAATGATCGTTTGGTAAATCTGAGTGCAAATATATTTGCTGCAACTCATTTAAAGCCTTCCTATCTATTGAGAAAGTTGAATATGCTAGATACACTAGCTGGAGGTGTGATGAGATGATTGAAGCTGTTAATTTTCTCCATGATAATATTTATGTACATTTCGGCAATAAAGTTTATCGACAGGTTGTAGGTATTCCTATGGGTACCAATTGCGCCATTTAATAGCAGACTTGTTTTTGTACAGTTTATGACAGTAAAGACCCGTCTAAATTGCATTTAATTGATAAATTCAACAACACTTACCGTTATCTTGATGATATTTTTTCGTTAAATAATCAAGGAACTTACTTTAAATAAAATCAAATATAAACGCCAATAAATGTCCTTTCCTAGATTTAGATATCTCAGTTTTACACGGGAAACTCTACACTAAAATTTACGACAAAAGGGAAGATTTTTCGGTCACTATTGTTAATTTTCCTTTTTTGGACGGAGATGTTCCTTTGGACCATCTTACGGTTTTTACATATCACAACCCGTTTTGGATTTCAATGAACGTGATCTATGTATTACTGGTAAATTATTAAGCAGGGAATTCTTTACCACAAATTACTTAAAACCTTTACTAAATTCTTCCATAGATACAAAGATTTGGTTTGGAAGTTTGGTTGTACCTGTTGAAAACTTTTTTCAAACGGAATAGCACATCCGATTTTTTACGGAGATGCTGTTAACCGAGCCCGGAAATTTAGATACGATCCGGATATAAATAAACTTATTCTGAAAGGTTAATTACCAATTCAACACTGTAATTATTTCTTTGAATATTGTTTTTATTGGTATTAATATTGATTTTATTATCAGTTAATTAAAATCAAACTAAATATTATTTTTATATACATATGCATATTTATGGCTCTACAATCTGTGGATACCTATATCTTGGCATTGCACAAGGTCATGTTTTTCTCTGACTGTTAATGACATCTTTACGCTAAATCCATTGGATGTCGGATGTGTACTTATTGGTATTTTAGTCTTAAATGCATGATTTTTTTATTAGTTGTTATTGGCTTTGAACTAACAGTCAGTAACTGCGAGTACTCTCAGATCTATACTTAGTGGATTTTTTGTTGTTGTTGTGGGGATGTATAAGTACCCTGCCACGTCCGTTCTGTGTTTTTGTTAGATGTATTTCTGCTTTGTATCGATCTGATGAGTTAAGCCCTTTTCAACTGATTTTTATAGTTTGTTCTTATGTTGTACTGTTACACAACTGTCCCAGATTAGAAGGAGGGTTAGCGCCTTCAAACTAGTTTAACCCCGCCACATTCTGTATGTGCATGTCCCAAGTCAGGAGCCTGTAATTCAGGTGAAGAAGGTGGTGTCATTATCACCACTGTCAAATTGTTTGGATTTCTTTTGCTTAGTCTTTAATACATGAGCAGGTAAATACCACTGACAGGTTCATTAGATCTACAATTGAAGCTCGGTTTTAGTTTGTAACCCGGATTCGTTTTCTCTCAATCGATTTATGACTTTTGAACACCGGTTTACTACTGTTGCCTTTATTTATACTGGTCAATTTGGCTATTAATAGCTCGATTGCTATAGATATATTTGCGTGAACCCCTGAGGGTTATGGAAGAATATTCGCTAATTCACTTATCTGATATATGATAATAAACAATCTATAGATCCTTTTCAAACATGTATATTTATTGTAAAGCTACATTTTATGCATTGCAAGGGTTTACTGACATGAGCAAAGTTGGCAGTTGTACCCTTTGATAAACAAGTGAAAGTTAAATGGTCAAGATTTAATTATAACGACCTATGGTATCAAACATCTGTGTCTAGATATTCACAGAGAGATATTTTAAAATAGTGCTGTGGTTTCTACATAATGAGTTATAGTGGGCTTTGAGATTTGATTTGTAACAATAAAATCATTCTGCACACTTGTCATTTTGACAAATCAGATAAAAAAAAAATCTGTTTCAAATGAAAATAAAACAAGTAAAATAAAAGACTGATCATATATATACATTTTTACAACTTTTACTGTTTCCTTTTTACAGTATTCTCTATCAATTAAGTTATCTTGTAAGTTAATTAAATGTAAATTTAATTCATTGATGTCACTATTATTTCAGTGACCGCTGCAGAAAGTCTTTACTCGTTCAAGAGACTATTGCATGCACATTAAATTTCAAGTCCCATGTTTTTATTTACACCATGTATAAATGTTATATACAGCACAAATTATTTCCTTTCTGTTAAAATTATTTTTGGACTTGTTAAGTATGCAAGCGCACACCAAACAGTGACAGGATAGTCAACCAAATGACGGTGGTCACTTGGTGGTAGAAGTAGAAATTCACACACTGTAATGCTCTTAAATTTATGTGTGTTTTGGATGTGCACTAGTGATTTGTAAATCCGTTTCTGTGTTTTTAATATATGTGATTTAACACCAAGAATTCCATTATTATGGAATGGTTCACTTTTGTACACTTCGGTATCTAAATAGAGGGTGGTAAAAGGTCTCAGGGTCTGAACACGGAAAAACGTGAAATAACAAATCGCAAAAACGTTGCACGGAAAAAAACACTCTAGAAAAACGAAGCCAAGGAATAAAATCGTAAATATTAAGGAATAAAGTACCAAAAGTTATTACTCAGCCGTTCTTGGAGATCATGCAGTCATTATAAATGGACATGGCGACCCTTTTCACCTTTTAGCGTCCGTTAGTTGCATCCGATTTATCATAGTAATACAATAGGCTATTAATAAATATCTTGGGACTAGTTAATTAGTTTATGATTTAAAACAATATTTGGGCTGACTTTGAATTAGTCCCGGTTTACTTTTTAATCAAATGCGGGACAAGCACGAGAAAATAAGAGTACCGACACGAAACACGGAAAATAATTAAGGGAAAACACGAAGCACGCACATCGAACCAAACACGAGAAAACGAGAAATAATTCGTCGAAACACGGAAACACGTGAAATAAAAAGGCCGAAAACGTTGCACGAAAATAACCTTTTACCACCATCTAAATAGGCCATACTAGATGTCAACACCTCATATTAGAACTTAAGTAGATGGTCAATTTCGTTTGCAAGTTTAAAGAACTCTTCAACTTGCTCTAATTTGCCTGTGAAGACCATAAAACCGTCATCCCTGTTGACAGTGTAATTTGATGTTTTCTCTCCATTGGAACTTATCTAAGATTTTAATGAATAGGGCAGACAGATGCAGATCTGTGCATGTTGGTGACAATATACCACCCATGGGCACTCCTATAATGTGTTCGTATAACAGTCCATTAAACTCAAATTCATTGTTTCTAAGAATTAATTTAACAAATGCAGTTAAATCTATTTTGTTGAGAATCTTTAAAGTATATTCTCCTGTGTATCAATAAATTCTAATGCATTGATAACAGTTTCTTCTAAATTATCAATGATCATATTTGTGTACATTGACGTACATCATATGCAATAAGAATGCATACTTTTTACCTCGTGTGACTCTATTTTATTAATGAAATTTTTTGTATCTTGAATGTAAAAGTTATGCCTCTTCAATAATTGGATGTTGGATGTGTACGGATTGATAATTTAGTCTTAGATGCATGATTTTTTTAATTAGTTGTTAGTGGCTTTGAACTAGCTGTCAGTAACTGCGAGTACTCTCAGATCTGTACTTAGTGTCTATTTGTTGTTGGGATATACAAGTACCCGGCCACGTCCACTCTGTGTAGTATTTCTGTTTGTATCCATCTGATGAGTTAAGCCTTTTTCAACTGATTTTTATAGTTCGTTCTTATGTTGTACTGTTACACCACTGTCCCAGGTTAGGGGAGGTTGGGATCCCGCTAACATGTTTAACCCCGCCACAATCTGTATGTATGTGCCTGTCCAAAGTCAGGAGCCTGTAATTCAGTGGTTGTCGTTTGTTGATGTGTTACATATTTGTTTTTCGTTCATTTTTCGTACATAAATTAGGCCGTTAATTTTCTCGTTTGAATTGTTTTACATTTGTCATTTCGGGGCCTTTTATAGCTGACTATGCGGTATCGGCTTTGCTCATTGTTGAAGGCCGTACGGTGACCTATAGTTGTTAATTTCTGTGTCATTTGGTCTCTTGTGGAGTGTTGTCTCATTGGCAATCATACCACATCTTTTTTATATTTATAATTAGATCAAGTAAGTATCTCTCGCGGGAGAGTTACACTTATTGATGATTGGTCGGTAACGAACGTTAATGTGTCCTGCTAGCTGACCAGTTCGCAATGCCTCATTACTTATTTCTAGATTAATTTTATGAATTTTTGGAAGAACTCCCAGGTACATGTGTCCTCCATATTTTGAATTATTATTATTCTTTAAGAAATTATACGTCTGGGAATCTTTTTTTTTTCTCCTTGCTTTATATTTAACACTTCTCTCAACATGCCAAAATTGTAATGATTTACAATAAAAAGAAAATATTATCCTCCACACACATGGCCAAGATAACACTGATATATAATTTCTTATTCAGTTGAATTAATAATTAGAATAAAAAAGTTCTAAGGTTCACGTATTGTCTTTTCTTTTTAAAGCAACTTGTTTATCGACTTTGTGTACTTGCAAGTGCAGTTTAAAACTTCCAATGCTTAATAATAATATCAAATACATATATTGCATATTCAATTACTTGTCAAAAGCTGTATCATATGGATAATCTCCCTTTTGGCGTCCGTCCGTCCCCGAATTACACATCGAAATAGGTTGTATCTCTAATTGTTAAAGTTGTGCTTGACATGTAGTTATAATTGGCAGATCTTCACGGTTCAAGCTGTTTCAAGTTTGTCATGCATTACAGATTGCAACCTAATAATATTTTATGTTTATATCTGTTTCACAGCTAGATACTCCTTTTATCTCTGAAAATATACCTATATATACCTCTAGTAAAGTACCAGCATATATTTTAATTCTTTAGTGAAAAGCGCATATACTCAACTGTCAGAACCGTCAGGGTTTAGCCGTCAAATTGTGTGCATTTTTTTTACTATGATAAAAAAAAATCTAATAAAGATTCATGAGGGTCTGGATGGGGGTCCTTCATTTCTGTATTCTTTAATTTTTAGGCCATTTTTCTGTATTCTTTATACTTTTTGCCCATTATCATTTCTCTATTCTTTATATTTTAGCGCTTCATTATTCTATTCCTTTTTTGGGGTCCATTTTTCTCTATTTTTTTATATTTTTTTCCCATTATTCTCTATTCTGTAAACCCCCATCCACACCCTCATTCATGTTCTGAATGCGTCAGAAATCTTTTTTAAAGAAAGTACTTATTTCAATTCAATTCAAAATATTTTATTGTCCAAAATACCAAACGTAAAAAAAGGATTGGATAAGAGACAAAACCTTTACGAATCCTTTTACACATTCACACAAAATCCTTTTCCAGAGGTCAATGCACAAAGGATGCCCGTGTTTTCACAAATATTCCCGCACTAAAAATCTGACCCTCGCCATGCTGATCTCGATAGTTCGTGGGAATAAATAATTTGTATTATAGTTGATCACATTAAGGAACAAGCTTTTGCTTACTTTTTGCAATATTTTTCATTACATTTAACAAACTGCAAGACATCAATGAAATGTACATTTATTCATTGCATACCAGACGACAGATGTAAAGACAAAGTTGCACCTTTCAAATTTACGCGTGACGACAGTTGCATATAAATTATGCAGCATGTGTATGTTGTATTTACTGATTAAAAATAATAATCGGGATTGTTATGAATTACATCAATAATAATTCAATTTTCTTATGAATGAAGAAATACGGGAGCGTACGAGATCAAATGATTCAAAATTGCAAAATTTACGCTAATAAATTACTAAACTATAGTGGTGAACCAAGAAGACATAGGAAGGGGTTATAAAACAGTGACCAAAATTAAGAATCCAAATCAACTAACAACAAAAACAACAAAAAGTATGACGTCAACCTATAGTTTCACTCCGGATAAACAAAATCACACATATATAACATTTCCATTGGTCAAATCGTTGTGGAGGGGCGTAAAGGGGGGGGGGGGGGTATCTGCACGGAAGAACGCGAAATAAAATTGCCATTTCACGATGAACGAACAATTAAAAATTTCTTGCACGTTGATCTTTTTACCGATTTCACGAAACACGGTGAATAACGAACCCTTTTCACAGCTGCACGTGAAATAAAAATGGCAAAACACGTTGCACGAAAATAACCCTTTACCACCCTCGTTGTGGGTATGCATCACATATTTCCCCATGACGTTTAGCAAACGACAATAAATCAATCCACCCTTTATAAGAAATACATTGTCGGAAAATATAAGATTTTTTGTACGAGCTTTATAAGCAGGACGTATAGCGAGGCTCGTATAAGAGTTGTGTAAATCCAAATAGCTGTCTCTGATTTTTCAGAGAAATCGACGAAGTGGAAACGCGGACCGCGAAGAGGACTCCAGAATGAACAAACATTTATTCGTGAACCTGTAATTTGAACATACAAGAGAGAAAAAGAGGGAATCCTGATTATATTTTTATCTGTAATCCTGATTATATTTTTATCTGTAATAGGTTGTGAGTTCACACTCGACTTCAATCAATTTTGTCAGTTTTCCTATCGAGGTCGGTGGTTTTCTCCGGCTTCCTCCAAAAAAACTGTTTTTAAAACACCAAAAACCAAATTTCTTTTCTTTTGTTTTGTTTTATTTTATTTTTTTTTATCTTTTATTCAATCTGCTATTTATGTATCATTCAATTTAAATCAAACAATGAAAAGATTGTTTTGGAGACACTTTTTTCTAAAACCAAATTATATGAAACATTGTGTGAATTTAACACATTTATTTATAGATGAAAGATTTTTTGAACTAACAAAACCTGTATATACATATCTGTTGTTGATGATGTCATGCTTTCAATGAAAATTCGATTTTAATTTACAAACTTTTTCTTGATTATAACCTCCTCTTTCAAGAAGAATATGAATGAAAAAGTCATATATATGTGATATATTTATGAATGGATTACAATTATTTGTACAAAACAAGTGTTGTAACATTCTTTTTTTGCAATAAAAAAAACAAAGTACGACATTTTTTATAACTTAATCATTCGATTTGCAGCAGATGTGACACTTTTTTTTTATGCTAAACCGGATGGTCTATACTATAATTCACAAAAAAATGTAAAGTATTTAGAACTTTTGAGTTATTATGGCTTCAGTGGAGAGATCGACTTTTGTACCGTTAATCATAGCATTTCAGTGAGCGATAATTTATAACGAGAAAGGAAAATACATTTGACGGAACTGAATGTCGATGTTTTATTTTTATCCTATTTGTCCCGAGGGTATCATCGACTCAGTAGTCTGCACATCGGTACTGAGATGATTTTTTTAACATAATTCTCTAAAATTCTCCTTTGGTAAATTTAGAAATAATTCAGTGACTAAGGTTCCAACTCCTTCCGGCAAAAATGACCGTAGATGGATGTGTCTACTCTTTTCAAATTGTCAAAGGTAAAGGTCATGTTACTATAAATAGAAAAGGTTAAAAAGGTGAAAAATTAGCAATTATAGTACATGTGTATTTGTCCCTAAAATCATACTATTATTTTGAACCTTTGAAATAAAAATGTTTTCTCTCAATAAATGTGCAGTTCGGGGAACATCAGTTTGCATTGCCGGCTTTCTAGATATAGGAAGATGTGGTGTGAGTGCCAATGAGACAACTCTCCATCCAAATAACAATTTATAAAAGTAAACCATTATAGGTCAGTGTACGGCCTTCAACACGGAGCCTTGGCTCACACCGAACAACAAGCTATAAAGGGCCCCAAAAGTATTAGTGTAAAACCATTCAAACGGTAAAACCAACGGTCTAGTCTATATAAAAACGAGAAACGAGAAACACGTATAAATTACATAAACAAACGACAACTGCTGTACATCAGATTCCTGACTTAGGACAGGTGCAAACATTTGCAGCGGGATTAAACGTTTTAATGGTACCAAACCTTCTCCCTTTTTCTGAAACAATAGTATAACATCACAACATAGAAAACACACGATAAAACATCAATTGGAAGGCTTAACTCAATCAAAACGTAAATTAACACACTATGAAAGAATAAATTCGATCTGTGATACCTGAAAGTTCTACTTGTTTATCTTGGTTTGTATATTTAACGGATTTTTACGAGTTTCGAACATTAGTAAACTACTGTTGTCTCTAATTAATACAAAATCAAAAATAGCACAGTACACACATGTGTCAAATGCAAGTCAACTTCTTAGGTGAAAATAATTAAGTATAAAATGTATGCAACCAGCGAACACTCCTGCAGCTGAGAACTCTTAATGAGAATGGCCTAGCAATTCAGGAAAGTTTTATGACTTATAATTGTAAATGCTTTTTAATCAACGTCCAGAAGGCGAAATATTACAGTTATTTTATTATACAATTAACATACAATAAAATATTTCAACATACAATTTACATATATAATAATGTAATTAAATATTCTATGTACATACTTCTACTTATCAATAGAGTATAAAACGATACACTATGAATATACATGGCAAGGGTTGTAATCATTATTTCTTCATTAAATTTACTCAGTCCAAACTTCAAATAACTTATCTCCTTATAAGTCCTAAATTACACGTGTTTCAAACAAAATTGTCATTTTGAGAATTCCGATTCATTAAAAGATTTTTTTAAATTCACATTAAAAATTTCAGCATATCGGTTTGTCCTTTTTTATTACACGCTTACCATATTTGTGTCGGTGCACAAACTGAAAAGAACAACTAAATTTTCGACATCTTGTGTTGGGAGAAATTCCATTTCCAGCTTCCGACGCTTAAAACAGTTCAAATAATCAAAAAATGTAACTCGATCATTACTTCTTCATTATTCAATATTTTCTCGTGTCAGCGATGTACCCAATCTCATTCTAACACTATTTCATCTTAAATGACATGTACTATGCGTTTTATAGTCATAACAATAAATTGATTGATTGTTTAATGCCTGCAAGACGTCCAACGGTAAATAGTACACGCATATTCCGGACGACATATTTGCTAACGAGCGCGCCCGTTTTGATCGTACACACATCATTAGTCCGTCTTTAGTATAATATTTAGATAACATTTAAAATCAATTAAAAGGACTCGAAAACAAAGGATCTATTAATGATAAAACCACAAAAAACATTTCCTTTTTTCCTGAGCATCATTACGAACATTAAAAGTGATATATGACATTTTGAATACATCATTGAATAGGTGACAAATTTGATTTTATTCATTTACAATCTATCCAAGCTAGTTTTACTATAATAAAAGAAAACAGAGAAGAAAATAGCAAATATAATCTAGATAAAGAATTCTTTCTTTATTATCTACTGGTACAATAAAAGTTATATTTTGATTCTTTTTTGGGGAAACCAGTTTTCTTTTGCCAAGGTGCTTGTAAAAATATACACAGAAAAAAATGTCAATCATCGGTTTCGATCCAACCAGTCGATCTCTAAATTATATTATTTGTGTACAATACAATAAAACGGATAAAAATATTTCTGTCATAATAATTACTGAAATAAATATAATGGTTAGTTAGTACAACATACATACATAAATATATTTCTGGCAGTCCGGTCTTTATGATGTCTATAGCTTTCATCACTGAATCGAAGCTTTTTGCAAGATTCAAATATTTTCAATGAAACTTACAATAAATCTTGTCTTTATCATTTAAGTCCTGTTTTTGATACATTGTAAATAAGAATAAACTCCTCACGATGCTTCTATTTGTTGCGCCACCACAATATCTTGTTCTTGTTTCCACAATGATTTGATAGCATTAAATAATTTATTCCAAGCAGTTTTATGAATATCTTTCATTTCGTCACCCATAATTTCTTCTAATATTTCTATAAATACTGGTTTCAACCACTAAAAAAGAAACATGTCAACGAATTAATATGATTGATTGATTGTTGGTATTTAACGTCACGTTCAGCACTACTGACTACATCGTGGTGGTCAGTTTTTTTTTTTTTTAATAAGCCGAAGTGGCCGGAGAGAACCCCCGACCTTCGGCAATTAATTAAAAGATAAAACGATGACCTAATTATGAAATAAAAATCGTTGTAGAAAGTTATTTATTTGATAACAGTAAAAAGATTATGATATTCCAAGTAAGCAGTGATTCTGTTCTGTTTTCATCGGTGTGTAAGTGGCCGGAGAGAACCCCCGACCTTCGGCAACTAATTAATAAATAAAATGATGACCTAATTATAAAATAAAAATCGTTGTAGAAAGTTATTTGTTTGATAACAGTAAAAGTAAAAAGATTATGATATTCCAAGTAAGCAGTGATTCTGTTCTGTTTTCATCTGTGTGTAAGTGGCCGGAGAGAACCCCGACCTTCGGCAACTAATTAATAAATAAAATGATGACCTAATTATAAAATAAAAATCGTTGTAGAAAGTTATTTATTTGATAACAGTAAAAGATTATGATATTCCAAGTAAGCAGTGATTCTGTTCTGTTTTCATCTGTGTGTAAGTGGCCGGAGAGAGCCCCGACCTTCGGCAACTAATTAATAAATAAAATGATGACCTAATTATAAAATACAAATCGTTGTAGAAAGTTATTTGTTTGATAACAGTAAAAGATTATGATATTCCAAGTAAGCAGTGATTCTGTTCTGTTTTCATCTGTGTGTAAGTGGCCGGAGAGAACCCCGACCTTCGGCAACTAATTAATAAATAAAATGATGACCTAATTATAAAATACAAATCGTTATAGAAAGTTATTTGTTTGATAACAGTAAAAGATTATGATATTCAAAGTAAGCAGTGATTCTGTTCTGTTTTCATCTGTGTGTAAGTGGCCGGAGAGAACCCCGACCTTCGGCAACTAATTAATAAATAAAATGATGACCTAATTATAAAATACAAATCGTTGTAGAAAGTTATTTATTTGATAAAAGTAAAAGATTATGATATTCCAAGTAAGCAGTGATTCTGTTCTGTTTTCATCTGTGTGTAAGTGGCCGGAGAGAACCCCGACCTTCGGCAACTAATTAATAAATAAAATGATGACCTAATTATAAAATACAAATCGTTGTAGAAAGTTATTTGTTTGATAACAGTAAAAGATTATGATATTCCAAGTAAGCAGTGATTCTGTTCTGTTTTCATCTGTGTGTAAGTGGCCGGAGAGAACCCCGACCTTCGGCAACTAATTAATAAATAAAATGATGACCTAATTATAAAATACAAATCGTTGTAGAAAGTTATTTGTTTGATAACAGTAAAAAGATTATGATATTCCAAGTAAGCAGTGATTCTGTTCTGTTTTCATCTGTGTGTAAGTGGCCGGAGAGAGCCCCGACCTTCGGCAACTAATTAATAAATAAAATGATGACCTAATTATAAAATAAAATCGTTGTAGAAAGTTATTTGTTTGATAACAGTAAAAAGATTATGATATTCCAAGTAAGCAGTGATTCTGTTTTCATCTGTGTGTAAGTTGACTTATTCCTTTTCTTTTGTTCCTTGGAAAGTTGATGCCTTGCAGAAATGGATGTGTACTCGCATGCTCGTGCTGTTGAAATTTCTACTCAGGGCAAAAAGGGGGAGAAGAAAATCAGACAACACCATTATAAAAAAGAACAACGGAAAGAGAAACAGATAGAGCAGCACGAACCCCACCAAAACCGGGATGGAACTCATAACAGTATTCCACAATATTGATGCAATAACACAATAATTTATTGACACTTTAAGACTTATCGGAAATACATATCTTGTAAACTGAAATGCATATAATGAACTTAGATGTTTTTCTTTGAAGGTAATAAGATAAAACCGTTATATAACAGGTCTCTAAGAATAAGGCTGGTTTCAGATTTTTTTAACCAACATTTTCGCAATTTTAACTACAAAAGTCTCCTTTTCGGTTATTTATATATAAACAATTTGTAAAATAAACTTTTGTTTTTGTAGTTCCCAAATTACGTATAAAATAAACTGACTAAACACCAGAAAACAGCGAATATATATTGCAAAATCAAGCGTTTCAACTGTAAACATCCGTTTCAAACAAAAGTGAAAGAAAAAAAAAATGAAATTATGAAAGGAGTGTATGTAATTAATCTTTGTTTTTCCAGTGTCAGTTAATTTCTTTAGCAGGTTCCAACAATAAAACATAACTTGCTAGATTACTTAGGAATTCTGACAGTTTATTCATTGATATCTTAAAATCTTTTATCAATAAGATTTCGTATTCACTTCGATGAAAGAGAAAATACCACCAGGTGTGATGCATTCTTCAATGTTCATTTTATCTGATTATAAACGGTTATTAATTTTGAACAAGAACTTGAAATGTTTATTTCGGTATCTGATGCTCGAGATCTGACGTTTATAACAAAAACTTATGTTTAGGAATTTTAAAAAACTTATTTTGAAAACAGTTGATACAATCACGAGACATGAGTATATAAGGACTTCATTTTCCGACTGATTGTGAAATGTTTATGGTAACGCTCTATTTACGAATGGCTCGTCTCCACTGCTTGTGGACTGTTAGTACTAAGGAATACAATGCACCCTTAGATTCGGTGACGCTGTTTTTTTAACTGTTAACATGATAGCGCCCAGTGACAAATGTTCTATTATCGCAGCTTTTTAGTTCTATAACGGGCAATCACCGCCACCTATCCTTTGAGTATATAACCGCCTCATTGGTTTCGTGGTAAAATGTATGATTCCCGGCCGACTACCAGAATCAAAATTGGCTCTTGTTGCGTATCCTCTTAATCGAATTTAAAATCACAGACTGGTTGGCTCTGAGTCATATTTAATGTGTCCTGGTAGGGTGACATGCAAAACTGTTAAGTTATGAACTAGAACACTATACCGCTCAGCATACATGCAGAGTATATATTCACACATCCACATGTCCTCGTCTTGATATGGATATAATATATCCCGCTGGACGTTAACCCTTTTCCATCCATCTATCAATAGAGCGTAAGTCAGGTTGTCTCCGTTTTAACTTATCTGCAGGGATTCTATTATTGATTTTCCTTTCAGTACTGCTCTTGTTTTACATGCTGTTTTAAATATGATTTTGGCTTACCATGATTTGTTTTTCTGTAACTTTCCTTTCAACGTGATTACTGGCATTTTCTTTACCAGCTCCACCAGCGTTTCCACGTCATCTAGGTTGTCTATAAATGATTTTAAGGCATACACCACTGACAACGCATGGGCGCGTAACTTTTGTGTACTTTAACTTCTTCGAGGGTTAAACCGTTGAAGTCTTTAAACTTGCCTATTGCATCAGGATAGTGTGTAAATAATCTGAAAAAGTATGATCAAGTTGTCGAGAAATATCATTGATTAATTTATTAAACATAATTACACGATCAACACGACATATGCCGCATCTGGAGCAGGATCTGCCTACCCTTCCGGATCATATCAGATCAACCCCGGAATTTGGTGGGGTTTATGTTGCTCAGTCTTAATGTTTACGTAGTGTTTTCAAACTGCTTTTTGTCTTTTCATCGTCTTTTCACGTTTTGTTTTTGCCATGATTTTGTCGGTATCTCTTCGACTTTTGAGTTTTGATTTTGAACACACACATGAAAAAAGTTATGTTAATTTCAAAAGTGGAATGCATTACTAAATAGTGATTGAACGCTTGTGATATCAGAGGCAGATTTCGACGACCAGGAAAAATAACCTTTGTTAAACTCGAATTTATTTCACACCAGGGCCATTTTCTAAAGTCCTAACTCAAACTAACATAAATTAAAATGTGTACTTTGAGGTTTTAAAACATTTTGGTGTATTTTTTAACATTTGTTCAAATTCTAAATGCCTAAAGATGCAACAAAACTGCAATTTTGACAGATTTAGCAAATTTTGAGTATTTATAAAAAATTAAAAAATGTACGACGACACCCTCAACTAAAACAAGAACTATGTGGAAAGTAAAGCTAGTAAATGTCTTTCGAATACAAAATAATGCCTATATTTATAGACATATTAGATGCAAAATTTTACAAAACATGTAAAATTGTAGTATTGTCTTCAACAGCAATATGTAGCGCTGAATAGCAATTTTATTTATCTGAAATATGTAAAAATGGTGGATGATTTGTATGAGAATATCATATAGACTCTAGTTTAATATCCAAATATCAATAAGTTTTTACAATTTTCAGATGTTGGCCTTGTGGCAGAGGAAATATGAATAAATTGGTTTTTATACAAGCGTTTTTTCGTCCATTTTCGCTGATCTAGTATATATTATTGTTTAGTGGCCAGCTGAAGCCCTCTTCCGGTTGCGGGATTTTCTCGCTGTGTTGTAGACCCATTGGTGGCCTTGGGCTGTTTTCTGCTCTTTGGTTGATTTGTTGTCTGTTTGTCACATTCCCGTTTCTATTCTCAATTTTGTTGCTTATTTGTTAACAAAATTTCTTCTAATATTTCTATAAATACTGGTTTCAACCACTAAAAAGAAACATGTCAACGAATTAATACGATTGATTGATTGTTTGTATTTAACGTCACGTTCAGCACTACTGACTACATCGTGGTGGTCAGTTTTTTTAATAAGCCGAAGTGGCCGGAGAGAACCCTTTTTTTTTATTATGATAAGCCGAAGTGGCCGGAGAGAGAACCCCGACCTTCGGCAATTAATTAAAAGATAAAACAATGACCTAATTATGAAATAAAAATCGTTGTAGAAAGTTATTTATTTGATAACAGTAAAAGATTATGATATTCCAAGTAAGCAGTTATTCTGTTCTGTTTTCATCGGTGTGTAAGTGGCCGGAGAGAACCCCGACCTTCGGCAACTAATTAATAAATAAAATGATGACCTAATTATAAAATAAAATCGTTGTAGAAAGTCGTTGTAGAAAGTTATTTGTTTGATAACAGTAAAAGTAAAAAGTTATTTGTTTGATAACAAGTGGCCGGAGAGAACCCCGACCTTCGGCAATTAATTAAAAGATAAAACAATGACCTAATTATGAAATAAAAATCGTTGTAGAAAGTTATTTATTTGATAACAGTAAAAGATTATGATATTCCAAGTAAGCAGTTATTCTGTTCTGTTTTCATCGGTGTGTAAGTGGCCGGAGAGAACCCCGACCTTCGGCAACTAATTAATAAATAAAATGATGACCTAATTATAAAATAAAAATCGTTGTAGAAAGTTATTTGTTTGATAACAGTAAAAAGATTATGATATTCCAAGTAAGCAGTGATTCTGTTCTGTTTTCATCTGTGTGTAAGTTGACTTATTCCTTTTCTTTTGTTCCTTGGATAGTTGATGCCTTGCAGAAATGGATGCTCGTGCTGTTGAAATTTCTACTCAGGGCAAAAAGGGGGAGAAGAAAATCAGACAACACCATAATAATAAAAAAAAAAACAACGGAAAAAGAAACAGATAGAGCAGCACGAACCCCACCAAAACCGGGATGGAACTCATAACAGTATTCCACAATATTGATGCAATAACACAATAATTTATTGACACTTTAAGACTTATCGGAAATACATATCTTGTAAACTGAAATGCATATAATGAACTTAGATGTTTTTCTTTGAAGGTAATAAGATAAAAACCGTTATATAACAGGTCTCTAAGAATAAGGCTGGTGTCAGATTTTTTTTAACCAACATTTTCGCAATTTTAACTACAAAAGTCTCCTTTTCGGTTATATATATATAAACAATTTGTAAAAATAAACTTTTGTTTTTGTAGTTCCCAAATTACGTATAAAATAAACTGACTAAACACCAGAAAACAGCGAATATATATTGCAAAATCAAGCGTTTCAACTGTAAACATCCGTTTCAAACAAAAGTGAAAGAAAAAAAAAATGAAATTATGAAAGGAGTGTATGTAATTAATCTTTGTTTTTCCAGTGTCAGTTAATTTCTTTAGCAGGTTCCAACAATAAAACATAACTTGCTAGATTACTTAGGAATTCTGACAGTTTATTCATTGATATCTTAAAATCTTTATCAATAAGATTTCGTATTCACTTCGATGAAAGAGAAATACCACCAGGTGTGATGCATTCTTCAATGTTCATTTTATCTGATTATAAACGGTTATTAATTTTGAACAAGAACTTGAAATGTTTATTTCGGTATCTGATGCTCGAGATCTGACGTTTATAACAAAAACTTATGTTTAGGAATTTTAAAAAACTTATTTTGAAAACAGTTGATACAATCACGAGACATGAGTATATAAGGACTTCATTTTCCGACTGATTGTGAAATGTTTATGGTAACGCTCTATTTACGAATGGCTCGTCTCCACTGCTTGTGGACTGTTAGTACTAAGGAATACAATGCACCGCTTAGATTCGGTGACGCTGTTTTTTTTAACTGTTAGCCGACATGATACCATGCGCCCAGTAGAGAAATGTTCTATTATCGCAGCTAGGGAAGTTTTATTTCTATAACGGGCAATCACCGCTACCTATCCCTTGAGTATATAACCCCCTCATTGGTTTCGTGGTAGTGTGCTCTCCTCAAATGTAGAGAGTCGTAGGTTTGATTCCCGGCCGAGTCCTACCAGAATTAAAATTGGCTCTTGTTGCGTATCCTCTTAGAACGTCGAATTTAAAATCACAGACTGGTTGGCTCTGAGTCATATTTAATGTGTCCTGGTAGGGTGACATGTCTTCTTGGAAACTGTTAAGTTATGGACTAGAACGCTGTAAATACCGCTCAGCATACAATGCAGGGTATATATTCATATCACATCCACATGTCCTCGTCTTGATATGGATATAATATATCCCGCTGGACGTTAACCCCTTTTCCATCCATCTATCAATAGAGCGTAAGCCAGGTTGTCTCCGTTTTAACTTATCTGCGGGGATTCTATTATTGATTTTCCTTTCGGTACTGCTCTTGTTTTTACATGCTGTTTTAAATATGATTTTGGCTTACCATGATTTGTTTTTCTGTAACTTTCCTTTCAACGTGATTACTGGCATTTTTCTTTACCAGCTCCACCAGCGTTTCCACGTCATCTAGGTTGTCTATAAATGATTTTAAGGCATACACCACTGACAACGCATGGGCGCGTAACTTTTTGTGTACTTTAACTTCTTCGAGGGTTAAACCGTTGAAGTCTTTAAACTTGCCTATTGCATCAGGATAGTGTGTAAATAATCTGAAAAAAAGTATGATCAAGTTGTCTAGAAATATCATTGATTAATCTATTAAACATAATTACACGATCAACACGACATATGCCACATCTGGAGCAGGATCTGCCTACCCTTCCGGAGCATATCAGATCAACCCCGGAATTTGGTGGGGTTTATGTTGCTCAGTCTTAATGTTTACGCAGTGTTTTCAAACTGCTTTTTATCTTTTCATCGTCTTTTTCACGTTTTTGTTTTTGCCATGATTTTGTCGGTATCTCTTCGACTTTTGAGTTTTGATTTTGAACACACACACATGAAAAAAAGTTACGTTAATTTCAAAAGTGCAATGCATTACTAAATAGTGATTGAACGCTTGTGATATAAGAGGCAGATTTCTTCGACCAGGAAAAATAACCTTTGTTATACTCGAATTTATTTCACACCAGGGCCATTTTCTAAAAGTCCTAACTCAAACTAACATAAATTAAAATGTGTACTTTGAGGTTTTTAAAACATTTTGATGTATTTTTTAACATTTGTTCAAATTCTAAAGTGCCTAAAGATGCAACAAAACTGCAATTTTGACAGTTTTAGCAAATTTTGAGTATTTATAAAAAAAATGTACGAGGACACCCTTAACTAAAACAAGAACTATGTGGAAAGTAAAGCTAGTAATTGTCTTTCGAACACAAAATAATGCCTATATTTATAGACATATTAGATGCAAAATTTTACAAAAACATGTAAAAATTGTAGTATTGTCTTCAACAGCAATATGTAGCACTGAAGAGCAATTTTATTTATCTGAAATATGTAAAAATGGTGGATGATTTGTATGAGAATATCATATCGACTCTAGTTTAATATCCGATTATCAATAAGTTTTTACAATTTTCAGATGTTGGCCTTGTGGCAGAGGAAATATAGAATAAATTGGTTTTTATACAAGCGTTTTTTCGTCCATTTTCGCTGAACTAGTATATATTATTGTTTAGTGGCCAGCTGAAGCCCTCTTCCGGTTGCGGGATTTTCTCGCTGTGTTGTAGACCCATTGGTGGCCTTGGGCTGTTTTCTGCTCTTTGGTCGATTTGTTGTCTGTTTGTCACATTCCCGTTTTATTCTCAATTTTGTTGCTTATTTGTTAACAATCCAGTCAATTACATTCACCTTTTGACTATGAAGGTATTCATAGTATAGCAACTGATTTTGTTTTACTTTCAATGTTTGAAATAATTAACCTGTAGTTTAAAACATTTTGTAATTCTTTATTCAGTAGAACTTGTAATGAAACAAGGGAGTAATGGGACTCGACAACTCAGTTTTTAAAAATGGCGAATTCAGAAATACGGTATAGTTTCACTGTTATATAGTTTCACTGTCAAATAATAAATGATCTTTTTCATTATTAACTTTTCAACTTGAATACAGTTATATAAACTATTTCATTATTCATTCTCCATAACTAAATGTTGAATGCTTTATAATGAACAATTTCATTATTCATTATTAAATTTTGAAAAATGAATAATGGACGTACTTCAGCGCGGTTAATTTGACAGTGATAGACCTCACACCAACCTTTTCTTAGCAAACAAACATTATTATCCTTAACTCTTTATAGACATGTTTGATTGGAAAATCTATTTGAAAATATTGTGAAATTATGAAACGTTTGGTAGAGGTGTCAGATATGGCCAGGCCTTTAAAAGCACATACAATCCACAAAGGTTCCCGAACGTATATTTTAAGTAGTTCAGTTTAAACAATATTTATTCAGATAAATCATCACAAAACGATATGATACAATTGAAATAAATATTAAGGATTCAGAAACAAGCAAATTTGCTTTTTAAGTAGTTTGAAATGGTGCTTAAATTTTCTATATTGAAATAGGAATACATGAACCTCATTTTCATTAATTAGATATAAAAAAGATACGGTATGAGTGCCAATGAGACAACTCTCCATCCAAGTCACAATTTGTAAAAGTAAACAATTATAGGTCAAAGTACGGCCTTCACCACGGAGCCTTGGCTCACACCTAACAGCAAACTGTACATACATGTATATAACATATATAGATATCCACACATGAGAACAATAGACCAAAAGGGGCATTATTCTTGAGACATGAAACGGTCATATTATCGTTATATACATACTTGATAAATATTTTGATTCCGTTATTCTTTTTGTCATTCCAGATAACAGTCCAACTTTCCTTTACAGCAGTTTCCTCTTCTTCTGATAATAATTGGTTTGTACCGTTTTCAGACATTTTACTGAAGATAGAAAATAGCTTAAATAAAACAAAATTTTATTAATATCAGACTGCATACAGATTTAACTTTTTTCACCCAAAGATTATACAAAATGAAATCTAGTTTGTTAATGAAAATCGTTTTATATTGCAACATTACAACTATAGCTTTAGGGATCGTACGTCATTTTACGACCATCAGAGTCTTAAACAATATTGAATTCCCGAGATGGAATTGTACATCCAAAATATTCAAAACATGTAATTTAAGTGACCATTTTTCGTTTTATTTCGAAACTACCCGTTTTTCACTTGATATTTTCAAATAGTAATAATACAGGTGTAATAAGCAGCAGAAATAACTCCGATTTAAGCTCACCTGGCCCAAAAGGGCCAAGTGAGCTTTTCTCATCACTTGGCGTCCGTCGTCCGTCGTCTGTCGTTAACTTTTACAAAAATCTTCTCCTCTGAAACTACTGGGCCAAAGTTAACAAAACTTGGCCACAATCATCATTGGGGTATCTTGTTTAAAAAATGTGTCCGATGACCCGGCCAACCAACCAAGATGGCCGCCATGGCTAAAAATAGAACATAGGGGTAAAATGTAAATTTTGGCTTATATCTCTGAAATCAAAGCATTTAGAGCAAATCTGACATGGGGATAAAATTATTCATCAGATCAAGATCTATATATTTTCAGACAAATCAAACAACCCGTTGTTGGGTTGCTGCTTTTAAGAAAATTTCGCAGTTTTTGGTTATAATCTTGAATATTATTATAGATAGAGATAAACTGTAAACAGCAATAATGTTCAGCAAAGTAAGATCTACAAATAAGTCACATGACCAAAATTGTCAATTGACCCCTTAAGGAGTTATTGCCCTTTATAGTCAATTTTTAACAAATTTTTGTAATCTTTTACAAAAATCTTCTTCTCTGAAACTACTGGGCGAAATAGAATCAAACTTGGCCACAATCATCATTAGGGTATTTATTTTTAAAAATGTGTCCGATGACCCCGCCTGCCAACAAAAATGGACGACGTGGCTAAAAATAGAACATATGGGGTAAAATGCAAGTTTTGTCTATTATTCTGATAACAGTTATAAATAGAGGAAATCTGAAAAGGCTAAATTGTTCAGAATGTTGAGCTCTACCAATTGTCAATATTCGTCAAAACTGTCAGACGATTTCCTGTAGGAGTTATTGCCCTTAAATGACAAATTTTACCACTTTTTTTTTCATTTTTGCTTATTATCTTGAAAACTGTAATAGATAGAGAGAAACTTTAAATTGCAAAAATGATCAGAAGGACAAGTTCTACAAATAAGTCTTATGGTTGAAATCGTCAGTTGACTCCTTATTAGAGTTATTGCCCTTTGATGACGATTTGTACAATTTTTTTTATGCGTTTTTGTCTTCTATCTTAAAACTTATAATAGATAGAAACTTAAATAACAAAAATTCGTAAGAGTTCCGCTGAACCCAGTGTCTCGCCTACTTTTGCTGTTGTCTATGTTTTCATTGTGATAGGGGAATGCACATAATAGATTTACAGTTAATGGAATAAAAGGTTTAAAATGTATGAAAAAGTTATGCTTGTAAAAAATGAATACAGTATGCAATCAAATCTATAGATTTATAAAAGAGTTGAAACATAAATTTATTTAATGAACAAATGATAAAGAAGATAATTTTTACATTGCTTGATGATTTATCCCTTAATTTTCTTCTGGATACTATCATTAGATAATAAACAAGCTTCTGTCCAAGTTTGGTAAACATCCAGGATAGTTTAAGAAAGTTATTAAAATTTTAAAAACTTTAACCACAGAGTGAATGTGATAGTAACTGGCAGAAAACTAAGTCCATTGTTACACCAGAAAATCGCCTTTTATTGTAGCCAACAAAAGACACAAATCAATAATAAAATTTAACAAGATTTATTATACACTAGTTTACAAGAAGTATTACACAAATAGAAATGTCATCTTAACTGTCAAAATATGAGTCCAATCTTTTATCTTTTCTTTATCCGGAAATCTTCACGGAATCCACAGAATATTACGTCCAATAGGTCACAATATAGTATAATGTTGTTAGTAAATAAAAGTGTCAATCCAACTGCTGAGGATGTTGATGTCTATCGATGTCTAAGTCTATATTCTATATACACAAAACAAATAAGGCCAACTAAATAAATATGATAGTTACAATATCATAACACCATTTATAAGAAATATATGGAAACTGGATTTTTTTTTTACAAAATCTACTTCTGGATACTATCTTATGATCATAAACAAGCTTCTGTCCAAGTTAGTTAAAAATCCAGGATAGTTTAAGAAAGTTATTAAAATTTAAAAAACTTTAACCACAGAGTGAATATTCGTGGACGCCGCCGCCGACGACGACGGAATGTAGGATCGATATGTCTCGCTTTTGCGGGAAAACGGTCGCAGGCTCAACAAAAATGGGGAAAAAATTATTAACAATTTTCCTCTAGATACTATCTTTTGATTGTAAGAAGCTTCTGTCCAAGTTTGGTAAAAATCCAGGATGGTTTATGAATCTAATAAATGTTTTAAAAACTTTAACTGCAAACTGTATGTAATGTTAACTGGGAGAAAACTAAGTCCATTCATAAGTAATATACAGAAAAACAGGAAATAAATTTTACAAAATTTCCTTCTAGATACTAGCTTTTGATCAAAAACAAGCTTCTGTCCAAGTTTGGTAGAAATCCAGGATAGTTTAAGAAAGTTATTAAAATTTCAAAAACTTTAACCGCAGAGTGAATATTTGTGGACGCCGCCGACGACGACGCCGACGACGGTTTGTAGGATCGTTATGTCTCGCTTTTGCGACAAAAGTCGCAGGCTCGACAAAATGATCAGCAAGACAAGTTTGGTACAAATCCAGGATAGTTTAAGAAAGTTAATAATTTTAAAAACTTTAACCACAGAGTGAATGTAATGTTAACTGGCAGAAAAACTAAGTCCGTTTATAAGTAAAATACGGATAAACAGGATTTTATTTTACAAAATTTACTTCTGGATACTATCTTATGATCATAAACAAGCTTCTGTCCAAATTTGGTAGAAATCCAGGAAAGTTTAAGAAAGTTATTAAAATTTCAAAACTTTAACCGCAGAGTGAATATTTGTGGACGCCGCCGACAACGGAATATAGGATCGTTATGTCTCGCTTTTGCGACAAAAGTCGCAGGCTCGACAAAAATGATCAGTAAGACAAGATCTACAATTAAGAAAAATGGCGGAAATTGTCCGACGACTCCTTATTGGAGTTATTGCCCTTTAATGACGATTTTAACCATTTTATTTGCGTTTTGCCTTATATGATAAAAACTATAATAGATAGATAGAAACTTTAATAATCAAAAATGAAAAGTAAGACAAGACCTACTAACAAGTCAAATTTTGCCGATATAATTAGTAGACTATTACTCTTTATAGGAGTTATTGCCCTTAAATTAGGAAAATTTTTTACCCTCTCTTTTTTGTTTGTAGCAAAAGCTAAATAAGATAGAGAGAAACTAAACAGACTTCAATGATCAGCAATATAAGATAAAAAAAAAAAACATTTTTGTCATTAATTCTATTCTCGTCTACAATGTTGGAGAGTGTCCTTTGTTGAATATACATATAGACCAAGGTGAGCGACACAGGCTCTTTAGAGCCTCTAGTTATATTTTCTGTTCTCCTTTTTCTGTTTTTGTTCACTTGTTTTTTCTTTTCTTTTTTCTTTCTTTATTCATTGTAGGAGGTGTTCATCAATTGGTATTGCCCAAGGCTTAGTTTTTTAACATTGTCTGATGCCTTTTGTCTGGTATGAGCAGACCAGTTTACAGCTGTTTAATTTGTCACAATGATTAACTGGTACCATATCAAATTCAAATTATATACTAGATATTTTAAAAATATGAAAAGAAAATTACAATATTTTATAGAAATATTTCATAATTGTGTAAGTGATTTTTTTCTTTGAAAATACAACGTCCATGACAGAATATTATAATTCCTGCGAATATTTTCCCTTGGCAGAAATGCAGCTGATGAAATTTTCCCAATTTGACCCATAATTGCATGCTCACAAACACCTTTTGTAGACGCAATGTATTTCTACAATTCCTTCAAATTTTCTATTTAATCTTCACTATTTTCTGCCTGATTTTCAGTACAGATAATTGCGAAAAACTCATCTGCTATCATCCAATAAAAGTGTAGCGTTTTTATATAAGGCGGAACTGTCGCAGAAATATGGCACATGCAGTTTAATCCTAAAAATGGTTTCGAAGTTAATATCTTTGAAATAGACAAAAAAAAAAACTGAATTGTAACATTGTCTTTTTTTGGTTTATCTCAATCTTGTATTGTACTATAAAATTATGAAAATGTTGCATGATTGCCAATGAGACAACTCTCCACCAGAGATCAAATGACGTAGATGGTCAGCAACTATAGGTCACCGCACGGCCTTCAGGAATGATAGATGCTAAATGTAAAACAACGACAACCCCTGAATTACAGGCTCCTGACTGGGATATTCACATACATACTGTGGGTGTTACATGTTTTTGGGCGCACAACCCTCCCCTAACCTGGGACAGTGGTGTAACAGCACAAGTTAAAAACAAACAATAAAAAATAGTGGAAAAGGTCTAAACTCATCAGATCGATACAAAGCAAAATTGTATTGTACTGTTCATTTCCAACATTTTTATTTGTCTTATTGTAAGTAGTAATTTATAAGCCAAAAATAAAACTAGCTCTTCATCGCTCATTGTTGAATGACGCATGGTGTCCTATTGCTGTTTATACTTGATATATAAATATTTTTATATCATTATATTTTTTTTGTAACGAAATACATGTAATAACGTAATTTTAAACTTTCAACAGAATAATTTTGAGAGCGAATTTCCTTTTCTGAGTCAGTTGATGCATAAAAACAGAGTCTGTGTTTTATAGGAAGCATATATGGAACCACTAAACGAAGACAAACCATCTGCAATTGAACATAAATAAGGACTCCTTTTCTATAAACGACCTTAACCTTGTAAATTATAACCCTTTACAATTCCATAATTATAATAACTTAATCTTTTTCCACAAACGAGTGGTCGGTGGTCGTAGTATTTTAACTTATTCATTTACTCTGTTGTGCATATACTATCAGAGGCGGATTTAGAGGGGGCCAGGGGGCCCGCCCCCCTTTTTTCTGGGAAAAATTTGTTATAAAATATTGCTATAAAATATGGTTGATTATATAGGGAATCACTGAAGCATGACCGGACCGGGCCCCCGCTTAGGCAGTCAGTGGGCCCCCACTTACGAAAATTTCTGGATCCGCCACTGACTATTTGGTACAGACAGACGTACGGACAAACACACTGCTATACTATTTCCTCAACTTTATTACGGACAAACGTATTACTATTCTATGGCAAGCCGTTTTACTATTTATTTTAACTTTAAGATATCTAATAAACTTTATAAGATATCTCATATAGTTTATAAGATATCTTATATAATCTATAAAATATCTCATATAATTTTCTTTATAAGATATCTTATAAATTATATGATATCTTACAAACTATATGAGATATCTTATAAACCATATAATCTATCTTATAAACTATATAAGATATCTTATAAACTATATAAGACATCTTATATAAAAATATTTATAAGATATCTAATAAACTTTAGAAGATATCTTATAAACTTTAGAAGATATCCCATAAAGTATATGAGATATCTTATAAAGTAAATAAGATATCTTATAAAGTATATAAGATATCTTATAAAGTTTATAAGATATCTTATAAAAACAAGATTATATAAGATATCCTATATATTATATGAGATCTCTTATATATTATATGAGATATCTTGAAGAATAAATCGTAAAACAGCTTGCCATACTATTCCCTTTAACTTAATTTGATTGTGAGGCGATATCATTAAACAACGATCGGAGGAAAGTGTTTATTGCTCTTTATTTCAACTTTCGTCTGTATATATAAAAATAAGAAGATGTGGTATGATTGTCAATGAGACAACTCTCTACAGGGAACAAATGTATAGTCTGAGTTAGTAGATATTTAATAAAGCCTTCATTTAATAGCAAACTGTCAACTGACTTTTCAAATATTTTAAAATGTAAAGACGCATATATAATTGCACGTATAGAATAGACACAAATTTGTATGAATCTGCCGACTTATTTTTTTTTCAACTGAATGGTAAGGATTTGAAATGTATGTCAGTTTGTATCTTTATTACATAATATTGATTTTATGGATGGAAAACATAATATTCAATGAAACATAATCTCAAAACTAATGTGAAAGTCACGAGTTCTAATTGTACTGAGTTTGATTTACCTTCCTCGGGTACGACAAGACTTACATTGAAAGGTAAAATATGGAAATATGGCGTATCTAGTCAAGTTAATGACAAATTATTTTCATGCCACCCGCTTACTAAGTGGATAGTATAGATATCATTGTGTCCGTTCGTCGGTTCGTACGTCGTATTCGCTGTCCCACTCCAAACCTGAGACTGAAAATAATGTAACTTTCACAGAATAAGATGTTTTCAATTGTATCGGGCTCTTCTTATCTTATTTTTTCTATTGAAATGCTTTTAGAGGGTTTCAAAAAGTAAAAAGTCAACAAAGATTCAAATAGTTAATATGATAAGACATACTACAAACTCGTCCTAAAACAATAATCATATTTCAATTAATTTTAAAGGCATCTTTCTTTCATATACATAGCTAGAGCAACTCATATTATATTTTTCGATCCGAGTAATTTTGCTAGTTTTACTTTTCCATATTCATAAAAAAAGATGTGACATCGTGGGTATGAATGTCTTTTTCTTTGTTTATTACAAGCAAATTATCAATATTGTGGATGTTACATGTTTGGAACATCACGGTAGCTTTTTTTTATTGATTTTATTATGCTTTCACGATGCAAAATGTCTGTCATTTGAACTTTACGACATCTGAATAAACCTCAAGACTTTTTTTACATGTGTTGTGTTCTTCAAAAATCAAATTAAAAACAAATGATCTGTTTTAACCTTTAAAGACAGTCTGTCAAGATATGCCATATGTCACATAATGTAATCTTACTTGACTATATATTTGTTGCAATTGTGAAAAAAAAAAAATTAATAATAGTATTGAAAATAACGTGATGGTTAACTTACCAGATTTTTTTTTCTGTTACAGCATTCCAGGACTCATCTATAATTTAGTATTTTCCTTTGTGATATATATTCTACAATACATAGATATATCAACCACTATGAGATTGTTTATATTTTGAAGTACCGGTATAAAATTAATCACTTTGAATGAAAAAGACGGTCTGGTTACCGTTATTCCAAGACAAGCAGAATAATCAGGAATTTAGTTAATAGTATCTACGTCATTGAATTTTTAAACAAGCTCTCTACGGTTGAAGTGAGAAAAGAAATACAACATAAAACGCTGTTTATAAATGCTCGGAACATGTGTTAACTTTAATATATATATCTTATATGTTTCAGCGTCAGTTAATGTAAATAAATCCAGGTGATCTCATTACGTTTTTCATGTTGACATATTGATCATTAAGGTATAGTGGCATTTATACAAGTAAAATCATATACATAGGACAACACAGGCAGAGAATTACCCCTCCCCCTTTTTTCCCCCAAAAGAAAGTTCAAAGACTAGCAGATGACCGTTTTGTGAGACACAGACACATGTGACCAACATATTTCAATTTTGGCCGTATTCAAGACAAGAAAAAATTAACAATTATAAACCTCATTGTTAGGGTCTGTAAATGGGTGACATTTATATACATAGGACAACAAATGGCTGAGAACTACAACACCACCTCCCCTTTTTCTTTTCCCCAAAAGATAGTCAGTAACATCTATCAGATGACCGTTATGTGAGACACAAACACATGTGACCAACAGATAAATATCTTTGAAATAGACAAAAAAACTGAATTGTAACATTGTCTTTTTTTTTTTTGGTTTATCTCAATCTTGTATTGTACTATAAAATTATGAAAATGTTGCATGATTGCCAATGAGACAACTCTCCACCAGAGACCAAATGACGTAGATGGTCAGCACTTATAGGTCACCGTACGGCCTTCAGGAATGATAGATGCCAAATGTAAAACAATTCATTCGAGAAAACTGTAATTTATGTAAAACAACAATATACAAAAAAAAAATGATAAACAGCAACAAACGACAACCCCTGAATTACAGGCTCCTGACTGGGATATTCACATACATACTATGGGTGTTACATGTTTTTGGGCGCACAACCCTCCCCTAACCTGGGACAGTGGTGTAACAGCACAAGTTAAAACAAACAATAAAAATAGTGGAAAAGGACTAAACTCATCAGATCGATACAAAGAAAATTGTATTGTACTGTTCATTTCAACATTTTATTTGTCTTGTTGTAAGTAGTAATTTATAAGCCAAAATAAAACTAACTCTTCATTGCTCATTGTTGAATGCCGCATGTTGTCATATTGCTGTTTATACTTGATATATAAATATTTTTATATCATTATATTTTTTGTAACGAAATACATGTAATAATGTAATTTTAAAACTTTCAACAGAATCATTTTGAGAGCGAATTTCCTTTTCTAAGTCAGTTGATGCATAAAAACAGAGTCCGTGTTTTATAGGAAGCATATACGGAACCACTAAACGAAGGCAACCATCTGCAATTGAACATAATTAAGGACTCCTTTTCTATAAACGACCTTAACCTTGTAAATTATAACCCTTTACAATTCCATAATTATAATATCTTAATCTTTTCCACAAACGAGAGGTCGTAGTCTTTAACTTATTTATTTACTCTGTTGTGCATATACTATTTGGTACAAACAGACGTACGGACAAACATACTGCTATACTATTTCCTCAACTTTATTACGGACAAACGTATTACTATTCTATGGCAAGCCGTTTTACTATTTATATTAACTTCAAGATATCTAATAAACTTTATAAGATATCTCATATAGTTTATAAGATATCTTATATAATCTATAAGATATCTCATATAATTTTCTTTATAAGACATCTTAAAAACTATATGAGATATCTTATAAACCATATAATCTATCTTATAAACTATATAAGACATCTTATATAAAAATATTTATAAGATATCTAATAAACTTTATGAAATATCTTATAAACTTTAGAAGATTTCCCATAAAGTATATGAGATATCTTATAAAGTAAATAAGATATCTTATAAGATATCTTATAAAGTATATAAGATATCTTATAAAGTTTATAAGATATCTTATAAAAACAAGATTATATAAGATATCCTATATATTATATGAGATCTCTTATATATTATATGAGATATCTTGAAGTTAGAATAAATCGTAAAACAGCTTGCCATACTATTCCCTTTAACTTAATTTGATTGTGAGGCGATATCATTAAACAACGATCGGGGAAAGTGTTTATTGCTTTTATTTCAACTTTCGTCTGTATATATACAAATAAGAAGATGTGGTATGATTGTCAATGAGACAACTCTCTACAGGGGCCAAATGTATAGTCTGAGTTAGTAGATATTTAATAAAGCCTTCATTTAATATCAGACTGTCAACCGACTTTTCAAATATTTTAAAATGTATAGACGCATATATAATTGCACGTATAGAATAGACACAAATTTGTATGAATCTGCCGACTTATTTTTTTCTCAGCTGTATGGTAAGGATTTGAAATGTATGTCCGTTTGTATCTTTATTACATAATATTGATTTTATGAATGGAAAACATAATATATTCAATGAAACATAATCTCAAAACTAATGTGAAAGTCACTAGTTCTAATTGTACTGAGTTTGATTTACCTTCCTCGGGTACGACAAGACTTACATTAGAAGGTAAAATATGGAAATATGGCGTATCTAGTCAAGTAAATGACAAATTATTTTCATGCCACCCGCTTACTAAGTAGATAGTATAGATATCATTGTGTCCGTTCGTCCGTGCGTATGTTGTATTCGCTGTCCCACTCAAACCTGAGACTGAAAATAATGTAACTTTCACAGAATAAGATGTTTTCAATTGTATCGGGCTCTTCTTATCTTATTTTTTCTATTGAAATGCTTTTAGGGGTTTCAAAAGTAAAAAGTCAACAAAGATTCAAATAGTAAATATGATAAGACATATACTACAAACTCTTCCTAAACAATAATCATATTTCAATTAATTTTAAAGGCATCATTCTTTCATATACATATACAGGAGCAACTCATTTTATATTTTTCGATCCGAGTAATTTTGCTGGTATTACTTTTCCATATTCATAAAAAGATGTGACAGCGTGGGTATGAATGTCTTTTCTTGGTTTATTACAAGCAAATTATCAATATTTTGGATGTTACATGTTTGGAACATCACGGTAGCTTCTTTTATTGATTTTATTATGCTTTCACGATGCGAAATGTCTGTCATTTGAACTTTACGACATCTGAATAAACCTCAAGACTTTTTTACATGTGTTGTGTTCTTCAAAATCAAATTAAAAACAAATGATCTGTTTTAACCTTTACCGACATTTAAAGACAGTCTGTCAAGATATGCCATATGTCACATAATGTAATCTTACTTGACAATATATATTTGTTGCAATTGTAAAAAAAAATTAATAATAGTATTGAAAATAACGTGATGGTTAACTTACCAGATTTTTTTCTGTTACAACATTCCAGGACTCATCTATAATTTAGTATTTTCCTTTGTGATATATATTCTACAATACATAGATATATCAACCACTATGAGATTGTTTATATTTTGAAGTACCGGTATAAAATTAATCACTTTGAATGAAAAAGACGGTCTGGTTACCGTTATTCCAAGACAAGCAGAATAATCAGGAATTTAGTTAATAGTATCTACGTCATTGAATTTTTAAACAAGCTCTCTACGGTTGAAGTGAGAAAAGAAATACAACATAAAACGCTGTTTATAAATGCTCGGAACATGTGTTAACTTTAATATATATATCTTATATGTTTCAGCGTCAGTTAATGTAAATAAATCCAGGTGATCTCATTACGTTTTCATGTTGACATATTGATCATTAAGGTATAGTGGCATTTATACAAGTAAAATCATAAACATAGGACAACACAGGCAGAGAATTACCCTCCCCTTTTTCCCCAAAAGAAAGTTCACAGACTAGCAGATGACCGTTTTGTGAGACACAGACACATGTGACCAACATATTTCAATTTGGGCCGTATTCAAGACGAGAAAAATTAACAATTATAAACCTCATTGTTAGGGTCTGTAAATGGGTGACATTTATATACATAGGACAACAAATGGCTGAGAACTACAACCCCCTTTTTCTTTTCCCAAAAGATAGTTAAAATCTATCAGATGACCGTTTTGTGAGACACAACACATGTGACCAACAGATAATAGTTTGGGCCGTATTCAAGACGAGAACAAATTAACAATTATAAATCAAATTGATAGGGAATGTTAAATGGGTCGATCGGGATGAAAGGCGCGAAGGTGAAACTGCCACTGGAGTATGTAGATAGGGAACGAAATTGAAATTAGTTGTTGCAAGGCTTCTTTAACGTGCAGTGAGTGGCGCTCTCGTTGTGCGATGCATCGGATTTGATTTATTATTTAATTACAGCCGTATGGAGTAGTCCAGGTGACACTATAATATAGAAACGTTTGAATCTTATGCAACTTTTGGGTTGATAGACATATCTGAAAACTGGCTGCTAGCGGAGTGGCTGCTAACGAGTGGCTACTAGCTTGAGTCTAGCGTTAGAAGCCCCTTTTACATTGCAGTTATCTCACTTAGCTAGAAATAACAATTACGTTGAAAGCAAAAGGTGATATTGTAATTAGCTAGTAGCTTCAGGTGCTATTGATTATACGTGTACATGTGCATGTTAGCAGAGTAATTATTGAGGAATGAAAATCGGTGATAGGGGCGGATCCAGGATTTTGGAAAAGGGGCGTGGTATTTTATTTTTGTCGAGCGGAGCGAGGCGATAATTTTGGACCTTTTTGGCTAAAAACAAAAAATAAGTGTAAAATGCATTTTATAATTAAAGTGTAGGGTTGGACATTTTTGGTGCCGTATTCTCTCCATCAATTGTCTATTATGAAATGATTGGATGGATCCAAAGCTATGTACTAATTAATATATTTGATGTGGGATTTGTCAGTAAAAAATGGACATGGGAAATTCTCGTTTGTTGTATGGTTAGTTAGCATAACCTCACAGATTTCTTGTTGTAAACAAGATATACGGCTATTCAATGAAATTTACAATACGACCGACACGAAGAAAGACAAACAAGCAATTTTCATCCAAATGTTTGGTTGAAATGTTTCACCCAACAAGGGAAGTGAGGGGTTCCAAATCAACCAAAGGCTACGAATGAGTCGGAATGAAGTTGTGAATGACGGTCGACACATGGAGACATATAGGCCACACCCAGCAGGCAGGTTACAGCCGGGGCAGGTTACAGTCGGGCCTTGAAAAAGTATTCAATATATCAGTTCGGCGAAACAGACATTCCGGTCAGAAATGGGATTCACATGCAAACCCCAAAAAAAAAAAAATGCGCCTGTTTTTATTCATCATATTCATTTAATGCTAAATAATTCTGTTGAAAATATTTTTTCTAATAGCAAAAGTGGACAAGATTATTGTTTTCAATCCAGATACGGCCAGAATTTTTGTTTAAGGCAAAAATCAGGGTCAGAATTTTTTCTCTAAAATATCTCAGACTGCCCCCTCAGATCAAATGGTCCGTACCTTAGACTTTAAATCTATATCTATAGCTTACTGACTGGGAATCACTATTCAGCAATGTTATTAATGGGCTGGGGCGTGTGGGGTTAAACATGTTTTCGTAGGTAAATAATATTGCTGTGGAATTTTTTTTCATGAGAGTGTAATAGAGTATTACTTTCTGTTGGGTGGAATTGTGAAAAGAAGTCAATACGTTCTTGCTCAATACTTTGTCGCTTTGAAGGCGTCATGCTTGTCATCCTCAGCCTAAGCAATGTGTTACTGTAATTTGAATTTCAAAATGACTGAGTGACGTTTTTTTCGACGAACTGGTCAACTCCACCGTAGAGAATCACATGACTTTGACATAATCAATAATATATTACAGTTAATACGAGCGAAAAATATCTTTATAAGTAAGAATTGTCGCATAAAATTAAATACACGGAAATGGCAAAGTTCACGAAGTCTAGTCTGATTAATCATTTTACCAAAAAAAAAAATTGCATGCAAAGGGGGCGTACGCCTCTACGCCCCTCTGGATCCGCCACTGGGTGAACTTACATGATACCTGACATATTGAAATGATCGAAGCATTTATTCTAATTACAACGCTTCGATTGCGTATGCGTTAGTCAACCTTTTATATTGTTATGTATGCTTGAAAATTATCTGTATTAGTTAAAATGAGATGAAATTTTTTTCAAATGATATCAAGACACATAATTCCCTTTTTACCGGAAATCTTTATTAAAACTATTGGCAACACTACGAAGTTCTTTTAAAAGAGGTAGTAAAGGCTTAACCTCTCGGGGCACTTTTTCCCCAGGGTTTAAGTTGTTACCATGTTGTTCAACTATGCTGTTAAGTTTGTTTTTTTGTGTCTGCTATTGGTGGACTTGTGTTGATGGGTTGCTGTCTCATTGATATTCACCATTAAATTTATGGCACACTTATTGAAGGCCGTACAGTGACCCACAGTTGCTTATATCTACGACATTTTGTCTCTGGTAGATAGTTGTGTCATGGGCAATCATACCACATCTTCTTATATTTATTTTGTGTTGTTAGGTTACTGTCTCATTGACGTTTACTCACCGGAATCTAATTTACTCTTAGTTAAAATGTTTTGTTTAGATACTATTTATCTGTTCTAGAACATTACGCTTAATGAAATGTTATAGAAACATTGCGGAAATTACTGTAAATTGTTTACTTAAATCTTCTAAAATTTAAGTTGTTTTAAAACACTAGTGTAAATGAATCAATTCGACGTAATTTCTCAAAAGTTTATTTGAAAATGAAAAAGTCATGTTTAATTTAAGTATATGACTTGTTTACTTATTTATTATTACTAATTTTCAATTTTCATTTATAATAAAGTCATATGAAACTTCATATTTCAAAAAAAGTTTGATTTTATATACTGGAATGGCTAAGTTTTACTATAAAACATAGCTACGTGAAATCTTCATAAATGTACTTCTATTGAACTATTGTCTTCCAGTACACTAATTCGCCGATATTTTCCCGTATGCAGTGACCTTAACTACGACCTCTCGTTAGAACTTCGACCACCGCACAGCGCAAGCCAGTCACGCGGCGAGGGAAAACCCGAAAGGATGTAAACAAACGTGCACTTGAAGGTAAATAGTAATAACTGATTCTTAAAGAACAACTTTAATACAACAAATCATTTAACAACTCTTAAGGAAAAGTTAAATTAACAAATGGGAACGTCTGGAAAATATAAAAAAATAATATCATGGCTCTATCAATTCACTTATTTGTCCCGTGCTGCACGTGCTCTGTGTTGATTGTTAATCAATGTCACGATCCGGTAAACTTCGGCAACAAACTCGAAAGTTAACTAACTAGCTTGCGATCAACAATCAGTGAATGAAATATTATTTGTCGATAAAACGTTATAGATTCTTAACAAATATATAAAATGTGCATACAGAACTTAGTTATAATTTAATATGTTATCAAAATTTATCTTAAAACATTCAGATGAAAATGTGTTGTGATACTAAAAAAGTTATCTTTTTTATTACGATGACCCTAAACTATTGATTTAAAATTTTGGTTTAAAAATATTGATACTAAATAAGTGCGTAATAATTTAATTCAGAAAAGCAACGCGTTCAATATGCGTTTTTTTTGTTTGTGAAATAACTTGGATCAGAGACATTCGGGTCAATTGTATAGATATATATTTCATCACGACATAGCAGAAAATCGTCCAATAAACATTAAAAAAAAAGCATCAAAGGCAATTTTATGAACAAATTTAAATAACGCCAATTTACGCATATATTGATATATACCGTTTTCATCAATGTAGTGCACTATGCATTACAATGTATAGATTTAATTGTATATTTTTTTCAGGGGAAGAAGTTACTTTGCTTTAAACAATTGGTTTGATTGCCGTGTTTTGCGCACATCTGAAGATAATGAATTGCTTATTATTTGAAAAAAATATTCAATTATATATCTTTACACAAATTTCCGAAATAGAAATGTAATTTGTATTTGGGATTGACTGCTAGGGGGAGTATTTGAAGGCATTTTTATTACACAACTTCTGATTTGTTTTTCATTTCACCGATAGTAAATCAATTTGACATTTCTCCTGGAGATATTAAAGTCTGTATAAAAGAACTTATCAACATGTAATCCCAATTAAGAAATTTTATTAGCATGATTTCTATTTAGAAATTTTAATATACAATTCAATGATGACAAATGCAGACTGAACCTAAATAATTTGTAGCTTCCTCTTCGTAATCAACTTAACCGCCTCGGTGGTCTCATGGTAGCGTGTTCGCCTCGAGTGCGGGAGTTCGTGGGTTCGTACACCGGCCGGGTCAAACCAAAAACTTTAAAATTTGTATTTGCTGCTTCTTCGCTTAGCACGCGGCATTAATGAGTAAGAGCAAAGACTGGTCGGCTCGGAGTCAGAATAATGTGTCCGGGTAAGGTTATATGTCTTCCTGCGAACTGTTACCTTGTGAACTAGCACGTTAAAAATACGGTTCAGCGTGTCGGTTTATAGTACAAAGCAGGGTTAATATTCATATCTACATTAAGATGTTCTCGTCCTGAATATGCACATTAATTTGCCGCTGGACGTAAAGCAGCCATCCATCATCGTCATTATCGTAATCAACTTTCTTTGTGCAAAAATACGAATGAAGATGGTCCGAGATTGCTCTGTTGTTTGCCGACGCGAAGCAGAGATTGGGTCAGATCCAAGGCTAGCTCTGACGTTTAATAGCCTATTTTGGGACATTCAATTGTTGGGTTCGTTATGACCAGTGAGCCAACTATTGATCCTGACAAAATATCTGCTTCTCTTCGAATAAGAACGCGGCCCGAACAAACTTCCAAGACAAGTATTCGAAGCAGTCATGGGCCAGTATAAACAGGATATTTAAGGCTATATATCGACAAAATTAAAAGTCGCTTCGAAACATACACAAATCTCTTATATGGGACGCTCTAGATAGCGTAGCGACGTCGCCGCTTGTTCAGATTTTGCAGTTTTACTTTTTAACTTATATTATAATCCTTTCAGCGACAACTTGTTCAAATATGGTACATGTTCCCTAATTTCAAAATAACTTTGGATTATGCCATCCAGAGGCTGAAATATGCCAAATTAATCAATCCTTAAGATGCAGTTAATGTAAAGAATAAGGAGATGTGTTATGATTGACAATGAGACAACTATCCACCATAGTACAAAGTTGATTTTCACCCTTGATTTATCCTAAACAAATGTCGAGAATAAGAAAAGCCTCTGATAGTACCGGTTGTGATCATCGATCGCGAGTAACGTCGACGGTTTTCATTATAACCAAACTATGAAGGTTTACGATTACTCTGTGTCTTTGGGTTAACCGACGCTTGGTAATCGCAACATCCTCTGGGGGTCACAGTCTCCACTATGTTTATATTTAAGGTTTTGTTTCATTCTGCAAGAAAAATGTGGCAAAGATTGTGTATGTCACAAAATGGTCTTGTTCCAGGACATATAGGTCGTGCATGGCAAATATCGGTCGTTTTATATTGAAATTGGTTTCATCTAAATGAGTAACTCTCTTTAAATTAATATCATTATTATTAATAGTGATCGATAACTGGGTCATCGATGGCACAAAGTTGTCTGCTGTAGGGAAAATGATTCTGACTGTAAATATGACAGATTGGCACTGGGCAATTTTCTGTTTCGTTTATCAAATTCATACCGCGTGACATTCTCTGATTTTTTAAATGATTGATTGTGGAACAGATATTTTGACACGACACCTACCTCTTTGCCTCTCCGCTTCGGCACCAATCAATGGTCGCAACTAGGTTATTCTGAAATTTTTCTCATGCTCAACATTTGGTTGAGATTAGGAAGGTTCCCAAGCGTGTATAAAATTTTTCGGATTCCTCAACTGATTTACAACAAATCAAGATAAGATTACGTCACAATAGCCATAAATATAATTCTAACAGCTGTATTATTTTTATCATCATCCTTAGTTGTTATTTACTTTTGCTTTGTGTGGCATGTAACTGGATTTCTTCTTTTTTCCGAGACATTATGGTAAATAAACTCATCATAGATACCAGGACTAAAATTTTGTACGCCAGACGCGCGTTTCGTCTACAAAAAAACTCACCAGTGACGCTCGAATCAAAAGAGGTAAAAAGGCCAAATAAAGTACGAAGTTGAAGAGCATTGAGGACCCATTCATTGAAAACTTGGATTCTTTGTGTTAACTTCAGTAACTGACCAATAGAAACAACACTTTATAAATTTGTTACCTCCGACGCGATTTTCTTAATTTCAGGGGCGGATCCAGCCATTTTTAAAAAGAGGGGGGGGGGGGTCTATAGGAATTTATACCAAACCAACTTTTTAAAAAGGGAATTGATCATGATGGAAGGACGGGTAAATTGGTGTTAATCGTCCAGTGGCAAATATATTATATGTATATCAGGACGAGAACATGTTAACGTGATATAACTACGAACCCTTTTTCGTACTAGATCAACACGCTGATTCGAATTTTTAAAGGCACTCTTTCATAAGCAACAGTGTGTAGGCAGACATTTCACCCTATCAGGATCCATTACTCTCAATCCGAACCGACCAGTGAGCGTAGAAGCGGAAAATGCAAATTTTTGAGTATTTGATCTGACATGAGTTCAAACCCACAAAAACCTCCTCGCTCGAGGCAACCACACGAGTTGAACTTTATTGAATATCTGTGTCACAGATGACCACGGTAATGTACGTTTTAATTGTCGTCACAACAATACCGTCCTCTTTTCCTCGATTATGACATCACCAAATCAGTGATGTGCTTACCCTTTCGGACCACATGAGATCGACCCAGTTTTTTGTTGGGGTTCGTGCTGCTCAGTCTTGTGTTTTCTGTGTTGATATTTGTGAACTTGTCTTTTTTTGTCTTTCGTTTTCTGCAATGGCATTGTCACTCTCGACTTATAAGTTTTCAATGTCCCCTTAACTGGTATCTTTCGCCTCTTTTTTTTCTTTCACCAAATTATTGAGTCGGTTTGAAATAAAGCAGAAACTACAAAATCGTTGCATACAAACAAAGAAAAAATATCTGAACAGCGAACAATTATGATTTAATATTTTTTGGACAAAAAAATACATGTTATACTGTGATATATATACTAGAATATAAAAATATTCTTCTCAGTATATTTAGTTTTTTATACTTAGTCGAGTATATCCTTCCTTTTTTATTAAAAATTTCAGAATCTAATTTCATATAAAAGTAAACATATTCTTTCCAAAGCGTACCAAAGATGGTTTCAATAATAAACATTATCGTAAACAATTTGATATTCAACCAATGATATAACGTTATTTTCTATTTTGTGAACGGAAAATGCAATTACTATCACCCTGAAGATTCTTGAACGGCAAATTAACTCTATGCATGATTTCAAATACTAATAACTAAGAACTCTCTACAGTGAATTGCAGTCGATTTTGGTAATCCACTCAATTTTTCATATTGCAATTTGCTATATCAAATTTTAGGTAAAGAGAATATCAAATCTCAAAAATTGTAAAGTTCAATTGTGAAACAAAGATGCAATATATCTTACCTGTTATCTGAATTTTATCTCGATATCAATATCATTTCATAATTTAACAAAACGTCGAAGTGTCTAATTTGTCTGAGTTCGTATTAAAATGTAATATCCATCACGTCTATATGACCATTATTTAGGTATTTATTCATTGTATTACAATGGATTTGTTATATTCTATCCTGTAAGTCACCAGATGATTACCAATACATAGATTCTCGTTATAAATTCATCTCTTTAGAAACTCCTTACATAACTCTAGTGATCAGCTGTAGAGGTATTTGTTGAATGAAACATGTGCCTTATTTCACAAAAACACGCTGATCTTAATACATGATTGATCTCTTTTTCATATGCTCTGACATTTACAGTTTCAAGGTCCATTTGTCAATTATTATATAAATTTCAACAAACCAGTAAACCTTTTTGACTATGCGTATATACCCATCCTTCTTTCAAAACGGAAAAAGAAGTGCACTTTAATGATGGTCTAAAAAAGGATTATTGTTCAGCAAAGATTCCTTATTTCTGTGAAACAAATTAAAAGTCTTTCCCAGGATTTAAACATATGTTTGTGCTAATGAGAACAATCATATTAGCTTTATTATCCGTCCTACATTCGTCCTGCAATAGTACAGATAAATAAAATTCGAAGATTTATACTTACCGAAACAACCACTGTGGGTGGATAAAATGACAGAAATCTTAATACAAAAATAACAAGACGGAGACAGAAAAAGACAGGTGTCAATCAATATTGATGAACTTACCAATTGCAAATCAAGGCAATCTGATTGAAATTCAGACCTATATTAACTCGCCTACTCGTAAATATAAGGATAACGAAATCAGAGGTCTATATTTTAATTAGTTTGAAATCAAGGCAATTTAAACGATACTTCACACAATCAAAACTGCATTTTGGATGATACGAATCCGTTCCAAACTGGGGATGATATCTCGAAATCTAGAATAATCTTAAACCGCACTTGAAAAAGGATTAATTGACTAGATACATGTAGGTGTTTCACGCCATGTAGCACACATCCCAAAACATAAAAGGTTGGAGAGCACAAAAACCAAAACAAACTAAACATTAGCCAAAATCGTCCCAAAGTAAATTTCCTGAGGAGTTTCATGAGGTTTCATGGATCCCTATCAATGGAGCTGAAAGACCTATAATTGGAGCCTGGAACCCTATTAGTGGAGCCCGGTGTCCTGTCAGTGGCGCCCGGTGTCCTCAAAATATGTTCAAAGGAACTGAAGCCCATAGCCCATAATGGTGAGTCTGGAGCTTGACGATAAAATTAGAAACGAGCCCGAAGCCCAGAGCACGTGTTATCCCAAAAGAGTTGAAACCTCATCCTTATCTCAATTTCATAATTTTGTAAGTAGAAAAACTTTTGTCATGATATAGCAATGGATGTTATTGCCTGGCCTTACTTATGTAAACTTTTCTATAATCTATACAGATACAGGTATATATGTATTGATACATCTCATATCAATCAAAATTAGCAACAAACTGATAAACCGACAGTATTTAACATAAACGTCATTGCTATACTGGAATGACTTAAATTATACTTTTGGATTGTAAGTTTTCAGTTTATAAATTAGAGTATTGTTCTAAACTATGAATGCAACTCTTTAAGTCAAATATAGAATTCTAAGATTTTGGCTATTCTGTTTATTCTCCTTACATATTTTCGTTTTTCAATAATGTTATTAAAGTTTTTCTGCCTCTAAAGCTTTTGGGTCGCTCGCACTTAGTGAAGGTTACAAAAATGAAATAGACCGCTACCATACGTATACAAAATGTAAGCTTATTAATAATAAATTGAGGGCAAGCGATATTTGTTTTAAAATAGTTTCGAAGGCACACTCTAAACCCAGATTGTGGATACCTTTAAATAATCAAAGCATACAGAACAAAAAGCAAGCTTAGAGTACTTCTGCTAATACTGCTTATATGTGAAAATGCCTTCCTTCATTCTAATATCGGCTTTGGGGTCGATTTAAAATTAACAAAAATGAAGTTAGACAAAACCTTAAGCAATGCTGAGAGTTAATGTATGGAAAATTTTAAAGGAATGTTTTGAAATAAACATTTGTGTCCCAAAGAAAAAAAGGAAAGAAGCAATGGTTTAAGCAACGGTATAAGCTTAACCTTTATCAATCAGGCAATTAAGCCACAAAATAAAATATGAGGAGCAATTCCTTAATCTTCTTTGAATTATATGTAAAAGTTTGGTGTTATTACCATTTTTCCCTGTTGTCTGTTTTAAGTAATGAATGATTGTTTGTTGTTTGCTTAACTTCCGGTTATTAATATTCTCAGTCAAAACGCCCGGCTTTAACAAAAGTAACATAACCTCAGTTATTAAGTTACGCTCGTGCTTGTTCACACTATTCGGACTTTATTTACAGGGGTATGCTCCTTACCAAAACCTGCTCCAACAGAGTTACTACTATGAGGGGGAGAACGACTCAAATTGACATTACCTAGTTTAACTGTCACCAAAAGGAAATGGCTGACGGATATTATGTGTCGGTGTCTCAACGACATGTTTGCGATGTCTTGGATCTTAAGATACCATTATAGTCGTATGATCTGTAATTTTACCGAGTGTGTCCTATTCCCGATTTTGACATTTGACTGGGTGTGAATTCGCATGACGGGGGATGCATGCTTAGCAGGAGACGCTTACTCTAACAACAAAACCGATCTCTCTCCTTTTGGAGTTTATGCAATCCCCATAGTTTTTTGTTTGATTTCCTTAATTTGTCAGTCCCGTATCGATTTACGAAATTTAAACATCGGCAGACTACTGTCGCCTTTATTAAGTATTTGGTTTAGGGAGCTACTATTTGATTTTTATGGGGGGTAGGATGAAAAATTGTGTCCGGCATTTTTTTTTAGTTGTAATTTCTGTCCTGCCTTTTTATTTTTCACTCTATTCGGTCCTGCCTTTTTTTTATTAGTTTATCCTGACTTTTTTTTTATATAAATTGTTATCCTGCCTTTTTTTTTTGCCAAGTTGCTCATCCTGCCTTTTTTTACTCAAAACTCCTGTCCTGCCTTTTTCAAATTTCATCCTAGCCCCCATAAAAATCAAATGGTAGCTCCCTTACTGTCAGACGGAAGAAGTCTAGGGATGAACATATTTCTATACCCCCAATCAACCTTTGGGTTTTTTTAGTTATGTAGCTATTACGATCATTGAAATCTGCGACTTCACTATTACATTAGTATATTGAACTAACTTAGCCTTTCTTCAATCCCTAACTTTCAAATGGGTCAGTATAGTTACATACATAGTTTAGCGCACCCCGGCAATCGCACCCCTTACCTTGCCACCGGCTCCTTCGCGAGTGTAAATTCTCTCGAAATTCCGGTCCTTTCAAACACTCGATAACTCAAAAGTTTGTACATCTATATTGCACTGTCTTCGGCTCTTCAAAAAACCACAGGGACCTCGGTGGTCGAGTGCTCGAACTACTGTATCACTAGCCTGTCAACACTGAGGTTGTGAGTTTGAATTCTACACGTTAAAAATATTGGAGCCAGCAGAAGCGATTTTTAATGGATATACTAAAACGTCAGAATCGTCGATGGTGTTTTATCAGTCTAAAGAGAAATTTTCCAGTACAAACTTGATATCGTGATGTGAAGTTAATCATTAATGTTTGAAATGTTTATTGTACTATACAATCAAGCTATTAAGTAAACATTATTTAACAGTTTCGAAATAGCCGAACTTTAACTTGGACTACTATGTTAACATTTTTGATTAAAGAGTTCGAAAATATATCAAGGAGGCAAGTCGAATTATTCAGACGACGAATAAACCCAATCTGAAACAATTCTATTATAAGTGTTATATCATAAAGATACATGTTCGAGTTATCTAAAGAGGGACGAAAGATACCAGAGGGACAGTCAAACTCATATATCGAAAACAAACTGACAACACCATGGCCAAAAATAAAAAGACAAACAGACAAATAATAGTACAGATGACACAACATAGAAAACTAAAGACTAAGCAACACGAACCCCACCAAAAACTGGGGGTGATCTCAGGTGCTCCGGAAGGGTAAGCAGATCCTGCTCCACATGTGGCACCCGTCGTGTTGCTTATGTTATTACAAATCCGGTAAATAGTCTAATTCGGTAAGTAACATTCGTGAAAAGGGAAGGGTATTGTAGTTACGAGATAAGGAACATATCCGATATCATCTGTGAAACGGTTATTCCATAACGGTCAACCAACTCGTGATGGCGTCCGTAAAATTTACGAAGGATGATTTCACCATTTGGAACTCTCGGTTTAATAGCTTCCTTGTGAGCAGCAATCCTCTATCAAGGAAATCATGATAGGAAACACAAGCCCGGGAATATCGTATCAATTGGGAGATATATACTCCGTATGCAGGCGCTTCTGGAATGTTGCTACATAGAAATGGAAAGTTCACAATTGGGAAGCTGAAATCATCTCTTTTGTCGTAAAGTTTTGTTTTCAACCGACCCTCATTGTCAATTTCTAGATGTAAGTCAAGATATGAGGCAGACTTAACTGTATCTGTAGTATCCTTTATTTCTAGTTCGATGGGATAGATTCGTTCAACATAGTCACCAAATTTTGTATTATTTAGTGAGAGAACATCATCTATATAGCGGAACGTAGAGTTAATGGATATTGCTAACTTCTTATCTTTCTTCCTAAGAAGTTCCTGTATGAAGTCAGCCTCATAATAATAAAGAAACAAGTCGGCAAGAAGAGGGGCACAATTGGTTCCCATTGGAATTCCGACAGTCTGTTGAAAAACACGTCCTCCAAACGTAACAAATATGTTGTCAATCAAGAAATCAAGCATCTTGATAATGTCAGTTTCAGAGAATTTTTTGTTTGAATCAGAGTAATTCTTTACAAAGTAGGATTTATCCCTCCCCAAGACAAGATACTTGTATCTACGTTCGCCATTCTTTTTAATGAAACAAAGTAATACCAACTCTTTCAATTTGTCTTTTAGTTTGGAATGGGGAATACTTGTGTAAAGTGTAGAAAAGTCAAATGTTTTAATACTATTGCAAGATGAGAGAGTCTTAGATTGTATGTACTCTAAAAGATCTTTGAAATTTGTTAGTATCCACATCTGATTCACGCCACCTCTAGAATAGGCAGTTTCACAATAACTTTGGAGCCCGGCTTTGATTGCTGATAAAATAGATGTTAATAATTTAGAAAGAGGTTTCGTGGATCACTTGGAAGACCCAGCAATATACCGTTGTTTGTAAGGACACTTATGTAGTTTAGGTATCCAATACAGTGATGGAAGATCCAGTTCTTCATCTTTGGTTGAAATCCCAAAGGAACATAGAACAGACCTATGATTATCCAGGATTTCCTCTTTGGTAAGTGTCGAGAGGGTATATGTTGAGTTTCCAAGTGAATTGTCAATACCTAATTCATTTATCAAGCAGTTTATGTAATGATAATTACACACAAAACGATGTTGTTTGGGGCTTTATCTGCGGGGACAACAACATATTTGTCATGAAGGTAGGACAAGTGTTTTGAAACATTTGGGTCTTTAAAATTGATGTAGCGTGGGTATTGATATGCCCATTTAGTTTCTTAATTCGGATTTGTATCAACAGTTTAATTGTTTTCGTACCAACTTTTATGTCATTTAAGTATAAACCCAAATTCTCCCAACCACTAATTATAATTGGCAAATCACTTGATTCCTGTAAACGTACTGCCGTTTCTAACGTACAAAATGGGCATACATATATCTATACTTGGCCCTTTAACTTTTTTATTTCAGCGTCACTGATTAGTCTTTTGTAGACAAAACGCCGCGTTTGGGCATACAAAATTATAAGCCTGGTCTTTAATGAGTTTAATTCATACAAAGCATAAAGGTTAGCCAAATTTAATTTCAATTATTATTTGCCTGAATCTCAGGCATGAATATCACTGTAGTTTTTGAAATAGACCAATTATGAACGATATTTGACAATACTATTTTTCTGAACGGCCAATTTTGTTACATCAGTGAAAATCTTAATTTATTCCACTAAATATTGCATGTAAGAGTGGAAGCTAAACCCTCATTGACACATACTTAACAACAACAAAATCAAAGAGGCTTATCGCGTCTTATCTCAGAAGAAGTTAATATTATGAAAATATTCTGTTAATTAAAGCAGCAAATCGATATTTCCTTATCAAATTCCATATGTATATCCTTTAAAATAAGATAAAAGAAAAGGAACTACAGAAACAGATTTACTATACTGACAACATTTGTAAACCTATACGTCGCGATACAACTTGATATACAAGATATTTCGGAAATTTTATTTTAACCTGAAGGCAGTAAAACCAATTTCCACTAAATGTCAGTCGTATGGATCTCTAAACTAATGCGATAAGCCTATAATTATACTACTGACTTTTGGTAGAAAAAATATAAGAGCTATATCATTCTTGATGTGTTTAATAGATATAAGATATGCGTAAAGTGTCGGGGAAATATAATATTTATTTGTACGAGTCTTATAGAAAGGAAGCCTTGACAAGCGAGGCTCGTCAAGCTTTTGTTCTATTTAGTAGTACAGATTCTCCAGAGATAACGGGCTTAATTATAGTTTGGTACATTAGAATCCCGTTTATTCTACAAATACTAAGTGGCACTCGAATCAAAGCAGTCGATTACTATTTAGAAGGAAAAATTCCAAAAGTTGTGAAAAATACGGCTTAGGCAATGTACGCTTGGGAAGAAAACCCGCCTTAGTGCTTCGAATAATTTTAACTTCTGCGAACAGTAAATTTAAAAACAAAATGAACGGATCAATGATAGTCCATATGTCAACATAGAAATGTTGACCACTGGGTTGGTGGAACCCTGGGTGACGAAACGACCACTAGCAATGGAAACGACCCTGTGGTTGTAAGAAGTCATCAAAGATGCCAGGTTCATAATTTTGTTTTGCCAGATGCGCGTTTCGTATACAAAAGACTGATTAGTGGCACTCGAATCAAAAGTTGCATACCAAATCAAAGAGAAGCTAGTTGAAGAGTATTGAAAACCAATAAACAAAATGTGCCAAATACGCTGAGGCTATCTATGTCTGGGTGGTAGAAAAAACTAAGTGTTTCCAATGCTTATATATTTTAATCAGTAAATTTACAATAAAATGAGCAAATTAATGATATTTCATGTCGTCAACACATCAGCGCTGACTACTGGGTTGGTGAAGATCTCAGGGACGAAACATCCACCAGCAGTGGAAACTACTGGGTTGGTGAAGATCTCAGGGACGAAACATCCACCAGCAGTGGAAACTACTGGGTTGGTGAAACCCTCAGGGACGAAACATCCACCAGCAGTGGAATCTACTGGGTTGGTGAAACTCTCAGGGACGAAACATCCACCAGCAGTGGAATCTACCAAGTGGTTGTAAAAATCTCATCAAAGATACCAGTGACTCTTTTCGCAAAAAATCTTACGATTAAAATTGAGTTATACTGAATTGTTCATGTGTTTTTACTCTTTTTTTTTGGTGAAAAGAGTCGCAAGCCAGTGATTTGGTTTTGCCAGACGCGCATTTCGTTTAAAAAGACAATGGCGCTAGAATCAAAATAGTTGCATACCAAATGAAATACGAAGTTCATGAGCATTCAAACCCAGGAACAGGAAGTGCGGTCATAAAACTTTCGAGCACGATTTTCGTACTCAGACTCAGAAATCCACCAATCAAAATCATGGATTTGGTGTTTCGAGCACAATTTTGTACTCCGAGTACTGAGTGAAGTTTTATGACCGAGAGCCCAGGAAGTGCTGATACTTTTTATCCTTCTGTTGCAACTGAGTATGCCCGTTCTTTGGTGGGGTTAATGTTGCTATTTTTTGCTTTTCTTTCAGTCTGTGTAGTGTTTTGGACTGCTATTTGTCCTGTTGTTGGTGTAGTCTTTCCTTCTTCGAAAGACTGTTGGTCTTCTTATTTTTTTACTTGCTTTGTAATGGTAAGAAGTAGCAATCAGTAATATTAGTAAAATTCAATACCATGGTTTTATTTTTTTCGCATCCTTTCGTTATGGACTGGTGATACAGTTACAAGGCATGTGTTCTATGAAGCAAAGTGTTAGCGGGAATGGGATTTTTATTACACTGGGAGTAAGTAATAAATTTTACAATCAATGATAATTTAACGAAGCCTCGATGAAAGCAGCAAGATAAATATTACATAATAATCAAAAACGTTTCGCCTGTTCAATTAGTGTTTTCATTAAAACTTAGAATTGTTAGCTTGAACATAAACGAAATATTTAGCACTTAATAAAGTACTCGAATCTTTACACAGGCATCCTCAGGCATCCCTCTAATCCTACAAAAAGTTACCATTATCACAATATTTCAGTTATGCGTATCTTGGTCAATATTTCTTGGCCGATTTTTCAATGTAGGGATACACCTTCGCTTTAAATATTTTTTATGGAATTAAACCTAATATACACCATTTTATTCTACACGTTAAAAATATTGGAGCCAGCAGAAGCGATTTTTAATGGATATACTAAAACGTCAGAATCGTCGATGGTGTTTTATCAGTCTAAAAGAGAAATTTTCCAGTACAAACTTGATGTCGGGATGTAAAGTTAATAATTAATGTTTGAAATGTTTATTGTAGTATACAATCAAGCTATTAAGTAAACATATTTTAACCGTTTCGAAATAGCCGAACTTTAACTTGGACTACTAGGTTAACACTTTTGCTCAAACAGTTCGAAAATATATCAAGGGAGGCAAGTCGAATTATTCAGACGACGAATAAACCCAATCTGAAATAATTCTATTATAAGTGTTATATCATAAAGATACATGTTCGAGTTATCTAACAGTTTAATTGTTTTCGTACCAACTTTTAGTATAAACCCAAATTCTCCCAACCACTAATAATAATTGGCAATCCTGTAAACGTACTGCCGTTTCTAACGTACAAAATGGGCATATATATCTATATTTGGCCCTTTAACTTTTTTTATTTCAGCGTCACTGATTAGTCTTTTGTAGACGAAACGCCGCGTTTGGGCATTCCAAATTATAAGCCTGGTATCTTTAATGAGTTTAATTCATACAAAGCATAAAGGTTAGCCAAATTCAATTTCAAATTATTATTTGCCTGAATCTCAGGCCTGAATATCTCTTTGTAGTTTTGGAAAAAGACCCATTATAAGCGATATTTGACAATACTATTTTTTTCTGAACGGCCAATTCATATTTTGTTACATCAGTGAAAATCTTAATTCCACTAAAAAATTGCATTTAAGAGTGTAAACGAAATATTGTTTCTAACGGAAGCTAAACCCTCATTGACACATACAAAAATCAAAGAGGCTTATCGCGTCTTATCTCAGAAGAAGTTAATATTATGAAAATATTCTGTTAATTAAAGCAGCAAATCGATATTTCCTTATCAAATTCCATATGTATATCGTTTAAAATAAGATAAAAGAAAAGGAACTACAGAAACAGATTTACCGACAACATTTGTAAACCTATACACGTCGCGATACAACTTGATATACAAGATATTTCGGAAATTTTATTTTAACATGAAGGCAGTAAAACCAATTTCCACTAAATGTCAGTCGTATGGATCCCTAAACTAATGCGATAAGCCTGTAATTATACTACTGACTTTTTGGTAGAAAAAAATATAAGAGCTATATCATTCTTGAGATGTTTAATAGATATAATTTATGCGTAACGTGTCGGGAAATATAATATTTATTTGTACGAGTCTTATAAAAAAGGAAGCCTTGACAAGCGAGGCTCGTCAAGCTTTTGATCTATTTAGTAGTACAAATTCTCCAGAGATAACGGGCTTAATTATAGTTTGGTACACCAGAATCCCGTTTATTCTACAAATACTACGTGGCACTCGAATTAAAGCAGTTGATTACTATTTAGAAGGGAAAAGTTCCAAAAAGTTGTGAAAATACGGCTTAGGGAATGTACGCTTGGGGTAGAAAACCCGCCTTAGTGCTTCGAATAATTTTAACTTCTACAAACAGTAAATTTTAAAACAAAATGAACGGATCAATGATAGTCCATATGTCAACATAGAAATGTTGACCACTGGGTTGGTGGAACCCTGGGCGACGAAACGACCACTAGCAGTGGAAACGACCCTGTGGTTGTAAGAAGTCATCAAAGATGCCAGGTTCATAATTTTGTTTTGCCAGATGCGCGTTTCGTATGCAAAAGACTGATTAGTGGGGCTCGAATCAAAAAGTTGCATACCAAATCAAAAGAGAAGCTAGTTGAAGAGTATTGAAAACCAATAAAAAAAAATGTGCCAAATACGCTGAGGCCATCTATGTCTGGATGGTAGAAAAAACTAAGTGTTTCCAATGCTTATATATTTTAATCAGTAAATTTACAATAAAATGAGCAAATTAATGATATTTCATGTCGTCAACACATCAGCGCTGACTACTGGGTTGGTGAAGATCTCAGGGACGAAACATCCACCAGCAGTGGAAACTACTGGGTTGGTGAAACTCTCAGGGACGAAACATCCACCAGCAGTGGTTACTACTGGGTTGGTGAAGCTCTCAGGGACAAAACATCCACCAGCAGTGGAAACTACTGGGTTGGTGAAACTCTCAGGGACAAAACATCCACCAGCAGTGGAATCTACTGGGTTGGTGAAACTCTCAGGGACGAAACATCCACCAGCAGTGGAATCTACCAAGTGGTTGTAAAAATCTCATCAAAGATACCAGTGACTCTTTTCGCAAAAAATCTTACGATTAAAATTAAGTTATACTGAATTGTTCATGTGTTTTTACTCGTTTTTTTGTGAAAAGAGTCGCAAGCTTATAATTTGGTTTTGCCAGACGCGCATTTCGTTTAAAAAGACAATGGCGCCAGAATCAAAATAGTTGCATACCAAATGAAATACGAAGTTCATGAGCATTCAAACCCAGGAACAGGAAGTGCTGATACTTTTTATCCTTCTGTTGCAACTGAGTATGCCCGTTCTTTGGTGGGGTTAATGTTGCTATTTTTTCTTTTCTTTCAGTCTGTGTAGTGTTTTGGACTGCTATTTGTCCTGTTGTTGGTGTAGTCTTTCCTTCTTCGAAAGACTGTTGGTCTTCTTATTTTTTTACTTGCTTTGTAATGGTAAGAAGTAGCAATCAGTAATATTAGTAAAATTCAATACCATGGTTTTATTTTTTTCGCATCCTTTCGTTATGGACTGGTGATACAGTTACAAGGCATGTGTTCTATGAAGCAAAGTGTTAGCGGGAATGGGATTTTTTTTACACTGGGAGTAAGTAATAAATTTTACAATCAATGATAATTTAACGAAGCCTCGATGAAAGCAGCAAGATAAATATTACATAATAATCAAAAACGTTTCGCCTGTTCAATTAGTGTTTTTCATTAAAACTTAGAATTGTTAACTTATTCTCATCCTGAACATAAACGAAATATTTATCACTTAATAAAGTACTCGAATCTTTACAGAGGCATCCTCGGGCATCCCTCTAATCCTACAAAAAAGTTACCATTATCACAATATTTCAGTTATGCATATCTTGGTCAATATTTCTTGGCCGATTTTTCAATGTAGGGATACACCTTCGCCTTAGATATTTCTTATGGAATTAAACCTAATATACAACATTTTTATATGCCTCAGTTTCAGCGTCTTCCATATTGGCATGCTGGTAACTTAAGCCTAAGTTACTTGCATCCACATTAATCCATTTATACAACCCTCATTTATCATATGATAAAATATTTACGAAAGGGTGAATGAAACTGGCCGTAGGGGACTGTAAAAAAAAGTTTGATCGATTATTATGATTTTTTTTTGGATTTATTCTTTGTACTTATATTTACATGCCATGTAGTCGTAATTTTTGAAAAGCCAAATTTTGAAACTTGTAAATCTAGTATTCAATTGATTCATGAGTTTATGTTAAAAATCATGGCAGTACATCGTTATTTTATAATCAGAAATTTAAAAAAAAACATTCATGATTGAAGTCTAGTCATTTAGATGGAAAACCGCAAAACTAGTCTACGAACTATCCATTTGGACCTTTCTAGAATTTGCGCCGGATTGCACATTTTAATTCTTTGTGTGTTGATGGATTGCTTTATCGTTGATGTTTATCTGTTACAATGCATGGGATTTGCAAATTTTCAGTGGCGAATCCAGAGGGGCGTACAGGGTACGCCCCCACCCTTATTTGCACTTTTTTTTTTTTTTTTTTAATTAAGACTGTAAAATGATTAATCAGACTAGATTTCGTTAACTTTGTCATTTCCCGTATATTTAAATTTTATGCGACAATTCGTTACTTATAAAGATAAAATTCGCTCGAATTTACGTGTGATATATTATTGATTATGTCAAAGTCACGTGATTTGCTACCGTGGAGTTGACCAGTACGTCGAAAAAACGTCACTCAGTCATTTTGAAATTCAAATTACAGTAACACATTGCTAAGGCTGAGGATGACAAGCATGACGCCTTCAAAGCGACAAAGGATGGAGCAAGGACGTATTGACTCCTATTTCACAATTCCACCCAACAGAAGGTAATACTCTATTACACTCACATGATAAAAAAAAGTTCCACAGCTATAATATTTACCTACGAAAACATGTTTAACCCCACACGTCCCAGCCCATTAATAACATTGCTGAATAATGATCCCAAGTCAGTAATCTCTAGATAGATTAAAAGTCTAAGGTACGAACCATTTGATTTTCGGGGGGGATCTGATATATTTTAGAGAAAAAAAATCTGGCCCTGATTTTTGCCTTTAAAAAAAATTCTGGCCGTACGTGGGTTGAATACAATAATCTTGCCAATTTTTTCGCTATTAGAAAAAAAAAATTCCAACAAAATTATTTAGCATTAAATGTATAAAAAACAGGCGTATTTCTTTATTTTGGTTCGCATGTAAATCCCAGGCCACCCTCAGAAAATCAAATGGTCCGTGCCTAAACTCTTGTTGGTATTTGAATTACTATTCTTGTGTTTCTTAATGTTTTTAAAAGGAGTTTAGACTAAAGAGATGGATGTGACCGGAATGTCTGTTTCGCCGAACTGGTATACTGAGTACTTTTTCAAGGACCGACTGCAACCTGCCTGCTGGGTGTGGCCTTTAGGTCTCCATTTCTCGACCGTCATTCACAACTTCATTGTCATTTCAGACTCATTCGTAGCCTTTGGTTGATTTGGAACCACTCACTTCCCTTGTTGGGTGAAACATTTCAACCATATATTTGGATAAAATTGCTTTTTGTCTTTCTTCGTGTCGGTCGTATTGTAAATTTCATTGAATGGCCGTATATCTTGTTTACAACAAGAAATCTGTGAGGTTATGCTAACTAACCATACAACAAACGTCAGTCACCGTTGCAATTTTTTGTCTCCCCTGCGACTTCTGTCGCAAAAAAGCGAGACTTAGGGATAGTGATCCGGCGGCTCTCGACTTAAAAGCTTAGTATTTCAAGGTAGAAAACCTGGATGCTTCATACTTTGTTTATAGATGTTGTTTCCGTTATAAGGGCACTGGCTTTGATTCCAAGCAACATTCACCAAACATCAGATGATACTATCGAAGACATTGTCGGTTACTACGAAGTTGACATGCCATATCCTGACTCTTTTTGACAGGAGTTTCGACTCTGGAACGAGTTATGGCGAGACCAGACCGACAAACCTTCTACAATAACATCTACCGTAACAGACCCAAGAGTGTGTAGCACGATTTTTTTCAAACATCGTTAAAGTTCTGAGCTTACTTTCATTGACCAGCGTAACATCCAGTTCCACAGAAAGGGCAAACTCGTCGTTAAAGTATATTAAAAGCTTCTCGCGCAGTACAATGGGAGAAGAACGCTTAAATGCCCTGTTACTTTTGTATGTCCATAAAAACATTGAACTTGACTATGAAAAAATCATTGACGATTTTTCTCGACGAAATCCGAGGAAGATGCTTCTGGTGAACCCTATGGCTTAGACGACAGATTTGTACAGAAGTCATCACTAGAAACTGTCAATAAATGTTTTTTGTGGATTTATTTTTATTGATAAGTGAATAAAGTAAAACATCAACTATATTAGTATGTATGATCAGATGCATCTGGGGTGCGAATCACAAATTCGCAATGCATTCTTCAGATGCTAGTTTTGACCTCTATTTTAGTGACTGACTTGGCTAGGGAGAATTTTTCCATGTCCATTTTTTACTGACAAATCCCACATCAAATATATTGGTACATAGCTTTGGATCCATCCAATTATTTTATAATAGAAAATTAATTGGGAGAATACGGCATCAAAAATGTCCAACCCGTACACTTCTTAACTATAAAATATACATGCCCTACGTTAGGAACCGTTAAATTAGAGCATTTTACACTTATCTTATGTTTTTTAACCAAAACAAAAATTTCGCCTCGCTCCGCTCGGCAATATATTCTATTCTACGCCTCCCTTTCAAAAATCCTGGATCCGCCCCCTGAATTTGGTAAATCTATCACTAGCAGTTTTAGTGATCTCTTGAATTATCATCTCAATTTTACAAATTCCCTCTCTGAAAATATTACTATTCATCTTCTTAAAACTCTAATAAGATGCAAAACCATTTACATGTATTAGAAATGTAATTTTTCTAAAATAGTAAGACATGTTTAAATTACTTTTTCATCAGACATTACCAGACGGTTTTACAGTGATTAATATTAAACAATGCATGTTCCTGAATTTTATTAAAAGATTAAACACTACAATTTAACGTTACATATGCTAATTTTGGAATGATTATTATGGATGGCGTCTTCGTATTAAAAAGAATATGACTGTAATTCAAACGTCTCCTTTTATCTACGAATAGACCGTTCAACATAACAATTCTAAAGGAAATATGAACAGGGTATATAGTACAGTATTGAAAAAAACTGTTTCTGCGTTTTACTTGACATGGTTCAGGGCATCCACGGTACTGTAAGTTTTGAAAACGTTTAAAAGGATCAATACGAATCCTTTTAAATATCTTTAAAAAGTCACTTTTTTACACTATGTTTTACATATATTATAGAAATAACTTCCATAGAAGTCGATCGGGACTATGACCGGAGATATAATCCAATTTTAGAAATACCCAAGGGACATAACCGATAATCGTTGCCAAGCAGTTGTAGCAACAAAAGTTCTCAGGGGTAAAATTTGGTAAGGTTTTTAAACTATACGTCATAGTAGCCAATACATTTGTCTTCAGTGTACAATGTGAAAAATACGCACTCTAGTCGTACAATTAGATTGTCTTTCCTGTCCGTTTCGTTTTTCAATATTCACAATGAAACCAACTTTCAAACTTAAATTTCTTCGAATTCCCATCCTGTATCATCAGATCATAATGTGTATCAATTATTTCAATCGATTAATAATATTATATATGTTTATTTGCAAATTTCCTCCTTTTATTATCAAATTCTTGATATTTCACACCATTACAAACCTGTACATAAACAATTGTTTATGTGGCATTGGAAAATAAAATGCCAAACTTTTGATAACTAAATTCAAATAATATGATTATGTTATGAAGCACTAAAAATTGTTAAAGATAGCCATATCTGGGACTATTATACTAACATTAGTAATAATAGTCCCAGGCCATATGTATCAGAAATGGTAAATAACTCTTCTAAAAGCACTGTTGTTTTTCGGAATATGGATTTTCAGCAGTGAACTATATATGTAGATGTCTCTATATACCTTATCGCTATTTGTCCACCATTACTGGACATCACAAAGGTTCCCGTAAAATTTTGACATCATAATAGAAATATCTGACGCCACAATGGATTGTTGTATGACATGAGGCGCAGATTCTTGGGTCAAGCAGGGCAGATTTCCAAATTGTGATAAGGTCTATTCCAACAGCTGGTATTTTAACATATTTAAAAATAAAGGACTTTCCAATTTGTACACTTTCCTGTAAATTTCCTATGTCACACTGTTAATGTTGTTACGTCATAGTAAAAACCTATTGTTTGATGATGTCATTTACACGGATTGTACTTGGGTCAGCTAGTATAACTCATTCATAAAAAACAACTTGAGATTGTTGTATACACCTTATTGCTTTTTATTTGTCATACATTAGATGTGTCATATGTTCTGGTAAACTTTGATGTTATTAGACAGCATATGTCGGATGCTACAGTGCTAAAAAATATTGTTGTATGATGTCAATAAGTGAAGTATAGCAAACATTTGTGGATTCAATCAATTCAAAATAGCTGCACAAGACATGTCAATTACAGATTTGACGATAAATTTTAGCCAATAAAAAATTTTTATGTTATAAAAAGATTGCATTATATTAGAATAATGGTTTGTTTAGGATTTTTATTTTTTTAAATGCATTTCACCAATATTCATTCTGTTTTTCAGAAAAAGTAATGGGAGCATAATATAAAAGCAAGCATACATTGTGAGGTCAAAGAAAATGGAAGGGGAAGAATCCACCACAAAGGATTCAGCAAGGAGTGAAAGTGAAGCAAAGATCAAAGAAGATGAAATAAGGACAGAGAAAGAGGAGGAAAACAAAATTTCTGAAATTGACAGCAAAATAAGTCCTGAAAATGAAAGGAATAAAACACCAGAGAGGTCAGGTAGCAGGCAAAGTAGGAAAGACAATGAAAGTCCTGCATCGGGAAGAAAATCTGTCGATAGTCGACCCAAAAGTTCTGAAAGTATTGACAGGCCTAAGAGTAGTGGAAGTAATACTTCACTTGGTAAATCAAGACGAGGAAAGAAAGCTGTGGTCCAAGGTGTTACTCATAGTGTCACATTTAAAATTACTGTATCTGTAGCAGTACCAACAGGTTGGTTTATTATTACAATAATGATAATAATAATCAATTTCTGTAAAACTGAACAGGAGAAAAAATATTATAACCAAACACTTTCTGGAAACCCAAGGGATCGCAAAAATCAGTGTCAGGTTTGGTTATAGAAGTTTATTTCAATAATATGGAAAATTGAAGGGCAAAAAGGGAAAAAGATTATATAACCCAGTTCCCCTTTTAATCTTTTAAATTCTGGAAAACCCAAGAAACCTAAAAGATTAGTTTTATGTTTGGTAATAGAAGTTTTCTTATGCATTTATTTAGGGTTCCAAAGAATTGAATTTTTATGACAAGGATAAGAAAATAAAGTTAAATACAGGGTTCTCGTTAAGACACATATACGCGTCCTGGACGCATGAAAATCGAGCTGGACGCGTCATTTTTGAAACCCGTGAGTCCCTAGGACGCGTCCGCGTTGTATCGCTTGAGTCCCAAACACATTGTTTTCCTTAGAGATTCATGATCTCCGACATTGTTGACAAGAAACTAAACCGAAGTCGATGTTGAAAAATTTACGTGATGTAGATTAATATTTTGTTGACTGATAATTATTTTTTAAATTAAACGTATTTCATCCTAAAAGTATAATAATTCTGTTCAAACTAATTAATAAATGTATATATGTAAAAGTCACCGATGTTTTAAAAATTTTACGATTATTTGAAAAGCATGAATATTTCCACGTGTTGAACATCACGTACATATCGATTGAAACAAAAAAGTAAATTTTGTTTGAGAATGTGAAATGAAATGATATAATACTTTATAACTGTTACTACTATGCATAAAATAGATCGTAGAACAGTGCAGATATAAAAATTTTACGGTTAAAAATAATTTTACTCTTAACATTGTCTCGTATTGTGCATGTTGAACATCGCGATCGTAAACGAAGGTGAAAAATGTTTTAAAATTGAAACAGATCGGATTAAAAAATGATTAAAGCCAAAATCATTATTATGAACAGTGTTCACTTTAGATTTGCTTTTTTTTATTAAAGACTATAATAATTATAATGATAAAAACATCAAAGTGATTATTAACGCAATTATAAGATAACAAGTCCCTTATTTAATATCATTAAAATTAATTAATAATGATGAACTGGGTACTAGCTTGTCTAACAAAATGACATCAGTATCACAATGAGTCAGTCAAAGTTAAAGTCCTTCTTCAAAAAGAAACCTGATGACATTGAATCATCAGTTCCAAGTAAAAGACCAAGAGTTAATGATCCACTACACCAAGAATTGATAGACATAGAAAGCCAAGTCTGGTTGTAATGAACAATAACTATTAAGAGATCATAAATTTTATTGATATAATAAAAACTACCAATCCAACACGCGTCGTTTTAGTTTTAATTCGTCATATTTCATTAAGACACAAAAAATTACATGCATCCTGGACTCATCAAAATTTAGTGGGACTCACCATTTCTAAAAGTGATGAGTCCCAGGACTCACCATGAAAAATTCCTAGTGAGAACCCTGTAAATAGAAATGATGAAGTTTTTGATGACCTAGATTTTTTTAAGATATTTTCCAGGAATTTGTTTAACAGGATTTATTCCAGCCTGAATCACCTTGTCTAATGTTATTTCACAACAACTATCGCTCTGAAAACTTTCATGGGTTGTTGCTCATGATTTATCCTTTGCAAAGTGTATGCAATTCTTCCTGTTTACATCTTGACCTAAAGACAATAAAAATGTATCTATGTTCATGTGTGTCCTCAACTTATATAATGTAATATAACTGCCCTTCTGATTGAATAAATTTAAATTAGCAATACTGTAAGGTCAGACATTTTTGTGCATAATTATTATTGAAAATATCGTACTATATATGGTTTAAATTATTATTTCGTTGTGTCCTCAACTTATATAATGTAATATAACTGCCCTTCTGTTTGAATAAATTTAAATTAGCAATACTGTAAGGTCAGACATTTTTGTGCATAATTATTATTGAAAATATTGAACTATATATGGTTTAAATTATTATTTCGACTTCAGGAAATGCTACATACAAATAATGTTTTCAGAATTTAAGTAGCTGGTTAATGGTTATTCTTTTTGCGAAACCTATTCCCTTGATAATAAAATCATTGCAAAAATGTCTGAATTTACAGTACTTTCCTGATTTATTTTTTGTATAAGATGCACATCTATAATTATAACAATGTTTCAGATGATATGAATGCAGCAGCTTTGGCCATGAGTGGTAGGTGGCTCTGATTCACCTTTATATTTAGGTCATATTATCCTGTTCTTAATTCTTTGGATAAAAAGATAATAAAAAATAGTTTGAATTTAAAGAAAATATTTTCTGATTCAATTATTTAAAAAAAATTCTTGTGAACATTTTAGAATAATATTATTTATAGTATAATTATTGATTCAAATAGTTTTCTAGGCAATTAAAAAAATGATTATGTTGACATTCATTACAAGGGAGATAACTCAAGTTTTCCAAAGAATTAGTGAATAAGCAATGACCTTGGATGTACCTTTAGTTGGCACTTATAGATCATCTTTTTATGTCATCTTTATGATTTTAATAGTAATTTTACATTTTATCAATATTTATATATTTAATAATATAATGGAAAACATAAAGTGAAACTATCAAAACTATTTATACACTTGTAGCTCATTTTAAAAACTACTAATAATTTTACTTTGAAAATATTATCTTGTGGTAATTTTTTAAGATTTGTAAAAAAATTTAGAAAATTTATTGATATTGCACACTTTTTGTTTGTGTTTTAATTTTAGCCCTGCATGAATTACTGTTGTAATTTATTGTAAAAGATATTTTTAATTCTTTGTGGTACAATGTATTTATATGTTTCATGAAAATTATTGCCATATTATCTATTTTTCTTTTTTTTTTTAGAGTAAAACTAATATCTATTATTTAAATTTATTTAATTAGAATTGTGCTTCTCTGCTTATTAGAATTACACAGCCTCAAAGATACCTTTCCACCTTAATGCAAAACCATTTATATATAATGTATTCATAGTTTTCAAGGAATTTTGTAGGAAAATACTCATGTTCGACAGTGTTTTATTTTTGTTATATTATTTCTCGCCTGTGACAAAAGTCGCTGAAGCAAGACTTAGGCATGCTGTTTCCTGTATGGATGTTGGTGGCTATGGTGGCATCAACAATTGACAAAGTTTGTGATAAGATCTAGTCGAGGCATATCTTTGTGTTTACAGTTTATTTTTATAACATGTAGGGTTGAATAAATTGGATGCAGACATTTTACTTTATTTGGTTTTGACTTTAATGATGACTAAATAATTCATAGAAAAATAGACATTGTTAGAGCCTATATAAGTTTTTTTTATTATTTGTATTCATGTTCTTTTATATTGAATAAAAGAAGATATGGAGTTCATGCCATCTAGATACCGCCTAAAATCAATCAAAAGAGGTCTGTAACTATGTTTATTCAGTCCTTGACTATGTTTAGTCATTGTGTTACTATGTTGAATCATTCTGTTACTATGTTTATTCAGTCCTTGACTGTGTTAAATTAGTCTGTTACTATGTTTAGTCATTCTGTTACTGTGTTTATTTGTTTTGTTTCTTTGTATAGCCATTCGATTACTACATTGTATGTTGAATCATTCTGCTACTGTGTTTAGTCCATTTGTTACTGTGTTTAGTCAGTCTGTTACTGTATTTAATAAATTTGTTGATGTGTTTAGTCAGTTTGTTACTGTGTTTAGTCAGTCTTTTACTGTGTTAAGTCAGTCTGTTACTGTGTTAAGTAAGTCTGTTGCTCTGTTTAATCAGTAAGTTACTGTGTTGAGTAAGTTTATTGATGTGTTTAGTCAGTTTGTTACTGTGTTTAGTCAATCTGTTACTGTGTTCATTCATTCTGTTGCTGTGTTCAGTCAGTCTGTTACTATGTTCAGACATTCTGTCAGTCTTCTGGAAAAAGGTTTTGACTTTCGATTTTTCAACACTTTTCTTTATGTATAACTGGCTTGTAGCTCCCCAGTTTTAGACAAATTTTACAATCTCGACTATGATTTTACAAGCCTGGGCTGTTGGTCTTGTTGCTAAATTTGAAGATTGGTCTGTTACTGTGTTCAGTCTTTTTGGAACTGTTTTGTTTGAAGCAGACTGTTATACAATTATTACATTATAACAGTTTATTTCAAAGGCAAGTGATGATGATGTTTGCATCAAATACTTGATCAATTTTGCCATGTCTCCCATAATGACATTTCAACACCTAGTTTTTGTATTCAAAAACCAATTAATTTACAACAGATTCTTGAATTATTAACTTTCATGACAGAACACCATTACCATAACATTAAACATTGTAAACATGCCATTTTATGAAGAATCCCTTTCTCTGTCCATCCATCACAACAAAAAACTTTCATGACACGATACACTTAACAGGTGATAATGGCTTAGACATGATAAAAGTGAAAACTATTAGACTTAATTGAAAATCATTAATTGGTAGTGTAAAATCAATCAATTCCAATTATTAATTAATCCTAGAGGAGAAGCTGTTAAAAGATTACAGGCTTGTTTATTGACATGTTTATTGATTAGTTGTCCCAACATGGAATATACAGCTATAATCGTACTTTCATCTTGTATGCTTTTTCAATAAAAATCAACAGATATTTTCCTTAGGGAAAGCATGAAATACAATTAAATATTGTTAATTAATTCTAATTGTTTGTTTAGGACAAATATGTGCAAGAGATTATAGGTGCATATCTGTTTATATAGGAAATCTTATCTTAAAAATCAAATATTTATTCATCATTTTTGTTCAGTAACTCAAAAACCAGACTTTTTACTATTGATTTTTTTAATTATTAAGCAAGCTTTTGTGTTGGGAGGACAAACCATGTAATTAAGTTCAAACCATGTTATTACATGTAAGTTCTAAAACTAGGATTTTGACTGCCAAAATTTGGGTTAAGTGTGTAGACAAAATGTAGGAAAGAGTCTTTCCTAAAAAGAAGACCAAAATATTTAGTCTCCAAGTGAACTTAAAGCTTCATTATATTACTTGTTAATAAGTATATAATTTTTTTGATAAATTTTTACAACAGAACTAAATCATATGTTAACCATTTTTCTTGTATGATCAATTCCATTTTAATTTTATCAAGAGTTATTTCATTTTTTTTGTTGAAATCAAATTTTTCCAGGCAGGACTGAAGTAAATCTAAATTTTTGAGGTCTTTCATGAAAGGTTATAAACCACTTTCTGCACTTTAATTGATGGAAGACGAAGAGATTAAGAAAATAAGTTGAAAAAAACAATGTGGCCAAAAAAAAGAAGAGATAAACTGGTCAATGTGTTTTTGCTTTTTAGTAAATTAAGACTAAAAACAATAACTAAAGAAGTTATATTAGCCTATTACTACATGTGCCTCTTACTTGTTCAAGTGTTTGTATTACATTAAAGTTGCAATGATCCTGCCAAAAGACTAAGAAGTCTAGAAAGTTGCATACATGATCAATTATTCTATTGATCAGTTTCCGTGACAATGTTTGCTTTATAGTGCTAAGATTAATTGTAAACTTGAAATATAGCACTGATAGTTGCCATAAAAGTGAAATAAAATTCTTGTTATTCTAACAGTGTTTTGATGGACTATTGATTAGTTTCTCTCTATTGTACTTTCATTGATTTGTCCCAGGAAATTCTGTTGGTTTGCATATCTATACAGTACAAGATACGACTTGTTACAAAGTTATGCAAATTATTACATTATTGGATTTGGGTTGTTTTAACATTTGACGTTTCCATATTGGACTTGGGCTTCATCAGGAAAGTTTTACAAAATGCATAAAATCATGGGACTTGGTTTTGTTACATAGTTTTGAATATTTTGGCAGAATAAAAACTTTGTGGATTTTTCTCTGGGAGATATTCAGGTAATGTCTGTTTAACTTTTGTTGTTACATTTGTTGTCCTTTTCCAAATTTTTCAATTTTACAATGTTAATTGTTCATAAATGTATCAGTGACTGAGTTGCACTATGTATAAACCACTAAAATAATAACAAATGATTTTTTCTCTAGGTTTACATGTATTATCAAGTTCAGAAGAAGATTCATGGGGTACAATTTCATGCATGATATATAAATTTATTTCACTTATAGGATGTCAAGCATGTCACAATTGAATTATATTTCTTTAGATGATTGAAAATGATATTAAGTTTTTTGGTCAAAATACATTTGATATCCCTATCCTGCATGTATGGTCAGATACTTTGTAATTTTCATACCATAAATGCAAATATTGCACTGAGTAAGGTCATACTTGATTTATTGTATGTCTTAAGTATTTTTGCATGTGTTATGGTTTCACAAAGAGTAAAAATAATAATATACCGGTACATAATATATATTATCCAAAGACTGCATGTTTTACAGAAATGTATTAAAAATCTTCATCATTTTCTTTTGGAAGAGGGGCCTTAATTGTTATATATTCATATTTTGTAAGATTTGCTTTTAAAATTTTAGGATAAATTTTCAAGACAAGTTTCATTAAAGAAAAAGCAGTGTCTATATATAATTGTGATGAAATGAAGAAACAAAATGTTGTTAAATCCTTTTTTTTAATTTGTTATTTGATCACAGTAGAAATCCAGCATCTTTTAAGCAATTCTGAATATACAAATTGTTGTAAATATTCACTGTGATAAATCAGGCAATACATGTATTAAGGCCACCCTTAAAAATTCTTTGTTTGATGTTGCTTACCTATGCCTTGTAGGGTTGGGTAGGTAGGTAGGGATTTTATCTTTTAGTCAAACAACATGAGTTGCATGTTTTAGACAAGAAAACGACGTAAGAGCAGGAAAAATCTTTAAAAAAAATTGAAACAATTTGTGTCATAAAATTTTTGGGAAGGCTGCTTTTAGGTGGGTAGGAAGGCAACACAAAACAACTGAAATTTTATTTTTGGCCTAAGGTCTCCTCAAAAGTCTCACTATATGTTATGAAGTGAATGCAAAATTTTAATCATGAATTTGTTGCATGATGGTAGACCAAATAATCTGCAAATACTATTCTGATTTATAAGTTGAAATGCCAAAAAGGGTTTTGATGTCTCACTTGTTGGGAGGGGCTTTAGGATTGTTCTATTGATGTACCCTCCTTATTCAAAGTGAAAAAGTTAATGTTGAGTAAATGTTAATGAGACTGAAACCCAAAAATAACATCTGTATTTGTCTTAATTCTTTGGCAAAGTTATTAAACTTTGTCTGTTAACCTAAATTTTGAATTTATTGATTTAAGAGTACGGTAGTTATGCATGGCACTCTAGCTTATAAATTGCCATCATTGCTCCTTTCAAATGTTTACTGTCCATTCAAAATGAATGCCACTAATAATATTCCAATGAATAATTGTTTAACTTTATTTTGTAGTTGAAGATGATGATGTTCCAGATCTGAAAGAATTAATGAAGAAAAAGAAACGAACTTTTGAAGTCTCTCGCCCACAAGGTTATTTCCATACAGAGTATTCTCTACTTCCTGGGACATCTCCGACTGTCACAGATCTTGTATTATATGGTCCATTGTTTAGACTCTTCAAATATCCAGACGCTGCAAGAAATGAAAGAACTTGGCAGGAAGGAGACCTTACTTGGGTGGCATGGACATATAGGTAGGTTACATAAAATTTAGATATTGAACATGGTAAATGTAGGTGTTGATATTTTGCGGCATGATGCTGTAATTCTGTGGTTTAATGCATTTACATAGATTGTAATAGATCAGTTAACTGCAAACATACTGTGGATTCATTGGGGTCTCATTGTGGGTAGGGGGGTCTGATCCTAGATCCCGCTTATTGTTTTGTCAGATTCTGGTATCCCACTTATCATTGTAATAATAACGCTTGTAATTTCATGTGTCCTGCCCGATTTTGTTTCCTGTTTTCATGCACAATGATCAGGCCATAATCTTGCCGGCGAAATGACGATTTAAGTCGCCAAAGAATTTTGAAAATCGCTAAATCTGCCGTCGACCGACTTCATAGCTAAGTCAAATCGCTATCAAAATCGGTAAAGGGAGACAACTTGTGATTTACAAGTCGCACAGGTGAAAAAATGGCGACTAACGAGGAAAATCGAGATTTTCAAATGACCCAGGACTAATACTGTCGACGATCAAATTAAATAAATACAACGGCGACTTTGGACATCCTCGGATATAAGATTCAAAACTATTCAAACGGAAAACTGACCGTCTGTTTAAGTTATCATTTTACAATGATTTTCATCTGAGGATGTTGCGTAATCACTCAGCTGATTTGTTTTATTTTTATTTATTACGAGTCGATCAATTGTACTATTCGGTAGGTTAAGGGTGGAAATTTACGGTAGATTTATTATATTCATTGAATCAAAATTGAAATATAAAAGGTGGAAAGACAGCTGATGGATAATGTGATTGCAAACCTACGACACTCGACCAGCTGTGATCAGCAGTGGATTTTTTTTCACGACCATTTCGTTTATATGGAAGATATCTTTAAAAATGATAGAAATTAGCTCTTTATCGGTTAATTAATATGCAATTGACAGATACCTTCATTTATAGGATTACAATCTTTAACGAGAATCTCAATTTACAACTAACGTGATGTCCTGGACATTCAATAATGTTTTACAAAATAATGACAAGTGGTGATATAAATTAAATTCCCAGTCATGTGAAATTCATCAGGTAAACTGGGAGTCATATTTTTCTGGACTTTTAAAATAAATTGAGGCAGACGCTCATAAATTTAATGCATCATAATATTACTAGGCTACTCCTCATGTCCCAAGCAACAAATTATATTTAGACTTAAATTCAAGTTGACAGTACAAATGGTATCAATAAATAAATAACAACTATGTTGTCTAAACCTTTTATTAAGAACTTTCTATATATACATTTTATACAATAACATGAAAAACTGCAAGTATATTTTTATTGCATCTATAGCAATTTCCTTAGTGATAAGCACGAAAACACTATGCAACCGAAACAGTAATGGAATCTCATTTCTCCAAGAAATTGACCACTTCTCCTTCCCTCTCATGGAAGGAGAAGTCACTTCTCCTCTCAAAATCCTAGATTAGGCCCTGCAATGATTTGTCTTTCACTTGTCATGCTTACAAAAAATTGGCTAATCCTGCATCATGCTTAGACCCCAATGAGACCCACTTCATTATTATACCAATTTTTGTTGATTTGGGGGGAAAGGTAAACAGCAAATTATAATGTTCAACCAAGTTCAAATTTTCTATAGGTTTGAATGCATTCAAAGCAAAAACCACGAAATAAAATATCCGTGGAAATACATTTTTTCCTCGATCCATCAAAATTCGTACCCATGAAACTAAGAATCCACAGTAGTCCCAACTTTTCAAGGTTATTTGTCAAAATTTTAAAATTATAGAATTTAACTGTTAAAATGGCAGGCAAATAAAATATATAGTATTTCTGAAAAAAAATGTTTTTATTGAGATTGCAACACAACACTCTGTATTTTTGAGCCAAGAGTATTGAACTGTATGATTCATTAGTAAATAAATAGTTTGTGGTAAAATTTAAGTCATAACGGTAATCCAAGTTCCACTTAATGTTTATTTATAATTTATTTTATGAATTTATGGCATTTGCACGGAAATGTATATCAGTTTAGTTTGAATCAATGTAATTATCATTAAGTGTTATGACAGATAACAAAAAATGATTCTCACTTGAAAGCATTTGATAAGACAGAGTCTTATTTACACTATACTGAATCATTTAAGAGCAATATGGTGCAATTTAGGGATCATAGATTTATTCTTATGAGGAAGCTCTGAGCATGCTCGGAGGATGCTCGGAGCTTTTAAGTAAGCTCTTCACAGCAGTTTATGTGACAATAATTATCATGGTCCATTAAGATGGCAATCAAATCTACACCACTTCTTTAATAAGGAAAGTAAAGCATTATAGAGGAAGCTCAATTAACAGTCAGGGGTGATACTAAACAAGTTATTTTTTAGTTACTTATATATAGGTATTTTTTGTTTTAAAAATTATTTGATAACTCAATAGTTATTTTTAATGTCAATAGAAGCATGGACTAAATGTAGTTTTAAGAATTTTATATCATTTCAGTAAATACAATTAAGTATTTGTCCAATTTGAGATGAATATAGATAGGTTACTTTGAAAATAATGACAAAATATTACTTTTATAAATTATTTAATACATCTTTGAAAAACTTTAATTTTTTGTACTTACAATTATTTAAGGAACATATGTAATTGTTTTGATTAAGATAACAAATTATAAATAACTTCAAGTCTTAATTAAATCACAAGGTTCCATCTATTTATATTTGTCTATCTCTAAGATTTTAAGGAAAATGATATTTTGATAGCCCCAAGAGACCAATCTTTGACCAAGAAGTGTGGCATCAGAAAGGCAATTAGTGTTTCAGGAGGATTTAAATAGTTTTATATTTTAGGAGGAAAACAAACCAGATGTCTGTAAAAATTTGTTAAAGCTAGTAAAACCTGTATGAATGAACACCTATAAATATAATATTAACAGAAGTTACTTAATCATGATATAGAAGTAATATTTGAAACAGCCTCGTTTTTAACATAACTTGCATAGGTAATTTTGAAAATTACTTGTTTAAGTAATGTAATGGCTCTAACTAAACAATGGTAATATGTTTTTATAAAATAGCAAACTTAGTTCTTTTATAGAAAATATGGCTACTTTAGGAAAAGTTGAGGGGTAATACCACCATTGTTTTCCTCTAGTACGCTCTCTTTAATTGGCATTTTATAAATTATGCGGATTTGGCTTTGTTTTAAATAAAGAAATACTTTGCATGAGTAAAGTTTTATTCTGTCCTGTACTTTAGTGAAAATCTAACATAAAATTATTTTTCCTTATCAGTTTAATTGGTATTTAAAAACACAAATGTGCAGAATTTATCTATGTTTTAAATAAAGAATTACTTGACATGAGTAAAGTTTTATCCTGTCCTGGCCTGTACTATAGTAACAATACAAAATAACTTTTCAGTTCATATAAGAAGTTAACCAATCAAATTCTCTCCCCTTTTTACCTGTTTACAAGCTTTAGTAGCCATGTCCCCATAAATTTCCAAAATATTTATAGAACACCAAATATTTTTTTTTATTGATTTGAAACACCCAAGATACATCTATATGTCTCAAAACACTTTTCTGCAATGAAATGGAGGGTTAATTTCCAACAACTGTAAAATTAAATGCAATATAAAAAATCAACCCTTTTTCGCATGAAATTGAATGTACTATGTTTTGGTAGTATGGTTATAAATCAATACCTATAGTTTGTGTCTTTGATGACTTTTGTAGTATAAATTTAAAATATATTTATATTTTAAATATCAAATTTGATTATTTTTTTGTATTCAGGGCTGCTCTGGCTCCCAAAAGTTGGAGCCAGAAAATAGCCAGCTCCTATATTTTGTCGCCAGTTTTGAAAACTTGGAGCAAACTTTAGAGACAGCTAGAGTCTTTAATTCTTCTATCAAAATTTAAACTATGTTCAATTTAAATTTCTTATGCACTCAGCCTGCACTTTACATCATTTAACATGTTACACTAAGTAAGTTATTGCAAAGGGTTTCTATACATACAACAAAACTGACATGTGTACTTTATTTTCTTTGTCAGTATGTAGAAGAATATACATTAGCTTATTGGTCTGTAAATGCTACAGAATAGAGAATTTTTAAACTAAAAATAAAAAAAAATAGAAAAAATGGGTAATTGTATGAAGAAAACAGAATAAGAGGTGTTTAGATTTACAGAATAGTGAAAATTGTATTAGAAATAAAGAATACAGAAAAAGATGACCAAGGCACCCTACCAACCCTACCCATACTGCTACTAAACCCTCTTTAACTCTTCCCATAACTCAAAAGACCCAAACATATAAATTCTAAAGCCAGAAGTATGTAGCCATATCTAAGACATGTCTTAAGTAGGTATCTCAATGCTAGGAAAAAGTAAAAGTGAGTTATCTTTCTTTATTCGGGTGTGCTCCCTCTTTGGAGGATTATACACAGTACGTAGAAGAAGTAAACATGACCAACAATGGCGGTCGTTTTTGTTATTTTCGTATCATAACTGAGGGCAGTCAAAGACAAATTTCGTTTGAATTTGCTATTTTTTTACGGAAAACAAGTAAAACAATGTTTTTTAACAATTTGATTATGGTTTTCAACTTCCTGTCAATTATGTTTTCTTCATTTAACTACGGTAAAATTGTGTTGTCGTATGAACATTTCTTCAAATGAAAATATTATGAAATAGACAAATGCAGACTGACCAATTCTATTTGAATTAATTAATGTTGATGATCATTAATGACCCATCCGATAAATGGATTACCTGTAACAACAGATTATGACACCTGTTGTAACCGTTGATTAGCTCGGGTTGTAAACAAAGTCATAAACTTGTCGCCAGGTAAAATTTTGTACAATTTATTTTTTAACTTTTACCAATTAACATGAAGATCGATATTGTCAAGAAATGAAAATTTTACATAGGAAAATGTTGGCGCCAGAAATATCGCCAGCAGCCGTATTTTGTCGCCAGATGAAATAAAAATCGCAAATTGCGAGATAAACTGGTCAATGTGTTTTTGCTTTTTAGTAAATTAAGACTAAAAACAATAACTAAAGAAGTTATATTAGCCTATTACTACATGTGCCTCTTACTTGTTCAAGTGTTTGTATTACATTAAAGTTGCAATGATCCTGCCAAAAGACTAAGAAGTCTAGAAAGTTGCATACATGATCAATTATTCTATTGATCAGTTTCCGTGACAATGTTTGCTTTATAGTGCTAAGATTAATTGTAAACTTGAAATATAGCACTGATAGTTGCCATAAAAAGTGAAATAAAATTCTTGTTATTCTAACAGTGTTTGATGGACTATTGATTAGTTTCTCTCTTTTATACTTGCATTGATTTGTCCCAGGAAATTCTGTTGGTTTGCATATCTATACAGTACAAGATACGACTTGTTACAAAGTTATGCAAATTATTACATTATTGGATTTGGGTTGTTTTAACATTTGACGTTTCCATATTGGACTTGGGCTTCATCAGGGAAAGTTTTACAAAATGCATAAAATCGTGGGACTTGGTTTTGTTACATAGTTTTGAATATTTTGGCAGAATAAAAACTTTGTGGATTTTTCTCTGCGGGAGATATTCAGGTAATGTCTGTTTAACTTCTGTTGTTACATTTTTTGTCATTTTCCAAATTTTTCAATTTTTACAATGTTAATTGTTCATATTTATATCAGTGACAGTTGTACAACATATAAACCACTTTAATACTAACAAATGATTTTTTTCTCTAGGTTTACATGTATTATCAAGTTCAGAAGAAGATTCATGGGGTACAATTTCATGCATGATATATACATTTATTTCACTTATAGGATGTCAAGCATGTCACAATTGATTTAAATTTCTTAAGATGATAGAAAAATGATATTAAGTTTTTTTGTCAAAATACATTTGATATCCCTATCCTGCATGTATGGTCAGATAATTTGTAATTTTCATACCATAAAAGCAAATATTGCACGAGTAAAGTCATACCTGACATATTGTATATCTTAAATATTTTTTGCATGTGTTATGGTTTCACAAAGAGTAAAAATAATAATATACCGGTATATAATATATATTATCCATAGACTGCATTTTTACAGAAATGTATTAAAAAATCTTCATCATTTTCTTTTGGAAGAGGGGCCTTAGTTGTTATACATTCATATTTTGTAAGATTTGCTTTTAAAAATTTAAGGATAAGTTTTCAAGACAAGTTTCAATAAAGAAAAAGTGGTGTCTATATATAATTGTGATGAAATGAAGAAACAAAATGTTGTTAAATCCTTTTTTTTTTAATTTGTTATTTGATCACAGTAGAAATCCAGCATCTTTTAAGCAATTCTGAATATACAAATTGTTGTAAATATTCACTGTGATAAATCAGGCAATACATGTATTAAGGCCACCCTTAAAAAATTCTTTGATTGATGTTGCTTACCTATGCCTTGTAGGGTTTGGTTAACTTGGGTAGGTAGGTAGGGATTTTATTTTTTTAGTCAAACAACATGAGTTACATGTTTTAGACAAGAAAACGACGTAAGAGCAGGAAAAAATCTTTAAAAAAAATTGAAACAATTTGTGTCATAAAATTTTTTGGGTAGGCTGCTTTTTAGGTGGGTAGGAAGGCAACACAAAACAACTCAAATTTTATTTTTGGCCTAAGGTCTCCTCAAAAGTCTCACTATATGTTATGAAGTGAATGCAAAATTTTAATTATGAATTTGTTGCATGATGGTAGACCAAATAATTTGCAAATACTATTCTGATTTATAAGTTGAAATGCCAAAAAAGGGTTTTTGTTGTCTCACTTATTGGGGTGGGGGGAAAGCCTTTAGGATTATTCTATTGATGTACCCTCCTTATTCAAAGTGAAAAAGTTAATGTTGAGTAAATGTTAATGAGACTGAAACCCAAAAATAACATCTGTATTTGTCTTAATTCTTTGGCAAAGTTATTAAACTTTGTCTGTTAACCTAAATTTTGAATTTATTGATTTAAGAGTACCGGTAGTTATGCATGGCACTCTAGCTTATAAATTGCCATCATTGCTCCTTTCAAATGTTTACTGTCCATTCAAAATGAATGCCACTAATAATATTCCAATGAATAATTGTTTAACTTTATTTTGTAGTTGAAGATGATGATGTTCCAGATCTGAAAGAATTAATGAAGAAAAAGAAACGAACTTTTGAAGTCTCTCGCCCACAAGGTTATTTCCATACAGAGTATTCTCTACTTCCTGGGACATCTCCGACTGTCACAGATCTTGTATTATATGGTCCATTGTTTAGACTCTTCAAATATCCAGACGCTGCAAGAAATGAAAGAACTTGGCAGGAAGGAGACCTTACTTGGGTGGCATGGACATATAGGTAGGTTACATAAAATTTAGATATTGAACATGGTAAATGTAGGTGTTGATATTTTGGCGGCATGATGCTGTAATTCTGTGGTTTAATGCATTTACATAGATTGTAATAGATCAGTTAACTGCAAACATACTGTGGATTCATTGGGGGTCTCATTGTGGGTAGGGGGGGTCTGATCCTAGATCCCGCTTATTGTTTTGTCAGATTCTTGTATCCCGCTTATCATTGTAATAATAACGCTTGTAATTTCATGTGTCCTGCCCAATTTTGTTTCCTGTTTTCATGCACAATGATTTGACTTTCACGTGTCATGCTTACAAAAAAATTGGCTAATCCTGCATCATGCTTAGATCCCATTGAGACCCACTTCATTATTTTACCAATTTTGTTGATTTTGTTGGGATAGGTAAACAACAAATTATAATGGTCAACCAAGGTCAAATTTTCTATAGGTTTGAATGCTCAAAGCAAAACCACGAAATCAAATATCCATGAAAATATATTTTTCCTCAATCCATCAAAATTTGTACCCATGAAACTAAGAATCCACAGTAGTACCAACTTTTCAAGGTTGTTTGTCAAAATTTTAAAATTATAAAATGTTTAACTGTTAATTAAAATGGCAGGCAAATAAAATATAAAGTATTTCTGAAAAAATGTTTTTATTGAGACTGCTACACAACACTCTGTACTTTTGAGCCAAGAGTATTGAACTGTATGATTCATTAGTAAATAAATAGTTTGTGGTAAAATTTAAGTCATAACAGTAACCCAAGTTTCACTTAATGTTTATTTATGATTTATTTTTTTGAATTTATGGCATTTACACGGAAATGTATATCAGTTTAGTTTGAATCAGTGTAATTATCATTAAGTGTTATGGCTGATAATAAAATAATATTTCTCACTTGAAAGCATTTGATAAGACAGAGTCTTATTTACACTATACTGAATCATTTTAGAGCATTACGGTACAATTTAATATTAATTGAATTGATTTAGCAGAAAAAGAACTGCTTAATTCTAAATAAAGGAGATGTGGGGTATACATCAATGGTTTATTAAACCAAATGACATTCAAAAACAAAAGACAATTAGAGTTAAGCATATGGTAAATGGCTATACGTACAATATGTCAAGCTTTTAATTGCCTTGAGTCCTAGAATAGTTTTGAATGTACAATTACAGAGGCTATCTAAGGTCTGCCATTAATACTTTATTCTGTAAATGACAAAATCATTATATAGAAAGCAAGCTCAACATAAAATAATTTCGTCCAACACTCTAATATTATCTGCTGTACTTCAGCAATGTCATAAACAGTGGCAGCACAAAGAATGACTAGAGTAAATTTGCACAGAATTTCAATGCAGAAAAAATAGAAGAGACATTTTAGTTTTGCGTCAACACTATAAATCAGCTAAATAATGTTAATCATCCAAATACAAGATGTAATGACAGTACACGTATTGATTGTTCTTTCTTTTTATTTCAGTCAAACTGTTGATATTAACAAAGATGTATTGTTGAAGTTATTTGACCATACCCTGGAAATGCGTGTGTGGAACATCAAGGAGAAATTGAAACCTACAGCTAAAAATGATAGACTGAACAAACCTATCAAACTGCCTTCAAATAGATCAGGTAAATAACACTTAATATAGATTCAATCACTTAGATATGACTGAACAAGAATGTGTCCATAGTACACGGATGCCCCACTGGCACTATCATTTTCTATGTTCAGTGGACCGTGAAATTGGGGTCAAAACTCTAATTTGGCATTAAAATTAGAAAGATCATATCATAGGAATATGTGTACTAAGTTCCAAGTTGATTGGACTTCCACCATTAAAACTACCTTGACTAAAAACTTTAACCTGAAGCGGACAGACGGACGGACAAACGAACAAACGAATGGACGCACAGACCAGAAAACATAATGCCCCTTCTACTATCGTAGGTGGGGCATAAAATGATGACCTTAAAATAGTAGGATTTCATTTTTATTTTTATAAATCCATTTTAAGAACTTTATACCATGTTTACTGTGGATTCATTTATTTTCATGGGTACCAGTTTTCTTGGATTGAGGTTTTAACAAATTTTGCATACAAGTTTATAGGAAATTTGTAATTTGTTGACTTTTAAATTCAATGTTCAATTGCACTCACAATTACACAAAAAATAGAACATGTATTCCACAAGAAATAATGAATCCAAATTGTATTAGCTAATTATTACCTCCCTTCTGTAGCAATTAGAAAAATTCTTAATTGCAAACAAGAAAATGATTGTGATACTTTATATTAAGACTTATTATTGGAGGTAAGTTTAAATGTCACACAGATCACAATAAGTTGCATGTTCACAATTATTGCAGCTACAAACAAATAGTTTATTCTATTTATTATTTTGCTGATAGAGGGAACTGACCTTATTTTAAATTGATCATAATAATGCAGGGACTAGAATTTATCTATTTATTTAAAATAAAGGTTTCCTTAACTTCTTTACAATGAAAAAAAAAAATGCTGAAAGAGATAAAGAACTTTAACTTGTATTGTGAGGAAAGTCATATGTATAAAGATACATGTAGTATTGAAATGTTCCACTATCATGTTTAAAACATTTAGGGCTATTCCATTAAATAGTATGTTGGAGGGTAGGAAGGACTTTCAAAATATCCCTACAACGATTTCTAAATTTTATAAACTTCGAGACTTTGATGTTTAAAGGGGATAACTCAGATGATTTATTTTATAATAGATTGTACTGTATTTTATTATAAAAATTTGAAAGAAAAGAAATATAATGACCCAATTTCTTTAAATGTACAATATATTTTGTAAAAGCTTTCTTTATGTATTTAATTACGAAATTCTCTCACTTTTTCTTTCTAGTTTCATAACTATGTATATTCACTGTCTTATACTCACTGGTGTTAAACTGATCACCATAACTGCAGTTACGGTGATCTCAACATGGCGGAGCCCAAAATAGGTAAAATCGTCTTTTGTAATTTCTCCGTGTACACGCACTGTTTTAAAGAATTACTCACCCGCTAGGTTGATATGTATGGTATTGTTGTATGTGTGTGTTCTTAATATCATATGTGACCTTGTTATATATTGATATTGAAGTCAAAGTCTGTGATCAGTATCAGAGTATACGTATTTTTCGAGTAGATTGTATATTTTACACACGATAAAAGGAGCTCATCAGTACAATGCTGAGTTAACATTACAGACTTTACCAAATAAAATACACAGATAATTCAAAAGGATATTTGATACATTAAAATATACTAAGGTCGAACCGTCTCCTGTTACAACTATAATTTAGTACAGTTTTAACATTAGGATGCATTATATTCTTAATATCGTTGACGTGTGGTTGTCCCGAATAGTATACCAATATTTGTATAAATGATCATGAAAATTACAAACTTACCTTATGCTGAAAAATATTTCGATCACGAATGTTGTTTACGTGTTTGTTGTTATCTTTACACAACATTTTTAATCGAATTTTCCGTTAGCAGAGGTTTCTGACAAAATCAGTTACTATGATCATAGACATATTTTATACAGTTACGATTATCTTTCAAGTTATTTGTCCACAAGTTACGACTATCTTCTTTTGGAGTTACGATGATCTTCCGTAAATTTTCAATGTCTATTATTTCGTAACAAGGTCACATATGATATTAAGAACACATACATACAACAATATCAGACATATCAACCTAGCGGCTGAGTAATTCTTTAAAACAATGTGTGTACACGGAGAAATTACAAAAGACGATTTTACCTGTTTTGGGCTCCGCTTTGTTGGGATCACCGTAACTGCAGTTACGGTTATCAGTTTAACACCAGTGATACTGATTAAACTTGACAAATTTTGCACAACCCATAGCTTTAAAACTAAAACATATGGATTTTATTTTAACTTGATAAATACAAGATTTAGAATACATTTTCACAAACTATAAAAAATATAGCATGTTTTATTTATACTCCTGAAGCATTTTAAAGTTTCAAAGTTTCAAAGATTTGAAAACTAAAAGGAAAAAAAAGATTTTGTCTGTATGGTTCAAATATATTTTTTTTTAATAAGGGTAATTGTTGTATACTTCATGAAGGATTCTTTATATTATTTTCCAGCAAAAGTTTTGCAGTTATATAACATTTGCTACAGACCTATGTCAAAATGGAAAGTACTCCTTAAAAATGTAACTTCACTATCTTAATTTCATTTTTTGCATTTTACTTATTCAGTTTTTATCAATATATATTTTCTTTATTTTTAGGGGATGTAGAGAACAGAGGGGTCAGGGCTAAGGTATCAAAACAGTTCAAGAACTTCAACAAATTACAGCCCAAGAAATCAACAGATTTACGTCCTTTGCCTACACAGGTGTCTTTTACCAATTTAGAAATGGCAAACAAGAAAAAAGAAGGTAAGGTCTTTGTTCATCTAGATCTTGCAAAGGAGTAGGTTTGATGGGGCATCGATATGGTCCATATTTCTAGCTTTAAATTATGAAAATGCCTATCCTACAAATTACATATAATGTTCAAATGAAAATTTTTTTTATTTCACATTGTAAGTACATGTATATCATCTTGCAAAGTTGTAGGTTCTACAAGGCACCTAAATGGTTGATATTTCTGTCTTTTAATATTGAAAATGCCTATCCTACAAATTTATTACTTATTATGTTCAGATGAAAGTACATTTGTTCATCAAAATAAATTCAAAATTCTTGTTTTGCAGAACCAGTAGCAGTTGCCAAGTCTCAGGATGATAATACATCTGACAAAAAATCTCAGAAGTCCCGTCAAGGTTCTCCTACACCTAAGACATTGATGGGTGTTCCAAGTGCAGCTATAGAGGATGGAAGGTATTTTTATTTTACCTTTACACAAAAATTACAAAACTATATACTGTGGATTCATTTATTTTGTGGATACAAATGTTCGTGGATTGAGGAAAACTTACATTTTCGTGGATATTTGATTTCGTTGTTTTGGCATACAAAATTTGAAATTGTTGAACATTTAAATTTGTGGTTTATCTGTACCCACGAAATCCACGAAAATTGGTATCCCACAAACAATAATGAATTCACAATATAGTAACGTGTAACATGTAAATTAGTCTGTGTACCAGCATTGTCTTCCATTCACCTCTTTGTAACATCTTGTAGACACAAAACAGGATAACTGCTTGTTATTTTGATCTTTCAAGATAGATATCAAACATTTGTTTTAAACTTTTCTCCAGTTGTTTAATTTTTGTGTTGCCTGACATTGTTTATTTGCTGCAACACCAAGATATCACTTCTGTTGTGTTGCATCATCTTGGTCCCTGTTGTGCATGGAACATTTTGTTAACCTGCAACTCCTTGAAAACAGATAGACAGAATTCAACAAAACTTGCACAGATTCTTTTGCAGGGCATGAAGTTCTGCACCTGCTATGTAATTTTTATCAAAGTGATTTTGCTATCAAAACATCAAGTTTGCAATTTCTGCTAACAGTATATTGATTCTCTGTTGATTCAAGAAAAGAATCAAGACAACTTTATAAGGATTGTATATCAGGGAATTCCACTTGATTATTGATTTTTAATTCAAGAAATTTTTTTGGTGCACACTATATGGATATTTATGTGCCATATAGAAATCCATGTATTGTACGCCAAAGATTTTATAATATGATATTTGATATTTATAATCCCATTGAAAATACAGAAAAGTTAATCACTTATTTTTCTTGTATCTTTTCTTTATTTTAGGAATTCCTTCAGTAGATTAGGTCGATTAGCTGGACCTGACGCTGCACCAGGGTCTCCGAAAAGACAATCACCAAAAAGAGATTCTCCAAAGAGTAAAGCAGGAAGTTCGGGAAAACAAAGTCGACAGTCGGGATCACCAACACAGAGACACATCAAATCATCAGCATCATTGGGTAAAATGTTTTATTTGTGATTTTTTTTTGTTCTTTTGTTGCTACGGGCTTGGTTTCACAAAAAATCTTGCTACAAAATTACTTGTAAGTCATGAACAATTCAGTATGCTTTCAATAAATTTTAGTTGTAAGATTTATTGTGAAATACAAGCCAGTCTTCCTAATGAATAAAAATACTTTGAAAACAAGGTTAATTTGGAAAGGTTTCATGGTCACTGATATAACTAAGATCCTAATATTCAGATTTTGAGTCATAGAATTTAGAAAAATAGTATTATTTTATAGTTTTGATAATTTAAATAGACCCATAGAGAGAACCAAAACTAGTCTAAGTTTACTTTCCGATTTCAAAATCATATTTAGCAAAACCTTATAAACACATTGAAAAGATAAATTCATATACCTTTTACATAGGATATCACAGAAATTTTCATTTCCCCTTCTTAAAATTTACATAATTTGTTGAAATGCTGTGAATTTTGAAACCAATAAGAAGGTTTCAAAACTTTGCTTTACTGTTATAAACATATATCATATTGTGACTCTTTTCAATAGTGGAATACAGTAAAATCAATATTACTTATTTACCTCTCCAAGTACATAGTTGTTTAAGGATGTTAGCAAATCATGTTTTGGAATTTTTGTCAGATTTTCGGAATCCTCTGGTTTTATCCATTTGAATGCTTTAAACAAATTTGCCCATTGACCCCCATTTTTCTTTTTATAAATCTTTTACATGTATAATTATAAGCCATCTCTTAAAGTCTTATAAAATCCTTGTTATTTTTTAACAGTTTTTGAGCACTTCAACTTGTCAATGATAAAGCTATGAAAAATCAAGAGAGAACATTTTCCCGCCAAAATTTCAATGGCTTATATCTCGAAAACAAGCACATTGACCTATATTTTATTTTTGGTCTTTTGTTTCCTTTAATAATCCCCTATCAATATAAACTAGTGTTATTAAAAGCTTGTTATTTTGAAACTGAGTAGCGAACCTCCTTTAGCCAATAGTTGCAATAAAAAAGTATCTGCATGAATAGTACTATATAGTACTTAGATCAAAATTTAAAATCTGTTAAATTTCTAATGCTATTTTTCTTTTGAACAGGTTCTAGTAAAGGTGGTGGATTTGTAGAGAAGGAATTGACCCAGATGAGACCCAGACGTCCAAAGCGTATGGATGCAGCAACAAGGGAGGCAACGGAACATGCCAAGCAATATGGTGTGTGCATGATACCAATCAAACTATCCAGACTATTTTCAGGTAAAGTTATGATTTTTATAAATTTTCATTTATGACATATTTTGTGCATCTCGCATTTCAAGACCAAACAATGGAACAATGAACTTACTTGAAATAAGAGGTTAATGCAATAGACATATAGCTATTTGTGAATCTGTGGTACTTGACCTAAGAATTTGTGATACTTGAAAATGACCTCATGCACCAATCACTTTTCTGTAGTGTTGCCAGACATTTTCTCTTGTGGCATCAACATTTAACAGGAATGGCTGTGATGTCCAGTAATGGCAGACAAAAAGCGATAAGGTCTATCCAAAATCATTAAATTCACAATTTATAGTAAAATTGCTTTTAGTTTTTGTGAAATAGTAAATATTTTATGATTATGATTATGATATCACAGAATTGCTTAATTATTTCCAGGCGTAATTTATTGCTTTTGTGGAAATAGATAATGTCTGCAAAAACATAGGTGTCATGGCCATTCTTCAATTTTAAATCAAGATAGAACCTGGATGTCACATATTACAATTAATAGATATGACTTTAATAAGAAGAAAACACCTATTTTTCTGCTATTCACATTTGTATATATTCTCTACACTGTCTATGAGTTATATTTTATTCAATTTAGAGGGCAATGGTAAGTTAACTTTTTTCATAGTTTTGGCTTTCATTTTAATGGTGAGGAAAATTAGTTATTGGTTTTTTATTGCAACATATGTTTGATTAGAAGCTCTAATTATTGTTAATCATGTTATTTCAATTTAATAAGCTTTTGGCGATTTACAGATTAATGAAATACAGTATAAGTGCCATTGTTGAGAATAATTATTTTTAAAACAAATTGTAAGGTAATGTAATTTAAAAAATGCATTTCTAACCTAATGTAACATTTTTTCAAGTGGGGTTTACCCTTTGGTTTTTGGTTTGATTTACAACCAACTAATTCGACCTAGAATTATTGTTTAATCAAAATAGAGTCATCATATTTTTGTTATACTCTCTATTTAAAGAAAACCAGATAGCACTATAAAGTTCGAAATCCTGTCTTTCAAATATTTTGAAAATGTATTTGTATTAAAAGAAAAGGTTGTTTGAATGGCCTAAGTAACGTATTTTACAAGATTTAAAGTATTTCAACCAGCACTTTTGTCACGTGGATACCAATTTAATAGATTAAGGAAACATTGTATTTTATTTTGAAACTCTGTTTCATTGTTTTAACAAATTCTTCTTACAAATATTTGGAAAATTATTATTTTGTTGAACAATAAAATTTTGAGGTATGTTAATTCACGATTTCATTGCATAAACTTTTTTGAGTGGGGATTGAATTTGTGAATGAGCGCTTAGTTGGAACTTCCCATCAATAGTGTTGCTGTATACAAATTATTCGTGTTGGGATATTATTGGCCATTTTTTTATCTCGAAATAAACAAAAATATCCTCATAGTGAAAATTTCATGTTTGCAGTATAGACAAGTGTCTATAGATAAATCAAGCTACTTGTCTCTCCAGGCCTTTCCATCATGAAACTTTACTCAGTACCCGGAGAACAAAATTTGTGCTTGAAACACAAAATCCAGTAATTAGATTGTTGATTCTAAGTCTGAGTATGATAATCGTACTCAAAATGTTTATGACTGAAAAACCAGGTATGTAGCTTGAAAAGTTATGAAGAAATTTACTAAACACTTTCAAAGCTTTGCCATCAACACCATATTCTCTAAAAGACAAAAAGCATTTTCCTTTATAATTTAAGGAGTGAGGACAGTCACAAACAGATTAGAGAGCCCTGTACCTGGGGTAGAAGATTGTTTTGTAACAATAGAACTTGATGATCAATTGATGGCAGACATACACAAAAAAGAACTAAATCCTATGATATTTAAAATTTCGTCAGCCAAGAATATGCCAGATACACCATTATCATATAGTGATCTCAGCTTAAGGTAATTATAATTTTTCAGAAATGTAAAAATGAAAACAACACTTTATAAATTGCATGCGTCCGAAGCGCTTTTCTGGATTTACCTTCATCAGGAATGCTCAAAGCCGAATATTTGAAAGCCAAGGATGAATAAGAACCTAAACAGTAGAAGAGCTATATTACCAAAAAGGATCTAAAAAAATGGCCAAATCCATCTAAGGTCAACTTTGCCTGAGGGAGTTGAAACCTTAGTTTCTTACAATTTCAAAATTTATGAATGGACACTTTTAGAAAGGTTTGTTATAAATCGTGTCAGTATCGAAGTATTGACTAATGAGCTGATGATATCCTCGGGGACTGATAGTCCACCAGCAGAGATATCTCTCTTTCAATTCTTGCTTGTGGAAGGCAATGAATTACTTCCCATTAAATACTTTACATGCCAACAGTAAACTGAAATAATTAAAATTAAAGTGTATTTATTCATGACAAAAAATCCCTACACAAATATAAAAATAAAGAAAAGTTGTATGATTCCAAATAAGACAACCACCCACCATAGATGGAAGATGTTAACATCTATATATGGGTCATTGTAATAACTTGAAAAAAAGTAAAAGAACAACATTTTTATTGCAGTTCTTCATCTTAAAAAAAACTTTGTAAAAGTTGCAGTGAGGCTTTCAACAATGGAACAAAAAGCTCACACCCCACTGCAAGTTCACTAGAAGCATTTATGTTTGCTTATAAGTGAAATATCTCTTTTATTTCAGATGCCAGCCTGTATATTGTAAATATAAGTTCTACAAACAGCCAGAACATATCAGTGTAGGGAGAGAACATGGCAAAAACATATACTGGGATGATATAAATGTTGTTTTAGCAGGTAATTGTAAAAAATATTGATGGAAAATGATGTGTGAATTCATGTCACAAAATCCCTTCTAGCAGCACTTTCATTTCTGTTCTTCATCTCAACGTCACTGTGAGGCCTTCACCATGGATTGTTCGATGTCAAGCAATCAGTCATCTATTAATAAATGTTTTTATATTAAAATATCATTGTGTTACAATATTTCATATTTAAAATTATTTAAAACTTTATAAATTATTTAAAACATCAATGCACCAGTGAGGAAGAGCCTGACTGTTTTACTACAAAGACAAAATATGCTAATGTAGATTTTTTAATATCAGGTACAATAGAACCATCAGAATTAAGGCAATATTTAAATGGACCAGCTTTTGAATTAGAAATACATGATCGTGACAGGAAAGGGGAGGAGTGTAAACCAAAGCCAGCATTGTTTGGAGATGACCTTGAGGATGAAAAGATCAGTAATGTTGGCACTGTAGCAAGTAGGTTTAATTCATCTTTAAAATTTGGCGCTTTGTTTTTATAAATCATATCAGAACTATTTGAACTAAGTAAAGGTAAAAAAATTTCATTAATTTCATTTCTTTAAAAAACTTATTTTAAAATTTTTGTAAAATTTGACGAAAATTTAAAGTATGATGGAAGTATCATCTTTAAAAGTTACCTATATAAACTGCAATAGAAAAGTTGTCTTATTATATTTTAATGTTCTAAATTGTCCAAAATCTTAACACAATTCTGCTGTATAAAAAGCAGATTCATTCTATAATGGTTGACAGTTATTTACAAGTTTCTAGACTTCTTCATCAGAAATGTAAACTAAGGTATGTTGTCTGGCTTTTTAAAATATCTGATAGAACTTTCAAATTATGGCTTGTTATATAACTTTCATGTATGTCTCTTTTTTATAGGTAGAAGGACAATAAATAACCCATTTGTAGGTAGAAACAAACCTTGGGATCCATATGGTGTTGCCAAGTTAGATTTATCAGAACTTTTATTAGGGCATAAGTATATACATATAAAAGTTCCCATACATAATTGTACAGTTCCAGAAGTCTTAGGAAGTGGTGATAAAATAGACGGAAAGATCGTTGGAATGACTGGAGCTGTTGATGGACCAGGTATGTTTGGTGGAAGAAAATTAAACAACCCTTTATAAGTTTGTTGTTTCTGAAGCCCTTTCAGGATTTATCTTCATGAGGAATGATCAAATCCAAACATTTCAAGGTCAAGGATGTATAAATAATTGAATATTTGAAGATCTATATGACAAAAAAGATGCCTAGAAAGAATAGTGAAATCCCCAAAAGGTCAACTTTGCCCTGAGGGAGTTGGAAACTTAGTTTTTAATTATTCCTAAATGTATCAAGGTAGAATAAGTGAAAAGTATGTTCTAAATCATGCCATTTTCGAAACACTGACTACTGAGTTGATGATCTCTTAGGGACAAGCAGTACACCCGCAGCTTTTTCCACCAATTGCTAGAAAGTGAAAATAGCACTTTTTAAATTTTGTGCATCAGAAGCGCTTTTCTGAGTTTACCTCCATCAGGAACGCTAAAACTAGAAAAATGATGGCTGAGGATGCACAATACTTGAATAGTGAGAAGTATAAAAAGGGGTAGGTCAAATTTCCCTTTTTGTTGAAATTCTTACCTGTCAAAATTCAACATTTAAATGCCCTGGTAGTTTGTTTCTTATAAAAGTTGACAAATTATTGTTTGTTTTCCCATGTTAAACCCATGTCTAATGTTTTTTTTTCAGTTGATAAGCCATTACCAGCAGGACATTACATTCAGTCACATACTATGCTAAAGGTCAAAGTTGAAGTGGCCTATCCTTTGGTCAGTGTAAAGAAAGTGTCAGAAAAAATTGAATACCCACTTACAATAGAGGTAAGTATCTATGTAATATTATAAGTTCTAAAATTTACTCTTAAGTTCTAAAATTTGCTTTTAAGTTCTAAGATTTACTTTTAAGTTTTTAAATTCTAAAATTTACCCTTGATTCTGTTCTGAGATTTCTTTATATAAATCTTTGGGATATTTCATACCCTCATCCGTTTATGTTAAAAGTAGTTCATACTTTCTAATTTTACAGTATTTAATTTTCAGTATTCTTCAGTATCAGTGGGTCCAAAAAATGAAATTAAATTATTAAAGAGAGATTAAGTTGCTATCTTAAAATAGCTGTGGTTATCCCTGGTACAAGTTATGTAGTCTTGAGTACTGTTTCATAATAGAGAAAATGAATGATTCTGTTCAAGCTTATCTATTGCTCAATGTCAGGGGTAGAGGTTAACTTCCAACATCTAATTTCAATGTTCAACAAAATACAAGTTTCCTATAGACATGTATGCAGATTCCAACTTTTTAAATCCCCAAAATCAAGTGTCCATGCAAAAAGTTTTGTTTCTCCATGCATAAAAATTAGTACTAATGAATATAAATTAATCTACAATGATTAAAATACTTTTGTTTTCTTTATCGAAAGTTTCTTTATCATATCATACTTTTTTTAATTTTTCTACTTTTAGTGTCCCTTTAGTAGGATAGTATTTATGTTTGACTACAAGAACACCAGCATGTTAACCAGATTACAAGAACTTGTTGTAGAGATCAATGCCCAAGCTTTAGAACTTGATGACATGCCTCAACATGTAATTAATGCTGCCTTGTCAACTTATAAACTTTCACTGCAAGTATTATACAATCTTTATGAAATTGGTTTCCTTTATTTATTGTTTGTAGTCAATAAGGATTCTGTAGTGTTGCTATTTGATGTCATGGGAATCATGCAGTATCACATGTGACAACTTTTTTTCAGTTTTTTTAAAGTATTTTCTGAATATTTGCCTGGAATACTCATACATGAGAGCAGACTCATGATTTAATTTATATGATACCGTTGCAAGCCATTTTTTCTGTATTTGCACAAGTTGCACTCAGTTTTATTACTGGGAGAACTTTTTATGAATTGAATAAGCAAGAAACCCTGAAAAATAACTTCCATATTTTATCACATACCAAAAGATGAAAGGTATTTGCTTATTTTCAAAATGAGCAGATATAAAAAGACAACAAGAACTATGGATTTGGTGCTAGGTTGTGGTGATCTGTTGTAAAAGGAGATGTTGTGCATACATAAATGAGACAGATATTCAACAATACCCTAAAACCCCAAAAAAGGATTTTTGGCCAACATTCGGTTTTCAGTGTTATACAAGTAACCATACTATATATCAAAGTATATACTGCAGCTGTGCTATTTGAGCAGTCAAATTGCATTGACCGTATACCGTAAATTGGGAAATTTTGGCGTTGGGATATTTTGGCGGTTTTCTCTCGAAAGGCATGTGTTTTATTTTGGTGTGTGTAATTTTGGTGCTTCGTCCAATTGATATGTGTAATTTTGGAACAACAGTAGTGAGCAAGCTCATTCATATTTGCCATTATTTGACAAAATGTCATTGAATTTCTTAAGCTAGAAACACGACAAAGTTAACTTAATGAAGGAATCGGACACGGATGCAATTGCAAATAATTCAGTATATCGTGGTTCAAAACTGAAAGAAAATATGAAATAAAATCTTTAACATTAAAATCACTTTTTAAATAGATTATTTATTTTTTACAAATATCATATGAAATATATTTTATTCATCTCTATTGCAGTACATGTTAATCTATTGACGATCAAGGAATTAAATTTTAATCCTTATGCATCTGGCAGTACATGTTAATTAATTGAAGATAAAGGATTACAAGGAGTTTTGATATTCTAATTACCAATAACGGCGTCTAATCAGCAATAACCTGGCATATTTATGACATGTGTTAATAAAAATTCATGTTGTGTTTTCTTAGCAATTTCAGAAAATTGACAATTAAGTAAAAATTATATAGTGTTTTCTTGTCAAATTATACCAGGTATTTATTTCCAGATTTGGCTATGTATAGAATCGTAGGAAATATACAGAAGATATAATAACATAAAATATTTTCCCCCACAATAAACATTACGATATTGTTGTAGCGGTACGCGAGTTTGGCGTTTCAATTTTTAGTATTTGCTTTATTTTCGTGTGTTTAATTTTGGCACTTTCATTTGAGGCACCAAATAAACCAAAATAAAACTACAACCAAAATAACCCAATTTACGGTTATCATTTCAATTTTTGTGATATATACAGTCATTGACCGTATATCGCCTTGTTTATGACGTTGACAATGCGTTTCTGTAGAGTTTTATTTATGACGTCATTAAAAGGTACAGGTTAGTGGAATTTTATGTCGTTCACTCCGAAATTAAAAAATTATGGTTTTACCCTAAATATCTCATTTGGAACAGTTGTAGAAGTTGCAGTATATAAAGAATAACCATACATTGTCTTGAAATATAAATTTTATTAGTACTCGGCTCAAAACAGGATAGAAATGCTCGGCAAAGTCTCGCTTTCTACCTGTTTTTAAGCCTTGTACAAATAAAATTTATATTTCGAGACAATGAATGGTTATTCTATATGTAAGCGACAAAAGTCACGGTAGGTGTATATAGACTATTCAGCTACAGAAGCAAAAAGGAATGTAAATCACCTTTGTATGATACCATTTGTAGTTTAACAATTGTCTAATTGCTAATAATTTAATTTTGGATGTAACATGTCTTCTGATTGGCAGAAAGTTTTTTGTGCATCAGCTCATAGACACAATTTTGTTATGTGACTGTGATGTCATCAACGTTTTTTCATGATTAACTCCTTAAAAATGGAATTTAGAGTTAAATTATATGGAATAACTATAATAATTTTTCTGTCTATTCAAAATAACCTCAAAAAATGTGGTGCACACTTTTAGATAACCCGCTACATGGGTTATTCAGTGTGCACCACATTCTTGATGTTATTTCTTCATAGACAGAAAAAATATGACACTCATTCCTTAGATAAATCCATGGAATAGGAAACAATATGTAGAGTAAGTTTCTATATCTTCATCAGTTTATCCATATTTCAGAGAACAACAAAGAAGTAGAGATTTAGATATAGTAACAGGTTTCCAGCTAATGGATGGAGATATGCATCTTTTTATACTTGAGGGAATGAGAGAAAGGGCTGTTATGTCACTATGGGACTCCCTTCCTAGACCAGAAAACACAGGTAGGCTATAAATAGCCTTAGTTTATATTTATTTTAGTGAATTATTGTCAGTTATGCTTTCAGCTACTCATTTTGTATTTAAGTTATGGGGGTTATCAAGGGGAATTATTTTGATTTAACACTTTTGTAAAGAAAAGTAGCATGCTTTATGATCAAATGTATGCTGTTTGAAAATGGGAATGTGGTTTGATTTGCAAAATGGTGCTGAGTCTTTATTGATAACATCTGAATAATTGAATGCCAAAAATATCAATATATGTAAGCTCAAGTTTACTTATCTTCATTCATTGAAATAGAACCATTAAAAAAAGATCGAGAACAAGTTTTTAAAGCTATTTATGAAAAATAAAATGGAAACAAAAATAATTATAATAAATTTTAGGGTAAGGACAACTTGGAATAGAGTAGTAAAGGTCAACCTTACGACCTGTGTCATTAATTACCATAGGAATGGAATATATTATAATTTAAGGAGGTGCTATTTCAGATGTTTATGTATTATTTCAGATGTTCGTGTATTATATAACTCTGACTATAGTTTTGGAGAAAGATTATATGGACCACTGGATGTTGATTTATGTAGAGTTAAGCTTCATGAACCCTTGTCTATAATAGTCCAGCAACCTTTATTGTACGTCAGAGACATGGTGCCTAGACCGTGTTTTGAAGCTCTAGTCAAATTGTACGAGGTAGGTTGATAGTAGATGCTTGATTTTATTTTTATATATTTTGAGCAGCACCATTTGAAAAACAAAATTAAGGACTTTCTTAAATTTGCATGATCACAGTCATATTTAATATTCAGTCAGAACTTTGTCATATCTATAGATGTTAGGGAGTTGGGATATGAACATCAACATTTGGTGAGTTTATTTCAAACTAATTTTGTGCATGCTTAACATTCTCCATTTTACCTTGATTATTAGAAATGGTATAACAAATAGTACTGTGCAGAGAAAAACACATGATAAAAATCACTCTAGAAAAAGAACTTTAGAATTTAATTTTGTATATGTTTTCATACCTTTTCAGATAACAAAGTTAACTCAGATGAAAAATGTTGTGAGGAATGGCTTGTTTCCAACAGCTGATATGGTGATATCTATGAGTAAAGAGTTTGGTGTTCCTTTAACACAGGAGGACTTTGAAGGTAAGTTAGAACATGGTGCAGGGGTAGACAGAAGACGAGTTAGGTTTTCAGAAGTGTTTCATATTGTGATATCTATGATTAAAAGTTTGGTGTTTCATAAAAAAATTGTGAGGAAGGTTAGGGGAGAAAGGGGGATGTGAATACAAGATCAACAAAAGAAATTTTTGTCATGAATTCTACAGTGGAATGATCTTTTGTCAGTCTAAGCATCATATTTAGTGACAAAGGTCCACTAAAGTTAGGTGATGTTAAACTTATGCATTAAACAGTTGACCATCCTTGACCATTGAGAAAATTCAAAGTCTAATTAATGTGATTGCACAAATGTTATGAAGGAAAATCACTTCTGAAATTATGAATGCAAGTTTTTATTACTGTGAACCTGATTATTTTTCACATTAATAAAAACATCCTAATAATTTCTCAATTTTTAAATTTGTTTACCTTTTTTTCAGAATTACAACCAGTAAGAGAAAAGACAATGGAGGAAACAGAAGTGAGAGTTGAAGAAGAACCAAATATTCTAAGGCAGACATCCAGAATCTGGACTCCTATTGACCACTTGAACACAGATTATATAGAAAAATTGGCATCACCAGATAAAGAAAAGACTAAATTGGATTTTATTAAGGAAAATAAGGTACCTCCTTTTTAGTTTCAAAATATGAATTCCTTAAATTAACATTTGACATATTTTATGACATCGTATTTTAATGGAGGTGTCATTTTCAATTACGATAAAAAAAATCAGGTGTTGATATTAAAAGCAAGAATTGAATTAATGATAGTCTTTAATAGTAACTTTTGACTTAATCAACTATTTTTTCTGTTACCATATTGATCAAAGCGCTTACTTAAGCTTTTAGTAATTAGATAATAATTTCAAACTTGACTGCATTATCTTGAAAATATTGAAATTTATTATGATCACTTTTTCTTTTAGGAAATGATTAAATATGCCAGTGATATCAACAAAGCTGAGAATGACATGAATAAAGTCCCTACAGTTAAAGCTGATGTCAAGGTGGCACATAACTATAGCACACATCATCTCAATTCAACAGAACTCGCTAAAGAAAAGCTCAGACAGATGTTGGCTCAGGTAAGTTTTTCAGTAGAATTTCAATCAGTTAGTGCAATTGAATAATTTAGAATTCAACTTCAATTTTTTTAAGTTACTTTCATCAATTTCAAGGTCAATATGAATTATATTTGGACCAATCAATCAGTCACCCAAAAAACAATTACTTCCAAATAAAGGAACACTTTTTCTGAATTTGTCCTTGAAATAAGGCTAAAAATATGTATGCCAACTTTTGCAGAAGAATTAGTAGTGTAAAGGCATAGATTCTTTCTTTGGGAATATGGTCTCATCCTGACTATGCATGACATATTTGCCACCGGATGTTTACAAGCAATAATCAATTAATAGAATATGGTCAAGATCACTCATTTCATAAAAAAAAAACCAGAACTGAAAAATTAAGCTTTTGTTCAACTTTAATTTTAATTTTTTACTAAAAAATGTATTCATGCCTCATCAGCTTTGTAACACTATCTTTTCTTCAAATATTTTCTCGATCCACATGCAAATTTATGAAAATCTGCCAATTTTATATATATTTTATGGTGAATATATGATTTCTTACAGAACCCTGACACAAGATATACTTACTGCCAAGACTATCATCACTCAATGACCGTAGTACCAGTTAATGTTGAAGCTCTGAAGAAACAAGCAGAGGCTGAGTCAAAGGCTCGGTGGAAGACAGAGAAAGGATTTATTTATCCTGGTTTCAGAACAATGCTGGAGAGTAATATACATCCCAAGAAACCAGGAACACCAAGGAGAGACTCTCTACGAGAGGTAGATAATTGTCATAAAAGTAGTCTTTTAAATGTTATGCAACAAATAATCTTCAGGTTTCCTTTTTTCATGCTCCCAGCGTCACCAGAGGGGGCATTAAGTGTTACCATCCATACATACGTCACAAAATTGTTTTCCATTCTCTAACTTTAGTTAGCCTCAACCAAATCTTATGAAACTTATACACAATGCTTATTATGACAGAACACAGATCAAGTGGGTGGCATCACTTGAGTTATGCCCCATTATAACGTGGACACATTCTTCAACTATTTTAATCATGCTTGATTATATCTCATCATAAATGAAAATATTAAATGTTTAAAGATGAAACCAGTTGTTTTAGCTGTTTATGAACAAAAAATACTGCTTTGATGATTTATTATCAGTGTTAATATAGATTCTACTACTCTATCTAGTGTGGTGCGTAATTTGTCCCTTAAAAGAATTAATTTTTCAAATTTAAAACTTGAGGCTTTCATGTTTTAAAGAGGTATGGCCAATTTCCCCTGAATTTATTTCACACCAGGGCCATTTTCAAAACACCTTTCTACCTTTACTTTAATTCATTGAACCATATATCCATGTTTACTTTGAGGTTCTAACAATATTATGGCTTATTACTAACCAAATCACCAAATCATAAACACCTAAATATAGTCCAAAACCACAATATTGACAGGTTTTGTCCAAAAATCTATTAGAAGTACATCTTTTACCAAAACCAAAATTATGTAGGAAGTGAAGATATAAATTGTCTTTTGAATGTGATTTAATATTATTTTGGTTAGTGATGTTGATTGATGCAAAATTTTTACAAAAACATGTAAAAATCAAAATGCCTACAACAGCAACATGTAGAGCTGAGTAGTATTTTGAATTTATGGATATGTGTAAATTGTTGAAAAAAATTCGAAGTATATGATATAGACTCTCTAATGTTCAATTTGCAATAGGACTTGACACTTTTAGATTTTGACCCTTTGAGTGAAACAAATCCAGGGGAAATTGGTCCTCAGTAACCTCTTTAACTGTCAAGAGTGAAGAATCAATCATTCTCATTATGCTGTTAAAAATACATTCTTTCTTTGAGATTTCATCAGGAGTGGTCACCCTTTTCTCGTAATGTCAAAATAGTTATTCAGAGGAAGGCAAGACAATTAATAATTGAATTTATACCAATTAAGAACTGAGAACAATTAAACCACATGTTGATTATTAAAAACAATTAACTGGTCAGTGAAATTATAAAATTGGCCAAGAATTTATTTATGTTTTATTATTTCAGCAATGGATTGAAAACATACTCCATGTTGGATTGCTACAACCACCACTTAATAGAGACAAGTTCCCATGGCAACACCGATCAGAAGACCTTGAACTTTATAGGAGACCAGCCACAACATTTGGCAGGGAACCAGTCACAATTCATCTGGCAGGACAAAAACTTAAACAAGAAAAATTAGAAGCCTTTAAACAAGACTATGAAACTTGGAAATCTAAGATAATTGTGAAGGATCCGAGAGGACATTTTCACAGATGTTTACCAGAAACAGAAATGAACGAAAAAGGCCAGAATCAAATTGATAAATTGAAAGGTTTATTGAAAGAAAAGCCAGAAAAGTTAAGTTTGAAACGACCAGGCTTTTCCTTGAGAGACATACCACCATTAAATGTTGTTCTAAATCCAAGTGTAGACTCATTATCAAGACTGGAAGGCAAGCCTTTATTACCTGCTGTTCCAGGAGAAGGAAATGAGAAAAACAAAGGATTCAATCCAGGACCTTTTGAGGAAAACAGCTGGGTGATGGAAAAGAATAAGATACCAGTACCAGACTATGAACACCAAAGATTCAGGTTTAAAAAAGGACAGGACTTTAAGTAAGTAGAAATTAATAATATTAAAAGATTTACCATTGAAAGGTTACTCTGGATATATTTATTTTCTTTGGTACCTAGTTTTTTGAGGATTGAAGAAGTATTTCCTTAAACAATACAAATTGTTTATCACCTATACGCATGATATCAACAAAAATTAGTATCTCGCAAATGATAATAAATTCAGAGTATTATCTGATAAAAGATCAACATATAAATAATGCTTTTTGGCCAATCTCACATGTTGACCTGATTTTACAAAACACAAGACTTTGTTTACAACTCATGAATATCTAACTTCATGTTTATTAATATGGGCACTTTCATTTAACAAAAAGTTAGAGCCAGGTTAGGGAGCTACCATTTTATTTTTTTGGGGAGGCTAGGTTGAAAAATTTTGTCCTGCATTTTTTTAAGTTGTAATCTCTGTCCTTTTTTATCTTTTACTCTATTTGGTCCTGCATTTTTTTTATTAGTTTATCTTGACTTTTTTTACATAAATTGTCATCCTGCCTTTTTTTTTACTCAAAACTCCTGTCCTGCCTTTTTTTTCAAATTTCATCCTAGCACCCCCCAGGCCATAATCTTGCCGGCGAAATGACGATATAACTCGCCAAAGAATTTTGAAAATCGCTAAATCTCGCCGGCCGACTGACTTCATAGCGAAGTCAAATCGCTATCAAAATCGGTAAAAGGGAGACAACTTGTGATTGACAAGTCTCACAGGTAAAAAAAATGGCGGCTGACACGAAAAATCAAGATTTTCAAACGACCCAGGACTAATACTGTCAACGATTAAATTAATAAATACAACGGCGACTTTGAACATCCTTGGATATAACTTTCAAAACTATTCAAACAGAAAACTGACCGTCTGTTTAAGTTATCATTTTACGATGATTTTCATCTGAGGATGTTGCGTAATCACTCAGCTGATTTGTTTTATTTTATAACTTACACGAGTCGATCAATTTTACTATTCGGTAGGTAAAAGGTGGGAATTAAGGGTAGATTTATTATATTGATTGAATAAAATTGAAATATAAAAGGTAGAAAGACTTTTGATGGATAATGTGATTGCAAACGTACGACACTCGACCCGGTTGTGATCAGCAGTTGATTTTTTTCTCACGACCATTTCGTTGATACGGATGATATTTTTTTTAAAATGATAGAAATTAGCTCTTTGTCGGATAATTAATATGCGATTGAAAGATATTTTCATTTATAGACTTGCAATCTTCAACGATAATCTCAATTTACAACTAACATAATGTCCTGGACATTCAATACTGTTTTACAAAATAATGACAAGTGGTGATCTAAATTAAATTCCCAGTCATGTGAAATTCATCAGGTAAATTCTGGACTTTTAAAAATAAATTGAGGCAGATGCACATGAATTTAATGCATCATAATCATGATAATATTACTAGGCTACTCCCTCGTGTCCCAATGATGAATCAACAAATTTTATTTAGAACACATTGGTATCAATAAATAAATAACAACTATATATTGTCTAAACCTTTTATTTAGAACTTTCTTTATATACACTGTGTACAAAACACATGAAAAACTGCAAGTATATCTTTTATTGAATATATTTAAAACAATTTCCTTAGTGATAAGCATGAAAACACGATGCAACCGAAACGGTAATGGAATCTCACTTCTCCAAGAAATTGACCACTTCTCCCTTCTCTCTCTTGGAAGGAGAAGTCACTTCTCCCTCTTCAAAATCCTAGATTAGGCCCTGACCCCCCCATAAAAATCAAATGGTAGCTCCCTTAGTTTAATAAGTGATATTTTTCTATTTAGATATAAGAAGATGTGTATGAGTGCCAAAGAGAAAACTCTCCATCCAAGTCAAAATTTATAAAAGTAAACCATTATATGTCAAAGTACGGTCTTCAACACGGAGCCTTGGCTCACACCGAACAGCAAGCTATAAAGGGCCCCAAAAATTACTAGTGTAAAACCATTCAAACGGGGAAACCAATGATCTAATATATATAAAAAACGAGAAACGAGAAACACTTATGAACCACATCAACAAACGACAACTACTGAACATCAGATTCCTGACTTAGGACTTTATTTCTTTACTTACATGTTTGATAGGTAGAATAGAAATGAATATTTGCTTCTCTAATTTCAGTGCAATACATAAAGAAAGGGCATTACTTCACAGAAAGGATATCATCCCTTTAACAGATACTGAGAGAGATAATCATTTGTTTAGAATACCTGATGATCCAAAACGATTTGGAGCGCTGCCGGAACTGACGCTAGGACCTGAGAACCCTGCCCAGGAATCAAGAACATCAATTAATCAATCAGCTGTGGATCCAATGAACTCACAAACAAATATGATGACAAACAGTCAAGCACAATTAGAAACTGCTGTTCAGTAGTGATTTACCTCAGAGATTTCTCACAGGGGATATTTCATAACATGTTGTGCTTGTGCTTCATATATCAGTTGGAGATTCTTTAATGAATTCAAATCCTTGTAAAGGGGGATAATTTGTTTAAAATTGTCTTCTTTCGCACTTATCTTGTGCTGTATAAATTGTCTCCCTTTTCTCACCTGGGTATAGGATGTGCTACCCTTCCTGTTTAAATGTGCACAAAAGGGATGCAATGCAGTATATTTATATGCAACAGTGTGTATTCATATATTGCATTTGAGTGAAGTATAATGAAGTAAATATATGTAGTATCAGAAGTCTATCACTAGTAATGGACAAGTAATTGTCTAGTTATTGACTAGTAATGGACAATTAATGGACTTCTGAGAGTAAGTCAGTTAGCTGTTTTTATCTTAAAAGATCAAATGAAAGCTTTAGAGTAGAAACAAGTTAGTAACAGGGTTCTGTAAAATACTAATTTTCATTGTTTACATTAATTTCTTAAACTGCAAAGTCTTAATTTCCAACAAAAAAATCACCAATAAAGTATTTTCATTGATTAATCTTTTATTTAAATTTTCAATCTTTTAATTCAAGATCCCACCAACCACTAAATTTCAGTAAATCACAAAATTGGATCAACAATTAATGTTGATTTTATTGTATTGAGTAGTTATATCTATTTTCTGTTCCTTTCAACTGGAATTAATATCACGACTTGCTTATGTGATGCCCCCGTAATCTGCAAAGGAAAACCAAACAAAAAGTACCTCCTGATACTAAGTCTAAAAAGTTTACTTACGGTGCTTATTTTTCATTATAAAAGTAGTGAGATGTGCTTTCTAGAGAAGAGCTTACTTTCTGTGTATATATGCCAACTCTTCCAAATTTGTTTCCTTTTCCACCCAGCAAATGAGTGTTTTGCAGAATTGATTGTATAGGAGGAGGGGGTATCATCTGACCTTCACCTCATTTTCATGGTTCATTGGTCAATGTTCAGTTTTCCTTGTTAGCTTTGTTTCTTAGATACTATAAGCAATAGGTCAACTATATTTGATGCTTTGAATGATTTTAAGGTGTACATGTCTGTCTGGCAGGGTTCATCTGACCTTGACTTCAGTTTCATAGTTCATTGGTCAATATAGAATTTCCATGGTTTGAACAGCCCAAAGGTCATCTATATCGTACGAATGATTGTATAAAAGGTGTACTGTATCGGTTGGTTTATCTGACCTTGATCATTTTCTTGGATCATAAATGTTATTATTACTATTGTTATTCAACATAAAATAAGTACACTGGCTAATTTATACCTTTCAATGTGCATTTTATTTTACATGCAATTGACCTGACTTGATGTGTTGCTAGAAAAGTATGTTAAAATGCATAAAGTATCTAAGAACTGGATTTAATTTCAAAATATTTGAGAATTTAAGGGGCCTTCTTTTATAACATAATGAAATTAATAATAAGTGTAAATACTTATTACCAGGCAATAGTGTTTTTGTGGTCTTAAAAACTGCTGTGTATATTTGTAATTAACTGCTGCAGTACTCTGCTGAATTGTATATAGTATTTTAGATTTTGTTTTTACATTATTTATATATTTATTTTGTATAAAGGACATGAATTTAAGATTTGTCTTACCAAATCAGTGGTAAACTGCTGTCATAATAGATAATAATTGTATAGAATTAGATAGAGTTGTCAACTCTCCAAATGTTGGTGAGAGGTCCCCGATAAAACAAAGGAAATCCCCTGCTGAAGGCAAGTCTTCTTAAAACTCTACAAACTGGCCCTTATTTCCCTCTTATTTGACTCCAAATAGTCAAGTAGTCTGTTTTTGCTTAAGCAGTGTTCTGTTAAGCGGGAAACTTATGTGATGGGTTTATTTTTCCTTTACTTTGTGATTAAGGTCAATTCTAAAAGATATTCCCTGGATTATATTAAATTTTTTACAACAAAAACAACAAAATAAAACCTCACAAACCTGTTTAGCCATTGAAGTAGTGAAATTTGATCTCCGCCAAAAAAAGCATGTAACAGTATTTTTTACATAATATACAGTGCCCAATCTACCTTACATAAATGACTGATTAATTGTTGTTTTAGCCAATTAATTCATAAAGGAAATGACTGAATGATTGTTATGATAATTTCAATCAAAAATATACAATTTCTTCTGCAGCTAATCTCCCAATAGCGAAAAATTCATCAGAGGGAAAAATTCTTTTTTGGGGTTTTGGAAAGTTGACATCTATTATACTGTAGTATAGTATTAGTGCCTTGTACAGTTAGGACTAGATGTCAGTATTTGATATTTCAAAGGGAAATTTCTAATATTGATGTTAAGTAATTGTTTATAAGCAAAATGTGATATTTTATTTTTATTTTAAAATTTTATGAGTATATTATTCAAATGTGACTATTCCATCCAGTTATTTTGTTTTATAATTTTATTGATTAATTCCATTCCTTCCAAGTTCAGGGCTCAGATTCAACAAAAATTATTTCTATAATAGTAAATAATTTCTGTTTAGAACCTTTGAAATTAGGGAACAAACCATGGATGCAATCATCCATTTTGAAGTTCCAGTGATTCCCTTTTGTAGTTTAATATTTTGATTAAGCTCTGGCATGTTGCCAATTTTTGGAGTGATGCTTTATATGTTACTACCATAATTATATCAATGTAATTTTCTGTTTTAATCTTTTATTGTCATGCACAAATACCATCAAAATGTTTATTATATTTGTTTTAATAGTATTTTTATTTTTGTTCATATGAAATCATTATTTCACAAATGGTGCCTAGAACTCTATTTTCCAGTAGATAGTCAACTGTTATTTCTTATATGCTTGTCATTAATATTAGTCAATATCAAAATTTACTCATGAAAACTTGCTGAAAGTTGTTATATTATAAAATTAACAGTAAAATTGTATTTTTGTAAAGAAAAGTTTATCTTAGAGGAATTTTCATGATAATCAGATAAAAAATGACTATGTAATATCATATAAATATATTTTACAATATTTTACAATATGTTGAGAAATGTTTGAATTTGACATGAAAACATTTTATTCTAACTCAGCTATGAAGGATCAAGTTTCATCCTAAAAAGCCACAATTTTATTTTAAAGAATGTGTTATTTTAATTCTATTTAAACTATTTTTTGTCTATTTGTTTAATCTTACTTGGACACAGACTTGTGTTGCCTGATGAAATTTAATCTTATTAAAAAAAAAAACAATTGAAGATATGTCTGGAAATCGTTGATGCAAATAAATAGGTGAACACCTAAATGATTTATGCTCTTTTTTAAATTTTTTAAGTAGGAGTTTCAAAAACCATCATCTTTTTTTTAGGTGTCTCTACTCTTATTTCAAGAGAAACCCATTGTAACAAGTTTAAATGGAATCTAATTTAAATGCAAGCATCAGTTATATAACCATGCAGACATGACATAGTTAATTAATTATTGTTAATTTTACACTTATGTATTCTGTTTTCTGTGATAAAACACTTGTTATTTTTGTGATTCAGTATTGAATACAGTTTTGTCATAACTGATATTTTTGTTTTTATTCATTTGTCTTTTTCATTCCTTTTTCTTTGTATTCTATTTAGGGTTGGGAGGACTGAGTGTCAATGGTAATCTAGCCTTTATTCTAGCTTGTCAGATAGAAGTTAGAGACTGTCTGTGATAATAAACAACAATTGCAAGGTGCAATTTATCTATTAGGATGTGTCCTAGTTTGAAATTTACTTGCAAAATGTAAAAAAATTACCTAGTTGAATTCTGCTTTCCTCCAGACCAGTTCACCTCAAAATATAAACAGAATAGAAATAATTGTAAATTTGTCAAACTAGATTGATTGATTGATATTTGGTGTTAAACAACGCTATCTGCATAGTTGGTTATATCTTATGGCTGCCAGTTTTTATTAGTGGAGCAAGCCTGATTCCCTGAGAGAAACCAAACTGACAATCCTAGTGTATTAAGATTGGAGTCGAATGTACCTTGCCACAAGCAGGGTCAGAACTCACATCCTCAGTGTTAATAGGCTAGAGACCACCAAAAAATGAACGAACTAGGTCAAACTAGGATCTTTTCTTATATGAACATTATCATATTGACAAAGGTAGAAAGCCATACAAATAAATTACTGTAACTACAAAGTAAGATTGATTGATTGATTGATTGGTGTTTCGTGGCTGTCAGTTTTATATTGATGGAGGAAGCCGGAGAGAACCACTGACCTTTGGTAGAAAAACTGACAATCCTTGTCAATTAAGATTGTAGTAGAGCGCACCTGCCGCTTTTGGGATTCACTCACCAGGAACTCACAACATCAGTGTTGACTGGCTAGTGACACAGTAGTTTAGACCACGTGGCCACCGAGGCCTCCTATAGAATAAAAAGATATGGTTTTAAATGTCAATGAGACGACTATCCACCAGACACCAAATGATGTGGATGTAAGCCACAATAGGTAATCATATGACATTCAACAATGAGCAAAACTTTATCCGTATAGTAAGAAGCTATAAAAGGTCCAAACATGACAAAATGTTATAAAATTGAAACATTGAAACCAATGGCCTAATCTACATTTGAAACAATAAACAAAAAACAAATAAGATAGAAAGCAACAAACAACAACCACTGACTTACAGGCTCATGACTTGGAACAGGCACATACAGAATGTGGCGGGATTAAACATGAGTTAGCTAGAAAGGACAAGATTGCCAAAAAAGGAGTCATTCAGGAAGTTGGCATACAAATGAATACATGCATGAAATAACAAACAACAAGCTTTTCACAAATGAACCTTAAAAAAGCTCACTAAATTTGAGCCAGAAATTTTATATAAATTGTGCTACAAAAATATAGATATAAAGTAAGTATTACAAAAACATCGTCTTATTCCTTGCTGAGCAATTAAAAAGAGAAAGCTAAGCTGTTTTACAACCTCTAAGGTCAAGAAGGAAAGAGAGGAAAATAAAGAATAAAACAGAATACAGAATACAGAAAAATCTTCTGTATTCCTCTAATAATAATTCTTTTTGGTATTTCTATTCGTGTTTGGTGAATTTTCAATGAATTATACCTCATATCTCCTTTAATTCACTATTTTTGTCTCGCCTGCGACGAAAGTCACGGAAGGGGAGAAATAGGTGTTGCTTTTCCGGCGACAGCGGCTTTACAATTTAGTTTCCTGATTAAGTCAATTTGATGGAACTACTTGTGATAGATCAATGTTATTTTCTGTAAAGTTGCCCTACAATCAGTACATATCCGTTTGAGGAGTATTACCACCATTGTTAAACCCTATTAAACTGACTCTATAAAAGAATAAAATCCATTTTATTCCTTTTTTTAAGCTTTTTCAATGTTTACCATCAATGAATGCAGATTTCGTATAGAAACACAATTTTTACAATATTCCATGCTTTTATTCTTATAATTGATTTAATTTACATTTAATTTTGAGGAAAAATTCCAAAAATATATAAAAGTTTTACCAAATTTGTGGTTAAAATGGACACATAAGTGACAACTTGTTATTCAGGAAAATTCCTCATTAGTTAAAACATTTGGTAGCAAAGCTATGTGACAAACAGATCTTAACACATTTCGTGAAGTCCCGAAAAAAATATCTTTATGCAAAATGTATAACACAGATGGCTTCAAACATTTCGGGAATTATCCCGAAACCCAACTAATATATGCTTGAACTTGTGACAATGATTTCTTTTCACATTTCGGGAAAAATCCCGAAAACCAAATCTATAAGCAAGCACTTGTTGCATAGATTTCTTTACTTGTTTCGGGAAAAATCCCGAAAACCAAATCTACAAGCAAAAATTAATTTTACAGATTTCTTTAAACAAATCGGGAAAAATCCTGAAACAAAATCTATATGCAAGATTTTTAAACACAGAATTCTGATACATTTTGAAAGTTTGTTTTGAAATTTGTTTCCAACATATGTAGAAATTTGATGATTAATCCAAAAAAATGTGTCTAACTGAAAAAAAAATATGATGAATAATGGTATTTTTTTATTACCGTACCTTCATTAGTATTATATTTTTCTTAGAAATATAAAGGTTGACCTCTATTTTTTTCTGCAACAAGCTATATTTGACAAAGTACATTTTACAAGTTAAACATAAAAAAAAATTCCATTAAATAAACTGTTGACACAGATATATATCTCACCTTTATGTATTTTTGATTGTGTAATTCAAATGTAGAAATTCAAAGGCAGTATGTACTTAAACTTGTAAACTATGCAAAACAATCAAAGTCTATGAACCTTAACTGAAAGTGCGGAGCCAAATAACCTTCATGGAAATGAGAAATGCCAATGCTATTATAACTGCATACCAATTACCATTGACTTAGCACAAGTGGTTCCCATAAAACTAACCTAAACACAAACTTTTAACATGTAAACTATGCAAAAGTTTTAAAGTCAATGAACCATGATGAACGGGAGAGGCCATTTATTCTCCATTGAAATGAGATCTGCAAATGCTAATACTACTGCATACCAAATAGTATGGCTTACCAATAGCAGTTCAATCTTGAACTGACCTAATCATAAACTTTAACATTTAAACTATGCAAAAGTTTCAAAGTTATTAGACCATGATTGAGAGTGAAGAGACAAATAATCTCCAGGCACACGAGGTGTGCAAATGCTTATTCAACTGCCTATCAAATATTCTTGACGTACTATTAGTGGTTCTCCTTAAACTGACCTAATCACAAACCTTACAGTGTAAACTAAGGAAATTTCAAAGTCAATATACCATAACTGAGGGATCGGTACTAAATTATCTCTATGGAAATGAGATGTGCCAGTGCTAATACAACTGCATACCAAATATCTTCGACCTACCATTAGTGGTTCCCTTAAACTGACCTAATCACAAACTAATCATGCTACTACATGGTTGACCCAGTTGCCAGAGAGAACACAACTAAGTCCCTATTTTTCGACATCTATTATCAAGGCAAAACAAAAATTAAACAAAGATTTGAGATAATAAGTTCAGGCATTTTGAAATATTTTGGGTCCTTTCCAAATTTTGAGATGTATGTACATAACGCATTAAGCCCTGCTCCCACTTGCATTTCCATGTTCAGTAACAATTTTACTTGGCAACTATTTAAAAACATTTACTAGTACATTATAGTGAACACAAGTACAAAGTTTCAAGTTTATTTGACCACATGTACAACATCATAGTAAACTATCTTACATCAAAAATTTAACCAGTACTGTACTGTTTGAACATCTTGAAAACAAAATGATTGATAAAAACTGTTTTCAACTCATTACTAATAAAATGCCAATGAAATTTTAAAATATGATGTGAAAAAAAAAACTAAAACTCGAGAATATTTTATAATGTACCCTCATTTCATTTTCCTTATTTGCACAATTTAACTTTTTTTTGTTACAGAAAAGTGGAAGAAAGTTTCTTCAATAAAAAAATTAATAAAGGAACATTTTATAAATTTCTTGGATATTCACCACAACAAAAATTAAAATACTGTTCTAAAATAAAATACCATATAATATTACAAATACATCATATAATCAACACACTATAAAACATGAGTACAAATCCCAGAAGACATGTGAATCAATTTTCATAACATGTACACTATTTGTAATATTCAGTTGGAATTATTACATATGTTATATAAATTAACCTGTCTCTTTACTAAAGAATAGTTATCTTCTTCCTTTCACTCAAGCCTATAAAAGGGAAGTAAAATGAAATTTAATAATAAAAGATAACAAAAACATTTTATTCAACTGTATATAAATATTGAGACTATCCAACTTGACATTAAACAAAACTTCATTCCCCCCTCTGAACATTTGGACTACCTCGTGTGACTTTAAACACAATCAACATGATCAACGTACATAACATTTCAGTCGTTTTCAAAATAACAAAGTATAGTCATTATAGTTTTCAAAATTATTTCAATGTATAGTGTCCATGTCAACAACAATACAAGTGCTTTTCCTGAACTGAATTCCTACATTCTTCTATGTAACTTTTTTATTTTACTGATCAAGATTTAAAAGTGGAGAATTGAGTTTTCAGAAACTACTGAAAGTCCATGTTTCTATCCAAAGTCAGGATTTTTCCTGTAATCTAAAGTTGTATTTAAAAGTTTTTGTGTTTAGGGAACGACCATTTAACTTCAAGGGGGGGGTTATTGTTTGTTTTTTTTTTTAAATATTCTGATCCCCAATTTGATGAAAAAAAATGTTGTTGTCAAGCAGATGACAAAAAAAAATATTCTGAATCCAGATTTTCCCCATACCTTATAGTGTTAAATTTTGAAAAAAATAATTTGATTGATAGCGTCGAAAAACTAAAAAAATAATTTCTGACAGACAAAAAACCATAGCCTCCCCCCTTTTTGAAGTTAAATGGTTGCTCCCTTAGGGAATTTGGTGTTGATGGCAGATCTTTGATATAGTCTCTGTTTATTCATTCACAACATTTAAATTGACAATTGAGATCTTTTATTATATTCTAAAATCACTTGTTAATCATTTCAAGACTGTTGACCTATAGAAATAATGATGAAACATTTTCAACTGATTTTTATAGTTTGTTCTTATGTTGTGCTGTAACACCACTGTACAAGGTTGGTTAGGGGGATGGTTGAACGCTCATAAACATATTTAACCCTGCCACATTCTTTATGTACCTGTCCCAAGTCACTGGAGCCAGTAGTTCAGTGGTTATGTCTGTCATATTTGTTTTTCGTAGATTGTTTTGATATAAATTAGGCTATTAGTTTTCTCAATTGAATTGTTTCATATTTTTCTTATTGGGGCCTTTTATAACAGACTATACGGTATAGGTTTTTCTCATTGTTGAAGGCTGTACAGTTACCTATAATTGCTTACATCCACTTTTATTATTTAAATTTTGATGGGGCAATCATACCACATCTCTTTATTTTTATATTGAGTATAGGTCAAAACTACATTTGTGTTGTTTAGTTTTTTTTTTTTTGTGTTGTTTAGTTGCATTACATCTGTGATAAATAGATATAGATTCTTGAGACAATACATTTTATCTATGTGAACATTATGGATAATTTATTCCTTTCAAAATTTTATGTATAAAAAAAAATGCATATATATATATATATAAAGCAACAGGACTCTTATTAAGGCTAAATATGACAGTACCTCATTCTGCCTTCTTTCGTCTTGAACCATTTGTACTAGTTCATCTGATATCTCCTGATTGTTGACATTAATTTTGGTTCTTCATTTCTTTTATGTTTAGGCAGTTTTGGAAAAATCCAATTATCTTTATGAAGAGAAAGCACCACACCATAGTTCAAGTGTACCCATGGTTTGTCCTGAGTTTTCCTTTGATAAATGTTGACTGCATCCTTTGGTATCTCTCTAAAACAATAATGCAAAGTCTCTGTGTGCTGTTTAAAATTACTAATCATTGGAAATACTGTTAACCAACTAGTTTTTGCGAGCGATTTATTTTCAGGACTTTCGCGAGAAGAAAAATAACGCGAATATAAATCGTCGCGAAAATTTAAAACTTGGATCTTTCCTTGTCTAACTACATCAAGTAAATTTAAAAATCGCGAAATTTAATTGCCGCGAATTGGGATAGAAAGGGTTTAACGCGAAATAAAGTATCCTCGAAAATAAGTTGGTTTACAGTAACCAGTAACATATAGTGTATTAGAATTTTACTTCTGGAACATCTGGAATAATCCTGACCAGTGCTTGCACAGTTTCAGCATCCTTTGTTCTTAATTTTTCTGAAAGCAGGATGAATATCTTCATGTATGTGGACAACAAACAAGAAAGACCAGACAACCTGAAAAAAAATTATCTGTTGAGTTTTTCGACTAGTACGTATCATTTCTTTATTATTAAAGAGGAAGAGCTTCGTTAGAACTTTAAAAGGAAGCAGTATAGTTATTTTAATACACTAATTATTAAATAAATAAAAGAAGAATGTGTCCCATGAATGTGTCCATGGGACACAGATGCCCCGGCTTGCAAATATATGGCAACTTTATCATTTTTTTATTCATGAAATGACATAACACGAGAACGGTGAAAGTGACGCCACCCAAACTTGATCTGTGTTTGGTGGTAATAAGCATTGTGTATAAGTTCCTATCATTCAAACTATAGGAGGAGTTATCCGGAAACGCTATGCACCTCTGATGCAAGTATATACTCCAAAAATGACAAAGTTCAACTATCTCCCAAAAGAGCAAATATCAATAAAAATCAAAACCCTGACCACATGCACACCTTCAATATATGTACAAACAGCCAGCAAAGTGAAAACTTCCTAGCATTCAAACTGTAGGAGGAGCTATCAGGAATAGCTATATACCCATAATGGGACGGACGGACGGACGGACGGAAGGACAGACGGACAGATGGACAGGGGTAAAACAATATGCCACCGAGACCAAATGATGTAGAACTTGGATTTATGATGTCTTAATAATGAAGTTGTGATGTCACAGAAAATGTCTTTCTATAGGTTTTCATGAAAAATAAATAGAAGAAATTCTAAAATAGTTTTGGGACCTGCAATTATATAGAGCAAATACAAAAATGTACCACCAAAAAAATATACCATGTAACGTTTTCCTTTATGAACAATACCTTATATGTAAATAATTTTGTAGCACTGACATGTGCTTTATTTTTCCTATTAAGAAATATGTTGCAAAAATATGCAAATTTGTAATTATTTGTAGAAAAATAGGAATTTTGCTATCTTTCAATCATAAAATTTCAGAATATTTCAAAGATCTTACAGTTTAAATATTCACAACTGTGGAAAAGTAATGCTATAGTGGTGACAACTGAACTTTATCTGTTTAACCCTGCTTAATTCTATATATACAAAAATAAGAAGATGTGGTATGATTGCCAATGAGACAACTCTCCACAACAGACCAAATGACACAGAAATTAAAAACTATAGATTTAAAAGTACAGCCTTCAACAATGAGTAAAACCCATATATATGTGCCAGTCCCAAGTCAGGAGCCTGTAACTCAGTGGTTGGCGTTGGTTTCTGTCTGTCAGATTTGTTTTTCTTTTATTGTTTTGTAATAAATCAGTCCTTTTATAGCTGATTATACAGTATGTGTTTTGCTCTGCATTGTGGAAGGTCATACGATGACATGTAGTATCCTTACTTCTACTTCATTTGGCAATCATACCACTACTCCTCATTTTATATTTATCTACGTTTTAATTGGTCAAAATCACTCTGAAAATTTCAGACCATTTAGAATTGGTTGAAGCAATTTTGCATATACAATCCTGAATTCCAATATAAAGAGTGTTGGAGCGGATGAGCAGACAGACCTACATGTACATTACTATAACCCCCTCATTTGTAGGTACAATTATCTCCAAATAAATTTCAAACTTAATTCATAAAAAAATACATTTTGTCCCAATAAAAAGTTAAAGAAAATAGCTCCCCAATATATATCTCAAAAACAAATAATTACCTAACCTACCCTAATAAAGTTCAAGTTTGAATGTATATATACAATTTTATCTTCATATCATGATATTTCCTTTAAACTAGATTAAAACTTTATACACTTAGTTTAAAATACTATTGAAAGATTATCATTTAAATTATTTATGTTTACATTGAAGTCTAAAAAATGATTTATATTTGTGTTGTTTGGTTTCTGTCTTATTCCTTTTAATTTAATTCTAAATTCCATTTTTAAGGAGAAAATTTTGAAAAAAAAACGGTCACATGACAAAATTATGTCTATGAGCTGATAGACAAAACACTTTCAGCCAATCAGAAGACGTGTTACATCCAAAATTAAATTATATACAAATGTACTTACCACACATTTCTTTTATTTTTTTATTTATTTTACCAAATTCCCATAGAAAGATAGAACAAAACCATAAAAGATATTTCTTGTGATTGAGAAATCAAGTTATATATATATGAGAACAATTTATGATATGGAGAACTAAACTTTTGATCTTTTCATTGGAATGAATAGTGGAAAGTGCGGATGGGGTTTACAGAATAGAGAATAATGGACAAAAAGCAGAATAAAGGTCAAACAAATAAATTTAAAGAATAAAAAAAGTTGGCAAAATAATAAAGAATAGAGAATAATGGGGCGCAAAAATATAGTGAATAGAGAATAATGGGCAAAATAAATAAGGAATAATAGAAACTGTCTAAAAATTAAAGAATAAAGACATAAAGGACCCCCCATTCAAACCTCATTTAGCTGATCAGGGAAAAGATAATAATCTACTTTCAAGGAGTGTTTTATATGTGGACTTGTTCAAACAATTTAATACATTCCTCATATCTTTTTACTATGTTATCAAATACTTGCATCTGTCCATTATTATGTTGTCTCTTAGGTTTCATTGCATTTCAAGCTGATGTTCAATACTTGTACAAGTTGTACAAGTTGTACACTTAGAAAATTATTTTTTCTGCAAAAACGAGATAAAGCAGTCTTGTGAATCTTAGGAAAGCTGTCATACTAGTACAGATACAGAATCACTGATGATAGATAATAGATTGCAATAATATAATAACCTATAATGGTTTACATTTATAAATTTTGACTTGGATGGAGAGTTGTCTCATTGGCACTCATACCACATCTTCTTATATCTATGCAAAAAGTAAATAGGATTATTTATTTGTCACTATCTTTGTGGATGATACATGAGGCATTAGCGGCCTTATTTTTGCATGTTTCACAAATCAATGTCCCATAGGCCAGAGAGCAGTAAATAGAGAAGCTCTGCACCCTTCCCCTCAAATTTTGCACCCTGGTGCTCTTTAGGGGACCAGATGCCCTTTTCAAGTAAGGAAAGAGTTTTAAAATTATCTATCCCCCTTAATCATCAACTATTCACTGGATGTCTTCACAGCTAATAAAAGATGATTTAATTGTTGACATGCGTGTCGAGAGAGAACTTCTCAATGTTCATTACTTTAGGAATATTTATCTAATTTAGCTCTTTGGTCGGGTTGTTGTCTCTTTGACATATTTTCAATTTTATGTGTACTTGTTAATAACTTGAATTGGGCATGTTTGGTTAAATTTACTTTACAGCTTGCATTGAGTATCAAAAATATTACTGCACTTGCATAGGTCAATACATTAAAAAATACTTTTCAGATAAATGATAAATTGTTTTGTTTAAGAATATTATTTCAATTATATCAATTGATTGATGTGTCTAAAACTTATAAAAATTATCTATTGAAATTTTTTTAGATATCTTGACCTTTTTAAATTCCTTTAAACAAATACTTTAGAATCTGTTTTCAAACTATCATAAGTTCTCATTGTCAGATAACAGTTCATGCTATATATCTTTCAACATTATTTATTACATTATTTGTTGCCACTTTTTCATATTTAGAAGGGCCAATGCTAAACCCTAATTTAATGTTTTTATTGTCTTTTAGTAAATAGTGACTGTGCTGTGGATAAAAATGGCGATTACGGATTTTCATATCTATCATTTATATCCACAAATTATAATGATGTTTCACATCCTGGTGATTGAAACCCATGAAATTGAATGTTTTCACACATAAGTGACTAATAAAAAGTAAAACAACAAAAATACCGAAATCCAAGGAAAATTCAAGACGGAAAGTCCCTTAACAATTGACAAAATCAAAAGCTCAAACACATCAAACGAATGGAAAACAACTGTCATATTCCTGACTTGGTACAGGCATTTCCTTATGTAGAAAATGGTGGATTAAACCTGGTGTTAAAGCTAGCTAAACCTCTCACTTGTATGACAGTCGCATAAAATTCCATTATATTGACAACAATGTGTGAACAAAACAAACAGACATAATAGGTAAAATGTCGAAAATAGGGGTACAGCAGTCAACATTGTGTTATTATCTCAATCACTATAAAAACAAACAAATAGCTAGGTATCCAATAAACTGAAGCACAAATTTCGGCAGGGGGTCTTGGGGCCGCATAAGGCCCCCAGCAGGTCCAGGGCAGAGCCCTGGTAGGGGGTTCAGGGGGGCGAAGCCCCGACGGAAAACGGTTTTCAGCATTTTAGTTGCAAAATTTTGTGTACAAAAAAAAATTGTACTGGTCATTTTATCATGACAAAATACATGAAAAAAATGTCGAAAAATTCTACAATTACATCTGACTGATGAATTAACCGGCAGTACAATCGGAAATATATAAAAAAAATTTCAATATTTCAATTTATTAAGCAGGATAACCTGTTTCTGATTGATACGTCAATTGATAGTACATATTGACGATCCTACAAATAGGCACGTAAACACTGAGACTACGTACTACATAATAATACCAACTTTTGGACTACGCATCGACCATTCATCTTTTGACTCTTAAACCTCCACCCTCTCCCGGCCACACAAACACACACACACACAGTCGATACGTCATGCAGAAGTTCTGTTCTGTTCATACTATCTAACAACATTCAAGAAATTCATATTTCCTTATATCCTGTACTGTAAAATCTCTACCTGCTAAGGAATTTGAATTATTATGGTTATTACACGTAGATCTGAGAGAACTCGAAATTACTGAAAGCTAGTTGATTGATTGATAAACGTCCAGTGACAAATAGTTCATGCATGTTCAGGACTAAAACAAATAGGGGTCGTCCAGGATGAAGGTCTGGAAATTTGGAAATGCCATGCATTGGAAAATGAGGGTTTATTGGATAGGAACAGAAATTTGCCTTTCAGTAGACGACCTTTCAGTAGTAACCCCTCAAAGAGTTGTTGCAAGTTTTTTTAACGTGCAGAGAGTGTGGCATTATCTCTTCACTAGGCATCCGATTGAACGGCCAACAACAACTAATTAAAAAAAATCATTTATCTAAGTTGGGGTTCATTTAAATATTTGTTGATAAAAGTGAAATGATCTGAACCAATTCAAGTTCTAGTTTATAGTTTCTATATAAGGTGGAATATAATGACATACAGTTCCAATACTCCACTGCTTCACTAAGGATGATAGACTAGTGTACAAATGACATTTGATAATTAAAGAGTTTTGACGACTTCACATGCATCTACAGATAAAATTGAATTGTTTATTATTTTTTTTAATAAAAAAAATATTTGTGAACAAATTATGTGTAGGCACGTGCCTAAAGTGTCTAACGGCAGCTACGCCCCTGACATCGACATTTTCAGTAGTGGAGACTAAGCTTTAGGGCACACCAACAGAGTTAAAAATCAGATAGATCTGCTTAATGAGACTCTATTTCAACACCAGTACAGAAGAATCCATCATCACTGTACGATGCAGCTAGGTCTCATCTAAGACAATATGTGGACATAGGAGTATTCAGACCATCACGTTCACCATTCGCATCAGCTTTGGTCATCGTTAGGGAGAAGAATGTTTTTAGATTTGTGACAGATAAACAAGCAGAGTAAACATGACAGTTATGCACTCCCTTTTAGATTGCTTTGCTGGCAGTAAATTCTTTTCTGTCGTCGATATGAAGTCCTGTTACCATCAGGTCGAGATTTTGGAAGACCATAAGGAACGCACTGCTTTCTCCGTAGTATTTCTTGGCTTTTACGAGTTCAGCAGGATGCCTTTTGGACTTACGAACTCTCCAGCCACATACCAGAGACTGATGGAGGATTGCCTTGCTGATTACTACTTGAAGATATGCTGCATTTTTATTGATGATATCATTATTTATGGTAGGACATATGACGATCACTTGCAGAATTTACACCTAGTATTTGAGACGATAGGAGAAGACAACCTGAATCTTTCCCGTAGCAAGTGCAAATTCTTCAAGTGCAAGGTAAAGTATGTCGGATATGTGGTATCAGAAGAAGGAATGGTAATAGACCAACAAAAAACAGAGAAGGTTGTCAATTGGCCAACACCAACTAGTCCAGAGAAAGTCAGGAGATTTTTTGGGTTTTGTCGGCTATTACAGACGCTTCATACAGAGTTTCAGCAAAGTCAACCGACTTCTGAACGACCAAACAAGAAGAAGCCAAAATCCAAACCATCCAGAGAGTGGAAGTAGAATTAGCACCATCAATAGGCATTCCAGACACTGACAGACCACCTTGTAAGTGCACCTATCCTTGGTTATGCAGATGGTACATCACCATTTGAGCTTCATACTAATGCCTTTGGAGATGCTTTATGGGCTGTTCTTTATCAAGAGCAACAAGGAATGAGGAGAGTCATCAGTTTCGCCAATCGAGGACTCAACAAGGCTAAACGCTAAACTACCCACCACACAAGAGAGAATTTCTGGCAAGCATTGGAATGAGAAGTATGTGACAAGTTTCGAGACTAACCCTATAGACAAGAATTAACAGTGTACACGGACATCAATCTAGTCACCTATGTATTGCCATCTGAAAATTTAGACGCTACAGGAGATCATTGGATAGCAGGATTGGCAGTATCTACTTTTGACATTAAGTACAGACCAGGCAAAACCAACAGAGATGCGGACACACTTAGTCGATTAACCATAAGTAATGATTTCATGTAAGCCTAGGCAGTCATACAGAGTCTTACATCGACAGTCTTACGTTAACATCTGATGTCATACTGGAAGATCTTGATTTGAGAGGCAGGAAATTGGTAACATCCTTGACTGGAGGAAAGTTCAAGCGCAGGATCCTGATACACACCATATTGCGGAGTGCGTCAAAGGAAACACTAAACATACCACCGTGTTACCATTTTCAACAAAGAAAAAAGATGTGGAACATAAACCAACTGTTTTAGAAGCATTACATAATGACATGGGACATCCTGGGACAGACCGAACAACCCCGAAATAGAGGAATGCGGAAAACATGTCAGTAGGAAGTCACCTACCAAAAAACGATCACCAATTGTAGGTATATCAACGACATCGCCATTTGAGTTGGTGTGCATCTTCTGTCTAACCCTTGAACCATATACAGAAAGGCTATCAACACCTATTAATCATCACGGATTAATTCTCTAGATTTGTTATGGCAGTTTAAACTAAGAACCAGCTCGCCAAAACAGTTGCAGATGCTTTCTACAACATTTCATTGTACTTTAAGGAATAACAGACAGAATTCATTTGGAACAGAGGGCAAACTTTGAAAGTTGATTAAAGATCTATGTGACATCACCAGGAATGTCCAAGTAAAGAACTACCATCTACCACTCAATGGAAAATGGACAATGTGAGAGGTTCAACCGGACGCTTTCTGATATGCTTGATACACTTGACATCAGCAAGAAGGTTAACTGGAACATCCATGATCGTCCATTTGTTTTCGCCTACAACTCTGCCAGACATTAGACCACATGACAGTCACCCTACATGTTGATAGTTAGACGTAACACAAGGTTACCTACAGATGCAGCTTTATGCATTAGAGAAACCTAACAGGAGATGACAACAAATGTAAAAATAGGAAGATGTGGTATCATTGCCAATAGGACAACTCTCCACCAGAGACCAAATGTCATAGAAGTTAACAACTATAGGTTACCATACGGCCTTCAACAATGAGTAAAACCCATACTCAGCTATAAAAGGGCCCGAATGACAAATTTAAAACAATTCAAACGAGAAAACTAACGGTTTTATTTATGTAAAAAAACAATGAACGAAATACAAATATGATATACAGCAACAAACGACAACCACGGAATTACAGGCTCCTGACGACGTCACAGATCTGAAGAAAAGAATCATGAAAAAGGCACACCAGCGTCTGCAAATAAGTCCAGAACTCAGCAGAAGGATCATAAAGAGTAAGACTAGGGACAGTGAAAGTTGGGTATTGGTGACGATTGTCAGCTTTGAAGAAAACATAAGTTGGCGGATAGATTAGAATAAGACCCCTACACAGTTCTTACACAACAGAATGAAGATTTATGAAGGGACGTGCAAGGACGCTCCACATTAACATTCTACTACAAGTTGATTTTTTTAAGCGACACACCATAAAGTACACGTACTCTAAAACCAAAACCGAGAATAAAACCTGCCAAGAGGACACTTGAACTGGAAATAACTCAACATGACTTTAAGGAAGACAAGATGATGAGTTAGAATTGGAGTATATATATGCGCAAGAACTGGTAGTGTTAGTGATTCTTCCATCACTGAACAGAGTGTACCTAGGCATGCCGATGTGGATAATACTAGTGAGAGAAAAGGGGGAGCCCATTTATCTGCGGTACTGCCAGTATCACAAAGGATGTTGAGTTTGTGCAGTATGGAAGCGCTTCTACAGATGAGGCCGATACAGAATCTGATGATGACAAACAGTTCAACCACGTCGTCGTTCCATCTGAGAATGGACAGCTCGCCTCCGATTCAGATCAGGAAATCACCTTTATATGACTGGGAAAGGAAGATGTAATGTATCACTTCATTGTCATTGTTCATGACACATGATTTTTGGAAGGATAACAGCATGAGGGAGAAAGGACAATCTTAGAGATACTGAAATCATCGGGAAGCATGTGGATGGTTTGTATTTATATATTTTCAACTTCCAGGATTGTACTTTGATCTGTTCTGATAATAAAATATTCATTGAAACACATTTATTTGATCTTTTTGACAGAAAAGAATCTCATTTGCATAATACGAAATGAAGCATACCGTTTTGTTTATCTTTATATAAGGTGACGACCGTAGTTTTTGGTATGTGAACCCTTTAAATATCTATTCATTATATTGATGGTCAGTTGAGGTCACTTTGTCCATTTTCATTCGTCATTTAAATCACACGTATGTGTTTGCAGGGAAATCTCTTTGTTCTTTAAAAGTATTATTTTGATTGTTTTCAGCATAAAGACAGACATTTTAATTTCTATACAAACTTTTATATTCTGATGTTTATTTGAGGCTTTATACTCAGATACTCTTTTACCTTGTCACCATATTTGTTATTGTCGTGACGTCAGCCTATTCATTAACCGTGGATTCTTTTTCTAGAATCAACGCTTCCTAAATCTGTCGTTGAAATGGACTCAACAAATTATATACAATTGTTTCCTTTGTGTACCTTATTACATTAAGTCTGTATTGTCTAATTTACTGATTTCTGTTCACTAATAGAATTTATTTAAAAACTTACCTTTAATTTTTGTAATTTTTATCATATGCCTTCACTGGGAATCGAACCCGTCCTTTAAATCTGTTATTTGTGATCCTTTAAATCTGTTATTTGTGACTGACATCAACATATCGATGAAACCTCTCGGCTACCAATGGGTTACGATTTAAATGTCTATTATATATATATATATATAAATGAACATATGATATACATCGGTACAACAGACACACAGGGCTTGTACCTTTATATATATAATAGGCATTCGTATAGTATAAGTTGGTAGCCGCGAGGTTAGCATGGTTAAAATCAATGAGTTAAAGGTAGAAACTTGTCGGTTTAGGTTTGAATCCCTGTATTCTCTTTGTTGTCCCTATTCTTTAGTTATCCTGGTTTTTTTTTTATTCTTATTTTGCATGTTATTGTGGATATTTTTGTAATTATAGCGAGTTTTGTCGTTTATTATTGGCTATTTCACATATTTGAAACGAAAATGATTACATTCAATGTGTCCATTTTTGTTTTATAAATATAGTATGATTTCACCTGTTTTACTACATAATTTTACAAATGTTTATTCGCAAATTCCTTTGCGAGTAAATCGTGATGTGCCTAGAATTAGGCTTCTTGTTAGAAATTTCGGTAACATACGTATAACATATACTTTATATATGCTCTTTGGTTGGGTTTTTTGTCTCTTTGACACATTCCCCATTTCCATTCTCAATTTTATTAGAAATAAGTTCGAATATGTCTTAATTTGTAAAGACAGATAATATTCAGATGCCTGATAATTTAAAAGCAGACGTGTTGTGTTATATTTGTATTTTTCTAACCAATTTTATTGTGATCTTAGATTTATTATTGCATCGTTGAACATGATAACTTACAATACCTTCTAATTAAGAAAAGGCTTTATTTTGAAAAGACATTAACACAATAGTTTAAGTTATAGATACAATGGATAAGCGTTGATTCATGAAAAACAAACCATTCGCCCTCCGGGCTCATGGTTTCTTTTTCAAGAATCAACGCTTATTCATTGTATCTATATAACTTATTTAATACTTCAAGTATATTTGAGATAAGTAATTAATTGACTGACGGATAATAAAGCTAAACTGATAAAATGGTTAAACACTTTAAAAATATTAAAACTTATACAGTAAATATTTAAAACCATTAAATATTAATATAAACTATATGAATAGTGTTTGTATCACAAAATAGTTAATATTATTAACTAGCACAATTTCATGTATAATCTGTGTATTTGTGTCATTGTGCATTTTTGGGGCACAATAGCTATAATCCTTATTTCATATTCAGGTGTTACAATGTTACCTATGTTTTGCTATCAATGCTTATTTTTGTTGCTTATTATTTTGTTTGCTCATGCTTATTTTCAACTGCATTGCTTTTGATTAAATTAACATTAGTTATTAAGTTTGTTTCGTGTAATTTCTAGTGTTGCAAGTAATTATATTTTTAAGACATTATCATTTCATACTTGAAAAGTTTGTAAAATCAATTAGCGATATAATTCAACTAGATTATCTTAACGTATTTTGTTAGAATAATGATATGGAGAAAAGGTTTGGAACTTATATAATTTATTGAAATTGGAAATTCTCATTGAGTTCTCAGTTTAATTATGTTATTATTCTTGAAGCGTTGTTCATAATTTTTACATTTCATTACAGGGTGTTTTGCTACCAACTATTTTTCGTATCATAATCAACGATCCTAAACCTGAGATAACAAAGACATATAATGTTCTCACTTCAACATTTCAAATCAAGATTTGTTCCTTACATAGTCCATAAATGCTGCATTTCAAGAAGAGATAGCATTCTCGCGAAAAATGACACAAAGTTCGAAGGGCTACCTTAGATGATTATGACAACGTTATCGCAATAAGAGACCCAAAAGAACTTTATGGAGGTTATGACTCATTACCAGACACCTACAAAATGCTTGTAGAAAGCCCAAAGACCGTATCATATGTTGCAACTGTAAATGAAAAACCGGTAGGTTTATTTACCACAATTTTTAAAGAGAAAAAAATAATCTGGGGTAATAAATAAATTACGATAAACGGGCTTTGTTTAATCTTTAATTATTGGATACAAGAAACTATAATCTATGAAAATGACATAATTGATGACAAAGGAAGAATATTAAAAGCAAATCTGATATAAATTAGAATGTAAAGAAATTGCATTGCTGAAATAATACAAATAAGAAAGAAAATACCAAATCTTTAGAAAATATATTGCTAAAAGAAGACTCAACAAGAACTATTGCTGAGGGTAAAAAAACTCTCCTGAAAGCAAGGCTCAATCTTATATCATTTACAAAAATATTATAATAGAGACATTTATATAGTTCTGTCAAATGTTAATAAAAATAGTTCAATACGGTTTACAAGATGGCTGAACGAACTAATTCCAGATAGAATTTAATCAAATTTTAAGTATACATTGAATTCTATATTTAATTACTTGGAGGACAATACATTTAAAATGCTTCGATGGAAATTATTACATTATATATTGCCTGTAGGTACACATCTTTTCACATGGAAAAACAAGAGCACAAATTTGTGTGCAGTGTGTTGATTATTTGACACTTATCAACATAGTTTCATAGAATGTACTTATTCTAAAGATTTTTGGAATAAGACGTGTATTCTATTAAATAACATCTTATTGATAAACATATAATATATTTAGAATATCTAGTAGAAGGATATGAAGTACAAGACAACTCATTGAATGATATAAACTATCTGTTTACCGTCATCTTATTCACTCTGCACAAATGGAATTGCATTTTCAAATAATAAGACAAACCAATTTAATGTTTATGACACATTTGATTAAAGTATAGATATTGTCTGATGGAATAAAAAAACAAAACATTATGCATATGTTAAAACATATAAAAATATATGTAAATGAAATGTATGAATGATGTTGCAGTAGATTAAGATTAAATTTGCAGTATATTTATTGAAGTTAAAACATTGTATACTTTTTTTTCTATATGTACACAAACAAAAACATTCATGTATTTTATTTTGGGACAAATATGTAAAAAACACAATACGGCACTGCGTATTTCATATAACAAATAATTTTTTGAGTATGTAGGTATCAAATTTTTTTCACTCCTTTTATTTAAACATTTTATTTCTATATACAAACATTTTTTTTTTCGGTACGAAAATATTGACAAATAAATAGTATATGATATTTACCAAAATAGTTTAATGTAATTCAACAAAATGCTAACGACAGAGAGCTGAAACAAACACGAGCTTCCTTGCTTTTTTTTGGTAAAATGAACTTGTAAACAGGTTACCAATCCGAAACAAACGGACGAGTTACTGAGTCAATGATCGAATAGAATATGGAAAAAATAAGCCAAATTTCGGAAAGCAAGTTGATGTTCCGTGAACTTCTGATTTATACCGGGTAATTTTTACATATACATGGTACTTAAATAAAAATGTAAATGGTATTACTTATAACATTTGATTACTTTTACCCTGGTTTTCCCCCCTCGAAATTCTCTAACTTATAACAGGGATACTCGGACTACCTTTTTAACCGAGTAAATTGTTAAAACAGCCTATGTGTAATAAACATTCATCTTTGGCATTTCGTCTCTAACAGAGAGTTGTCTCTTTAACAATTATACCACATCTTCTTATTTTAATTTTATTACTTTAAAAGCAAATTGTGATTAAAGATTTTGGAGTAGATCTTTAGAATGCATATCTGATGGACTTCGCTGAAAATATCACAATATTTCTGAACGCCATCTTTTACGTGGTACGACCTTTATAAAGATGTTTAGTAAAAAATATTGATGACCCAGTTATACATAGTTCTTCATAAGGATTTTTGTGAAGTTCAGGTAGCCCGGTGAAAGTAACTTTTGTGCAAACGTACCTACTTAACCATTATTGCAATTTCATTCATATGAGGTATACATAATTCTAGTCAAAACATTTGAAAGTAACAGCAAAATGTTCAATATGTATTTAGATTTTTACTTGATCTTTATCTTGTACTGTCGAGTTCGTATTAAAGATTCACGAAATGATGATTATCGAGTATACACATAGGAAGAAAGATTCTAAAGGGATATCAACGATATGTGTACCTTTTAAGATGTTCTTGTCTATATTTGTGTAAAGTTAAGGCAATAATGATATATAAAGTTAAAGGTCATGGATGACCTTGAGATTATTTGAAAGCTATCATATGTTCTTTAATGTAATGAATATTCTGATACCTACTTCATACAATTTCATAAAAAAATAAATATTTCCTTTCCTTTCAGTAACATTTCGTCAAAATGTCCTATTTAAGAATAGTTTAGGAATCATGACAAACAAAATTGAGTTGTTTTAATCTCCTTACAGGTGGGATTGCAGTTTGTATCGTTAATTGATAATAGAGAAACAATCGGATTGTTTGGATTAAGAGTTTCAGCAAAATACCATGAATGTAGTTTACCCCAAAAAATGTTTAATCACCTTAGCACTGACTCTGCCTATCATGGAACTGCAATGTAATTTATAACTTGCTTAGATGGAACATCCAGCCGGAAGTTTTCTAATGGATTTTTTCTCAAAAGTGCTGACAAAGTAATGTCAAAGGTGAGTAGTTTCAGGTCTTTCTCGCACGTGTGACCTTTGATAAATATTTTTGTACGGTAAGGTCACTATGCTCTCTTGCGCCTTTGGCGTCGACGAGGTTATTATCGTCATAATCGGTGTAAATGTCTTCCGTGGATTCATCATTATGTAGAAGTCGGTATGGGTGTAAGTATTTTTTATATGATCTGCTGGGTACAACTTTAAAACAAAGGTCAGAAGACAAGTTGATATTTGATATAAACTTTATCATTACTTTCGGGTCAGTTAAAACCAACTATAAATAATGAAGAGATAGGTTGAAAAGGTAATGATATGGTTTGGGATTACATAAGATGTGAGGAAAACATCAATAGGCCAGGAATCTACCATTTTAGATTTTTTGCTTTTTAGATTTATATGGAAGACATTATCAATTACATTGTATGAAGTATAAAGATCACTGAAAACCAAACGAGTTAAAACTACATAAGCCACAATCAAGAAAAGTAGCAATATATGCTTTTATTGAAAATGGTCAAAACTGATCTTTTAGTAGAACTGTAAAATATCATATGAAAGTTGCTGGTAAATACGCCAGTACAACAATGACGTCTTTTTGGATAAAATGAAATGTTGAATTCATTCCTCTACTTTTGCTATTCATTCAATGATATAAAAATCTAATACTCCTTTTATTTTACACCATCTATACTACTTGAAGTAGAAACATTTCTTCTAAAACCATTTGTTGGCATGATACGGGTTATGTTCTTCTCATATATTTTATGATGTTATGATACTGTAGTATTTGCAATGTTGATATTTATCAGTTCAAGTTTGTTTACGTTAATCAGCTGTCGATACTATAAACTGTATGCATCATCGGATGCAGTGACATGAGTTATGACTTTATCTAAGATTCCCACGATCTGTATTTCTACTTTAATGATCTTTAATGCTTGTTATAAAATCATGTGTATGCTGTTGATTCTAGTTTAGTTTATATTAAACCATGTAACCATAAAGTTGTTTGTTTGTTCCAAGGTGCCTTGAGCGCGTACACTACAATTTGGCGACGAGAAAATATATTTTTGAAAATGGATTTAGAATCCGAGAATTATTGTATAGATATTTTATTCGGTGAACGTGAATACGAAGTTATTATGGCAAAATTACTGGATTTGCCAACTGTACAATCTTTTGATTGTAACGGGGAACAATCTTCACTTTCACAAAGATGGACAAAATGGAAGAAAAGTTTTGAGTATTACATGACAGCATCTGGTGTATCCGAGGGAGGACAGAAAAGAGCATTACTTTTACATTTAATTGGACAAGACGCACAAGATATTTTTGAGACATTTACCGATACAGGAGATTCGTTTGAAGATGCCGTGGTAAAATTCGACGAATATTTTCTTCCGAAGAAAAATCAGCCGGTAGAACGACACGTGTTTCGTAAATGTAAACAGAACGAGAATGAATCAATTGATAGTTACGTTACAAGACTTAAAAACTTAGCAAAAACTTGTGACTTTGGAACAATGCTTAACGATGCCATTCGAGACCAGGTAATTGACATGTGCTATTCAACAAAATTAAGAAGCCGACTTTTGCGTGAAAAAGATTTGACACTTGAAAAAGTCCAAGACATAGCGAGAGCAAGTGAAGCAGCAGATCAGCATTCCACACAATTTGAGGAAGTTCACATAAACAGAGTTCAAGTTAAACGCGACTTTAATGCAGCGAGACATCAGAGACATGACTATCACTCTAAAAGAAAAGATATCGAGTGTCATCGATGCGGACGTACTGGACACATAGGTAGAGAATGTACAGTTGCCATGGATAAGACGTGTCACAAATGTGGCAGATGAGACACTTTGCAAAGAAATGCAAGAGCAAGAAGTCAACAAAGGAAAAGGAAAGTTCTACAAGAAGGAAAAAGTTAGATATATGGGAGAAGAAAGTTCCGACGATTCGGAAGAGTATGTATTTGCAATTGATCGATCCTCCGAGAAAAGGTTTACTTTGAAAATAGGACATGTTGTTATTCCATTTTTAGTTGATTCGGGAGCTACGTGTAATATTATCAATAGTGAAATTATGAGCAAATTAAAGAAATGTGGTGTCAATAAAATTCCAATTGAGAAGCAGTTATATGCATACGGAGCTATTAATCCGTTAATGATCAAAAGTAAGATAAGATCTGATATAACATGTGAAGAATCAAGGAAGTGTGTTAAAGCCGATTTCATGGTAATTGATGGTAATCACACACCTCTGCTGGGTCGTAGTACAGCAAGTGAATTAGGCATTTTATTGATCGGCACATCTGTCAATATGATCAATACAAAGGGTGATATAGTGTCAAAGTATTCTGATTTATTTTGTGGATTAGGCAAATTAAAGGATTACCAATTGAAAATTTATATAGATAAAAATGTTAAGCCAATTGCACAACCAACTAGAAGATTACCGTTTAATATTCGAAAGTCTGTGGAGGAAAACATGTGTGAGTTGGAGGAAATGGATGTAATAGAGCGTGTTGAGGGTCCAACAGAATGGGTGTCACCATTAGTAGTAGTTCCGAAACGTAACTCAGAAATTAGAATTTGTGTTGATATGAGACGAGCTAATGAGGCCGTAAAACGTTCGAGACACCCGATTCCTACAGTGGATGAAATTTTACAAGAGCTAAATGGAGCTAAGGTATATTCTAAAATTGATTTAAGGATGGGTTTTCATCAAGTAGAACTGGAACCTGAATCCAGAAATATAACAACATTCACTACCCATGTTGGATTATTTCGTTATAAGCAATTAATGTTTGGAATATCATGTGCACTAGAAATGTACCAACAATGCATTAAAATGGCTTTAGAAGGATGTGCCGGACAACGAAACATATCAGATGATATAATTGTATACGGATGCACACAACAGGAACATGACGAGCGTTTGAATAAAGTTTTGGACCGAATGCGCGAAAAGGGACTAAAACTGAATAAAGACAAATGTAGGTTCAATATGGACAAAATGATGTTTATGGGACATGTACTTTCAGCAAAAAGGATCAGTCCCGAAAAGTCAAAAGTCGAAACAGTAACAAGTGCAAGAAATCCGAAAACCGCCTCGGAGGTGAGAAGTTTCCTCGGACTTGTAAATTATTGTGGTCGTTATATACCAGATTTCTCAACAGTTTCAGCACCTCTCCGAGAGCTAACAAGAGCAAAAACTAAATGGATATGGTCAACCAGACACCAAGACGCGTTTGATGAACTGAAAAGGTTGTTAGCAAGTGCAAAAACGCTAGCATATTATAATAGTAGCGCAGAAACACACGTGATAGTAGATGCGAGCCCTGTAGGACTTGGAGCTATTTTAAGCCAGAAACAAAGCGATGGGAACTTTAGACCTGTTACATTTGCTAGTAGGACACTTACCGATGTCGAACAATGATATTCTCAAACCGAGCGCGAAGCCCTTGCTGTCGTATGGGGATGTGAACGTTTCCATTTGTACTTATATGGAAAGGAATTTATTTTATTGACCGACCATAAACCGTTAGAGGTTATCTATTCCCCGAAATCTAAACCACCAGCTCGTATTGAAAGATGGGCGATGCGTTTACAACCTTATACGTTTAAGGTTAAGTATAAACCAGGACCGCAAAATGCAGCAGACTGCCTTTCGAGATTGTCGCAAGTTCAGACTACAGGTAGAAACATTGCAGAGGAGTATGCTAATTTCGTAGCACAAAATGCAGTTCCGAACGCGATGACGTTTAGAATGATTAAAGATTCAGCACATTTGGATAAAGACATTAAACAGATTTTGAATGGGAAAATTTCAAAGTCAAACAATCTCTTCCGTTTCCGAGAAGAATTGTCAGTTGTTGATGGTGTACTTTTAAAGGGATCACGAATCGTTATACCTGATAAGCTAAGAAAACAGACATTACAGTTAGCACATGAGGGTCATCAAGGTATTGTTAAAACAAAACTGAGGCTACGTGAAAAAGTATGGTGGCCTGGAATCGACCAAGACGCCGAAAATCTTGTTAAATCATGCAGAGCGTGCCAAGTCGTAGGACCCGTGCCGAAACAAGAACCTATAAAGAGAACACAGCTGCCAGACGGACCGTGGCAAGACTTGTGTGCCGATCTTATGGGACCGTTTCCAACAGGTGAATATGTGTTTGTCGTAGTGGATTATTACTCCAGGTGGCAAGAGGTAGCGATACTTAAATCAGTTACAACCGATAAAATTATCCGTTCGCTTGATATAATGTTTTCTCATCACGGAATTCCAATATCTTTGAAAACAGACAATGGACCCCAATTCACATCAAGGGAATTTTATAATTATTTGAACGAAAACGGTGTCAAACATAACAGAAGCACACCATATTGGCCTCAAGCCGATGGTGAAGTTGAATGACAAAACAGAACTTTACTTAAAGCATTTCGAACAGCTAATGCCGAAAATCGAGACTGGAGGAAAGAAATTCCGAAATTTCTGCTAGCTTACCGCAGTACTCCGCATAGTACTACTGGGAAAAGTCCCGCAGAACTCTTATTCAATAGGAAAATTCGTACAAAACTACCCGAGATTGATGCGGAGAATGGAAAAGACGACACAGATATGCTAAGAAAAGACTTTGAAATGAAAGAAAAGGAAAAATATATGCCGACCAGAAAAGAAAAACGCGAGAATCAGACATTGACGTAGGAGATATAGTGTTACAGAAACAGACAAAAACCAACAAACTGTCAACATCATTCGAACACGATCCGTATTATGTTATCAAGAGAGAAGGATCTCGACTTACCATAAAGAACAATGAAGGGAACATTTCCCAAAGGAACAGTTCATTTGTTAAAAAGTTTAACGGACAAATAAACGAAGAAAAAACTTTGGAGTATGAAACATTGACAATAATATTGAAGACACAAATGAAAATGAACATACAGATACAGAAGTTAACCTTCGTGAGGATTCATCGATACCGTCAAGACCAAAACGTGACCAAAAGTTACCAGAGCGTTTTAAAGATTTTGTGATGAACTAAAACTGTAAATGTTCGCTATAGACTATATATATTAAGTATAATCATGTAGGGTTTCGTTAGATTATTTTCACACATTTTACAGACATTTCTTTAGATCAAATAAGTTCTTAATTTCGCTAAGTGTTTATTTTGGAATTAATCTTTCAGTAATATAATTATCAATCAAAAGAAAAGAGGAATGTAGTATTTACAATGTTGATATTTATCAGTTCAAGTTTGTTTACGTTAATCAGCTGTCGGTACTATAAACCGTATGTATCATCGGATGCAGTGACATGAGTTATGACTTTATCCAAGATTCCCACGATCTGTATTTCTACTTTAATGATCTTTAATGCTTGTTATAAAATCATGTGTATGCTGTTGATTCTAGTTTAGTTTATATTAAACCATGTAACCATAATGTTGTATGTTTATTCCAAGGTGCCTTGAGCGCGTACACTACAGATACTAAACCCCTAACAGGAGGGATTGTGCTTGATTTTCATATGATGAAGACATAATCTTCAACCAGTTTAATTGAGATCTGGAGCTGGCATGTCAGTAACTGCTAGTAGTTCTTTGTTAATTTATGTATCATTGTCATATTACTTGAGTGTTTCTGTTACCTATTCTGACATCGGACTCGGACTTCTTTTAAACTGAGTTTTACTGTGCGTATTGCTGTGTGTTTGTTTATTCTACATTGGCTAGAGGTATGGGGGAGGGTTGAGATCTCACAAAACATGTTTAACCCCGCCGCATTTTTGCGCCTGTCCCAAGTCAGGAGCCTCTGGCCTTCGTCAGTCTTGTATGTTTTTTTTTTAATTTTAGTTCATTTATATGTTTCGGAGTTTAGTGTGACGTCCATTTTCACTGAACTAGTACAAATTTTTGTTAAGGGGCCAGCTGAAGCCCGCCTCCAGGTGCGGGATTTTTCTCGCTGTGTTGAAGACCCGTATTTGGCCTTTTATTTGTTTTGGTAGGGTTGTTGTCTCTTTGATCCATTCCCAATTTTTATTCTTAATTTTACTGTGCAGATTTCAAAGAGTAACATAATGCCGGGTTGGTGTTGAACACTTTTAATCGGTATTTGAAAAAACCAATAACACAAGACTTATTGTGAAGTATACCAGACACTCGTTGGATCTAAATAGGAATTTAAAATTGATTGACATAACTTGGGATTAACAACCTATCGAAACGTATTATCTAGACTCGATGCATTGAAACATGATGAAAGGGAGCAACTGTATATTATAAAAGGGGACATTACTATTTTTAAGACCGACAGGTAAAACATTGTCTAGAAAAGGACCAAAATATCGCATCTGTCAAAAGTACATTGGAAAGGGTGTCGTCATTTCATTTAAGATGCTCCTCGTATTGTAAAAACTGTTGTAAGTGAACTTGATCTCTTGATTCTTGTATGGTCAAATATATGAATATTGTGCATATTCGCAGATCACATTCTGAAAATAATTTAGAAGTTCATAAAAGGGTTAATAATACACCCTTATCTTAAATTAGAAACAAACATCAAGTAGTTGCGGAACATTTTTTGCTCGTTCCGGACTATGAAGTTAACGTCAACAATGTGGTAAGGGTATGATCTTAATGCTACACAGAAGTTGCAACTTAAATGATACATTTTATTTACATTCAATGTCGTACGCTATTCAATGAAATATTTCTAAAAGTACAAATAGTACATAAATCATTTTTGTAACCTATTATTCATTTTCCTTTTTTTAAACGGTGATGCGCCTTTGGTTCCATCTACCGCTATGTATATTCCGTTACTCAATCGCTATTTCCGTGACTGTAGAGACATTATAGATTAATGATCGTAACCTACGTATGACGTATAAATTACCAAGTCATGGATTTCGTTACCACAAATAGCAGAAGACTATTATCAAAAATTTTTATTGATAAAAATATTTAGTTTTGAATTTTTACTGTTACATGTATTAACCTTGTAACAAACTGGATGTCACATCTTAATTAAAACCAACGGTCTAATCTATATAAAAAACGAGAAACGAGAAACACTTATGCACCACATCAACAAACGACAACCACATAATTATGTATGTTCAGTATATTGTCGCACATAAAGTAAACTTGGATGGAGAGTTGTTTCATTGGCACTCATACCACATCTTCTTATTTATATTGATTACTCACGTACAACTGTTGGTATAGTTAACATGATTTTAGGTCATACATCTCACTTATTAATTATGCTATAACAACTTCTTAAGGCAAAATGATAATAACTGATTTGAGATTTTTTAGAACCCGTGTCTTCATCACTGCAGTGTTATCGTACGTAAAAATTCTCGAAAATGTTTCACAATAAGCGATTATTTTTGTGTTCTTATGATTTTTATTCAAAGATATATTTTGGTTTAACTATCAAAAAGTCTCGAATTAATTATGAATAAATCAATGTTTTCGACCAAAACTTATCATTAAAAAAAAAAAGAACGAATTAATATCACTGATCATTTCCAATTTTTGTAATTTTAATCGTTAAAAATAAGGTCAGTTTGTTGTAAATATGAATAACAAAAAGAATCACATATTTTTCACTATTTTGTCGAATATTTTGAAACGTACTAACGTACATATGTACATATTCTTTTCAGAAAATGGTCAAATACCTTACCAGCAGCAAAAAAATTGCAGACAGTTTAATACTTCAGCGCATGTTATTAGAATTAACCATCTTAAAGTATTATTTTCTTCGCATATACTATGCAAGTATCTTTTTCCAGAAGGCCGATTGTTAAAATATTGGATGGCTTACCAAATACTTCCTTCAGATATCCCTTTAATCAAAAATAAAAGGACAAGGACTGTTGCCTCATGTTTGCATCAACCCAACAACGCATTAATAACCATAGGAACATATGCTTATACTTTCAAAGGATTGTTTTACCACCTTGATGTTTATGGAAATACTGACGCAAATTTTAAAGAACATCTTTACCTTCATTTAAAAGAAATAGTATGTTTTGCAGAAGATAACATTTGCCTGGAAATAATAATAGCAGATGAAGCACCTAGCAAAAGAGTCGACGAAGCGTTTCTCCTGTTTGGCTTTGAAAGAAACAACAACAGTAACCATTTAAGAGTAGATGCATGGGAGAGTAGCACTAAATCACATTTTGATTCTTTGAGAACAAAAAATAGTTCAACACTTTAATTTATTGGAAAATTCTGTTATCTATGAGTTGTCGTTTCATGAGAAGATATTAAAGGTTTAAATGCAGGTTGATGAATATGATTAGGTGTTCGTTGAGACGATGGGTTAAAAAAAAGTAAAATAACGCGTTCCAAATTTCATGCGTCCGAAATGCTTTTCTTGATTTACGGTCATTAGGAACGCTCAACGCCGAATATTTGAAAGCCAAAGGATGTATAAGAATCGAAACCGTTGAAGAGCAATATTACCATTAAGGACATAAAAATTAGCCAAATCCATCTAAGGTCAACTTCACCTGAGGGAGTTGAAACCTTAGTTTCTTATAGTTTCAAAATTTGTCAACGGACAATTTTAGAAATGTTTTGTTAGAAATCATGTCAGTACTGATAAATGGCACAAACTAAATTGATAAAATGATATAATGCACTGAAAATGTCTTAAATTAATACATAAATCATATGAAATATCTAATAGATGAGACTTCACCCCAACAAAAAGTATTAACTAAATAATAGAAAATTGTATGTCAAAAGTAAAAATGTACACCTAATATGAGAGAACCTTAATTTCTAAATATTTTATCCATTTATCAACGAGCAATTTCAGAAATATAAGTTGGCCTTAGATAGATTTGGCTATTTTTTATAGGTCCCCTTTGGTCATATTTAATCAAGGAGAACAAATTTATGAAGTGTCATTTCCATATTGTACTTATTCATATTATTCGGTTGTTGAAATTTTCATACCAGTTGCCAAATGTATAGAGGATATAAATGAAGATCTAACCCATACTCACAAGGAATTACACCGCTACATTTCCAACTTTCAAACATCGCGTTGATATGTCGTTCTCTAAAATGATTTTGTTTCAAGTGCAATATTAGACAAATATTCAAAAAGTTTGCAAATATATTAGTCGTCTCGATTTTTAAAATCATGTTTCATAGCTAAACACTAGTATTGAATACTTCTACTCTTGTGGTGTTCCCACCTGTGAAAAAGAGACGGAATATACCAAATTGACATTCAAAACGGCTAAGACGAAGAAAAGCTGACAATGTCATGGAACAAATACGAAAGACAAACACAGTGGTAAACGACTGCATCGGCTTTGAACTAGTATTCAATAACTGTTAGTACTCTCAGATCGGTACTTTGTATCTTTAATGTTTTTGTTAGTTGTTTTTGTGCTCTGTATCGATCTGATGAGTCAAACCATTTTCAATTGTTTTGTTGTTGTTTGTTCTTATGCTATGCTTCTTCACCACTTCACCAGATTAAGGGGAGGGTTGAGGACAGGCAAAGATTATACATTCTGTATATGACTGTCATAAGTCAGAAGCCTGTAATTTGATATTTTGTCGTTTGTTGGTGTATATCATATGTGTTTTCGTTTATTGTTTTGAACATAATTCAATTGGTTGGTTGGTTTTCTTGATTGATTGTTTTAACAAATTTGTTATGTTGGAGCAGTTTCTATGTTGTTTAGTTTATGGTCATTATTGAAGGTCGTACGGGGACCTAGAGTTACCAACATCTGAATTTTTATCGTTGCTTCTATTGCTGCTCGTTCTGAGCCTTGAAATAAAGATAAACAAGAACATGTGTCCAGTGGACACCATGCCACTCTCTTGGTCCAGACGTTAGATTGGCATATATTTTAGAAAGTTCACCCAGTAATGATCAGTTGCCTAAATTTTAACACCAATAAAAACTGGCCGCCACGAAGTAGCCCAAAAGTGGCGCTTAAAAGTGACGTTAAAACACCAACAATCAATCAATCTTAATTTTAAATTTGGCGTGACTAAGACTTGATAGTTCAATTTAATGTGACCGTAATTTCATGGTAAACTATCTGAAACTGAAAACTTAACCTGATACTGGACTGACGTTGGAACGGATGGATGGACCTAGCAAAGACCGGCAAATAGTATGCTACCATTTATCGTAGGCGGGACATATAAAATCGAGAAATGTTACTAAAAACAGACACTTTCATCTCTCAAAAAAAATTTACGGATATCATCATGACATGGACAATTTACGGAATGTCTAGGATTATGTTGATTTCATTTATCAAAGTTACAATTCTTGCTACTTGCCTCATTACTGACACCATCAAATGCAAATAAATCTTTCCTTCACTTAAATTTGCCATAAGTTACACGATGTGTTCCAATAGTGGAGCAGGAAATAACCTATCCGATGCGCACGAGTTCACAGCGTTCGTGTAGCTTGAAAAATTTATTAAGTGGGTATGTTTATGAATTGTTTTTTTTTCTCTCTTTTTGTTTGTCTTTTTTATCATTGTGTTTGTCTGTGCTTCTTCTACTTATGGTTTTGATTTTTCATTCATCTCATACATTATGATTTTTTTTTATTATGTTTTATAAAGAGTTTAAGGATTGCTAACCAAATAGTCCAAAAATACTATTTTAATTTTATCTTCACTTTAAATAATTAATGACACACTATAAAACTTGAAATGATGCATGTATTTTCCAGAAAACTTAAAATGATAGTGACATGCACTTATTATTTAAATGTTAATAATAACTTAATTGCATAATGAAAACCCCAATGGGCTAAGGAATACAAAGCACAACAACATATTTATACAAGATGATAATTTTATAGACATTTATACATATAATCTTAAGTTTAAGTAAAGGACCAATGTTTCATACATAAGATACAGTGCTTTTGTTTTAATGTTGCACATCACACGCAACCTATTTTTATACACATTATTCTAATATGATAAAAAAAAAAACATTTCACGGAGATTACTTTGAAAATTGAGAAGCAATAGTAGACGATATTTAACTTGTACTTTTTGGAAGCAGTATATGAAAGACTATTTTTAATCGATAGTCGCTAAAAAGGATCTGAAATAATGAATGGATATTGCATTTTGAAACGAATGTCATGAGACAACCAAAAAAGAATGATAGGAAGGATCCTCATTGTCGATAGAGCATTAGGAAGAAGTGTATTTTAACTGAAATATTTAAGCAATAAATTAAAAAGAATTAAGGTACATTGGTCATGATGATGCATTGTAAATGCATATTTCAGATGAGAACGTGTTTATAGGATAAATATTTTGATGACCCTGCCTGTAAGTAAACCAACATAATGAGTTCATCCGATGCCATGTTAAAAGAGCATAGTGGTATGATATATTTGTGTATCCCCTAACGACGAAAACTACTACTTAAAGTTAATACCTAGGCACTTGTGTTAATTTAAAGCGACATTTGTTATTTAAATATTTTTTTCAGTAATGTGATTAATAAGTTCTTTTGCCAAAATGATATGTACGTCCTTCATTGTTTTTTTCTTTAGCAATTATTTTAAGCTGAGTTTTAAAAAAAATGTTACTGTATGATAGACCACTTTTTGGCCCCTTGAAATCAAAATCAAATTATAAATCTACCAAATGATTCCCTTATAATTAAGTAGTATCTTTCATTAGTTTGTCAGATATCTGTTTTTTATTTTTTTTTCTTACATTCATGCATAAGGAATTCCAAAATAGCCTGGGTGGCCGAGTGGTCTAAGTTGTCGAACTACTGTATCATTAACCTGTCAACACTGAGGTTGTGAGTTCGCATCCAGCATGTGGCAGGTACGCTGGGCTCCAACCTTAACTGACTGGGATTGTCGGTGGTACTTTCCGGGCACTCTGGCTACCTCAACCAATAAAAACTGCGCACCACAAAACAGCTCAATAGTCCTGAAAGTGGCGTTAACATCAATCAATCAATTAATCAAAATAGACTCATTTTTAAATCTTTGCAACCGATATCAAGATGAGAGCAACGGGGTTACCAAGTGTAATATTTTGATGTTTACAAAAATGTTAATGTGTAAAAAATATCTTTTCTGGTAAAGCTCTGGCTCATATCTCTTATGTCCAAAAACAAATGAGTAAAATGGTAATTTTGTAGTAAAAAAAACAATAAAATTTTGAAAGAACAGTCTATAACGTTACTTTCAATTAATACTTTAATCAAACGTATCTTTCTTTTGGCAAGTGAAGACAAAAAAAATATTTTGCTTCTACCACGTTCCTTTCCAATTGACTTATCTCAGTTCTGACATTCTTCTACCTAATTAGACAAATAAATCTATATTATATATTTTCATATTCATTATATACATCATGTTCATCATATTCATTATAATATATAGGATATAAAGCATGTTCACTATATTCATCATATTTATCGTCAGTCGCATAATCACATGTGTTGTTTACAGGGAATGAAAGAACATATCTCAGATACCTATATACAGAAAGAAGAAGAAGACATTTTCTTGATTTTGCTATGAATGGCAAAATGACTCTACTAAAACGTTTCCGCATTAGGTATAACATAAAAATAAACATAAATCTTGACTTATCTATATAAGTACTTCTTCTGTTGGTAAGTAAAACGTCCAAAACATCCGCATACCCATGGTATAGCGCCAAATGCCAAGGTCGAAGTCCAAGTACACTGGTTTTAACGTCAATGTTAGCGCCATGACCCAGCAACAATTTGCAAAGATCGAAATTCCCTTTTTCGGCTGACAAGTGCAAGGGATATTTTCTGACACTGAATTCGGCTTGAAATGTAGAATGAATCGGAACAATTTCTAATTCTGAATTAGTTTCTACATTTGCATTCAATAGCAGTTCAGCATACATTATTTTCCCAAGTATGCAGGCAATATGAAGGATATTTATTCGCATTTCTATTTCATGGCTTAATGTTCCAGATGAAATCGCTCTCTCTGGTAAATTTAGGTAGTACAAATGACAATGTGACATCTTTACTTTCTCATTTAAGTTTTGACTTGATGTTTTTGCCAAAATAGTCTTGAAAATAACTTCATTTTCTACCAAGCATGCCAAATGAAGTGGTTTAAGTGTTGAATGAGTACAAATTAATGTGTCGGTGCCGATGCATATTTCTATGAATAACTTTGCAGTACTCTCAGTATTTGCATCGTTTGTAATAAGAGTTTTGGCGATATCAGTGTTTTTGCACAAAATAGCAGTATGAAGAGCTGTTATTTTAAAGTATGACTCTTCTGTTATTAATTCAGATATACCCCTAGAGTATGTTGTATCAAGATGTAATGGATGAATTGAACAAAGTACATTTATGTGATAAGTGTTTTCTAATATGCAATCTACGAAATCTGTATCGTTTATTATGCAAGCAATGTGTAACGGTGTCATCTCCGATACTGCATTTAATACATTTTTTACATTATGAATATTAAGCATTTGTAAACAGTAAAGAAATAAAGTTGATACTCGTGCAATAGCATGTAGATCACACTTCATACAAACCAAAATCCTTAGAAGTTCTACATCATGTAGAAAACATAACAAATGAACGAAATTTACCTCCATTGGTAAACATAAATTAGTACTGATAAATTCCAAATCAAGTCCTCTTCTTGAATCCTCAATAGCAAATAAAAATTTCCTCGCGAGAGGAACCAATGACTTGTTGCGGATTATTGAAATATGAAGTGGTGAAATGCACGATCTCGCATTTACGTCAATGGTGATTTGTAACAGATATTTTATTATTTGATCGTCGTCCAACAAACATGCTATAAGTAGTTCATCAAAAGTTACGTTTACATCCTTATTGTTAATAGTTTCAATTATTGGTAAATCTGAATCAAACATCTCCGTTCTGTAGAAAAATGCCGCCAAATCTAACACATTCATGCTATTATTCTGAATGGTTTTTCCTTGAGAGCATAAAAATTTTATATTCGATTTATTTTCGTGTAAACAGGCGACCAGAAGCTGTGAAACAGTTGCTTTTTCATCAGTTGTTTTGGTGATATTTAACAAAGGTTGAGGCAGCTTTTTGTTTACCAAATAACTTATCTCTAAATGTGTGAATTGGAGTAAATCGACTGCAATGCCACTATATGAGTTCAGAAGCAGGTATTGTAATTGCTCATCCCTAAGTAATGCTAGGTATGTCATGTTTATCTTAACATCTTTATTCAAAATAGCGAAATGTGACAAAAATGCGTTCATAACTTCTTCATCTTCGATGTCATGAAAAATATAGTCAATATCTATAATTTGACATAAATGGACTTCAAAATCATTGTTCATTAACGATGAAAATTCGAGTTCGCAAGCTAGATCATCATCGAAAGCATTTGTATGAAAAGATGATAAACATATCAAACTTGTATCGTTTATATGTTGTTTTTCATGTAAATCATCAGGAAAAGTAAGAAGTGAAGAATTTGACAACAGACCATGTGTCATCCATGTCCAAATAACAATAAACGTGCTTGATATTATGCTACATGAACTTAGATCCGATAATATTGGAATTTCAGTTCTAATAATAGATCTTTTGTCTCCAACGAATAAAGACAAATATAAAGGAGTAAATTCCATTACATCATCGTCATAATACCTGAGTGTGAGCAAAAACGCAAATAACGTACTGTCTTTAATAAGGCATGATAATTCGGTAAATGTAACTCGTAAATTTAATGTATTACTGTAATTAGTATAACGTTCAACAATGTATTTATAAGCATCGTAGTTACTATACATATTGAGTAAGTGAATTGATTGAATAAAGAAACGCCTACTCATATGACAATCATTTTGGAAAATAAGACGTAAATGATCTACAAGTCCTTTGAAACATACTGCATGTAATGCTGTGATTTCTAAAATACTTGATGTTCGTGTATGTTTTTGAAGCAAGACGTTACTCATGCCTGTATTGTCTTTTAAGCAGCAAATAAAAAGTGCATTGATAGTACATTCCAACTTAAAATCATGGCCTTTTTTAATATTTTCAAATATTTTTAGAATATCTTTATTTAGTGCGATGACATGTAATAAAGAGAGTGATACACAACATTCCGGATTTGCGTTGTTGTCCAACAGAAATGTCATTAAATTCTTATTCTCGACCAATGCAGAGAATATCAAAGGTGTTACCTCAGTTTGGAACATTGTGTTATCTATTTTGTATGTTGACATAATCCTTAACAGCACATCTTGACATTCAAAATTTAACGATAAGAATATAGGAGTTATTATAAATGTGTTGTTTACATTTGCTTGATTTGCTGTAACTAGAAAAGACGCAATTATCGTCTCGCCAAGAACACAAGCTACTTGGAATGATGTCAGCCGAAATCTCCCTATATTGAGACATTCTTCCTCTGTCATGTTGATGTTTTCATAAAGGGAACCAATCATGATATAATTTACATCAGCAGAAACTGTTTCCAATGTATTATTTACTAATAACTGCACCATAGCTAAATTGTTTAGTATAACCGATACACATAACGGTGTCAGGGTTTCGCATTCAGAACTATCATCTGGATTGCTATAGGAGATATGAATTGGCGAACAAATGTTTGCATTTTGGTCAATTAAAATCTGAATAATTTCACAATTCTGAACAAAACATGCAAATGAAAGTGGGGTTAGATCCTTGATGAAGGAAGCAGTGGTATCTCCAAAAAGTTGTTGGAGTCCTTGTTTGGAAATATTTGTCATCTTATTAACTGAAGCGCCCGATTCTATAATTGTTTTTGTATTTCTCAGATCCTGGTTACAAACGCATATTAAAAGTGGTGTTATACCAAATTTTGATATACAGTCTACGTCTACGTTTGGGTTATCAATCAGTTGATCAATTAGTTCATTATCACTTAACCTGCAAGCAATGTGAAGTGGAAACTCATTGTTATCCACGTATGAGTTCAGATCTACTGAAATCAAATATCGTCGTAGAATACTTTTAATGCTACGCGATGAAGAATATGCTTTCAAAAAGGTCGATTTATGTTCCAATAGTTGTTCTATGATCTCTTCAATGTTCCAATTCAACAAAATATCAATGACTTTTGCATGTAATGTAGAAGCAACATTTACTATTGTTTCGCCTAAATATGATCGTATATTTATTGCAGCTCCGTTGTTCAATAGAATTTCAATAACATTTCTATGACCATTACAACATGCAAAATGCAATGCAGTATAGCCATTATCTGATTGCTTGTTAATATCAGTTTTTCCGCATGCCAACAATTTTTCAACAACACTGTCATTTCCTTTCGAACAAGCAATATGCAAAGCTGTTTGGCCTTTTACATTTTCACTATTTAAATCGATATTAGAATGAAGAACATCCTCAATGATATCATCCATTCCATATTTAGCTGCCAGAAAAAAAATGTTATGCAAATTGTCTGTACTTAGTTGCGGACGAAAGTATTCATTTAAAAGATATGCTAACTCTTTTTGTTTGGTCGCACAAGCACGTGTGATTTCTACTTCCAAAATCGTCTGATTAACCAAACAATTTCCTAAAACTTCTTTTATTTCAGATAGATTACCTTTTGCACAAAGCTGATGAAATGGTGTATCCTTTTCATTTGTTGTAACAAATAAATCAGCACCACGTCGAAGAAGAAACGATGCTGTTTTTATTTGTGACGTATATTGAAGTGAATCAACATGTGATAAAGCTTCGTAGCAAGCATACAAGGGCGTTTTTCCATCTAAAACTGCATTTACGTCAAAACTTTGATCTCTTTGTATAATCATCTGAACAAAGTCAACACAGCCTTTTTTGCAAGCTTTAATAAAACAATATTGCAAATCGAGACACATGTCTTTCCAGTCTGCAGTATAAGCTAACAAACTTTTGGTTAGTTTCGCATCAGCCATTTGGAGTGATTTATATAATGCAGTGTCACCCCAATAGTAACAAAAATTTGCATCTGCACCATACTGAAGTAAAAGATCTACGATTTCATAAGCTCTGCTTTCACAGCAAATTATTAGTAAACTCTTATAATGAGGTAGACACACGTTTGCGTCTGCTTGATTTTGTAACAACAACTTTACAGTATTCAACTTTATTTGGATGCAAGCAAAGTAAAGTGGACTGAGTCCTTCGTTATTACAAATATTGACATTAGCACCGCAGTTAACAAAGAGTTCTGCAATGTCAAATCTGTCAAGTTCACATGAAATACAAAGTGCAGTCTCTCCTTCAGTGTTTCTGATGTCTAGGTTTGGTGAATTTTCAAGCAAAAGTTTTGTTAATTGAAGGTCGTTGTCTTTACAAGCTTTCATGAGTAATGTGTCATTTTTTTCTCCATAAGTGAAATTGATATTTGCCCCAAAACTGACAATGAGTTTCATCAGATCTGCGTTCTTTTTTAGATAGGCAGAGTACAACATTTGTTCGCCTCTATCTGAAACCCTATCAAGAAAATTCTCTGGACAAGTATTTACTGAATAAACATTTGCATTCCAAAAGGCGAACAATTCTCTCAAACATTCCGTTTGAATAGATTTTGATGTTGTACGAAAGGCATCCATTTCAGCTTTTAGTAGGAATGGGTCAGCACCATCTCTTAATAGTAATTCTACTATATAGTCTAGACAGGTTCTGTATGCTGTTTGAAGAGGCACTTCGTTATCAGGAGTAGCAGACTCTGTGCAAATACAGTTTGAAACAAGGAATTCAGCAACGTCTCGGTGGCAATTCTCACAGGAAGAATAAAGGGCATCAACATTATCAATTTCAATTATATTCAAATTTACGAGTTTGTTGTATAAAAGAGAAGCTATTTCAAGATTACCATTTGAACATGCGCAGAGGAATAAGGTTTTCAAACTCTTACTTACTTCCAAATCAGACTTCCTTATTGTATCTAAAATGTATTTTGCTATATCATTTTGCTTATGTATAACTAAAAGCCACAAAACAGATGTTTTGTATATTCGGGTATCATTTAAACTTGCTTCAATTGCTTTGTTGTTTCCTGAGAAACATGCTATTAAATTGTTAGATACGTCAAAGGTTTCTGTAAAATTCACTTCTTTATGCATTAATATTTTGAAGATATCCCAATACTGTCCAAGGCATGATATTTGAAGAGGAGATAAAACAAAATATTGTTCAATCATATTATGATTGTCTGAGTAAATATAACCTTTAATACAAGAGACTTGTGCCGATGAAATACCAATAGCAGTTTCTGCATAATGAAAACGATTATTCTGCACCAATGTCTTAACAACATCTGTATACCCGGAAAGACACGCAGCATGAATAGGATGAACATCTTTGACTACTCCGAGCTTTTTATAATAATGAGTTATCAATTTGCGAGTTCCTCCTGACATCTGATAATTACCATTTTGAATAGCCAACAGAAACGGCGAAATATTACAGGATATGTTCAGTCTTGCATGATTTTGCAGTAATTGATTTACCATAGTATGCGAATTATTCATGCTTGCTATATGAAGTGATGTGGATTTAGATACTTCTGTAGCTAAATCTGTATAAGATAATAAATCAATGATATCTTCCTCACCGTTATATTGCATGTAAGCTAGACATAATGTGTCTATTTCATCGCATGCATTTATATTTGCATCATTTTTCAAAAGAATACTTATTAAATCATTATATTCGTAAAAACATGCAACTAATAAAGGGTTTATACCATTTGCACTTTTGACGTTTGTTCTTGCTTTGTTTTCTAGCAAATGGTTTACTATTCTTAGGTTCAAACTTTTCCCCATACAGATTATTTCTAATGGAGTCATCATGTAGGTTTTATCGTCATTCCATTCATCTATAAAAAAATTATCGGCGTCTTCCTTGCATTTAAAATCACACAAAACAGGTCCTTGTATCTCGCTGATTTGATTAACATCAGCATCTGATTGTATTAGGGCCTCAATCGATTCATAATCATTCATCATGCAAGATATATGGAGAGGAAAGGGCAATGTACTTCTACAGGATATGTTGTTACAGTCGACATTTTTTGAAATAAGCATATTCACAATTTCTGGGTGGTGGTTTAAACAAGCTAGTTGTAGTGGATTTCGGTTATTATGACATAAACCATAGATATTTGCTTTTGTATTCAAAAGCATTTCAGTAATTGTTTTAAAACCTTCAGAGCATGCTATGGTAAGAGCAGTGTCACCGGATGATAAAAGGGCGTCAACATTAATATTCATTTCTAAAATAACCCTTAAATATTTGCTGTCATTACTAAAACATGCCTTTTCTAGTTCAGCGTATACAAAGCTGAAGCTTGTATTTTTATTTTTCAATGAATTTAGAAGTGTTCGCAACAGTTGTACGTCATTGTTTTCTTTTACTAAACAGAGTGGCGATAGCTTTGTTAACTTCGAGGTTTCAAACATGCAAGCGCCTTTTGAAATAAGAACTTCAATAATACGGTAGTTGTGTTTCTTACTTGCAAAATACAGTGGTGTTTCATTGTTTTTTGTCTTACAATCAATGTGAGCATCATACCCGATCAAAATATTTACAATATCTTCCTTTTCATGTATGCATGCTTCGTGAAGTGCTGAAATACCGTCGTTATTTTTCTTATTTACATCAGCCTTGTATTGAAGAAGAAGCTGTGTAATTTTGATGTTGCCATTTTTAGCTGAAACTGTTAATGGAATTAAACCTCGTTTGTTATATACATTAGGTATTGCACCACTTTTGAGAAGTTTTTCGACAATTTGTGTTTGCTCAGTGAAGCAGGCCTCGTACAGAGGCGTTAAGCCCGACGTTTATGACTATTGACGCTGACCCCAGATTGTATCAATACATTAACTACATGTTCATATCCATATTTACAGGCAATATGGAGCGGAGACATGCCAATATCGTCACATCTATTGATATCCATGCCCTTGCTTATACAAAATTCTACCATTTCTATATCTCCTTGTTCACACATTAGATGTAAAAAGTTGATTCCAAGATGTGAAATATTTAGAATATTAGCAATCAGCTCATCATTCTGCAATTCAAGTGTATGAAGAAAACGTTTTCTAAATAGTTCATTTTTCATTTGTTTACAACCAAAAATATCTAAAAAAGTTCCCTCTGTAACCTCATTTAGCATTCTGTAAAAGTATTTTTTTTCGAAAGATTCAGGAACAGCTATTCGTTGAATATCATCTGCATGTGTTAAAAATTCAAATTCAAAGCGTTCACAAAGTAACAATATATCACCGTGTTCAATAAAACATTTCATGCATTTCTTTGAAAAATACTGGCATGCAAAGTCAAATATTTTGCCATGTATGAACGAATAAATGTCATCCAGTTTTGTAATGTAGACCCCAAGTAAAATATTCAGGTGATTTTTTAACAGTGTTCTTGACGTATTTGTATTTTGCATACTTGCTTCAAAGATGTCTACAAATGCTGCCTTGTCTTTTGTGCTTAATTCATCGTCAAGTAATGTTTCGCTTAATTTACCATTAAACACAGTGACAGAAAGTAAAGCACAATAATTCATCCCAGCTGTTATTGACATCTTGTCAAATTCTCCTTCAAAATGGTTGTACGGGTTTCCTATAAAGTCGATTATATTGCTTTCTTGAAATTTAGAAACCATACAACATAATAATGGAAAACAATCATATTTTTGTATATCTTCCTCTGACATCTTTTTCGTGTATTCTTCTGGTATATATACATCAGCAATGGATCTTTTTTCTTGGACGGTCGTTGCATACTTTTCAGTGGTCATATTGAACTGACACTGGGTCAAAAGTTCTAATCTCTGTAATATAGGATGTTGAAACACCTGTAGTCTACAGGTCGCCAATATTTTGATGGGTGATATTGAAAAACAGTCTTTGATATCTGAAGCATATCGATCCCATTTTTCAATCTCAGACTGAATAACATTGTATCTCCCGCATATGTCATCAAAAATAAATAACGCTTTTCTTGTTTTAGCAGCATATGTGTTAATATCTTTAGGAGATTTAACTGGTAGTACGTCAAAACCCTCAAGTAACATGTGTAGACCTACGTGCCTTGAAGTAACTGATTTACCAATACCTGCATTTCCTGTAACTACTACTATTTTGTTTTTCTTCAAGACTTCTAAGAGATGCTTTGAACTATTTGTTTGAACGAATTTCTCATCTGAAGATTTCCAGTCAGATATTACTTTCGTGATTCTCTCTAAAAGGTATGATAAATGTTTGTTTAACATATATAAAATAACGTATTTACCTGTTTGAAAGAGCAGAACAACATAGATGAAGATGTGTATGAGATTAGAGATGAGGTTATTGGAACTAAAGACAATAGTTTTAATGATTAATGTACATATATGTTATTATAATTTATCTCCTATCTTCTTATTGATAACATTCAAAAGGACAGTAATATATAACTACAACCAAACTTAACCCTATGAAAAAAAAGAGAATAGAATGATTGCGAATGAAAAAACTATCCACCAGAGTTCTAATGACGTTGATATAAGTAATTATAGGTTACCGTACGGCCTTCACTAATGATAAAACGTATACCGTATAGTCAGCTGTAAACTGAGTGAATGGTTTAAATTAATTCTTCTCCGTAGAAGTGGTCACAGTGTATGTCGTCGAACTATGAGACTGTTGTGACGTCACATTGTATTTCCTGTTCCAGAGACAAAAGAGTGGTCATGTTGTGTGTGTGTGGTCTTACTATAGGACTACAATGTATTCGTAGTATATAAACTAATCAAAGATATTAAACTTATAATTTCATGCCACCAGATGTCCGTTTCATTTACACAATCCTCGGTATCTCACTTTATCAAAACAGTTACACGCAAAATCATTACAAAGTTGAAGATCAAGAAAATCAATGAACACCAAATCTTCTCATAAAAGTTAGGCAAAATCAGGATAACACAATCTGGATAAAAAGCCTTACTGTTTCGAATGATCTTTAAGATTTTAAGAATAGTATTATAATATTTTCATAAAATGACAGAATCAGTGGTATTTTATCACGAAGAGTATATCATTTAACCAAAGACTAAAGCGGGGTCATACAATATCCTGTTTTTGTATATGACAATCACAATAGAACTTGATGTTTATACGAATTTGAGTCTTATAAAAAAAATACCCGGTAACTACTTACCCCTGATGTTGTTTGGCACTGGATCTTGGAGTATAAGTTGACGTGTTTGCTCAAATGTTTCAACTTTCAACATCAATATTTCCACCAGTTCAGTTAGTCTCGTTAAATTTTCATTTTGGCACTTCACATCTAACAATAGCTGTTTGAAAAAAGAGCTGTCCAAACTACAGATTTTTAAATTGGCACACTTCTGTTGAATAACATTTCCGCCTAGTCTTATTGACGCCTGTATTATATAAAATGCAAATAAATATTTTCAAAACATAACATTTACGACATCTAAAGGTTCCAATTTACACACAAAAATTCAATCACGTTGCAGACAATGAATATGTCCTTTTTCTTTTTTTTATATTTAGGTAAATAAGTTTTCAAAGTTCAACTGTCATTTGAAAACAGATTTAATGTTTGGGCATATTGGTTAACCCAGCTTATGTAAGCAACCATTTGGAAATTCGATTTCAAGAACGTTATTCTTTAAGTTTTATGAAATACAAGTATATATTTACACTTTAGTAAATGAGTCAGGTTCGCAACTACACTTGCATATTTATGTTTAAACTGTAACGACATTTTAATGTGATATTTAAACAATGACTGTTTTAATAATTTTTGATTTCATAATAATATTACGTTATATGACTGATTTAAACGATATTAAATGGTGTAGAATTTCAATGAACATTAAATAAGATAAGTAAATTCAACTTAGAACAGAACTTTTCATGATTAAAATATATATTAGATCTAATACTGTGTAAAAAGTATTTTTATATCGGTATTGAGGATCTAATATAGGTGACTTTCCCTTATAAAAAGCTACTTTTTTTAATCATTTAAGGATTTAGCTGACACATTCAACCAATGTGGTATAAATGCTTATAAAAAGAAGACGACATCAAAAAGGCATTTAAAAACAAATGTTGAAGAGAACACCTTGCTAAAATTAAAAAAGATCAATTCACTAAATATTACACGAACCCAAAAAGAAAATAAGAAACGAGACTGGTGTCCCGGGAGGCTTGATCAAGTAATTTTACCCGTCATGTTGACATGTACTAATCAGATGATAAATAACAATCTTTTCCTTTCAATGGAAATTGAATTAAAAGATACGACGGACACAGTTTTGTCTGCTTCGAGGGTAATGCTAACTTCTTACCATTTTTTCTAAGTAACTCAGGCATGGAGTCTGCCGCATAAAAAAAAAACAAATGAGTGAAAGTAGAAGAGAGAGAATTTAAATGCCGACTGTCCGTTGAAAAACACATCACCAACGTAACAAATATGTTTTAATAAAAAAAAAACATCAGGCATATTAAGATGTTGCAAGTTAAAATCCGAGTGGTTTAAACCAATTTAATCTATGCCTTTCTGAAACAATTTGTTTGTATTTGCGTAGAGAACTGTTTCTTTTTATAAAATTTGTCAACTCTGTATAAGTTTGGAATGAGAACTACTTGTGTAAAGGATTCAGATTCAAATATTTCATACCATTTAAAGAAGAAAGGAAAATGTAAAGTACCTCAATTAGAATTTCATTTCTTCAATTTACTAAATTCAGTTACGCTAGATTACAAAAAGAATATATGTTATTTGTTTAGAACGAGGATTCATGGAGATATGGCAAAACCAACTGTGAAACCCCGTTTTGAAGGATACTTATTTTGTATATCTATTTATTGAGTTGTAAACACGTATTTCATTTATTCCTTATTACATGTACAAGGAAAACGATATAGTGACGTAAAAGAAATTCTTCGCAAACACATCATTAAATCGTAAACTACTTCGTCATTTGGTGTCTGTTTGAGAGTTGTCTCATTGGCAATCATACCACTTTTTCGTATTTTCATATTATAATGTGGTGTAATATTGGTATTAGTGAAATGGAGTGAATATGTATTAATGGGGTTTTCTAAAACGGATTTTTATCTTTATTTTTTTTAGAATATTTACCTCGCTTACATCCTTCCAAGCATCATTAAACATTTGATTCGTTAGTTTGCCGTCCCTTGAATGAGCAGATAGGTTTCTGTAATGTTTTATTCTTGCAAGATCGGCTCCTGGACTTGTGTCCGAAGGGGCAGGCAGTACATCAAATCCTTTGACTGGTGCAGCCAAACCAGAAATATTCCTCAGCAAACATATCATTAATGTCAAATCAAAATTAGAAGAAGTCACGGACGGCGAACCTACAAAAAAAAAGTTTTTAAATCATTTAGTATCGTTTAGATAGACCATTTTCAATTAAAAAAGGGAAACCTTTTGCTTTCAAGTTAAAAAAATATAGGACAATAAATCACAAATCTTTAAGGTCACCTGGTCCAAAGATCCATGTGAGTTATCGTTATCACTTGGCGTCCGACATCGTCGTCCATTGTCCATCTGTACATCGCAGTTAACTTCCAAAAATCTTTTAAATTACATTCCGACTTTTAATCCGAGTTATTGTCCCTGATAGATGATTCTTACACATTTTTTTTTTTTCATTTTTGTCAAAAACTTTAATAGATAGAGAGAAGCTCTTAAATTTATCAATACCAACCGACAAAGAGAGATAGATATTTACTCACATTTATGCAAAAGAGAAATTTTCCTTCATACACAATGATTTCAATCGAGTGCCATGTTATCTCGTATGCATGTATCTTCTCTTTATATTCATATTTGAATGATTCTTTCAAAATTAACAACCCAGTTGATACTTTTTGAAACATTGGTTAGATATATGATGATGGATTTTTTTTTTCTGAAGTACTGACCATTTACTTTTTTGGAAAGGGGGTTGCTTTTTTTGAATAAAATGTTTGATTCTTAATGTCTTGAAAAACAAATTTCATGCTTTGAAGTGGAATGGATTAATTTTTTAAATTCCAATGAAATTTTGTAATTTTTTTCAAAATGTTTTTATTTGTGTTGAAAACGGTTTTTGTCCCGAGATGAAAAAACTCAGCTCCTAAACAAGTTCAAAATATTACTTATCTTTATATTTTCCGCAACTGCCACGTACATTAGTTGGGGTTTCATTTAATGATGACATTAAAAAGCTACAAAATACTTATTAGTAAATAGTATATGATAATATATGCAATATATAAAAATTGCGCAACTCTCGAGCTGGGTCAAGAGCGGATGATATATGCATAAAACGCCGGTCTGTTTCTATTAAAATTGTCGCAACAATAAAATGTAATACATGTAAGAATACGAATGCTTAATCAGAATGCTTAAATCAGGAAAATGACTTGTCGAAAAATTTGCATGGTGATATCATTGGGCATATAAATATTGCCTGAAATATGTGACTGTTAAAAGTTCCACAACTATTGAACTTCAGAAATCAGAAAATTATCTAAATAAAAAAAGGAGTCCATATTTAATAATTCCAACAACAGTCTAAAGTTCAGGAATTTTTTAACAAAACATACAAGAGTTAGTGCGCGACACTGGAATGACAAATCGAAAAATTCAAAATCAAAAGGTATCGTACTCACACCAATTCTTACAAAATCGACATAAGGCTACACAAGTTATGGTACACCATGTGAAAAATGTACTATAATATGATTGTTAAAGTCTCATTACTCTGGAACAACAAAACATAATATTTTCAGTAGATATTTTGTGTCCCTCTGCTGTACTTTTTATTTTTTTGTTTATAAATATTTCCTATTAAGATAGGCTTTAAAACAGAAGGACATTTAAGTCAAATTTACAAGACTCCGATGCTATAATAAAATATATGTCCACCCACTTTTTTATATCTAGTACCGACAACCAAATCGGTCGGCGGTTATTCGGATATGATAATGATAAAGGACATTAACAGTGTTGATGAATAAATTGTGAGACCAGATGGATCACATTTGCAATCTTAAAACAAACAACAACGTTCTGTATCCATCGTTCCATAATTTGCTAATCTGATTGGAAATTGGTTACCTTTATATGTATGAACTTTTAATCTCTATCAAATAGGATGATCAGCCAACACATGACGGCAAGCAAGCGATTATTTCTTTTAATCACAATTGCTTCGTCATCATTTGTTTTTTTATTGTCTCAGTTGAACAGTTATTATATGTAGTGGTTAAAAACTTTACGATCAAATAATCTTGAAAAAGTTAAAAAAATTCAATTCTCATAAACAAATTGATGCAGTTTAATTAAATGAACATGTGGTGTATGCCCTTATATTTTTCATTTATGGGTTGTTTGCCTGTGAGAGAGCTTTCACATGTTTATCATATCTTTGTTCTTAATTGTTAATTATATATTATGGTGTTTGGATGTATAAATACTCATCCACGCCTGCTATTTATATCATTGCCCCCTGCTATGGTTTTACTAAGATTTCTTACAATCTCTGTTTTTGCCCTGTGTTTGTTATATGTCAGTATTGTAATACTTAAGTCTTTACGTAGGGCCTTTTATAACAGTTTTTGTAAGAGTACTTTTACTGCTTTGCCTAGTATTTCCTATTCCATAATTGTGATCCTTATTCAATGTAACAACCTCCGGTCTTTTTTATTTTTCCTATACCCCTATTCAATTATCATGATTTTACGTAATGGAAAGAGAATTATTAACAACACAACTTCTAGGATATCCACGTGCTTAAACAAACGTATTTGTAATGCCTGTACAGCCAGATTGTTTAACAAAAATGCACGTGGATATCCACAAATTTTACCGTGCAATGCCAAAAATTGACTAACCTGTTTTAAATTAACTTCACAAAATACTGTAAGGTCAACAGTGAACGGGAGAGCTTTTTCGCTCTCCTTTTCCTGTGACATTACCTGAAAAACTCAAAACCTTATACATGTGGTAACTTGAACCCAACCTAAGTGTGGTATTCAATAAGTGGGATAGACGGGACGAGAGTATTACAAAAGAAATCAAGAACACCTTTACCGCTTTCGTAGACCTAAAAATTCAAAAGTTTGATATATCAACATTTAGATAAGCATAATCACAATCTAAAATTTATAAAATTCCAACCACTTGAAACCGTTCAGAAACAACCAGGAGAATCACATAAGCAATTTGAAAAAAACACGTGAAGTTCGCGAATTATTTTGGATAAAAAGACTTCAAACAGCTTATCCTCTCGGTCTTAATGACAAAATATTAGGACAGGGGAACATAACTAAAACTTCAATCGATGTCATTAATATTGTCGATAAACGACTTAGAAATAAAAGGTCTCATGGCAAACGCAAGAACCGTAATCAACGTATTAAACATCGCATAAATTATACACTTGCTGATCTGTTATAAAAAATAATGGCAGACATCAAGTATTATGCAAACTGGGTTAAATACCAATAAGTTAATTATATGCTATTTTTCTGGAGTGTGATAAAATTTCTTTTTTTAGCCCAATGTATGAATACACCCGTATTATTACAGCCTTTTGTCATCATAGGCTGTTTCCTAGTTTCGATAAACCTGAAAATCATAAACGGCATTTTCTTAAATTAAAATATATAAATAGAGATATTGATTTTATTAACTTATCTAGTATATTCAATGACTCTACCATCCAAAGCCAAATACCTCCATATTTTGATAATATAGAACCTATTTTTTCGTATTCTTATAAAAAAAAAACCAGCAGAAGTTTGATTTTTAATTGTACGTCAGTTACATCAGACGTCAATATAGAAAATAATGTTCCTTCCACTTGAGACTGTGAAACATCATGTCCTTACAGGAGACCTCAACATCGTCGAAGACCGTGAGGTCATAACTTTTCTTAAGAAAGGACCAAAATATCGTCCTCCATCTCAAATAGATTGGAAACAGTGTCGTCAGGTCATTAAAGACGCCCTGTCTGTAAAAATTGGTGTATACGTGAAAAATCTGATAGAAAATCTCTAGACAGTTATTTGAAAAAAATTATGAATACTGTTGATATTCGTATATCTCATTTTGAAAACAATTCTGAAATTAGTAATAGGGTCCATGATATTCCCATTTCTAGAATAAAAAATAAACTCCAAGTACTCGCAAACCGGTTTGTGTTCGTACCGGCAGACAAAGCAGCAAATAATGTAGTGGTGGTGTGACGCATATACTACACGGAAGTTCTCCAAAACGAAATTATAAATTATTCTACATTCAGGTCCGTACGCTCCACAGAGAGTCAAATTGTAAACAAGCATATCACTGCCACTACCCAGCTTCAAGCCTCTTCCGAAATTTGAAAGTCCCTACTATGTACTTGTTACCTAAATTGCACAAAAAACCATTTAGATTCGTTTCATCTCCGCATCTAGTAAGTGTTCTTCTACCAATCTATCAGTGCTTCTAACTACCTCCCTTACTACTATCAAAGAACTTGTTATTAACTTTTGTAATAAAGCTTATGAAAATAATGGTATTAATTATTTTTGGAGTGTTAAAAATTCTTTAGAGGTTTTAGATGAAATACATGCTTTTGATGGTCCTTTTAATTCTGTTGACAGTTATGATTTTTCTTCTCTCTATACTACACTTCCACACAATCTTATCGAGAAAAAGTTTTCATATTTAATTAAATGGTCTTTTGAAAAATCTCATTGCAAATTTATTTGCTGTAACTCGTTTAAAGCCTTTTTCTGTAACGAAAAAGGAAAGTATGCTAGATACACTTACTGGAAATGTGAAGCTATGATTGAAGCTTCTTTAAATTTTCTCCTGGACAACATATATGTACGTTTCGGCGATAAAGTGTATCGACAAGTAGTAGGTATTCCTATGGGCACTAACTGCGGCCCTTTAATAGCAGATTTATTCCTGTATTGCTATGAATCTCAGTTTATGACCAAACTCAGTAAAGACACGTCATTGTTACATTTGGTTGATACATTCAACAATATCTTCCGTTATCTGGATGATATTTTTTCGTTAAATAATCCAGAGTTCTCTAAATATACTTCCGAAATTTACCTAAAAGAACTTACTGTAACTTAATCTAACATAAACAGCAGTAGTTGTCCTTTTCTAAATTTGAACATTTCAATCTCTAAAGGAATACTCCATACTAAAATTTACGACAAAAGAGACGACTTTTCATTCCCTATTGTTAATTTTCCTTTTTTAGACGGCGATGTTCCTTTGGCTCCATCATACGGTGTTTATATATCCCAACTCGTTCGTTATGCCCGTGTGTGTAGTGATGTCATAGATTTTAACGAACGTAATCAATGCATCACTGGTAAATTATTTAGTCAGGGATTTCGTTACCATAAATTACGTAAAACTTTTATTAAATTCTTTCATAGATACAAAGATTTGATTAGTAAATTTGGCTGTACCTGTAGAAAACTGATTAAAAACGGTATTTCACATCCTAAATTTTACGGTTATATTGTACTTAAAGCGCGGAAATCACTATGTGATCCGTGTAAACTCATCGAACCTTTAAACAAACTTATTAGTAAAGGTTATCTTACCAATGTTGTAATTAGATCTTTGAATATAGTTTACATTGGCACTAATATCGATTTTGTCATCAGCAAATTAAAACATAACTAAATTTGTATTATTTTCAAACGGGATGTATAAAGACACCCACGTTCATTTTGATCTGTAAAGAGGCTAACTATCCTACTGCCTGTTGATACATTTATTTTTGGCATTGCACAAGTCATGTCTTGACTGTCCATGACGTTAAAATACTAAATCCCTGGGATGTGTTTTAGTTGATTTTAGTCTCTGATGCATGATTTTTTTATTATAAATTGTTTTTGGCTTTTAACTAGCTGTCAGTAACTGTAAGTACTCTCAAATCGTACTCTCTTGTTTATTTGACCTGTTGATACCAATTGTATTATGAATTTTCACTTCTTCGTACTATGAACATCAAAATTATTTATTTTGTAAAAATAATTCCTTTCTCCATTTGAACTGTATACGTATACCTAACAACAAAGTTATTTTCATTTACCTGTTTTTAAAGTAATTGCAAATGGCTGATATTTTTGTTCAAGCATATTGTTTTTCTTAAACTGTTTAACATTTCACAGCGGTATAACATGTTACTTTAATTAATCTTCCCTTAGTTTATTTATTTTGTATTTACATTGTATCATAGATCAGATTTATTTGTTCAGTGTTTGTTCACTGGTGTTAATATGTCTTTTGATTGAGTTAAGCCATTGCAATTGATATTTTATAGTGTGTCTTTCTATGTTGTGATGTTACACTATTGTTTCAGATAAGGGTGAGGGTTTGGTACCATTAAAACGTTTAAACCCGCTGCAATTGTTTGCACCTGTCCTAAGTCAGGAATCTGATGTTCAGTAGTTGTCGTTTGTTGATGTGGTCATAAGTGTTTCTCGTTTCTCGCTTTTATATATAGATTAGACCGTTGGTTTTCCCGTTTGAATGGTTTTACACTAGTAATTTTTGGGGCCCTTTATAGCTTGCTGTTCGGTGTGAGCAAAGGTTCCGTGTTGAAGACCGTACTTTGACCTATATTGGTTTGCTTTTATACATTTTGACTTGGATGGAGAGTTGTCGCATTTGTACTCATACCACATCTTCTTATATTTATGTTTTTCTATCCTTTCAACATAGGTCTCAGCAGGCAAACACAGTGATGTTTAGAAAGAGCAGAGGTATAACGACCGTACTTTAAAATATGCATTAATTTTTAGTTCTATGCAACTAACTATTTATAGCTTGGATGTCAGTAGTAATGTTTTTGTCATTTTGAAAGTTTGAGGAGTCATATTGACCTTTGAAATAACAATAGTTTACATTAATTTAAAGTTACAATTGTATGACATAAGACGCTCATGATTTTCTTATACACAGGTGTCATTCGGTATATCGGGAAAAATGATCATGAAAGAATAAGTATTGGCGGCAAGTATTGCGATTGGATCGTGAAAGATCTGGTATAGGATAGTGAAGGAAATATTATCGAGAAGACACATACTTCGTCAGAAAATAATCTAATATCTATTAATTATAATGACAAATATTGGAAAAATAAAAATGTCTGTCAAAATGGTTCAGCATTATGATCAGTAATCAAGGTTTAGTTTAAAAGTAAACCATTTTTACAAAACTACAAAATTCAGATTGCTCCTCGAAGTTTCAAAGAAATAAAAATGTAAACAAACATGGTTTTTTTTTAATTTTTAATTCATAAACTACTTTTCTCGTAAAAATAGCGTTAAATATTACTGTTAAGAATAGTTCCTAAAGATGATTTGTTTTATTTTAATCAGAAACTTTGCAAAAATGGGGCAAATTTGTAAAATTTCGGGAAAGATTGGGTAACGCATTTTGATGATCGTGAAAAGGATAGTGAAAGATCTGTTTACGCTTATTCGTTATTGCAAAAATCCACAAAAACGATCAGATGTTTTAAGCACATGATAATTTATATTAAATTTTGTAATTAGTATAACAAAAGATGAATTCTGCTTCACCTTTGTATGTGAATAGGGCTTTGATATTTTAAAGCCATTGGATCCGATTATTTGATAATACCACACCGACTAGTTGGCTTATAACAATATAAGTCCGTCTGTCCATCCTGCATGAGTTTTATGTCGAAGGAAAAGATTTCCATTAATTTTTACTCACAGTCATATCTATAAAAAGGGAGATCCTTGTTGATTTTTGTTAAAATTGAGGTAAAAACATTGTTCAGAAAAAACCGCAGGAAAGGAACTGTCATATTCCTGACTTGGCATAGGCATTTTCCTAAAAAATGGTGGGTTAAAACTCGTTTTCTAGCTAGCTGAAACGGACACTTGTATGACAGTTGTTTCATGTTCAGTAATATTCCCAAATTGGGTAAGCAACCTAAAGAGACATATAAAAATAAGGAGATAATTGGTTGGTTAATGTGGCCATAACGAGGATCCAGCAGCCAAAAACTGTGTAAACATAAAACACAACTGAATCAAACGTTTGAAAAACACTTACAAATAAATCAAACAAAGTCGCCAACAAAAATGTTTTAGTTGTTGATAATACAGTCAGTTTAGTAAAGCATAATGACGTATACACATTCCCGATAAAATACAAAATGTGAAAATAAATACAAACAAACTATAAAAACATCATGTGTTCGAATCGCATCTACGGACTCAAACGCCAAAGTCCTAAAACCTGCAAGCTGGGTGCATATATACCGAACCACGTCAAGAGTCATACGACCAAATGGAACATAATAGTACAAAATTAAGACAAATAAAGGTAAAATTGTAAAATAGATAAAATTCGACACAGAGTCAGCATCTCGAATCTATAACTCAAGATCATCCTGTGTTATTTGTTAAGTAAACATCGAATATTCATCTATTAGGACTTGACGTTCTTTCACAAAACCTTTTTTTCTGCTTAGACACCGATGACGTTATACAAATTCTGAGGCGCAGCTGCAAGCTTATGAAAATCGTATGAGTTGAGAAATGTATACTCCATTCGCGGATGAAGCTGGTAAATTGCTGCTAAGCTGAGGAAAATTTATAATTTCAAAGTTGAAGTCATCTCGTTTGTCAAAGACTCTGGTATTGAGATGACCGCTGTAGTTATATTCGGGGTATACGTATAAAAATGAGGCTGAGGAATCTGTATATGAGGGGCGCAAGACGTTTTAGCGAAAAAAATTAAACTACTAGGGAACATTTTAGCGCAGACATAACAGCCCATTTTAGCATTATATATACAAAGATATTTACTTTCCGACAATTTATGCTCCAGGAGGTCTTATTATCTTGGATGCCTAGTTACAAGTATCAATGTCTCTGAAATAATATCTGGTTTAATTATCGGTCTATATGTATATATATATTATATTTGCCTTCGGGTTTATATGATCCGCTCATCCTATTTTGACTCCTCAAAGTTCAAGAGTCTATCCTAAATTGAGGTAAATTATGTGGCCTTCCAATAACCGTTTCGATTCCTAACATCACTGAAGAGACATTAATTGTCGAAATACGGATATGGTGTACAAAAAATCTGTGCACCTTTGTTTGCGGTATACCATCTTTTCCGCAAGTTTATTGTTTTCTGTTTGGTATTAATCTTATAGTTAAGATCCATTTATTACACCTTGTGATCCGTTTATTTGGCAATCGCCAATGGCAGTCAGCAGGATTTAAGAACATTTGTTGTTCGACCTGTTAGTCAAATGCGTTTTGTTAAAATATACTTTTTCACTTTTTTGGTCTTTTGGAAAATGTTGTTTGTGCTGTATTTAGACCCCTCTAACAAGAAATTTGTTTTGCATGCACACGTATAAAAATTGCGGTTTTTACCCAACGCAATCATAGGTTTGAACGTTGTTTTCAATTTAGACTTGTATATATATATATATATATATGGCCTTCCAAATACCGTTTCGATTCCTAACATCACTGAAGAGACATTTATATATAATTACTCTAAATATCAACACAACAATGTTAAATCTGCAAAGTTTTGTTCTTCCCTCGCCGGGATTGAATATATACTTTAAATTGAATTCTGCGTCCACACTAGTAGAAATATAAAAACTTTAATTTTATATATACATGTAATATACTTTTTCACATTTTTGGTCTTTTGGAAAATGTTGTTTGTGCTGTATTTAGACCCCTCTAACAAGAAATTTGTTTTGCATGCACAAGTATAAAAATTGCGGTTTTTATCCAACGCAATCATAGGTTTGAACATTGTTTTTAATTTAGACTTGTATATTAGAGGCGGGCGAGTAGGGGTCGTGTGTACTTTTAATTCAGTATTGATTATCGATAGTTTTCCTCTAGATAATCTTGTTTTAAGTGTAGTTGGTTGACTTCAGCAAAATCATATATAAAAGAGGGACGAAAGATACCAGAGGGACAGTCAAACTCATAGATTGAAAATAAACTGACAACGCCATGGCTAAAAATAAAAAGACAAACAGACAAATAATAGTACGGAAGACACAACATAGAAAACTAAAGACTAAGCAACACGAACCCCACCAAAAACTGGGGGTGATCTCAGGTGCTCCGGAAGGGTAAGCAGATCCTGCTCCACATGTGGCACCCGTCGTGTTTCTTATGTCATTACAAAGATTCCAGCGTAAAAGAATGAGTTTTATTCTTTTCCGGTATGTATTTATCTCAATAAATAACTCATATAACAGCAATAACATAGTTAGTATAAATTAAAAGAGTAAATTGCTGGCCTTCCGAACCCCATAGGTAACTTAATATATATATATTTGCAAGACTTTATCCTATCAATCATACTAGTTCAATAATGGATGAGAAAATGAAATATACTTATTTCATGAAATTACGGATATGTATAAGGTTGTCAACGTGGTGGGATACCGTATTTATACATCTTTAATAATTGTTATATTTTGCCAAAATACTATTAGAAATTGTAAACATTGAACTGGTTCCGCATCTTTTCTAATATGAAGCCACTTCCTGTTGAAGACCTGCGTAAGCGGGAATATTTGTAAAACGGTATTTGGTTCCTGAAAGTCTTTGAGTAAGGTTTTGGTTCAATATTCCGAAAGATGATCAAAGATTAAGAGTAGATTAATATAGAATTTGAAATGCTATCGCATAGCTTAAGGTAAAATAGCTTTACATCGAAATGCATCCTGTACCTAGATAGCTTTGTTGACTTTAAGATTTGTTTATTTTGACGTTCTGTTCAGCTTGACAGCCAGATACGATATGCCGAAGTGCTAGTGCGACGCTGTATTTATACTTGACGGTGAAATGCATGCTCGACTCACAGAACTGAAAATCTACTATAACTTTGAAATGCTAACGAAAACTCTGGGTCACTCACAAAATGACGTTATAAATCCATAAAACTGCAAAAGTTTGCCCTTATTTCCCAAAAACAAGTGACATATTAAATATGAACCTTAAAATTTCACACTCGTAGCCTTATCACCTACGTTTCTATATGACGTCAGAAAATAGTTCCTTAACGGCGCTTGACAAAAACGTATTTACTAACTAAACTAACGTAACTATATCATATTATTCAGTACCCTAAACAATAAAAGGAAGGCCAGCAAGTAATTTGATTATATCTTAACAATACTTTTGCGTATTATTGTAACTTTATAAAGAAAGTACCGTTACCCGGAAGTGACCATTCATTGGAATTGGTAACTTCTAGTACGTAAACAAGCACTTGCCACGATGGCATTTAAAGGGAAAACTACCCCAACGATGTATCAAATAACATTCAGAATGAACGAATACGTAACCACAAAATATGTTTTATAATTTACTTACCCCCTGAAAGTGTGAAATTAATGTTACCCGTGAAAATCGTGATCAAAGTGCCTGCTCACTGACAGTTGTATTTTACCGCTATAACAACTTGATAATTTGATAGATGTTATGTTATGTGTTATGATATTTGTTGAAAGTGGTACAAGTTATGAAAATATTCAATTTGATCTCCCTAATTTGAGTTTGCCAAAGCTGCATAAAAATCATCTAAGACTGTTTTTTTTTTAGGTTTACAGATATTGATCCCAATAAATTTTGAAATATTAAATGTGTTGTTTCTTTATCATTATTGGTATTAAATACCCAGCTATAACAATATATATATATGTAAGTCTAATGGTTTGCGCAACGGTATTAAAATAAGATGGTAATATACGAAGATGATGTTATAAAATCGCGTTGACAAATATTTCGGCTTAACAAATAGCCTTCGTCAGTGTCAATAATTTTAACAGTACTAATTGTATGTGTAAAATAGCTCAATAATACAGGTAAGTTTTGGTCTATTGATTTAATCCCAAATCTTGAACATCATAATATAAAACAAAACTCGATACTTAATACACGTGACTGTGTATATATACATCCCAAATTGAGTGAAAAATAAAACTGCTAGTATTTCTTATTGATGCCTATTGGATGATGTACATTTAGTTCCTTGATCCAAAAGCTTTCCCAAACATTTCGCTGGGCATCACCCCAGTGAATGTTCTGTTCAATCACTAGGATTTTCATGCGTTTAAAGTCATCAAGTTTATGACTATACTGTCTGAAATGCTGACTAACTGGGATGGCATTGAATACATCCATCCTTCTATACCATCCGAGGAAAAGAAGAAAAGAGTACGACGCTTCAAACGTAGGCCACAAAAGACTACTTAACCCTCAAATATTGTGGTCAATCTTTCCAAAACGCCAGTTGACGGAAGCTGAAACATCTCTTCTTTCGAGGGGCCTAAATTTCTGTCCTCTACCTGCCCCTATCAATGAAACTAAATTGTCGGAAAACCTTGACAATTTTGCCAGAAGTCTCCGCATTAAGGAATATTTTGCGTCGAAGGAAAATAACAACAGAAGCTCGGTTAGTGACTCAGAAATTTCAGAAGACGAGAACAACTATAAATTATTAGAAAAAAAGTACTTGGATCCCTAAACCGAGCAAAAATACCACCTTGGAATCATTAATTGACAATTTTAAGTCGGATATCATTAGAAATACCAGAGAAAACTATAAAGCTTTTGACAATCTTACCCATGAAGAACGAACTGTACTGAAAAACTTACGATCCAACAACAATATCGTCATTAAACCTTCAGACAAAGGCAGTGCAGTGGTTGTCATGGATAAATCTTCCTTTATTCAAGCTAAACGACAACTTGGCGATGCAAAGTTCTACCGAAAACTAGACTCTGATCCTACAACATCTTTTAGCAGAGAAATAACTGATAGTTTGGTAGAAATGCACAACGATTGTTTCATCGATGAAAAAACTCTTTAATATTTGAAACCAGAAAATCCAAAACTGGGCAGATTTTATCTTTTACAAAACATTCATAAGGCCAATAACCCAGGAAGACCTACTGTTTCAGCGAACGGTCATCCGACGGAAAAATCTCGGAATTCGTTGACTTCCATCTTCGTCAACATGTTGAAGACTTACCATCTCACATCAAAGACACAACCGATTATCTTAGAAAAATGCAGGCCTTAAATCCACTTCCCTCCGACACGACACTTGTCCCTATGGACGTCACCTCCCTCTACACGAATATTCCACATGCAGATGGCATTGATGTATGTAAAGAAGTTTAGGATTCCAGACCAGTAACATATCCACCTACGGAATGCCTGGTCAAAATGATCACGCTGGTACTAAAGAACAACAGCTTCAACTTTGATAGAGATCATTATCTACAAGTTAATGGAACTGCTATGGGTACCAAAATGGCTCCATCATATGCCAACATATTTATGGGCAAATTAGAAAAACAACTCCTTGAATCTTCAATCGAAAAACCGCTTTCCTTGTTTAGATTTATAGATGATGTGGATATGAAATGGAATAAAAGTGACGAGGATTTAGATACATTCATCACTCATGCCAACAACATACATCAAAATATCAAATTTACTCATGAGAGATCTAATTCCAAAATCACCTTCCTCGATACTTCTAGCTTCCTCACAGATGGCATTATATCCACAGACTTATATTCAAAGCCTACTGATACTCACCAATACCTGTCCCCTAAAAGTTGCCATTCTACTCATTGTACTAAGAGCATCCCGTACAGTCAGGCACTCAGAGTCAAGCGAATATGTTCCAACACAAAAACAACTAAAAAACGACTAAGTCAACTCGAAACCCGCTTGAAGAGAAGGGCTATAAACACAGAACTATTCAAAAAATGTTTTCAGAAAGCGGAAACTATCCGAAGGAGTAACCTGTTAGAATACAAAGTGAAAAAGAAAAAGAAAATAACTCCATGTGTTGTTATTCTCCACCCATCTCTCAAAAACAGCTTTGGTGTCATTCGTGAGCATTGAAAAACATTTGAAAAGAATTCCAAACTATCCAAGATTTTTCCCGAGCCCCCAATGATAGCTTTTAGGCAACCCAATAGTCTGCGGAACCTGCTGGTGCGGGCTGAAGTGTGTGATCCGAGAAGTACTTCTATAGAATGTCGTTCGTGTGATGAAAAACGCTGCAAATGCTGCCTACAGATGCATCACTCATCAACTTTTCACAGTAAGGCAACCGAAAATAACTTTGGGATATTTTGCAATGTGACCTGCAAAAGTATGAATGTTATTTACATTCTAAAATGTTCGGTTTGTGGCCTCCAATATGTTGGTGAGTCAAAGCAGCCTTTCCACAATGGCCTCAATGGCCATAGGATTGATATCTCTAAGAAGCCACTTCTCCCAGTTAGTCAGCATTTCAGACAGTCGGGTTATAAAGTTGATGACTTTAACCGCATGAAAATCCTTGAGATTGAACAGAAAATTCACTTTAATGATGCCCAGCGACAGGTTCGGGAAAGCTTTTGGATCAAGAAACTAAATGTACATCATCCAACCGGCATCAATAATAAATACTAGCAGTTTTATTTTTCACTCATTTTGGGATTTATATATACACAGTCACGTCTATTGAGTATCGGGTTTTGTTTTATATTATGATGTTCAAGATTTGGGATTAAATCAATAGACCAAAACTTACCTGTATCATTGAGCTATTTTACACATACAATTAGTATTGTTAAAATTATTGACACTGACGAAGGCTATTTGTTAAGCCGAAATATTTGTCAACACGATTTTATAACATCATCTTCGTATATTACCATCTTGTATTAGTACCGTTGTGCAAATCTTTAGACTTATATAATTTTTTCCTTATCTGCGCAGTATCGTCTATTCTAGACGATCCGGTATATATTAAATTTGCTGGTTGGTCCTTTTTATACACTTCTCTCTATATATATATGTTTATATATGTATATATATATAAACAAATCTAAATTGAAAACAACGTTCAAACCTATGATTGAGTTTGATAAAAACCGCAATTTTTATACGTGTGCATGCAAAACAAATTTCTTGGTAGAGGAGTCTAAATACAGCACAAACAACATTTTCCAAAAGACCAAAAAAGTGAAAAAGTATATTTTAACAAAACGCATTTGACTAACAGGTTGAACAACGGATGTTGTTAAACCCTGCTGAATGCCATTGGCGATTGCCAAACAAACGGATCACCAGATGTAACAAAAGAATTTTAACTATTGATTTAATACCAAACAGAAAACAATAAACTTGCGGAAAAGATGATATACCAATATATATATATATATACTAGAAAAACCCGCGCGAGCGCGTCTTGAAGATTACTTGAAATGTTTATGGTGATACACAGCTTGGGTTCGTGTTTCTCAAACTGTTTTTATGCAATAATGCATTCTGTTGATAGTTTTGATTAGTTTGGCGTTTCTTCTTCCATAGGAGTTTGAATGTCCAATTAGTAGCTTCTGTCTTGGTGATACACAGGTGCTCCAAGAACGGAGGAAATAACTCAGAGAAGGAGAAGAAAACCTAGAACACTGATGATCAAAGCATTTCTCAGTGGTGCTAGTTTGTAGTTTGTTTTGTTTTGTTTTTTTCTAAAGTTGCGAGTCAAGTTCTGTCTCTATGTGATACGGGTGCTCCAAGAACGGAGGAAATAACTAAGAGAAGACAACCTAGAATTCTCTGATGATTTAAAACATTTCTTCAGTGCTGCGAGTTTGTAGTTTTTTTGTTTTTTGTTTTTTGTTTTTTTTTTTTTTGAGTGGTGCCAGTTCTGTTTCTGTGTGACACGGGGTGCTCCGAGAAAGGAGGAATTTACTAAGAGAAGAAGAAAACAATCTAATGATTAAACACATTTCTTCGATTTTTTTATATTTTTTGTTGAGTGGTGCGAGTTTGATAAAGTGGTGCAAGTTGTAATAATTAGTGAAGAGTGTTTGAGTGGGGCGAGTTGCCGTAGGCCGATTTGTCATAAATTCAAGACAAATTGAATACAAAACCATTTCCGCCTGCTTACAAAACGTAGACGGTAAGAAACCAGCTACGGAACTTTATTTGGGGCTTAATTAATTAAGCTACGCTAATTAAAGCAATTACTATATGAAGTTATCAAGTACATTACATACCCCAACTATTTATTATTATATAATTCTTCAGACGATCGTCGGCTCGGAGACAAACCGGCAAAAAATTTTGGTCTCCAAATTTAACAGTATAGATAAATTTGCAGATTTAACATTGTTGTGCTGATATTTAGAGTAGTTATGAATTTAAAATGTGTTTTCAGTCGTGTATCATCTTTACTGGTGATCCAATGGATGGATCGTAGAGTTGTCACTTGTTTAGACGTACTTACAAAATAATTATTTCCGTGACTGTATCTTACGATCCTTTGCGATAGGTATTTAGCTAATCTGCAATCAATTCCATCTTCATGCTTAATATATCATGTACTGTGTTACAACTGTATATTTTACTGACGAGGAAAGGTAACACTAGGCCACCGAAAGCTGAATTATTAGTTCAGTCTAGGTGGCTGAGTGGTCTAGACCAATGGACACAGTGCAGGCGGTGTTGTTTCGATATCTCAATAGAATGAGTTCGAAAGAACAAAAAGTAGCTTCCGCAAATTTGCAGATTTAACACTGTTGTGCTGATATTTAGAGTAGGTATGAATATAAAATGTGTTTTCAGCCGTGTATCACCTTCACTGGTGATCCAATGGATGGATCTGTCGTAGAGTTGTCATTTGTTTAGACGTATTTATCAAAATAATTATTTCTGTGACTGTATCTTACGATCCTTTGCGATAGATATTTATCTTATCTGCAATCAATTCCATCTTCATTCATAATATATCATATACTGTACTACAACTCTAGATTCTACTGACTAGGAAAGGTAACACTAGGCCAACGAAAGCTGAATTATTAGTTCAGTCGATGAACACAGTGCAGGCGGTGTTGTCTCGATATCCAAATAGCATGAGTTCGAATCCCGGCGAGGGAAGAACAAAAATTTCCTTCCGCAAATTTGCATATTCAACATTGTTGTGCTGATATTTAGAGTAGTTATGAATATAAAGTGTGTTTTCAACCGTGTATCACTTTCACTGGTGATCCAATGGATGGATTTATATATATATATATATATATAGATATATCACCCAGAAAATTAAAGCATCAAGTTACGTTCTTAGTAAGTAATTACATGCTTCAACCAATTACAAGTTTATCGATTGGTAAAGGAAATGTAGTTTTTTTATCATTTTAAAGTCTCGTCACGCCTCATCTTTCATGATCAAAATGATGCGATGCCAGATCTTTCACGATCAATTTTGATCAAAAATCAACACAATATACTTTTCAAAATTAATAATAACTTTTTGAAGTAGTATCATATTTTTATTTTACTGGACTATAAATGACATACTAAAGATTAAGTTTCAAATATATCATGATATATTCGAATGTGACCATAATAGATTTTTTAGGAATGTGTGTCGCCTTTTGTGTTTTCTTTAAAAGTACTAAATATTTTAACTATGTGCACAGTATCATTAAGGAAGCTGAATCATTATTGACAGACATATTGCTTTTTTTGTTATTTGTTCCACCTTTTGAAAATACAGCAGATTTTTCAAAGTTTTTGAGGTAGAACTACACTTAATTGCATTCACGATCCAATACAAGATCTTTCATGATCCGATCGCAATGTATGACCACATTTTAGTTATTCTTTCATGATCATTTTCTCGATATACCGAATGACACCCGTGTAATACAAGATAATAATTTAAATAAATGTAAGACATAAATGTTTTTTTTTTAAAGAGCATCATGATTTAAAGCGAATTGCCTCCTTTATATCGATTATCTACAATAAACATTGATAAATTCAATAGATCATATCATACCTGTTGGAAATAAAACAGTCCATTGTGATGCATTTAAAATTCTTTGACGTTTCAGATTTTTTAAAGCCGACTTTTTGTTATGCAAAACAACACGTAGATTAGCTGGGGGAAACAATCCATCAAAATGATAACGCACAGCCTCCGGACTTATACTTTTGAGTAAGTATTCCATTCTTAGGTAGTTTGTCTCTTCTTCTGACAGAGGTGACGCCATCTAAAGTATATAAAAAATATATGATTTAAGTGTAAAGAATAAAACACAGTGATTTTGTCATTACTGGTCGCAACAAATGCTTAAAGTTATGGCAGAGGACATTTTAGCGAATTGATAAGACATTTGAGCGAAAAAAATCAGACGTTTTAGCGCCAACATATAACCCATTTTAGCACCAAGTCTTTAGTCCATTTTATCAAAACGTGAAATTCTTAATGCCCATTTTAGCGACAGGATTTAATTCCTGTTTTCCTTCTTTACTACAAGAAATAGTAGAAAAATAATATTGATATCATAAATGAAAAAACGAAATGTCTGCATGCCAATCAAAAGCAATACTGAAAGTAAATACTAATAGTAAATAAAAACAATCAGCCTATCTTTTAGTTCCGTTAGTACACTAAACTGTTACAAATCTGCTCTAGTCAAGAATACAGACAACACAATTTAAAGGTTACTTAAATGATAAATAAATTATCCATTTTATTTTGTATTACAGTTTAAGGTTGTATGGGCGTCTGTAATCTGTAATATAATTTCTACTAATGTAGGCAAACCTCTTCTGAGTAGTTTCGTATTCACAAACACTATGGATAATATATCTCTTCCATCAACATCACTGTACAATATTTTCATCGGATTCTAGTTGATAAAATCAGGTTTTAAGTCAGTAAAAGCAAATGAACTCTTTTACTATAGAATCTCAAATTTATCCAGCTAAACATGCATAAGATATCACTTAAAGTTATATTAATTCGACAGCTAGCTCATTATCACTACTAAGCTTATTTGTTATCACGACTGAGTAACTCGATATAACGACTAAGCTAATTCGTTATAAAACTTAAGTTAATCTTGAGTTAACTACGTCGTGATAATGAGCGTAAGCTGAGTCGTGATAACGACTAAATTAAGCCGTTATAACGAGTAACTTTTTCGTGATAACGATTTAGCTTGGTCGTTATTAAGATTTAGCTAAGTTGTTATAACGAGATACTTTTAAAATTGAGAATTGAAATGGGAATATGTCAAAGAGACAACAACCCGACCAAAGAGCAGAAAACATTAGTCGTTATAACAAATTGCTAAGTAGTGATACCGATTTAAATTAAACATTCTGACACTAACCGGCTTCCGCAATAAAGTGGGTCGACATGATGAAAGGGTATAATCATTAGAGTGCATATGCGATCAAAAAGTTTATTTAGCGAAGAATTTGTCTTACAACTCAGGGATGGATAGCGATGTTTTTGTTACTGACAACATGGAAAATGTATACCTAAATACATGCTTTCATTCTGCTGATGATTTATAAGTTTTAAAATTGACATTTGATCATGAAAGTACTTTCATTAGTGGAATATCTTTAATTTTTGAATTTGGAAGTATAAAAAAGAAATATGAATAATATTAAAAAACAAATTTATGGGATTCAAAAATCTACATTTCTGATATAATTGAGATTTGAAGTGAAAGGCTTAACATTCTCTGTTTTATTTTTATCAAAAAGAAGGGAAACTATTGAAATTATGTTTTGTTTTGATAATTATTTTCAAGGAATAACAATTTTATTGAACATAGGTCTTTCGTTATAATTCATGCTAGTATTAATTGATTCATTTACTTCTTTAAAATAAACTGTTACCGTACTGAAAGTCCACATTAGCTTAAGTAAAAGGATTATACATATATTTACAATTAAAAGATGTATATTTGATATTAACTGTTTTATTCAAGTTATACTCCTTTGCTAATATTGTGATTATTGTAACCTTTGAATTGACAGGTAGGAGACCAATCAATGTCTGTTTTTATTTCAATTACCTATTGTGTGTAGCTGTACATAAGGCTATATGATAAAAGATAAAAGAAAATTTATCTAATTAGCCCACATAAAAATTGTGACAAATATGTTGTTTAAAATAAACAAATGTTGGTATCTATAATTACATGTAAAATGCAATGATTTTTAATTCTGATATTTTGGTAAGGATTTTTAAACAATACTATCACTGGTAATTGAAATACATATATACAACAACCAAGCTTCTTTAGAAATTTTTATTCAATCGAAGTCAAAATATTTCAGAGATTAATAATGGTAAAGTGTAATGGGCCATAACCAGTGACAAAATGTTCATGTAAATATGTTGTGAATCTTTGTGGTATATTAAATTTATGAAGGTATTATTTAATAACATATCAAAAAGTCAAATAACAAAATACCAAACTCCAAGGAAAATTCAAAATGGCATAATCAAAAGCTCGAAGACATAAAACGAATGGATAACAACTGTTATATTCCTGACTTGGTACAGACATTTCCTTATATAGAAAATTTCATCAAATAAAATCCTTTCGCAAAACGTTCTACAGTTATAACATTTATGTATTAACATCATTCAAATGCAATCATCGTTACTTACCAATGTTATCATTAATTTAATTAGTTACTTAGAGAAATGATGTAATCAATAATTTAATTTTATCGTACAATTGACAAAGTAATTGTAATTTAAATCGATGCGAACGTTGAAGTTGACCGCCAGAGTTCGAACCCCTCTTAGGGAACAATGAAAAATTGCAAATGCAAAAATTCTGTTATAAAATTATTGGGGCAGCAAACTAGGATTAACTGGTGTATGAATGCTAATTCTGCGTTGACAAATTTTTCCTCATATGTAAGTCCGTCTCTTTTTCTTTTCATCTGTCTGTCAAAATACACTGTAGACGTCAGAATATCGCTCGATGATCTCGTGCTCACCCCGAGTGCGGTTGATCGCGGGATCAACTTTACAATTTGTATGTTATGCTCTGAGTTTTGTACAGTTTTTGGTCCGCTTTGATTTTATATGCTCTACAACGTTTTTTTGAAGGTTTTGGTTTTCAAAAATTTTGGCCTCGAGTATTACTGAAATTAAAATTTGATATGGTTTTGTATAGATTTTGGTCCGCTACGAGGCCAAAATATTCAAAAACCAAACCCTTAAAAATTAAGCATTAAATTTGTCAAGCAAGCGGCTTTTGATAGTAAGAGCAATGACTGGTCGACTCTTTGTATGTGTCGGGGAGAGTGACATGTCTTCTTGTAGACTGTTACATTGTAAACTATTACGTTAAAATTTTGACTCAGTGTGTCGATTGGTCTAGGACAAACCATGATTGCATTACTATGTTTTATTCCTAGTATGCATGTTATATTTGATACTTGGCGATAAACAGCAACCCATTAAATCAATGCACTTCCCCTTTCGTATACATGTATTTGATTTGACCTTTTTATTCGGGTGCCACTGATGAATCTTATGTAATCGAAACGGCCGTCTGGCGCGCTACAGTATAAACATGATATTTTTAATGGGTTCTTGATTTACTTCGCTAGAATGAATTTTGTAAAATTTTACATGTCATTATGAACATTAACATTACCGTATATATATTTTGCCTCATAAATTCGATTGAAAGGAATAGACATTATCTATCTGTTCATCGGGAGTCGTTGTAGTACATATTATCTTTAGGGATTTTAAGGACAAACACAACAAAAAAGAGAGAAAAAAGTCCTGTTAGAATGGTTTTTATCAATATCTTAAGTATAATATAAAACAAGTGATTCAGAATGAGAAAACTTCCTGTTAAGAAAAAGTGTTTAAAACCGATATTTAAAATATCTCCTTCCTTTCTTTTGTTCATAATAAAATAAACAGATGATACAAAAGCGTGATACACTTGTTTACAATAAATACTAGAGAAAATTAAATTACAATAATTAGCTTTTACAGTTATCGCTTGGCGGCAAAAGGAAAATAACTTTAGTTGAGAATTTTGTGTTACCAGCGACAAACAAATTGCATATTCTATCAAAATATTTATTTAGCGAAGAATTTGTCATATGAATCAAGGAATGATAGCGATGTTTGTGTTATAGGTAGCAAAAAAAGGCATACCTAAATTAAAGTTCCATGCTGATCACCTACATCAAAAGCAGATATGATTCTTTGAACGGGTTGTGTAGAGCTTTGGGACCGCTTCGATTTTATATGCTTTGCAACTTTTTTTTTTGAAGGTTTTGGTTTTAAAATATTTTGGCCTCGAGCATCACTGAAGAGACATTATTTGTCGAAATGAGCATTTGGTGCAATGAAAATCGATGCTAACGTTGATGTTGACCGCCAGAGTTCGAACTCCGCTTAGGGAACAATGAAAATTGCAAATGCAAAAATTTTGTTATAAAATTTTTGGGGCAGAAAACTAGGATCAACTAGTGTATGAAAGTTAATTCTGCGTTGACAAATTTTTCCTCATATGTAAGTCCGTCCTTTTTTTCTTTTCATCTGTCTGTCAATCTACACTGCAGACGTCAGAATATCGCTCGGTGGTCTCGAGCTCACCTCGAATGCGGAGATCGTATGGTCGACTTTAAAATTGGTATGTTCTGCTTCTCCGCCAAGCAAGCGGCATTAAATATATATATATATATATATAAGTGAGAGCAATGACTGGTCGACTCTTTGTCAGAAGTATGTGTCGGCGATAGTGACATGTCTTCTTGTGAACTGTTACCTTGTAAACTAGCACGTTTGACTCAGTGTGTCGGTCGGTATAGGACAAACGGATTACATTAATATGTTTTAGTCATGGTATGCATTTAATATTTGATACTGGACAATAAACACGACCCATCCTTTAAATGCACTTTAACTTCATTTACATGTATTTGATTTGACCTTCCAACTCTTTTAGTCGGGTGTCACTGATGGGTCTTATATAATCGAAACGCTCGTCTGGCGCACTACAGTATAAGTAGGATATTTTTAATGGTTTTTGTTTAACTTCGCTAGAATAATTTTGATGCAAATTTGTAAAATTTTACATGTCATTTAAAAATGTAAATTAACAAATAAAATTTTTGCCTCATAAGCTGTATTAAAAAGAATAGACATTATCTATCTTTACATTGAGAGTTGTTGTAGCACACAGTATCTTAAGAGATTTAAAAGAAATTGTTCAAAGACAAATAAAACTAAAAGAGAAAAAAAACAAAACACGTCCTTGTAGAATGATTTCATCTTTATGTATCTTACAACTCAGTGTGTCGGTCGGTTTAGGACAAACAGATTTCATCAACATGTTCTAGTCCTGGTATGCATGTACAGTAATATCTAATACAGGGAGCTTATTCAGAAAGCATCTGTTAACTAACGGACCCGTTAACTTAACGGAGACGTTAACGGGTATGTCCGTTAAAATTTAACGTGGTATTCACAAACGTTTCCGTAAACATTGCGATAACGGGTGCGCTATTAACGGGTGTGTTAGTATGCAAATTAGACGTAATTAATATGTCGGGTGTTTTTATTGGTTTATAAATCGACTCGACACTACAATTCATTCTCAATTTTATTTTATTATAATAATAATAATGTTAAACTTTTTTGCAGTAGTTGTGCAATCTAGACAATATGCTGCAATACGTCGAAAAACAAAAAATCAATCAAGACTGCATCTTGTTCAACAATAATCAAAAACAAACTTTTTTTCTAGATTATGAGTATTTTAGAATCAATGTCGTTTTTAATTTAATTTTTTTTTTTTCAAAATAAACTTTTAATTTTTCACGCTCCTCCAAGAAATTAAATCCAAAGAATGAAGGATGTCTTCAAAGATTTCACTCAATTTATGGGTTCTGGGGAAGAGGCATAGGAGTTTTAGCGATATAAATATTCGTTTTCACCTGTGCTAAATTGGTTTATAATTTCTAATTTTGTATATAACTATTTTCCTGCCTTTTTTAGCAGAATATTTATTTTCACCCTATCTAATTATAAGGCAAGATTGTATTTTTTTAGTTTTTACTAGGCCAGCTGATATATTTCCAAGATCCTCATGTCTGCACATCCCCCTTCCCCCATCTTCGCTATCCAAGGGTTACGTACGATCCACTCCCCACGTGGAAAGGAAGGGAGTGGATCGTAACCCTTGGCTGGCGAAGATGCCTTTCCCCCTAAAAATTGAATGAACGTTCTCGTCTGGAATGTACTAATAATTATGACCTAAGGAAAAATATAAAATTTCCAAAACCTACGACATAATTTACGATTATAACAGGGGTCGATTCGTAAACTACACTGAGGGCTAATGCACAAGGGCGATCAACAAGGAGTACAAATATGGATGTTGAAGGGCATTAGGTTGACTTCAAAACTTATCCACTGGGGGTATCCAGGTGTATTTAATCAATCCCAGTGTCTCTCTGATGGGTATGGCTCCGCTACACATATAGGTCCACGTTTGGCTTAGTTTAAATGGATATATACGTACACACAATGTCCTGTAAAAATTTTGACAGCAAACCTGATGGTTCGTGTATGGAAAGTGTCATGCTCTATGCAAGTTAAAATAGCCTTTTAACAAATCTTTATGATAAGGTATTCACAGTTATCTTATTGCAAGCCGAAATGTGTTCCCCTTTCCAACATGTTAACATATCCATGTGTGCCACTGGAAGTGAAGCAAACAACAAGCTCATTCCTACATCGGTGAAGATAATAAAAAAAATGTATGTACAAATTAAATTCTCAACTCCAAATATAAACGTGACTTGTGATTTTTCAAGTTGTAATCTTTCATTGGTACAAACAATCACGATATATCTAGAATCTAAGCACTAGGACTATATGGATCCTCGAAGGTGCACCGGTATATATAGATAATCCCTGAGTCTCTGTATTAGGGCTATAACAGAAATTGGATATGCCGAGGAGATGCTAAGATATTCACAGAATGTGTCCAGAAGAGCCCATCGACTAATATTTTTATTTTTGCGAATTATGGTGTAAGAAAACAAAGATTGTACTTATGTTATTTTAGTTGTTGTCCGTCAGGCGTCTCAGATTTGTCTTTTACCGACAGAACCCATTGTTTTGGAAATTGGATTCCTATAATTTTACAATATAATATCTAAACTTCACCAAAGGTGTTGGAAATCAGAACTAGACGAATGAACGAATTTGCAGAAAATAAGGACTGTGGCCCACTATCTGTATTTGAGATTTCTGAATATCTAAGTATTCATGAAAAGCAACTCTCTTATGGAGTTATGACCAATTATATCTTTAAATTATTCGTCAATAAAAAAATCAAAGTACTGAAGTACTGAACATCGGATGACCGCAAGTTCATGTAGATGGTCACAAACACCTGTCTCAAAAAAAATATCACATCTCTATAAAATTGAGAATGGAAATGCGGAATGTGTCAAAGAGACAACAACCCGACCACAGAACAGACAACAACAGAAGGTCACCAATAGGTCTTCAATGCAGCGAGAAATTCCCGCACCCGGAGGCGTCCTTAAGCTGGCCCCTAAACAAATATATATACTAGTTCAGTGATAATGGACGTCATACTAAACTCCAAATTATACACAAGAAACTAAAAGTAAAAATAATACAAGACTAACAAAGGCCAGAGGCTCCTGACTTGGGACAGGCGCAAAAATGCGGCGGGGTTAAACATGTTTATGAGATCTCAACCCTCCCCCTATACCTCTAGCCAATGTAGAAAAGTAAACACATAACAATACGCACATTAAAAGTCAGTTAAAGAGAAGTCCGAGTCCGATGTCAGAAGATGTAACAAAAGAAAATAAACAAAATGACAATAATACATAAATAACAACAGACTACTAGCAGTTACCTGACATGCCAGCTCCAGACCTCAATTAAACTGATTGAAAGATTATGTCTTCATCATATGAATATCAGGCACAATCCCTCCCGTTAGGGGTTTAGTATCATACCATCATAAAATATATGAGAAGAGCATAACCCGTGTCATGCCAACAACTGGTTTTTAAATAAATGTGTTTAGTTCCGATGCAAAGACCCTATAAGTGAATCAATATTAAAGCCAAAATATGCAATCTTTAATGACCTGACAACAGTATCGTAACTATATCCCTTCTTAATAAGTCTATTTAAAGGTTTTGTTAGCTTCTGAGGTGAATACTGACATTTTTGTGCTTTATAAAGAATATAACCATAAAAGATTGGATGTGTATAAGAAGTCTGCATGTTGAGCTATATTTACGAATGATGTCCTTGTACCGATGATAAAATTTATCTATAGCCACTGGAAAATGATCAGCCCCGGGGTATATTGGTGAGGAAATTGATTCTGAACGAACATGGCTGCATATTTATACACCCCGAACAATAAAACGGGCGCTCCACATTAGCAATGGTTTTACTTCCGGTCGCAAAAAGACCAAAAGTAAACATATTTCTAGTCTATTATCACAATCTCTTTTAGGGTGAAGAGAATATAAAGAACATTCTCTCGTCGTAAAGGAAGTCCAGACCGCAATATACTCCCGAAAACGGTCAACACTGAATAGTAGAATAATATTTGCAATGAAAAGAATCTGATTTTATCCAAGCATGTTTGTTTCCATTTATCTACCATAAACTTGGAGTGAAAGATCAAATTGTCCGTAGTAGAATTGAACAATCAATACTCACTTTTTTTTTATTGGACACTTTATCATAATTTTCGTTTTACCATAAAATCAAAATATTGTATTTTTTAATTTATTTTTATATAAAAACCTACAAAACTATGTCAATAAAGAATAATCTCTTTTATTCGATAACAGAATTAGAGTTAAAAGTCATTTTATTAATGATTAGAAATATAAAAAAAAAAAACGGAAACAACTTGGACCTACGACTGTTTAAAATTTAATTGGCTCTCACTGAATCGCAAAAATCGCAAAAATAAAACCTCGCATTTTTGATTTCTGAATTTAAAGTTCGGGAGCTATTTCGAAGGTTTTCTAAACAAAATTACAAATGAAATGATAACAATTTCTGCTTTGACAACAACGTTAGTTTGAAAGTGAAAATATTTTGCCATTTGATTAAACATTTTAAAATTTGGCCTTTTTTTCTGTTTGTACTTTTCTCTTGATTGCTTTTATATTTTACTCAAGTCAATATTTTTGTTGCTAATAAGCCCTATCCTTGAAGTTACTTTGAATGTGACAAGAAAAATAAATGACAGTAAAATGAAATCTAATTTATATGTACAAAATGAGTACAACTATAGATACGCATAATAACTAAACCAATTTCAATCTTCCATAACCCGAATGATCACTTAGATGACTGTTGAAACACATATGTGTGTGAGTGTGTCTGTTATTTTACTATGAATATAATCTTAGCTAGTCGATTATCAATAGGCCCTTTGTACATTTACTTATTACATAACTTATCATTGAATTACGCTTGATACATAACGACGACAGAAATTAAATATGTTTGGTCAAAAATTACATCTCATTTGAAGATGTACATGACCGATTATAATTTTTGCCTAATAAATTGTATTGAGAAGAATAGACATTATCTATCTTTTCATCGGGAGTCGTTGAACCCTACATCATCTTTAGAGATTTAAAGGACAAACACAACAGAAAGAGAGAGAGAAAAAAACGTCCTGTTAGAATGGTTTTTATCAATATCTCAAGTAAAATGTTAAACAAGTGGTTCAGAATGAGAGAAACTTCCTGTTTAAAAAAAATTGTTTAAAACACTTTTAAAAATATCTCCTTCCTTTCTTTTGTTCATAATAAACAGGTGATACAAAAGCGTAATACACTTGTTTACAATACATTATAGAGAAAATTAAATTACAACATTCGTGAAACTTAGCTATGAAACGGGGGAAATGCGGCAATGAGACGGCCACGAAACAATAAAAAGCCCAAAATACTTCTAGTAGGTAACATACAGTCTTCTATACAATATGGCAAACCCTAATTCAGCCTTGAATCGTGTTGATTAACTAAAATGATACAATTAAAACAAACGAAACTTTTTGAACATTATTTTAAAAGTTTTTAAAATGCTGTTGTGCTAATAATGTAATATCGGACTACTTTATACAGAAAATTTGCTATAAAAAAATCTTATCATGACGTCAAAGAGAAATCTAACCATTCGGGATCAGCCAAGCAACCAGGTTAGACAAATTTACAACGTTTTACCACTATGGATGCCCTTTCGTTATAGAGAATAAATAATTGATTATAATATTGGTTTAGATTCCACAAGGAAATATCCAACTGTACAAAATCAGGTGAGTTTATGAAAAGAAGACTAGTAAATACCCAACTTGAATATCATTTTCAATTATAAGTTAGATTTGTTTAAAAAAAAATATTCAAAACATTCCAAACAGCTTATTCCGTTTACACACTGGTTTATGAACGCAGTCTTTTACTGGTGGATTAAAAAACTGTTATTTTATGTTTTTATTTTTTTTAGATGTAATATATTGATCATTTGTTTATAAAGATGGTGCCTGTGTAAATAATTTTTCTCTCACCACACTCTTTAGACTTACTTGGATTTCGGTAAAAAGTAATATGCAAAAATGTGGCAATGTTTTCAGAAAATATAGATATACAGGTATAGCTTTTTCACATACGATTTCCATACAATGCATTGAAGAATCATTACTTTTCAGTGAACAACACAAAGTAATGAAGGATGTATTTTAGTAGACTAACTTGTACTGAACGAGTGTGGAACATTCTGAAGTTGCATACCAAGTGAAGACGTTGAATAAACAATAAAAAAAATTACTTCGACTTGACCATGTCAGCCTTCCCTATCGTGATAGTTTAGTCTTACCTTTTTTGTAATGTTACAATTTCTTAGCTGCAGTACTTTTCTTTTCACTTCTCAAGTATATTTCTTTCCTTTGCAACTACGACCCGTCTTGCGTATTGTCAACTGAAAGTATGAATAGTTTTAAAACTTTTCACTTTAACAAGTAATTTTTTTTTATTGATCTGAAAGATACTATTGAATTTCAAATAAACTATTTAAAAGAACGTCATCTTAACAATATATTGCGTGTTAAACTTTCATAAATTCAATTGATATGTGACATTATTCCTTTGCAGATTGTCACGATTTTATGGTTTTGTTTTCGCTGACTGACAGTGCATCAATAAAATCATCATATTTTGACAATTTGTATAGTTATCAGGTGGTAATGTCACGTACAGTAAGAATTTTTGAGTGGACACAAACACAAAAAGTTTTGATTATTTCTTTGTTTTATATGATTTTTGTTTTTACATTTGTTTGTTTCAGATATGTTTCAAATTTGTTTTTCAGCTCAAGTCAAAAACAAGTAACACCTTAATGTTTAAATTCATCTACCTTTTATGAAACTTTAAAGGATTCAACTTTAAAGGTAGATATACTACAAAGAGGGATAAAGTCAAGCTCAAACTTATAGTCATTTGTTTTTTTAAGGATCAAGTTAAACATTATGTGATAAATAAAGACAAACAAAACTCTTGAAGATTCTGTCGGTCCAATTCGTCTTCACATTCCTTTCTTGAAAGGTGTGTGTGTGTTTTGAATTTTGATTGTGTTTCTATCTGTTTTCTTTGTTACTCGACAGAACATAAGGAATATCTTTTTAATAAAACTGAGAATGGAAATGGGGAATGTGTCAAAGAGACAACAACCCGACCAAACAGCAGAAAACAGCCGAATACCACCAATGGGTCTTCAACACAGCGAGAAAATCCCGCATCCGGAGGCGGGTTCAGCTGGCCTCTAAACAAAAATGTGTACTAGTTCAGTGAAAATGAACGTCATACTAAACTCTAGAACATATAAATGAACTAAAATTAAAAAAACATACAAGACTTACAAAGGCGAGAGGCTCCTGACTTGGGACAGGCGCAAACATGCGGCGGGGTTAAACATGTTTAGTGAGATCTCAACCCTCCCTATACCTCTAGCCAATGTAGAAAAAACAAACACACAGCAATACGCACAGTAAAACTCAATTTAAAAGAAGTCCGAGTCCGATGTCAGAATAGGTAACAAAAGAAACTAGGCTAAATGACAATGATACATACATTAACAAAGGACTTCTAGCAGTTACTGACATGCCAGATCCAGACCTCAATTAAACTGATTGAAAGATTATGTTTTTCATTACCTATTTGATACTTTATTTCGTAAGCAGGAAATAACTCAATCAAGATTATCATGGCGTGGACACAGCAAGACTAATTGGTGTCTACATTAAGTATGTTTGTGACGTCACAATAACGACTGTCAAACGTTTAATAGAAATTGTCGATATGTTCCAAATCTATTTTTATACTCAACTTAAAATTTCTACCATCGTGACATTTTGAAATTATATAATTTTGCACTAGATTACGGCGTTTTAACTTAAAATTATTGCTTCTTCTTGCTGTTTAGCGGCAACAAAAACTACCTTATTATTATGCCGACAGTTCAAATCCGATATACAGGTGCTCCTTAAAGTACATTACATTTTTTTTTAATTTTTAAGCCGTGCTTTGCAGCATTCAAGACGCATAGCGGTGATTGTGGCCAGTAGTAAGGCGTTCCATTCATGGTTGGATTTAGGGTAGGGAACTTGCTCGTATCCTTTGTTTGTTAAAATTGTCCTAGATTTTGCCGCTTTACTAACAAGTCCATTTGTGTTTTATACACATCTTTGTTGTTGACCTTCTCTCTTCTAACTGAAGCCACTCTAGTTGATTTATCATGCCGGCTATTGATGATGCACTATGGTATTTATTCATGACATACCTATCCGCCCTTGCGCTGTACCATCTCAATTTTATCTTCTTTTTGTTTTGTTGATTTAGGCCCCATACTGCACTTGCATATTCTAATGATGGTTTTTCTAATGATTTGAAGGCATTTTATTTGAGCTGTTTGTTGTTGATATTTAAATTTCTTATTAGGCTAATGTCTGAAGGATTTATAATGTCTTTTTGTATTTTTGAATTAAAGAAGACGAACAAGATGCCTTATGATACCTTTTCCGTTACAGCTTTAATCATCGTATCGCTGTTCTAGTAAGTATATATATATCTATCATATTTACTTTTTTCATTACTGGAGACGGGTTTTGTACTTCGTGCCAGTCGTATGAATCAAACCATTTAAAACTGATTTTTACGATTGTTCATATGTTCTGCTGTTACATCACTCTCCGAGGTTAGAGGAAGGGCGGAGCGATCTCAAGCATGTTTATCCCCGCCACGTTCTATATGTCTCGAGCCTGTTATTCGGGGGTAGTATTGGATACTGTTTGTCGTATTTGTATTTCGCTTATTGCTTTATCATAAATAAGGCCCATTGGTTTTTCTTGTTTGAATGTTTTACATTTTGTCATTTCTGGGACTTTTCTTGATTATTATATTCTTTTGTTGTTTTTTTTTTTTTTTTTTTTTGGTAAGGTTTTGTTTTTCAAATATTTTGGCCTGGAGCATTACTGAAGAGACGTTAATTGTTAAAATGATCTTCTGGTGTATATATCTAGTAAATTATGTTATGAGATTGTAATTATTATAAGTAATTGTCTTGGCCTAATTTATTTTGTGTGGCCTTAAGAGATACATAATTGGGGTGTTTACTATTTATAGTTGTTTACAAAATAATGTTATAATTGTGCAGTTTAGAAATCACTGGAACAATCATAGATACTGATGAAATTATTAGAACTTTCTATTTGGCTTACATAATAATTCCGAAATTATCATAATCTACGATGCGTAATCTAAACTTCTACAGTATTCTAGAAGTTTCCCTTCTACAGTTTTCTAGGAGTTTCTCTTCTTCAATGTTTTAGAAGTTTCCGTGAAAACTATTTATACAGACACCGAAATTAGACAGACAGACAGACATTAATATACTTTTATTCTAAGAAGTTCTCTGGAGTTGTTGGATTGACACTTTTATTTACGAACGACACCATACTAGTTTGTGAACTTATTGGCCATATATATTCCATTGGATTCCGTACAGTTAAGAGAAGAATTCCGGATAAAAAAAAAAGACAAAGGATCGGACACATAATTAACAGTTAAGTTGACATTTCTATTTGTATAATATTTTTTGTAAAATTGTATAATAAATCTTGTGAAATTTATAATTAATTTTTTGTCTTTTGTTGGCTACAGTTTAAAGGTGATTTCTGGCCGTAACAATTATTACTATTTATGTGATTATGACTTACATATACCCGCTCAGCATACTGCTACATTATATGCCGTTCGAAACTTTCGGTTTGCCCTCTTTCAAAAATATGCACGGTGCAATGGATGTTTTAACGCGGTCAGCTTTCCTAAATTTTGTGAAAATTTGACAAACTTACTTTTTTTACTCTTATAGAGTAAAAGGATTTCATAGAACATATGAATCTTTTAAACAGAACAGAGTACATCAATTCCTATTCAAAGTTTACCAAGAGATAATTTGCGTTAATTTAGAACAAATGGCTTTAAAAAAAATCCTTTACGAAAGATAATTTTGACCCTCGGATTTTTTTGCTCTGAGACAGTTCATTATTACATCAAAATTAGATATGAATCTTTGACCGGGTTTTGTAGACGCTTTGGGTCCCCTTCGATTTTAAATGCTCTGCAACGTATCTTTTTTTTTTTTTTTGTAAAGTTTTTGACTTGCATTATGCCCACCAGCACACTACTACTTTATATGCGGTTCGAAGGCTTATCACATGCAATTTTGGTTTGCCCTCTTTATTAAAAGCACTTTGTTACCAACTTTAGATTAAACCGATTGTTTTGGAGGTTGGTCACAATGCAAAGCGGTGGTAAAAGAGAGACGAAAGATACCAAAGCGACATTCAAACTCATAAGTCGAAAATAAACTGACAACGCCATGGCCAAAAAAGAAAAAGACCAACAGACAAACAATAGTACACAAAACACAACATAGAAAACTAAAGACTGAGCAACACGAACCCTACCAAAAACAGGGGGTGATCTCAGGTGGTAACATTGATGTGCAAGCATTCTGTTATAAAATTGTTGGAGCAGCAAATTAGGATCAACTAGTTTATGAAAGTTAATTGCGCGTCGGCACATTTTTCTGAAATATCGGTCCGTCGGTTTTTTCTTCCAGCTGTTTGTCAATGCATTGTAGACACTCCAACGTCAGTAATTCGCCCGCTGGTCGCCTTGTATGTTCTGCTTCTCCGCTAAGCAAGCGGCTTTAAGAGTAACAACAATGACTGGTCGGCTCTATGTCAGTAGTGTGTGTCAGGTAAAGAGTTACGTGTCTTCCTTTGGGCTTTTACCTTGTGAGGTAGCATGTTAAAATTTTGACTTAGTGTGTCGGTCTAGAACAAACAGATTTCTAGTACATCAACATATTCTAGTCCTGATATGCAGATGACATTTGATACTGGACGATAAAAACGAATCCATCCCATCAACCCATCAATGCACTCGAGTCAACTTCGTATACATATTTTTTTATTTAGACTCCCACTTTTTTTTTATTCGGGTGCCACTGGTGAGTTTTATGTAAGCGAAACTCCAATCTAGCGTACTACATTATAAGCATTGCATCTTTGATGAGTTCTTGCTTAACTTATATAGGATGATTTGATGCCTTTTTGTAAAACTTCACATGTCATTTGAAGATGAACATGACCGATTATAGTTTTTGCCTATAAATTGCATTGAAAAGAATAGACATTATCTATCTTTTCTTCGGGAGTCGTTGTAGCACGCATCATCTTTACAGATTGAAAGGACAAATACAACAACAAAAAAGAGGGGGAAAAACGTCCTGGTAAAATGGTTTTTATCAATGTCTTAAGTGTAATGTAAAACAAGTGGTTCAGAAAGAGAAAAACTTCCTGTTAAAAAAGGTGTTTGAAACCGATATTCATATATCTTCTTCCTTTCTTTTGTTTATAATAAAAACAAACAGATGGTACAAATGTGTGATACACATGTTTACAACACATACTAGAGAAAATAAAATTACTACATTCGTGAAACTTAACTGTGGAATAAGACCGAAATTAGACTGCAATGAAACGATAAAAACTCCAAAATACTTTTAGAAGGTAACATACAGTCTTCAACAATTGACATGTGCTTATACAATATGTCAAAGTATAAATTGGCCCGGAATCTTGTGAATTAACTTAAATGAAACAATTAAAGATTTAAAGATGCTAGTGTGCTAAGAATGGAATGTCGGATTACTTTTTACCGAACATCTGCTATAAAAATAATATCATGACATCAAAAAGAAATCTAACATGTTAGCAAATTTACAACGTTTTACCACTATAAATGCTCCTTCGTTAGAGAGAAAAAAATAAAAAATTAAAATATTGGTTTCGATTCTACAAGGAAATCTTCAACTATACAAAATTGGAAAGTTTGTGAAAAGGGACTAGGCCTAGGAATGACCAACTTAAATATCATTTTCAATTAGGGGCTATAATGGCCTAAACTGGCCCCAGATTTACAAAATAATAAATATGTAAATCAAGCAGAATTTTCTCCATAAATTATTCTTATCGAAGGTCGGTGGTTTTCTCCGGCCACTCCGGCTTCCTCCACCAATAAAAACTGGCCGCCACGAAATAGCCCAAAAGCGGTGCTTAAAAGTGGCGTTAAAACACCAAAAATCAACTCAATCAAATCTCCATAAATTATTAGAATATGAGTCAATGATCTAAAAAAAAAACTGTTTTTATCTAACAAAAAAAGGTTTAATGACGTAACAATGGTATGTGCAAATGACGTCATAATCGGGAAAATACGCAAAAATACAGAAATTGGGATGGTTTTCCTACATTTTGAACACCGCACTATGCTTGCACCAATTAGAAATTTTAACATTTTGACAAGTTCATACAAATTTAACTTCAGATAAAAAATCTTTTAGGTGCAAGGTTGGTGCGATAGTTTATTTTATATTTTTTTCATAGCCAAGCAGAGCAATAAAAAGCTGAAATTTTCCTGTAAAATGAGACCTATTCTTTTAACAAAGTTTAATTTATACATTCTTATGCCTACATGAATTTTACTTTTTCGCTTATGAATCAGTAACATGTATTTCTATTATTATTTTCTTAAGAATACCTAGTTTTACTTTTAAAAAATCGAAAAGCAATGAACTACATATTGTAAGGGAGTCAACGATAACTTTGAGGAATTTTTTTTCTTCTTAGATATGAAATTTTAGATAGACATACAATATAACAAAATCTTGTCATTTCTTATGTTTCTGCTTATCTCAATTCAAAATTTGGTATACGAAATGGGACAATCTTCCCTGGTATTTAGGGTCGGATCCATGATTTATGAAAGAAGTGGTGTGCAATTCCAGAAAACAAAATATACCGTAAAAAGATTTTAAAGATTTGATGCTTAAGTTTACATAATTGGTTTTGCACATCAGATTTATTTTGAAAATGATGCCACCCTTATTCGAATTTGATATGTCTTTGGTTGTAATAAGCATCGAGGACAAGCTTCATAGCATTTGGTTGTGGCAAAGTAAAGTAAGAGAATAGAAACCACAAAATCGCTGATTTTTTTTTTTCAATTGTAAAGGGACATTACTCCAGAACAGTGAAAGTAACGCCATCCAAAGTTGGTAAAAGGAGTGTGTGGCAAGATACAGTTAGAGAACGGAAACCAATTTTGGGACGTACGGATGGACAAAAATCATGTTCGCTCCCACTAACGTTCGCTCCCTTTCACGTTCCCATCCCACATGTTCGCACCATGAGTCTGTTCGCACCCTATATAATATATATAGAATATATAAGGTGTATAGGTATTAATTCATGAAAAAAATGTAATAACCAACAATTTCACGGTAAATGGTACATGTTTTTACTGCACAGATAGACTCTAGAAGTTCATTTCGTTACCACGTTCTCTTGAAGAATTACGGTTGCTTGTCTGTAGTTTTGTTTGTTGATATTTCATCATTGATTTTCATCCTTGACATCTTCTTTGAAGTTTGTTACTTTTTACAATATGCATCGTGAATTATCTTTTTGTTGCAACATATTAAACGTGAAATCTTGTAAAATCGAAAAAAAAATTGCCGTTGCTATGGGCAAAGATTTGTTGCTAGGAAAAATTACAATGATTTTGCCAAGAAATGTGAATCCACTGTGTCATATTTAAACAGTGTATAAGTGTAAAATTCACTTTATGTTAAACAGGTTTAATTTCTAATATAAAAAGCTGTATATTTAGCATATTTAATGAGTTTATCTCCGCCATTATACTGGTTGCTAGGCAACATAATATACGACATAGACCCAAAATGTCACCATTTTTAGAAGTTCTATGGTATAGAGTTACAACATGACAAATTAAATGACATTTGGGGGTGGGGCCAGAAATGGGTCCTATCGCCCCTTGTCCTTTGTTTAAAAAGAATATTCGAAATCTTCCGCTCAGCTAATTTAGGTTCTCTAATTCTTTGGTAATTTAACCTTTTCCGGACCCATTGTATAAACAAATTTAAACAACGTGTGGCTGCCGATGATCTCAAAAGATGATTGGATGAGTTTAAAGGATATAACCTTTATCAGCTCACTGGATGAATCAAAATGGGCTAACATGTGTTAATGAAATAGAAAACTTTGTGGAATGTGGAAGGCACTCAAAAGGGATTTTCGTTTATCAAAAATGAAAATTTACTTGATAATCATTAGAGAAACAGATTCACATATTTACTCGTGAATTATCGGATTTATCCAATCTCGATAGCTAAATTATCAATTTTAAAGTCTTTGCCGGGGCTCGGACTTTAAAATTCGATAACTTAACTATCTCGATTGGTTTTGGAACGCAGTCTATACTACTGATGGATTAAAACACATTTATTTAATGTTTTTTTTATTTTTTTAGATGTAAAAAGTAAAATAACAAAATTACCGACCTCCGAGGAAAATTCAAAACGGAAAATCCCTAATCAAATGGCAAAATCAAAAGCACAAACACATCAAAAGAATGGATAACAACTGTCATATTCCTGACTTGGTACAGGCATTTTCTTATGTAGGAAATGGTGGATTAAACCTGGTTTATATAATAATATGTAATATATTGATCATTTGTTTAGAAAGATTGTGCTTGCGTAAATAATATTTCTCTCACCATACTCTTAAGACTAACTTACGAAAGGATTTGGGTAAAAGTAATATGTAAAACCGTAGCAATGTTTTCAGAAAATATAAATATACAGGTATGGCTTTTTTCACATACGATTTCCATACAACATGTTCAATGCAATGAAGAATTGCTACTTTTTAGTGAACAACACAAAGTATTGAAGAATGTATTTCAGTAGACTAGTTTTTTATACTGAACGAGTGCTGTGAACATTCTGAAGTCGCATAGCAAGTAAAGACGTTGAATAAACAATAAACCAAACAGAGGGCAAAGAATTGTTAATCTTACCTTTTTGTAATGTTACAATTTCTTAGTTGCAGATTTTCAGTACAATTCTATTCAATTCTCAGATATATGTGTTACTTTTGCAACAACGATCCGTCTTGCGCATTGTCAATTGAAAGTATGACTATTTGTAACACTTTTCGCTTTAACAACAAGTCATATAGTTAACCGATCAAAAAGATACTATTGAACTTTAAATAAAATATTTAAAAGAACGTCATCTCAACAATATATTGCGTGTTAAACTTTCATTAATTCATTGAAATGTGACATTATTCCTTTGCAGGGTGTCACGATTTTTAGGCTTTGTTGTTGCTGACTGACTGTGCATCAATAAAATCATCATATTTTGACAATTCGTATATTTATCAGGAAATGTAACGTACAGTAAGAATTTTTGAGTGGACACAAACACAAAACGTTTTGATTATTTCTTTGTTTTATATGATTTTTGTTTTTTTACATTTGTTTGTTTCAGATATGTTTCAAATTTGTTTTTCAGCTCAAAGTCAAATACAAGTATCACTTAATTTTAAAAATTCATCTACTACCTCTTATGAAACTTTAAAGGAATCAACGTTTTTTTTTTTTTTTTTTTTAAATGATTATGTAAAACATTATGTGATCAATACAGGCAAACAAAACTCTTCAAGATGCTTTCTTTTGGTCCGATTCGTCTTCACCTTCCTTTCTTAAAAGAGGTGTGTGTATGTGTGTGTGTTTTGAATTTTGATTGTGTTCCTATCTGTTTTCTTTGTTGCTAGACAGAACATAAAGAATATCTTTTTAATACCTATTTGACACTCTATTTCGTATGCAGGAAATAACACGAACAAGATTATCATTGCGTGGACACAGCCAGACTAAATGCTGCCTATATCATGAATGTTTGTGCCGTCACAATAACGACTGTCAAAACGTTTAATAGAAATTTTCGATATGTTCCAAATCTATTTTCAAACTCTATTTAAATTTCTACCATCGTGACATTTAAATATTATATAATTTTGCACTAGATTACGGAATTTTAACTTAAAATAATTTCTTCTTCTTGCTGTTTAGCGACTACAAAAATGTCTGATGATCATTCTGTCACTAAGTGTTGCGCATAAAGTTTTAAAATTAATATCTACATTACTGTGATAGTTCAACTCCTATATGCAGGTGCTCCTTAAAAAACATTACTTTTTTTTATTTTTTTATTAAGCCGAGCTTTGCAGCATTCAAGACACACAGTGGTGATTGTGGCCAGTAAGTAGTAAGGCGTTCCATTCACGGTTGGATTTAGGGTAGACGGACATCATAAGGGAAGTTGATAGTTTGCTCTGCTTGTGAAAATATGCCTATCTTTTGCCGAGTTTTATCCAGCATTTTCTGCATAAGGAAATGCCTGTACCAAGTCAGGAATATGACTTTTGTTTTCCATTCGTTGGATGTGTTTGAGCTTTTGATTTTGCCATTTGATAAGGGACTTTCCCATTTGAAATTTCCGTGGAGTTCGGGATTTTTGTTATTTTACTTTTTAATAACAAGTCCTTTTGTGTGTTTTATATATATACACATCCTTGTTGTGAACCTTCCTTCTTATAATTGATGCAACTCTAGTTGACTAATCATGCCGTCTGATGATGATGCATTATGATATTTATTCATGATATACCTATCCCCCTGCGCTGTACCATCTCAACTTTATGTTCTTTTTGTTTTGTTGATACGGGCCCACAACTGCACTTGCATATTCTAATGATGATCTTACTGATGATTTGAAGGCATTTTATTTGAGCTGTTTGTTGTTGATATTCAAATTTCTTAGGAGGCTAATGTCTTATGAATATTCGAAGGATTTATAAAAACAGATGCCTTATCACACCTTCTCCGTTACAGCTTTAATCATCTTATCACAGTTCTAGTAACTATATATATATCTATCATATTTAATGTTTTCATTACTGGAGATGGGTATTTGTGCTTCGTGCCAGTCTTATGAATAAAACTATTTCCAACTAATTTTTACCATTTTTCATATGTTCTGCTGTTACATCACTGTCCGAGGTTAGAGGGGTTTGAACGATCGGACGCATGGTTTATCCCACGCCAAGTTCTATATGTCTCGAGCTTGTTATTTTGTCGTAGTGTCGGATACTGTCTGTCGTATTTGTATTTCGTATATTGCTTTATCATAAATCAGGCTTATTGGTTTGAATGTTTTACATTTTGTCATTACTGGGACCTTTTTTGCGTACTATTTAATGAATGGCTATTATTTATTTTGAATTTATTGAACCATAAAATTAATTTTTGACTCTTTACATTGAATAATCCGCGAAGAGTCAAAAATTAATTTAATGGTTCAATAAATTCAAAATAAATTATTGCCATTTATTATAAATAAATTTCTATCAAAAATAAGGCTCAAAGAACTTTTTATATTATTTATATTAACAATAACAACGTACACACATGTTGGCGTATGAATACACAACGTCAGAGTGGGCGTGTCGCCATAAAAATTGACAACATTGAAAATAAACGTAATACTTTTAACCAATCAGAAGACAGTAAATACACCAAATTTATTTATATTGTATTGTTTTTACTCGTTGTTGAAGGCCGTACCGAAACAAACAGTTACTAACATCACTTCATTTGATCTCTGTTGGATAGTTGTCTTCTTGGCAGTCCTACCACATCTCCTAATTTTTGTATTTATATGAGTTGCAGCAAATACATCTGCAATTACATTTTTCCAAGGACCATTTGATAATGGTTGTTAAAATTGTTTTGATATGTTGTGTAGAGAGTCGAAAAGTCATAACTTTCAACTGAATCATAAGGACCATCAAATGTCCTTAGATTATCTAAAACGCACAAAATTAATTGATCATATTGATTATCATACTAAAGGATATTAAAATAATTTTTGTATGTTGTTTTTGAAACTCAAGTAATGATCTTATTTGAAAACATGTTTAATTACAGATGATATATGTATGTGAAGTTAGCGGCCAGTTCGTTATTCGATATTCGATATTCAATATCCAACCGGCTGCTAGCAGTCGGTTTGGTATTCAAATTTAGTTGAAAATCATAGAAATTAAAATATTCGATAATATTAAAAGCATGATTGTCATAGTTAAGAGGAGTGAAAAGATATGTAGGAAATCGTTTTATGACCCCTTCAAGCTGTCGTAAATTCTCGTCGAATATAAATCCTTATGTAAGTTGCATATTTGTCTTTATGAAATATAGATTTTATCAATAAAACGACATCAAAGATGTCGTTTTATACATAATATTTCTTAAAACAAAAACAAAAACCGATCACTCTAGAAAAATTTAGAAATATCAATAGAAATATTTATGGAAAGCCAAAAAAAAAAGAAAATATTTGTGAAAACCTACCGGAGACCGCTTAAATGACAGTGAGACCCCCTGGTCTTTCAATGTCCATAAAATTCGACGATATCTTAGACTACATGTATGTATATATAAAAATTGCATCAAAAGGATTTCCCAAAATAATGTCATCTTCGATATCTACGGACGGCTTAAATTGTCACTTTTCAGCTAAAAATTGTCGAATATTCAGGACAAAGGGCAGAGGGCGATGGTGAGACCCCCTGATCTCTCAATCTTCCCAATATTATGCAGATAGTTAGTTAATATAAAGATACAAACGTGGCTAAAAATGAATTTGGGTAAACTTCTTGTCTTCTATGTTTACGGAGGGCTCAAAATGCCAGTTTGATATTCAAAATATATAGTGAAAATCCTCCTGGTCTTTCAATGTCCATAAAGTTTGACGATATCTTAGACAATTTTGTGGATATTGAAAGACCAGGGGGTTTACCTGTTTTTTCAGCGGTCTTCGGTAGGTTTTCACTATAAATTTTGAAAATCAAACTGGCACTTTGAGCCCTCCATAAACTTAGAAGACGAACAGTTTACCCAAATTCCTTTTGATGTCATTTATATCTATATATAAACTGACTATATGAATAATATAATGAAGATTGAGAGATCAGGAAGATCTGGCCAACGCCCTGTGCCCTTTCACCTGAATTTTTGACGATTTTTATTTGAAAAGTGACACATTAAGTCCTCCGTACATATCGAAAATGACATTTTTCTGGGAAATCCTTTTAATAGCATCTGTATATATACAAAGTCTACAATAGTGTTGAATTTTGTGGATATTGAAAGACCAGGGGGGTTTACCTGTTTTTTCAGTGGTCTCCGGTAGGTTTTCATTATAAATTTTGAATATCAAACTGGCACTTTGAGCCTTCCATAAACTTAGAAGACGAACAGTTTACCCAAATTCCTTTTGATGTTATTTATATCTATATATTAACTAACTATATACATAATATTATAAAGATTGAGAGGTCAGGAAGATCTACATGATCTAGCAAACCCCTTGGCCCTCGTTCCTGGATATAGCTAAATATTTAGTCATTTGATAATATCTTTTTTTTGATTTTCCATAGTTGTTTCTGTTTATATTTTTAAGTCTAAATAAGTCTTTTTGTTTTTCGAAATATCATTTTTTTAATGTTAATTCATGATTATATTCTATTAATAAAAATCTATAGGCCCTAAAGAGAAATATTCGATTTACATAAGGGTTTATATTTGAAGACAACGAGAATTTACGATAACTTGAAATAGTCACAAAAAAGATTTCCTGTGTCTTTTAATTTTTACTACTATTAAGTCATAACTTTCATGCTTTGAATGCTTTCAAATGTTTATTTTTTTTATTATATTCAACTTAGAAAATTTGAATATCGAACCGAATGCTAGCAGCCGGTTGGATATTGAATATCGAATAACGAATAACGAACCGGCTGCTAACTTCACATCCATATGATATAAAATTGAGAATGGAAATGGGGAATGTGTCAGAGAGACAACAACCCGACCACAGAACAGACAACAACAGAAGGTCACCAATAGGTCTTCAATACAGCGAGAAATTCCCGCACCCGGAGGCGTCCTTAAGCTGGCCCCTAAACAAATATATATACTAGTTCAGTGATAATGGACGTCATACTAAACTCCAAATTATACACAAGAAACTAAAAGTAAAAATAATACAAGACTAACAAAGGCCAGAGGCTCCTGACTTGGGACAGGCGCAAAAATGCGGCGGGGTTAAACATGTTTATGAGATCTCAACCTTCCCCCTATACCTCTAGCCAATGTAGAAAAGTAAACGCATAACAATACGCACATTAAAAGTCAGTTAAAGAGAAGTCCGAGTCCGATGTCAGAAGATGTAACAAAGAAAATAAACAAAATGACAATAATACATAAATAACAACAGACTACTAGCAGTTAACTGACATGCCAGCTCCAGACCTCAATTAAACTGATTGAAAGATTATGTCTTCATCATATGAATATCAGGCACAATCCCTCCCGTTAGGGGTTTAGTATCATACCATCATAAAATATATGAGAAGAGTGTATGTAGTTATGATATGGAGTTGAGAGGTCTGCCTGTAAAATTAAAACCAAAACAGAAGAAGGCAGTAAAGAACATCCTAGAGGGAAAAGATGTGATCTGCAATTTGCCAGTTGAGTATGGCAAGAGCATGATTTTTCATGTCTTACCAGGTAAAAATAATAATGTATACGACTACATTGGTAAATAGTAACAGTAAATAGAAACATGTTGTAAAAAAGAAAGAACCATTTGATGCATTATAGTTACACCACTGAAATACCACAATTGTATTTATAAATATTATATGACGACAGTTAATATTATTATCAGGAGAAATAACTATTAACATAATAAAACTTTCACGGGCATACATGTGGCAAGTTAATTTTAGATATTTTGTATAAGTAATATATACTTGACAGTTGTATACGTAAATTTTATCAGATTTAAATTTTCTAATAAAGTTTTGAACATATTGAATAATCTCCATGGACCAAATATATTAATGAAAATTTAAACTTAGAAACTATTATCAAAGTTACGGTATCATGTGATGTTGTTCTTTAAATATAAGAATAAAGAGATGTGGTATGATTGCTAATTAACTATCCACGAGAGTTCAAATGATGCAGATAAATGCAATTCTCTTATGGTTGTGGCCTGTTATCTATTTCTCGCACGAAGAGATATTTCTCGTATCACACTGCACGGAGTGTGATACGAAAAAGTGATATGAAAATATGCGTAAATTTGATTGGCTTATTCAGTATCATAAGACGATATAACGACATTTCCATTGGCTATTCGTTAGGTCATTGATAACTTTCAAAGGTTAAGACGCTGTACATTTCGTCCATGGAAACGGACATATGTGATTTCTTCAATAATATACAAAACAATCACACTTTTCACCTGAAAATCTTCATTTTGTCAAATTTTATTTCATTCTGAAGCGTACAAAAAGTTTTAAAATGTCTGATGTTAAAGTTTTACATCGGAACAGGACATATATGACGTCATACTGGTATGTTCAAAAGACAAGCTCAACGATTCGCGGGATTTTTAATTCAACACAATGAAAGTGTGGACCATAAGAGAAATAGATTTAACAACTTGTGAGAATTGGATATCACTTGATATTAACTCTCGTTATTAAATCTAAATAGTAATAATAAACTCGCCGAAGGCCCGTTTATTATTATATTGAAATTAAATAACTCGAGTTGATATCAAGCGATATCAAATTCTCACTTGTTATGAAACCTATAATTATAGGTCATTCAACAATGAGGAGAAAAAAAAAACGTACATTGTAGTCAGCTCTACAATTCCCGAAATGAAAAATGTGTAACAATTCAAACAAGAAAACTAATGGCCGGATTTATACAATACTAGAACACACCCACGACATCGCGGGACCTTGGCTGAATTCAAGTACCTACGCCTTATTTTTAACCTGAATCTTTAACTATTCGTATTGTCATCTGATAAAGTCACGCTGATTATAAGGTGCACAGTTTTCTCTGCTTTCAAAATCTTTCGGTTTGAACCCTTCCTGGTTTTCTTGATACTATATGTCGCTAACGGTTTCCCGTTCGTTGCCATGACATTTGTGCGGCACCAGAGGTGATCCTATCCCTTATTTTGTATTCAATTGTTTTTATATTTTGCATTTTTTATATTTTGAGGATGAGCGAATCAGGTAAGTGTGTGTTCGTATGTTTTATTGCATTATATATTAATTGTGCTTACTGTTTTGGGAAAGGTTAACTTTCTGGTAGTAGGACCCGTCACAGCAAGGCTTGGAAACTCTGTAGGTAAATGCTCACATTAAATCTGTACCGATACAGTGTGTTAAATGTCCTCCTTTGCACCATAACTCATGGTGGTGCTCCTTATAAATGAGGAAGATACAGAACATACATATATGCATACAACCGGAACTACATGTGACATATACTATTGGTATCGGTATCGGATTCGACCCGGAACTTGTTACTTATTTGTAATGTTTATATTATGTTGAAAACAAAAGGGCATGGGATGGTAATTTCTAATCAACACCATTATCCTATATTAGTTATATATTAAGTTGAAATCTTTGTTTCGTTATATTTATGTCATGCCGGCTAACAAATTGGACCTCGTTATTTTAGTATTATAGATAATTTATAAAAAAAAAACAAATATGACAGACATGAACCAACAACAACCATTAAATTACAGCTAATAGTCAAGTAATCATCAGATACATATATGCAGGCTCGTGACTTAGGACAGGCACATAAAAAATGTGGTGGGGTTAAACATGTTTGTGAGTACTCAACCCTCCAACTGGGACAGTTGTGTTAATGCTTTGTTTCCCTTTTTTTTTTTTTGAAAATGGGTAAAATGTGTCTGATTTCATTTTCAGTACATTTATTATTGTTTATTCTTCACAAAAAAATCAAAATGGAATTTTTATATGTTAATCATTGTGTATACCGAACTTCTTAAAAAAGGGAATTAAGAGTGCCTTTAAGCTGTTGGTTGTATGTCCCCTAACGGCACTAATGGAGGACCAGCTACATAGACTGAGTATTTCAAAAATACCAGCTTTACTCTTCAAGCAGGATGGGACCAGTATCAAAAATTATGAAGAACATGAGGGTATGAATGATTTTTTTTTTTTTAAATATGCAATCTTTCACTTTTAATTTCTACCCTATTACCAATACAGGTTTCTTGATACCATTTATTTATTATCTTATTTTATATGCAATTTAAACTTTTTATTTAAGATGTCTATGCTGATATATTTTTTGGTCATCATGAAAGTTTTTTGAAATGCAAAAGTGTGTCGAGTTTTCTACATGAGATAGATGATAAAGTAGGAGCCATAGGTGTTGATGAATGCCACAAAATTGATGATTGGTAATTTTAGGTTAACTGAATAAATAGATTTCAAAATGAATCGATCAAGTGCAATACATTTTCTTCTACATAAAAATGTCTTCACAATGAAAAAATGATATTTGATATTTATTTATGAATCAATAATGTTAAAAAATTTCTATTCCAGTGCCAATTACATGTCAGTCCATACACATGTACAATGAATCAAGATCATCAAAAGTAACCTCTTGGCTAATGGTTTTAATCCAACTGGTGACCACAAATACATAATGATTATGCTTTTAAACATCCTTGTATGCTTCCCCTTTTGGTGTTTGCTAAACCAGCTTAAATGCTTATTTTTTTTTCAATATTTGCTTACTTTAAGCTTTAAATCAATGCTTAAGATGCCTTCTAATCTATACTAACATGTCATTGTAAATTCAAGTCTCCATAGTACAATTGCAGGTGATGTTGGTTCAAATCCAACTGGTGACCATAAATACATATGCTTTTTTGCCGAGTTTATGATATTTGGGGGCAGGAGGATTTGTTTTGGATGGGTTATTTATTTTTGTGAACCAAAAGGACAGATTATTTATTTTCTGCACTGTTGAAGCATGATTTTTCATTTTCATTAAAACAAGGGACTGAATATCTATTTTCACAATTATATTTATAATATTTGAAAACATACAATTTTTAAATTATTTTTTTATTCTTAAATAAATAACATAGTCAATTAAGTCAATCAGAATTAATCATTATCCTCTGGAAGTTAATCTTCTGAATTGCAAACTGCATATATTGCATACGTACAAGGTATCAAAGCTGGGCTGTAACTAGCCTCTTTTAAAAGTTGTCAAACATTTTCGCCGAGCGGAGCGAGGCAAAAAATCGGCGAAGAGTCTGGGGTTCGCTGAAGGCCCCAAGAAGCTATAGAAAAAATGGCACAAAATCGTGCATTATGCGCATTTTCCCAGACCCTTTCTTAATCTGAAACGCAAGTTCTGTTTTAATTTTTTGACAATACCCTGGTCTCAATGCAAAATATATAGATTCAGTGTAAGACTTTTAGTTTTTAGGGACAACATCAAAAGACCAATATGTAAGACAAAGCAAAAAATGTTTCAGTTTGCAAAAAAACCTTTTATACCTGTCAATTATGTTTTTTTTTTCTCAAATTAAGTAAAGAGGGGGCTGATTATCATTGATATAACTATGTCAAGTCAGTTTTTATAACACATTTCAATTACAACTTGATGTAGTTCCTAACTGGGATACAATTTAAAGTAGTTTGTAATAGACAAAAGGTCCTTAAATATAATAAAACTCCAGTTTAAAACATAATTACTAAATTACAAATAGAATGCAACACTAAGAGAATAGTCATAAAGAAGGACAATCAATGAACAAAAGACAAACCCGGGAACAGATAAAACACAAAACGACAAACATTATAGAAAATCAACACTGAATAATAAAAATAAATGAGAAACATGGATCTCAAAAAAACAGGGGCTACGTCAGAGGGTGAACAGAACTTGCTTCTTGCAAGACACTTGCCGTGAAAACAATTTGATATGAAGACAAGCTTTTGTTTTGAAATTTCCAACATGAGGCATTTGCCTCAATGTAGTTATGGCCCTGTAATAAAAGTGAGGTAAATGTTCACAAGACAATATACCTCAAGTGAAATGAAACCCATTTTCAAACATTTCAAATACATTAATATTTATATTATTAAAAGATTTGGGAAGTTTTTCCCGAAAAAAATATGAAAAAAGACGAATTTTGGAAGAATCTGGTGCCATCTCATACTTCAGAATAGCATTTATAAAATGACTCAAAAGACCTGCCAAGTTATTTTCTATACATTGTAAGTCAAGTTATTTATTTTCGAACTACCACACAACAAACCATTCATTTTTGTTATTATCAAGGCTGAGTTATTTAATTTCAAAATCCTCCTCACATTTACAAGTCGAAGAACAAAGACAACAAACAAACAAAAACAAAAAAAACACCAGATTCAGTCCACAAAACATTACACAGAAACTAAGATTATTTAGCAACTTAACATTTATCTTAGAATAAGTAAAAAACTATGTCATTCAACTCTCAGCTTTTAACTTTATCCACATGTGCAGAAAAGAAACAGGTGTCATCTATTTCGTCCGAAATTTATGGGGAAACTAAATCTAAATTTAGAACCATAGTTGAAGCTTTTTACAAATTCCAATTTCGAAGGGATAGCGAAATTTGTTTTCTTTTATTCTGCTTTTGTGCATCATTCAGAAGAAGTGAATGCAATTTTGAAGTAACATTGTTCTTCTCAAGTCGCAATTCAAGATTATGACTGAATAGAGTATAAGGTAATAAAAAAAAGGGGGGGCAAGAAAATTATGTGACATTTATAACTGTTATTTAATATTTGGTTGCATGAGAGGTGAAAAAGTTGAGACTCTTACACTTTGATAGCATTTAAATTTGAAAACCAACTGTATCCAATTTTAATAAACTCTGCAGAAATAACTAAACTACTAAATTCTACTGCATGTACAAAGGATGCGGCAGGGATGTCTAACGACCTTGATTATCCATGAGGATCTCGCGCGGTCAGCTCTATTCTTTCACCTAGTTCAAAATTTTACAACAAGCATTCAGGAGCCTGTAGTTCAGTGGTTGTCATTGTTTCATGTCTGTCACTATATTTGTTTTTCGTAAAATGTTTTTCTTATAAATTAGGCCGTTGATTTTCTCATTTGAATTGTTCCGCATTTTTCATGGGGCCTTTTATAGCCGACTATATTGTATGGGTTTTCTCGTTGTTGAAGGCCGTATGGTTGCCTATAATAATTGCTTACATCCACTTCATTTGAACTGTGGCGGGTAGTTGTCTCATTGGCAGTCATACCACATCTCCTTATTGTTACATTATATTAATAAAAAAAACAATGCATTTGCATTATATAGAGGCTATATTCGTATGGCACTCAACTAGGTAAACCCGTATAGCATTACATTATGAACAGTCTCCTTGCATTACACTAGGTACATTCTTATAAGACCGTACTTTGACCTATAATGGTTTACTTTTATAAATTTTGACTTGGATGGAGAGTTGTCTCATTGGCACTCATACCACATCTTCTTATATCTATTATAAAATTATATTAGGTAATTTTTATGCCCCACCTAGGGGCATTATGTTTTTCGGTCTGTGCGTCCGTTCGTTCGTTCGTCCGTCCGTCCGTCTGTCATGCTTCAGGTTAAAGTTTTTCAGGTTCAGGTTAAAGTTTTTGGTCAAGGTAGTTTTTGATGAATTTGGAGTCCAATCAACTTGAAACTTAGTACACATGTTCCTTATGATATGATCTTTTTAATTTCAATGCCAAATTAGAGTTTTGACCCCAATTTCACGGTCCACTGAACATAGAAAATGATAGTGCGAGTGGGGCATCCGTGTACTATGGATACATTCTTGTTTTAGCATCATACTGGATACATTCTCATAACATCGCTTTGGTACATTCTTGAAGCATAAAACAAGTACATTAAAAGCATAACACTATACACCATTCTATAGCAATGCACTATACACAATGCCATAGCATTTCACTATAAACAATGATATGGCATAAACTGAGAATGATCCTGTAATAAATGCACTAGGTACGTCGATCTTAAAGTATCATTATAATTAGGTGTATGTTTTCATCTTGAGTATGCATAAAATATGTGCTACGTGAAGTTATACCAAAAACTTCGATCTGTTCTATTTTGTATATGCAAGTTCTTCTTTTCACCTTAATTCTCAAGATAAAAATCAACACGCTATAAATTTTATGCGTCCGAAGCGTTTTTCTGGATTTACCTTCATCAGGTACGCTCAAAGCCGAATATTTGAAAGCCAAGGATGTATAAGAACCGAAAGAGTTGAAGAGCCATATAATGCAGATATATTTGTGTTTTTTTTTTTGGAAGCCATGCATGTGGCTATTTAACAAATAATGGTACAAGAAATATTTCCTTTGTTACTTAAACTCCATTCAGCAAACATTATATCATGCTTTGAAAAGAAAAGGGAAAGCGATCGAGATAGGAAATTTTGTAAAATAAAATTGCAGAGTTGCGTAACGTGCATGTGTGTGAACAAGACAAATAAAATGGGTTTTAGTGTAGACCATATTGCACGCAATACCTCGAATAGCATCGGAACTGGTGAGAATGAAAAGATGCAGAAAATTAGGTTTGCTTTTTTCAAATACAAACATGTAGAAATAAGATGAAAAAAAGAGGTGTATACGCGACTCCAATATTATAACCGATTAATTAAATTTGTATAGAATCATTCTGTCAACGCTGTGTTAACCTAGACAAATTCAAACTCGATATTTGATTCATAAAACTTAGAACAATACAAGCATTAAAAAAAGGTGCGGAAACCGGTCTAATATAGAAAAGATGAAGTTAAAGCCTACAGTAACTTTCTTTCACTTGCAGTATTATTTGCTAACTTGTGTTTTTTTTGGCGGCAGAAATATCCTTGAAAATTAGTCAGTTTATTTCCTTATCAATTTATTACGCTAGAGCATTTGCAATGATTAGGAAAATGGGTGATACACACTCACACACTGTGCAGTATGTACCAATAACCATTGATATTATCAGATTATTACATGGCATTTTTCATATCAGATGTATTATTAGCCCAAGGTTCAATATCAGCCCAAGAGCCGATGGCTCGAGGGCTGATATTGACCAAGGGCTGATAATACATCTGATATGAAAAATGACATATTATGGTCTTTTTATCATATGCTTCAACAATGGAGAAAAATAAAAGTTTTATATATTGATCCTTTTAAGTGGTTCTCAAGTAGAAGTTCAAAAAGTGAAAAGTTTAGGGACATCGAACGTCAAATGTTCTGATATGAAATCTCTCTATCATATGCCTCAACAGAGGGGAAAACAACAGTGTAATATATTTTCATATTGACGATAAAAAAAAAAAAACAAAAAAACAACAAAACATAATGAACACTGTTTAGAAAGGTCAACATTTGTAAAGTAACTTTCTAAATTATGCTGGAAACTTTGAAAAAATGCATTTATTGTATCTTTTTTTTTTTTTTTTTTTTTTTTTTCGCATTTTACATAAAATATTTTCCTGTTTCCTAATAATTGTTTTGTACCCTACTTTGTTATGTTTTTCTCTGAAAAAATACCATTGAAGCGTATTTTCCGGAATTTTCCGAGAAACGCCGGAATGCCATGCGATAACGTAAAGGAAAGGCATGTGACAATAGCTGGAAGCATGTGATAAATTTTTCATATCAGCCCGCTAAGCACCAATTCGGAAAATATAGAATTCACGTAAATTTAATGCCATTATCATACTGTAAAAATTATAAGCTATTTACTCTAAGTATATGATAGGGTAAAATATAAGCTGCGATTCACAAGATGAAGTTTTTGTCGAGTAAGTGCTGCGAACGAGATCAAAAAGGCTTCATATTGTGTCGATGTCGACAACCAGATAATCGATTTATCGGGTTGTATATGCGTATTTTCTGTTTTCTTTGTTTCACCTGCAAAACCGGAAGATGACGTGATAAGTTCGGGTCAAACTTATCAACATCGCTTCATAAAATATCATGACGTCGGTGATATGTCCGGGTCAAAGTTAATAAGGCCGGGTCAATGTATTTGACGTCAGAAAGTCGTGATATACAGTTTTATTAAGAGGTGAGCAGAGTGATACAGACAGTGAGACGACCGATAAAATAGCATTACAGCGTAGAAGTTGTGGCGACGTTACCGTAGACATAAATAAAGTCACCGAATATTTTTATTTTTTCCGCTAAAAATCAAACTTCCATAGGGAATAGCTTGAAAACATGCACGGTTGCTAAGGGCTGTCTTTGCACCAATGGATTCGTCGTTCGTTTTTGAATCGTATATCAATTTCTAAAAACATTCTGTAGACCAACAAAATAGAAAATCTTGATAATGTAAGAAAATCTGTCGATTTTTATGATTTTCCCTATGTATCCTTTGTATTTTTGGCGTATCATGCTGTTAATTTCAACAGCTCGTATCTTATAAACGAAAACGGTTACCCCTTTTTTAAATTTTATTTTCTGGTGTAATTTTACAAGCAGAATCATATGTGAAATTTTTAAAAAATTTTGGAGTAGTTAATTACGTACACTTTGCCATAAAAATTGAGAAGTTCTAAGTGAGACCGATATAAATACGAAAGAAGACAATAGTAGAAAATACCCCCTAACAGGTTGCAATAATCTAACGATGCTGGATTCTGTCAATAAACCGAACTTGAAAGATTGGTGCAAATACTTAGATTACCCTTTTTATATAGACAGCCACAAATCATTGATAAAACAAAAAGAGGCAATGAAGAATAAAGATAAGGAATTTGAGCCCAGAGATAAAGCGATCAATAAGAAGGAAAATGAGCTGGTATAGTCATATTAAGCCTATATCAAAACTTGAAAAGGCAATGAATGACTTTAAACAATTTAAGAATATGGAGTCTATGAACCTATATAAAACACATTAACATAATGATATAAAAATGAACAGTAACAATTCTGAAAATACCATAGAAACGGGGAAAACGTTTACAGCTTTTGGAATTACAATAACAAAGTATTGATTTATTGTTGGTTGGTTAACGTCCATAAGCAAATATTTCATTCATGCTCAAGACGAGAAAAAAATACTAAGTAAAGGTAGAGATAAGGTTAGAAATATTGTTATAAATATTAGCATAAAGGGTAAATGATGTAGTGAGAACGGTTCCTGTAGAAATAAAGTCCAAATTTGAAACATCAACAAAACTCAATCACTGACTTTATCACTAAAACAAAAGTTAACAATTCAACCATGCATGGTAAAATCCAAAAGAGAACAAGATGGGGACGAAAGAAAAGGACACAACAGAGACATCAGTATGTCAAAATCAGCAGGTGTATTGTCGAAAACGACACAATGTATATGTGTAAGCAGCACAATAGAGATTTGTGTCATGCTCTGGGGGATACAATTGGCCCAGTATGTTGTCCAAAAAAGATTGAGTCAACGTTTTTGTTGTATTTGTGTTAAGCAACGTCATTGCATTACGTATAATGTCTTCCCATATTCAAAGTACTGGTTACAAAACAAATGATCACCTGTATATTGCCTGTGCTTGTTAGTGTTATTGTATACACATAACAGAATGTAAGAACTATAAATTGACAATGAGGGTAGGTTTATAAAAAACGAGATGATCAAATTACATCAATTCAAAATCGTCATTGTTTTTGTAGCATCATGTCAGCATCATTTGCGTATTATGATTAAGTAAGTAATATTTCTAAATTGATAAGAAATCCAAGAGTTTGAGGGTAGGATTTCTTTGATAGAAATTGATGTTAAATACATGAATGGTACAGAATCAAGAGTTCTTACGAGTAAACAGATTGTATTCCGTTTTACGATGTTTGATTTGTCTTAGCTATACACCCCTTTACTCCTTTATTAACAATGCAATTTACTTATCATAAGACTTTATTGCAATGAGCGACACGACGAGTTCAGCTAGTTTAGCTGGTAGAGTAGGTAAGTGTCAACCCTTCTGAAGTACCTGAGTTCACTGCGATCTAGAATTGCATCTTTATATTTCTGTGAAGTCATTAATTTTATGAACCGGCAGTCATACCACATCTCCTTATTTTTACATTATATTAATAAAAAAACAATGCATTTGCATTATATAGAGGCTATATTCGTATGGCACTCAACTAGGTAAACCCGTATAGCATTACATTATGAACAGTCTCCTTGCATTACACTAGGTACATTCTTATAAGACCGTACTTTGACCTATAATGGTTTACTTTTATAAATTTTGACTTGGATGGAGAGTTGTCTCATTGGCACTCATACCACATCTTCTTATATCTATTATAAAATTATATTAGGTAATTTTTATGCCCCACCTAGGGGCATTATGTTTTTCGGTCTGTGCGTCCGTTTGTTCGTTCGTCCGTCCGGCCGTCTGTCATGCTTCAGGTTAAAGTTTTTCAGGTTCAGGTTAAAGTTTTTGGTCAAGGTAGTTTTTGATGAAGTTGGAGTCCAATCAACTTGAAACTTAGTACACATGTTCCTTATGATATGATCTTTTTAATTTCAATGCCAAATTAGAGTTTTAATTTTATGAACAGGTTTTTTTTTTCTCTTCCCTCTTTTTATATCGAGTGTTTTCTGAACTTTTCAACTTGATTTTGAATGTACCCTTGCAACTTGATATAACTTTCTTTAAAAAAAAATTACATTCAGTTTGCATTAAGAATATGTATTTCGCTTTCTTATTTCTTCTGTAAATTACAATTTTATATATTATGCAAACTTTCAAGAGCTGATAAAACCAATAGAGAAAAGAACCAAAAGTAAAACCAAATCTAGAAATAGAATTTGAGATAATGCAACAGATGCGTAACTTGATGAATAATGTATATCCAGTGATGTTAGAGGACAAAATACTTGAAAATAATAAAAGAATTTAAAATCTAAATTGTGCTCATACCACCGTGTCCGTTATACTACTTCGTCAGTTATTAATAATATTTGATATTTGGTTAGATTATCGATCTTCGCAAGTGATTGATTTACCCATAATCCTCCTTTTGACGTCGACATTTGGGAATACCAGACGCACTTTTTAGACACAGAAAATATCTGCAGCAAATCTGACTAATAAGTTGTTAAAAACTTTAATTCTTTTTAAAGTGTTTCAAATAATCTTGATCAGGGATTTGATTATCGTTGATTTCGACTCGATTGTTACAATTGTCGAAGCGTCAGGGCGAAATTCAAATTTTCATGCAGCAGACGGCATGGCATGGTCAGGCTTTGTCTGCGTCCTGAGAGAAATAGTTTATTTCTAAATTTTGTTTTAGATTTTTGACATTTTGAATTAGTCTATATCTAGCCCAAGTTTCTTTATTTGAATTTTAACATTAATTTGGATAAATACAAAGACGCATCAAATTGTGGAGATAGCTGGATTTTTTAATTTATTCAGAATGCAAATATTGTTTGTTTAAGGTGGATGGCAAATCTAAATTTTTTCTCGTGCTTTGAGACTCGATCGGCCACAGCAGAATCATCAAATTTTTTTGGTGTTTCTTTTACATTGTTTTAAATCATATATAATCATATTAATATATGTATATTTACATAATTTTTCATAGCTTGTCTTTTTCAGTTATTTCACAAATGTTACGCATTCAATTACCAAGGTAAATGCGTGAATCAGTCATGTTCTTATACCCATTCTTGTTTAAGATGTTTTGATCAGCACCCACTTATTCAGTGCCCCAGACAAAACGTTTTTCCTAATAGGGCAGGCGGAAATGCAAGATTTCAGCAACCTAGGCCTCAGTTTAGACCGAGATTTCAGGCACATGGCAGCAACTCGGTGCAGTATCCCATCAATACGAAATTGTATTCTGGTAAATATATGAAGTGATTCTTTAGCAGAATGCAATTGCAGTTGTGACACAATTTTTATGTTTGTATCTTAAAGAGATATCAAGTAAATTGTTATGACATTGTTCATATTGTTAATTTTGTATAGAATTTAAATGTATTACTTTCAGAGTCCAAACTAATACGTCACCTATGGGATAAAGGGTGCATATCAAGAAATCAATGCCACTTTGCTTATTTGAATATTATACTAAAGAAATCGAATACGGGTCACGGAAATTATATTGAAATGATAGGGAATTTTGAAAAAAAAATGTCTGTTTTAACTTTAATTTAAGTGGTAGACAGGTTGCCGGGACAGAAAATAAATATACACAAAAATATACACCATTTAAACGAAACATAATGACTGTCGTTGCAAAAATCAAGGTTCCTGAGCTATTTTAAAAATCGAAGCGAGAGGCTTTTAACATTGCAGTATAAAATACAGGCTAAAATGGCTGAAACGTCAAATTTGCAAACTTCGTGTTGAAAATTGGCTAACAAGGTCATTACAAAAACAGGTTGCCGGGATGAAACTTGAAACTTAAATGTCCAGAGAATAAGCAAGTCCAAACCTTTTATGTGTAGACGTTGAACTTTAGTTTCCCACGTAAAGTTAAAATGATCCTATTTCAAGAAGAATAAACTCACGAAAACACGAAAAAATTCACTAAATTCGCGTTGGTTGTTTTGATTTTAACCGTCTGACAACGTTACGGAAATATCAGAGTGATTATAAACAAGGACTCTGTAACGGGCAACTTATAATATCCGTGTTTTAAAGATTTTAATGATAACAAGCCAGTCCAGTTCAAACTATTATCACGTGGTACAATTCTCATTTACATATTATGAATATCAATTAGCAAAAGTACTACTAATTTCTGGCTATGGGACTCCATTAAACACAATTGAATTAAACAAGTATCTTGCGGATTATACAAATAGGGTGGATGCCCAGCTCTTGCTTGAGGGGTTTACTTTTGGATTTTGGTTACAATATGAAGGTCCACGTATTTCTACTGCCGCAAAAAATTTGGCGTCTGCAGAAATACACAAGTCCGAAACATTTGCAAAGTTGCAGGACGAGGTAGGATTTTGGGTCCATTTTCCAAAAACCTATATATCGACACTGCGAATTTCTCCAATTGGACTTGTTTAGAAACCAGATAATGGTTGGCTTCTCGTGTCTCATTTGTCTTATCTGAATGGTGGTAGTATTTATGATTTTATACCCAAAGATTATTATAGTGTGAAATACTTATCATTTGACAATGTTTTGAATATGATTTCAGCTCTCGGAAAGCGTGCGGAAATCGGAAAAATCGATATTTGCCAAGCATGCAGGCTTTTAATCATAAATCCTGCAGATTTTGATCTTATGGGTATCAAATTTCAGGATAAGTTTTACATAAATAAATGTCTACCCTTAAGATTAAGTAGCTCATGTCAGCTTTTTGAACGATTTTCAACCTTTTTACACTGGGCTGTTCAGTCAAAGTCTGGTCTGGACACATTGGATCATTATTTAGATGATTTTATATTTGCTGGACACGAGTCAAATAATAATTGTGAGGTGTTAATGGAGACTTCTATGAAAGTTTGTAAGGATTTATGTGTGCCATTGGCAGACAACAAAACAGTTGGTCCTACGACAACCTTGACATTTCTGGTCTTGACATTGATACTTTACTTATGTTGGTGAAAATTCCGGAAAACAAGGTAATTAAGTTAAAGTCTGGTATTCAATACATGGTTGGTCGAAAAAAGATAAAATTGAAGGAGCTAGAGTCAATCATAGGGCTAATGGCATTTTGCTCACGTGCAATTCCGTCATCAAGGGCTTTTACTAGAAGATTTTATGATGTAATTTCAAACCTTAAACACGGAAAGTCGTATCATTATGTAAAAAATAATCAAGAGCTCAGATCTGATGCTTTAGTCTGGTTAGAGTTTTTAGAAAATTTTAATGGCGAATGCTACCTTTCGGAAAGTCTCTGGTTGTCAAGTGATACGCTTGAGCTGTTTACTGATAGTTCTGGAAATGCTTCTCTTGGTTGTGGGGCTTATTTTGCCAAGCATTGGTCTCAGTTTCGATGGCCTGTCGAGTGGAGGGATAAGGAGTTCATGTCCGATATATCCTTTTTAGAGCTGGTGCCTATATTATTGGCCATGTTAATTTGGTCCCCTCAATTTAGCAACAAGAAAATTTTATTAAGAATAGATAACCAAGCACTAGTTTTGATAATTAACAAGCGAACATCAAAATCGAAGTACGTAATGAAGTTAATTCGTCCTCTAGTATTGTTATTAATGAGTAAAAATATTCAGGTACGAGCGTTGTATATTCCAGGCGAAAGTAATGCAATGGCAGATTCTTTGTCTCGTTTTCAGGTGATCCGTTTCCATATATTGGCCCCGGAACCAGATCAAACTCCATCAGACATTCCTGTGGAGTTTCATATGGTCATTTCGGAACTGAAGTAGATTTTTTAATAAACAATTCGGTAGCTCCTAGTACAGCAAAGTTGTATACCAGGGCTTTAAATTTTTTAACAGTTTCAGGAAAGATATCGGTCTTGCAAATGTATGGCCTGCGTCCCTGCATGACATTGTTGCTTTTATTGCATATATGTATAAATCGGGACTCGCTCATTCAACAATTAATTCGTACACATCAGGCCTAAGTTTCTACAACAAGCTAAATGATTATGAAGACTATACTCAAAAGTTTATCGTAAGGAAAATGATCGATGGTGTAAAGCGTTCAAGGTCGCCTCAGATGGACACTAGACTGCCTATTTCAAGAGAGTTATTGCGTCGTATTTTTTCAATATTATCGTGTATCTGCAGTTCTGCATACGAGGCTAGGCTATTCAAGGCGGTTTTTTCCTTGGCCTTTCATGGTCTTTTTAGGGTCAGGGAGTTGACAGTTCAAAATATGAGCAATACATGTTCTTCAAATCATGCTTTAAACATGAATGATGTCCAAATTTACAATAATTATTTAGAAATTCATTTGGTTTCATCTAAGACCGATCAGTTTGGTAGAGGGGTTACTATACACATTCCGGAGCAATTAGACAAATATATTTGTCCAGTTGTTTTATTGCCTTGCTATTTGCGAGATAGACCTGTAGTAGGTGGACCGCTATTTTGTCATTTTGACGGTAAACCTTTGACTAAATACCAATTTTCTGCAATACTCAAAAAGTCACTACATGCTTTAGGTATTGATAATGCTCGTTGGTCGTCTCACTCATTCAGAATAGGTATGGCTACAGCTTGTGCCATTGAAGGGTTATCCAACGAAAAGATTAAAAGTTTAGGTCGTTGGAAATCGGGTGCATATTTGCGTTACATACGAATTCCCGTTTAATTGTTTATGTACATTGTATATTGCTGTTAGTTTCAGATTCTCCTATAAGGGTTTGGATTGTTGGGTCGTCAATTATTAAGAATGCGTTTGTGGAAGCAAGGTAAGGCCCGGGAGGAGCTAATTTGGCTTTGAATAGGTTGGGAGTGAATATTTGGTGGCAAGGTACCGGTGGACTAACTCTCTCTAAGATGAAGAGTCTCATTAGAATAATGCTGAGATTTGAAGATCCTCCCAGCTATATTATAGTGCACATTGGGGAAATGATATAGGTAATATCAAACTTGGTTACTTACATTACCAGCTTGTTAAATTTATGTCATGGTTATCAAATAAATTACCTGAAACGACTTTAATTTGGTCTCAAGTATTACCAAGATTGCAGTGGCGGTATTCAACCAATGGGAATTGTATAGACAAGTACAGGCGTCGGTTAAACAGCTCCATTGGTGTCCACATGACAAAGCATGGAGGCTCTTACATTCGATATCCTGACATAAAAGCTACAGACGAGTTCCTAGCAGAAGATGGGGTGCATTTAACTAAGATAGGAAAAGAAATTTTTCTGAATATAATCTAGGGAGCCCTAGAAACAATTATTTCTAGTAAGACGGGTGGCATTACTTTTCCAGACGACTATTCTACACTTTGAATTTTTATAGTTGACCCGTTGTAAATATTATAACTGCTCATATTATGATCTTTGTAATAAGTTTAAATGAAACAATTTATACTTTGTTCATTTATCAGATGTTTCATTCAAATTTTGCTTGAAATGGCACAGCTACGCGCAGCTCCCCCCAATTTTATTGGCGGTTGACGGTTCTACAAAAATTTAACTGAAGGCTAAAATTGTCGCAGCACTGTCAATTTGGCAGATTTCGCTGCGCTTAGATAACATATTTGCAGTTTACAGACTTATTTAAATCGTATGATAGCATTAGCCTCTGATTTCCAGGGTTAATAGCTTATCTTGAACATTCCCTTTTCATATATGGTTTGCCACCTCGAACATATTCGGCGATCATCATACAACATTTTCAAAGAAACATATGCATTTCTATCAGTGAATTTTAGTTCATATCACAAATTGCATTTCATATAATAGTACATAGTACATATATCATATCTGTTAATAGATGCTGTGGTCATTTCCTGCCAATTCTAATCTTGTTATTTTTTAATAAGCATCTAAGATAACAGTATGCAAACTTTTAAAGTTTACCTAACCAAAAAGACCAACAGTAAAGCCAAATCCGGTAATAGAATAAGAGCTATGCATGAAGGTAAAACATTCCTTCATTTTAAATAATCGAATCATTTTTTGCTTGGAAGATATTTGTCTTATTGGCAATCATACCAGATGTTTTAAACTAATTTAAACACTTCAAGAAAATTGATTTGAATTCACACGAGTGTGATGGCGACATGTGCAAAATTGTCTTGAATATGACGATTAAAGTACAATGTACCTTAATTTTAGAAGGACAAACAAGGAGGAAAGGGAGATCATTTCTATCAATCAATATACCAGTGCAAAGATTCATGAAAATGCGATCCAAGCATACTCGAGTTAGTGCGTGATACATAAAATAAATGCCTAAAATATGATGTTTCAAGTCTCGTTACTCTTGAACGTCATGTCAAAACATTTTTAAAATCGAAAAAGAATTTTCGTCCACCTATTCTAATATTCAATACAACTTACATGGAATTTTACGTCAAGTCTACGCTTATGATATACATGAATGATCCAATTAAAATATTACAGTATAAATACACAAATCAGCTGATGCAAATTAACCCTAGTCCAATAAGAAGTGCATCAATATATTTTTAATTTTACATTCATATATTTCCATGCACTTTTTCGGATATATTTTACCTAGGAGTGTAAATATATATATATATATATAAAGGACCGCAAAAAGACAAAGGAAATGCCTAACGTACGGTTTTCAGTTATAATAGCCCTGCTCCGAAGAAGGGGTTTACTGATTTTCCTCTGTCCGTCTGTCCGTCCGTTCCATAAAATTCCGTTAAAATTACATTACAATTTTCTAAGGAATTACAAATCGGGTTTTCCTGATACGAACATGCGATACCGGTGGTTGCGGTTCTTAGATTCTTCGATGGTCAACTTACTGTACACCAATTACTTATATTTTCTAACATATGGTCATATATGAAATTTTAGTCGCACATTTTTATTAAACTTCAAATAAGAGCTTCCTAAAACTTGTTGTCAGACTTCATGTCATCATGCTATACTGTGAAATGCATTTTCATATTCATTACTCATCAACTTCTTGTTTACCTTTTACTTATATCAGCATGCTTTACCGTGTGCTGGTTTTCAGATTTATGGCTCATCAACTTCTTGTTTACTTAATTCTTGGGGCGGGTTATCAAGTTTTACTTGTTCAAATCATAACTACATGACACCTTTGTTTTCCAATTGTGCATTCGCAGTAAAAGATCATCATACTGATTTTACCACATTTGTTTATACCTTATTTACCCTTCCAATGTTGACCATGTTTGATTAAACATAGGATTTTCTCAGGATAAATTGATTCTTTCAATTTTCCCAACTGTTTTATGAAAAAGAAATTCGTAACGTTAAATGTAACAGATGGTTACAATGAACACCCTTACGATTCCCTAAAGTATGCATATATGATGAGTTTTCTAGCCTATGTGTTTAAAAAGAAGGGATACGAATAGCTTTGTATAGCTTGTATCTTTTAAATGAAAAAAACAGTTTTCAGTTTGGTCAATGACCAAATGTATAAAACAATAAATTTGCTCATTTTATATTGACGATGTTTATTTTTTAAGTTAAAAAATACTCAGTAAAGCGTCCAATCTGGTGTAATATTAACATATACATGGAACATACAATATATATTTCTGATCAAACAACAAAGAGAAAACTGACAATCACAGTGAATACGAAGGCTCTGTTATAAATGTTTGATTTGATATTACAGAAAACTTGGAATGTATGGTAAGCAGGTACATTTTACGAAGTTCATTCTTACTTCAATATAAAGATATCATACAACTGAAACAGAAAATATGTGGCAAAAAGGTGTTTTTATATATATAAAACATTGAAATGAACTACTTTATATCGATAAAAAATCAGTTTTGAGTTTCACTGAATACGGTCTTCTTTGTAGTTCTCTATAGAATAATAGAAAAACAAAACGCTACTTCTGGTTTGTACACGGTAACTCCCATCTGACCGATTTCACTGGTAAGGTTTTATTAACCATAGGGAATAAAATAACAAACCGTAAATACCTATATACAGAAAGCAGTATAATATTTTGTTTTGATTGTGTTATATATGGCAAAATAACCCTATTAAAACGTGTTCGCATTATATACAACATAAACATAAACATAAACCTTGACTTATCAATACAGGTACTTCTGCTGTTTGTAAGTAGGAATTCTACAACATTTGCATACCCATGGTACAACGCCAAATGCCAAGGATGAAGCCCAAGTTTACTGGTCTTAACATCAATGTTGGCACCATAATCCATCCACAATTTGCAAAGATCCAAATCTCCCCTTTCTGCTGCCAAATGTAAAACGTGTTTTGTGAAACTGAATTCAGTTTTACATCCACACCGAATCGGTAGTATTTCTGCGTCCAAATTAATTTCAGCGTTTTCTTTAAGAAGCATTTTTACATTAGTATTGTCTCCAATTATGCAGGCAATGTGTAAAAAGTAAAATCACAAAAAATACTGAACTCCGAGGAAAATTCAAAATTCTTTAAAACACTGAGTAACATTTCTAATTCATGACCCAATGAACCAAATAACCTAACTCTCTTTGGTAAATTTAAATAGCACAAATGACTATATGAAAGTTGAACTTTCTCATTTAAGTCTTTAAATCATGTTTTTCCAAGAATTGTCTCGAAAATATCTTGATGTTCTATCAAGCAGGCTAAATGGAGCGGTTTAAGTGTTGAACGAGTTCAAAATAATGAATCGTTGCCGATACATATTTTCATGAATAACTGTACGGGTATCCCAATATCTGCATCTTTTGCAATTAAATTTTTGACTATACCTGTGTTTTTACACAAAATAGCAGTATGAAGGGCAGTTAATATGAAGGAGGACTTGTCTGTTATTAATTTAGATATATTCCAATTATATGCCGTATCAAGATGTAAGGGATGAATTAACAAAGTATATTTATGTGATTAGTGCTTGCTAAAATACACTCTACGAAATCTTCTTTGTCTAAAATGCAAGCAATGTGTAACGGTGTCATCTCCGATACTGCACTCAATATATTGTTTATCTCATCAATATTAAGCATTTCTAGGCAGTATAGGGATAAAGTTGGTTGTTTTGCAATGGCATTTAGATCACACTTGATACGAATCAAAATCCATAGAAATTCTACATCATATAAAAAGCATACCAAATGAACGACATTTACCTCAATCGGTAAACATAAATTAGTTATGATAAATTCCATATCCAATCCTCTCCATGAATCCTTAACAGCTGCTACAAAATCGTCCTCGTCCAGAACCCATGACTTATTACGTATTATTGAAATATGGAGTGATGAAATGCAGGATCTTGCATTTACGTCGTATGTAATTCGTAGCAGATATCTTATTATGCCTTTGTTTTCCATCAAGCATGCAATATGTAGTTCATTAAAAGTTGCAATTACATCCTTGTGGTTAATAATTCCCATAATCGGTAGTATTTTATCAAATTGATCACTATCAAAGAAAAATGCTACCAAATCCAACACCTTCATTTTACTATTCTGAACGGTTTTCCCCAGATAGCATAATATTTTTACATTAGACGTATTTTCATGTAAACAGGCAACCAAAAGCTGCGAAATCGTTGCTTGTTCAGCAGTTATTGTGTTGATATTTAATAACGGTTGAGGTAGCTCTTCTTTAACCAAATAACTAATTTCTAAATGCGTGAACTGGAGTAAATCGATTGAAATGCCATTATAGGAGTTTAAAGGCAGACGTTTTAATTGTTCGTTTCTTAGTTATGTTAGGTATATTGAGTTTATCTTAACAATCTTATTTATCACAGCAGAATCTAACAATGCATCCACAATGTCATTATTATCGTTGAAATTAAATATGTAGTCAATATCTATAATTTGACCTAACCGGACTTCACAAGCATCGTGCAGGAGTAATGAACATTCGATTCCGTAAGCTTGATCACAATAGAAATCATTTGTATAAAATAATGTTAAACAAACCAAACTCGTGTCTTTAACATATTGCTTCTCATGTGAATCATCTTGGAAAGTAAGAAGTGAAGTATTTGACAACAATCCATGTTTCATCCATGTCCAATCTACATTAAACGTGTTTGAGATTACGCTATATTAACTAAAATCCGATAACGTTAGCATTGCATTTCTTATGTAGTTTTTTTTCTTTCCATCCAATAAAGACAAAAACAAAGGAGTGAACTCCATAACATCATCGTCATTATACCGGAGTGTGAGTAGGTAAGCATTTAATGTACTGTCTTGAATTAGGCATGATAATTCGATAAATGTAACACATAAATTAAAAGTAGTCCTATAATTAAAATAACGTGAAACTACGAATTCATGTTTATCGTTACTATTCATATTCAGTAAGTGATATGATTGAATAAAGAAATGCCTACTACAGCAACAGTCATTTTCATAAATAAGACGTAAATGATCTACAAGTCCTTTGAAACAAACTATGTGTAATGCTGTGATTTCTAAAGTACGAGTTGATCTTGCATGTTTTTGAAGCAAGGCGTTACTCATGTCTGTATTGTCTTTTAAGCAGCAAATAAAAAGTGCATTCATAGTACATTTCGATGTAAAATCTTGCCTTTTTCAATACCTTCAAATAATTCAGAATATCTCTATTTAGTGCTATGACGTGTAATAAAGAAAGTGATACACTACATTCCAGATTAGCGTAGTTGGCCAACAATAATTTCATTAAATTACTATTATCGACCAATGCAGAGAATATCAAAGGTGTTACCTCAGTTTGGAACATTTTGTTATCTATTTTGTGCTTTGACATTATCTCTAGCATCATATCATGTCCTATTAAGTATAATGATAAGAATATAGGAGTTATTATAAATGTGTTGTTTACATTTGTTTGATTTTCTTCAACTAGAAAAGAAGCAATGGTCGTATCTTCAAGAATACAAGCTACTTGGAATGATGTTAGCCGTAGTCTTCCTAGATTAAGACACTGATCCTCGGTCATGTTGTTTTCAAAAAGAGTACCAATCATGATATAATTTAGATCATTAGAAATTGAATCTAATGTATTGTTTACTAATAACTGCACTATTGCTAAATTGTTTAGTTTAACCGATACACATAACGGTGTCAGGATTTCGCATTCAGAACAATCATCCGGATTGCCATAGGAGATATGAATTGGCAAACAAATATCTGCATTTTGGTCTATTAAAATCTGAATAATTTCACAATTCTGAACAAAACATGCAAAAGAAAGTGGGGTAATATCTTTCATGAAGGAAGCAGTGGTATGTCCAAAAAGTTGTTGGAGTCCTTGTTTAAAAATATTTGTCATCATATTAACTGACGCGCCGGATTCTATTATTGTTTTTGTATTTCTCAGATCCTGATTACTAATGCATATTAAAAGTGGTGTTACACCAAATTTCGATATACAATTTACGTCTACTTTCGGGTTATCAAGCAGTTGGTCAATCAGTTCATTATCACTTACCCTGCAAGCAAAGTGAAGTGGAAACTCAGTGTTATTCACGTATAAATTAGGATCTACTGAAATCAAATATCGCCGTAAAATACTTTGAATGCTACACGATGAAGGATATGCTTTCAAAAAGGTAGAATTATGTTCCAATAGTTGATCTATGATCTCTTCCATGTTCCAATTCAGCAAAATATCAATGACTTTTGCAAGTAATTGAGAAGCAACAGCTACTATTGTTTCGTCTAAATATGACCGTATATTAATTGCAGCTCCGTTATTCAGTAGAATTTCAATAACATTCGTATGACCATTAAAGCATGCAAAATGCAATGCAGTATAGCCATTATCTGACTGTTTGTTAATATCAGTTTTTCCGCACGCCAACAACTTTTCAACAATACTGTCATTACCTTTTGAGCAAGCAATATGCAAAGCTGTTTGGCCTATTACATTTTCACTATTTAAATCGATATCTGAACGAAGAAAATCCTCAACTCTATCATCCATTCCATATTTAGCTGCCAGAAAAAAAATGGTATGCAAATTTTCTGTACTAAGTTGGAGATGACAAATTTATTTAAAAGATATGCTAACTCTTTTCGGTTGTTCGCACAGGCACGAGTGAGTTCTACTTCCAAAATCTGCTGATTAACTACACACTTTTGTAAAACTTCTTTTATATCAGTTATTTCACCTTTTACACAAAGCTGATGAAACGATGTTTCATTTCCATTTGTTGATAAAAATAAATCAGCCCCATGACGAAGAAGAAGACATCCTGTTTTTATTTGTAACGTGTATTGATACGAATCAGTATTTGATAAACCTTCGTAGCAAGCATACAAAGGCGTTTTTCTATTCAAAACTGCATTGATGTCCATATTTTGATCTATTTGTATGATAATCTGTACAATTTCAATCAATCCTATTTTGCAAGCATTGAATAAAAAATATTCCAGATGGTTACAGATTTCTTTCCAGTATGCATCATAAGCTAGTAAGCTATTAACTAGATTAGCATCAGCCATTTGAAATTATTCATATAATGCGGTTTCATCAGACTCATCCCGGAAATTTACATTAGCGCCATAATGAAGTAAAAGACTTACAATTGAATAAACTTTGCTAATACAGCAAATCATGAGTAAACTGTAAGAACCGGGCAAGCAAACGTTTGTGTCTGCTTGATTTTCTAACAATAAACTAACAGTACCAACTTGATGTTTGGTGCACGCAAAATAAAGTGGACTAAGTCCAACAGAAGTGCAAATATTGACATTAGCTCCGTTATTTAACAAAAGTTCTACAATGTCAGTTTGACCAAGTTCACAGGAAATACAAAGAGCAGTCTGTCCTTCATTGTTTCTAGTGTCCAGGTTGGCAGAATTTTCCAGTAATAACTGCGTTAATTGAATATGGTTGTCTTTACAGGCTTCTATGAGTAGTGTATCACTTTTTTTCCATAAGCGAGATTTATATTAGCTCCAAAACTCAGAACGAGTTTCATAAAGTCTAAGTTCCTATTCTGATAAGCAATGTACAAAACAGTTATACCTCCATCTGAATAATTATCTAGACAATGTACTGCGTCCGTATTTGCTGAATGAATATTTGTTTTCCAAAAATTGAACAATATGCTTAAACACACTGCTTGGTTATATTTAGATGCTGTATGAAAAACATTAATCCCATTTTTTTTCACAAAGGGATCAGCTCTGACTCTCAACAATTATCCGACAATATTTTTCAGATCGGATCTGCATGCTGTATGGAGAAGCGTTTCTTTATAAAAAGTGGCAGACTCTATGCACACACAGTTTGATACAAGAAATTCAGCAACTTCTTCGTGGTAATTTTCACAGGCAGAGTACAACGCGTTTACAATATCAATAACATCTATATTCAAAATTACGAGTTTATTGTAAAAATGAGAAACAATCTCAAGATTACCCTTTGAACACACGTAAAGGAACAATGTTTTCAAACTTTCAATAACTTCCAAATCGTCGCTCACAATGGTATCTAATATGCTTTTCGCTAAACCATTTTGTCCATGTTCAATAAAGATATGAAAAATTGATATTTTATAGATTTTAGTTTCATTTAAGCTTTCATCTATTTCTTTCTTGTTTCCTGCAAAACATGCTATCAAATTGGTCGATACATCAAATATTTTTGCTATATTCATTTCTGTGTGCATTAATATTTTGCAGATATTACAGTAATGTCCTAAGCAGGCTATTTGAAGAGCAGATAATACAAAATACCGTTTTGCCATATTTATTAGGTTCGTATGGGTAAATGTAACCTCTAATACAAGCTACCTGTACGGAAGAAATACCAATAGAAGCTCCAGTATAATGAAAGGATTTATTCTGCACCAAAGTCTCAACAACACCTTGATATCCCGAAAGACAAGCAGCATGAAGGGGTGGAACATCCTTGATTGCCTTGAGCTCTTTATAGTAGTAGATAATCATATCTTCGCTAGCTGACAACTGATATTTTCCGTTTTGAATAGCCAATAGAAACGGTGAAATATTACAAGCTGTGTTTAGTTTTGCATGATTTTTAAGTAAAAGATTGACCAAGTGTTGCGAATTTTTTGCCATGCTTGCTATGTGTAGTGGCGTAGACATCGTTATTCTATTAGCACAATCGGTATAAGACAATAAGTTAATCATATCCTCTTCACCGTTGTGTTGCATTATAGCTAGGCATAATGTGTCAATGTCGTCACATAGATTTACATTAGCTTCGCTTCTCAAAAGTATTTCCACTAAATTATTATATTCATAAAAACATGCAATTATCAAAGGATTAATATCATTTGCACTATTGATATTTGATCTAGCATTATGTTTTAGCAAATACTCTACTATTCTTAGATTCAAACTTTTGCCCATACAGACAATTTCCAATGGGGTTAGCATGAATATTTTATCATGATTATATTTAGAAGTGAAGGCCTGTCGTCATATTCCTTATTTTCAAATTCGCACAAAGTGTTTGCATGCAGTTTGCTGATTTGGTTAACATCTGCATCGCCTTGTATAAGAACCGCAATTGATTCATAATCGTTCATAATGCAAGATATATGAAGAGGAAGTGGCAATGTACTTCTACAACATATATAGTTACAGTCTACCGTTTTTGAAATAAGCAAATTCACAATATCCTGGTGTCTATTTAAACAGGCATGTTGTAATGGATTCCGTTGATGTCCATACCCATGGATGTTTGCTCCTTTATTTATCAGAATTTCAGCAATTGTTTTAAAACCTTTACAGCATGCAATATTTAAGAGGGCAGTATAACCACATGATAAAGGTCTTTCCACATCAATATTCATTTCAAGGATAACCCCTAGATATTTGTGGTCGTCAGAAAAACATGCATTTTCAAGTTCAGTGTATACACAGCTTGGTCTTTTGTCATTCAAGGATTTAAGAAATGTTCTTAATACTTTAAAGTCCTCTTTTTTTAACTATACTCAGAGGCGATAACTTTGTAATAGTTGATGTTTCGAACATGCTAGCGCCTTTTGACAAAAGAATTTCAATAATACGGCAATGATGTTCCTTACATGCGAAATACAGTAGTGTTTCATTATTGTTTGTCTTTAGATTGATGTCAGCATCATGCATGATCAAAATATTTACAATATCTTCCTTTTCATTTATGCATGCTTCATGAAGTGCTGAAATGCCGTCTTTATTTTGCTTATCTACATCAGCCTTGTATTGAAGAAGTAGCTGTGTAATTTTGATATTGCCATTTTAGCCGAAGCTATTAATGGAAGTAAGTCTCGCTCGTTACATAAATTAGAACTTGCACCATTTTTGAGAAGTTCTTCGACAATTTTTGATTGCTCAAGGTAGCAGGCCTCGTACAAAGGCGTAAAGCCCCGACGTTTGTATCTATTGACTTTGACCCCAGCTTGAACCAATACATTAACCACATGTACCTTGCCATATTTACAGGCAATATGGAGAGGAGACATGCCAATATCATCATATCTATTGATATCCATGCCCTTGATTATACAATATTCCACCATCTCTGTATCTCCTTGTTCACACATTAGATGTAAAAAATTAATTCCGAGTTGTGATATATTTAGAATTTTAGTAATCAGCTCATCGTTCTGCAATTCAAGTGCAAAGAGAAAACGTTTTCTAAATATTTCATTTTTCATTTGTTTACTACCGAAAATGTCTAAAAAAAGTTACCTCTGTTACCTCATTAAGCATTCTGTGAAAATATCTTTGCTCGAAAGATTAAGGAACAACTATTTTTTGTTCATTGTCTGTCTGTGTTAGGAATTCAAATTCAAAGCGTTCACAAAGTAACGATATATCACCATGTTCAATAAAACATTTCATGCATTTCTTAGAAAAATACAGGCATGCAATGTCAAATATTTTGCCATGAATGAAGGAATAAATGTCATCCAGTTTAGTAATGTAGACCCCAAGTAAAATATTCAGGTGATTTTTTAATAGTGTTCTTGACGTATTTATATTTTGCATACTTACATCAAAGATGTTTACAAATGCTGCCTTGTCTTTTTTACTTAATTTATCGTCAAGTAATGTTTCGCTTAATTTACCATTAAACAGAGAGACAGAAAGTAACGCACAATAATTCATCCCAGCTGTTATTGACATTTTGTCCAATTCCTCTTCAAAATAATTGTACGGGTTTCCTATAAAGTCGTTAATGTTGCCTTTTTGAAATTTTGAAACCATACTACATAATAAAGGAAAACAGTCATATTTTTGTATATACTCTTCTGACATATGTTTCGTGTAATCCTGTGATATGTATACATCAGCAATGGACCTTTTTTCTTGCACTGTCGTTGCGTATTTATCAGATAGCATATTAAACTGACACTGAGTTAGAAGTTCTAATCTCTGTAATATAGGATTTTGAAATACCTGTAGTCTACAAGTCGCCAAGATTTTGATAGGCGCTATAGTAAAACAGTCTTGAACATCTAAAGTATATCTATCCCATTCTTCAATTTCAGACTGAATAACATTGTATCGTCCACATATCTCATCAAATAAGAATAACAGTTTTCTTTTTCATAGAATACGAGATAACATCTTTTGGTGATTTAACTGTTAGTATATCATAACCCTCACTTGTCATGTGTAGAGCTATATGCCTTGAAGTAAATGATTTACCAATACCAGTATTTCCTGTAACTACTACGATCTGGTTGTTCTTTAGTTCTTGTAAGAGTTGTTTTGAACTGTTTGTTTCAACAAACATCTCATCTGAAGATTTCCAGTCAGATATGACTTTCGTAATCCTGTCTGAAAGATATGACACAAATTGATATATGACGTATAATGCAACTGATTTACCTAGTTTAACAGTGGAGCAAAAAGGATGTACATTTATGTGGGAATACAATTTATTCCTGCTAAGACAACAGACTAAACATTATTATAAGTCTTCTTTCTTCTAATTGATGCAAATCAAACGGGACTTTAATTATCAATACTACCGTATTTTATCCGTTTAAAATGTTTCACGCCGAACCAAACGTGATGCATGAAATGCATTATAATCCTATTTTGTAACTTAAAATGACACGATAAAGTTAAATTATGTTCAGTTTTTGTCTCGATTCGAAAGGGAATTATTCCACAGCCTTTCAGATTATAATTGTCCCTGAATTTTACTGTTTCATTTCCGTCGATCACAAAAACATGTGAAAAGAATGATAATGGTTAAAAGTCTTAATCATTATTCCCATGAATGTATTGTTTGCTAGATATAATTAATTGCATTGCAATGATTAGGTAGTTGTAAGGAAAATTATAAATTCTTCAATATTGACAAAAATGATTTATGAATGAAAAGATAAGTTCAAATATGATTTCTTGTACCTACTAAAAGGTAAGTTTAAAAAATAAATACTTAAATAAAAATGTTATGAAATGAGTGTATCTGTATTGGCCCTGGTATATATTCTATATCAGGTGTATTGATGCTAGACTCAATACAAAACAGCGAGTTGATCAACCTATATTTCTATTAGATTATGTCGTATTCATAGAGTATATAATATAATTTTAGATTAAAGGGTCGTCACCGTACAGGGGTAAATTTATCAGAAAAAAATCTCCCATTGACTTCAATGCAAACCTTTTTCTTGAATAAAATTTATACCTGGTTTAAGTTAAGAAATCAGAAGCTTTCATATGCCATTAACATTTTCTACCAATTAGTGGAACAAAGGACTTCAGTGAAGAAAACTCTTCCCCAAAGGGGCGGTCCTTAATGACGTATATCTATTTACTGAATTTACCCCTATATCTTATAACTATGATTTTAAAATTATTTCAAAACAACAATAGATACACTTATGTATTTAATGTTTTGAGTCTAAATGAATTAAATCCGATGAACAAATTACCTCTTATGTTATGTGGAACTGGATCTATGAGTAAAAATTTATATGCATGCTCAAAAGATTCAACTTTTAACATCAACTTTTCCATATTGTCAGTAAGTTCCTTTGTACTTTCTTCTTGGAATTTCAAATCTAGGAGTAGCTGTTTGCACAACGAACTGTCCAAACTACAGATCTTTAAATTGACACACTTCTGTTTAATGACTATTCTTCGAAGTCTAATTGATGCCTACAATAAAAAAAATTCATGTTACAAATTTTCTATATTTAACATAACAGCCGCTGAGAGGTTAAGGAGAAGTTTTTGGTAGAACATACCTACGTTTTGATTTCTGGGTTTGATTTGGAATAGGATCCTAAATGACAGGATACCAGTCCAGTACCCCCCTTGAATGAAGTCCCTTAATTAACTAACTATCGTTCAAAGGGATATTGTACTGAGATAAAACTTATGTAAGGGAGTCTTTATTTGTGATACTACTTTACTTACTGCACGGTATGTCAATGGCAAGTATGACAGCAACAAAGGTTATTTGTAGTAGATTCAAAGGGTATTTACCAAACTTTCAACTTCTAAGAAATTTTGTGTAAACTGAAATGGATACGGTGGATGAATGTCTGAGGAAATTGTCCAAAGTTCATTTTTTTTTCGATTTTAACCAGGAAGTGCATAATGATCCCATCAAAACTCAAATAGTATTTCTCTCTTAAATGCCGGTCTTGTTCCTTCTCGAATATTTTTATATGTATTATTATTTGAACGAAAATATTACTTAGTATACACTAGTTGCTTTTAGCCGTAACTTTTTTTCGATAAACTTTCATCAAGAACCACCGAACAGTTCAAAGAAGTTATGTTTAAATACTTGAGGAGCATATGATTAATTTCACAGACGATTAATAAATTCTGGTGTAGGAGCTAGGGGAATCACTAAGTTTGTTTCCCTCCCAACATATGTTGGCCATTATTTTCTGAAAATAAAAATTAAAAATGAAAGAGGAAACTTTTAGAATAGTTGTCTGAAATGTTCAGTTCTTTTTTTCTATCTTTTCTGTTTTAAAGGTAAAATTTTAACTATTTGAAACTAAATTTCTCTCTCGAAATTTTGCAGAGATTTCAATTGTTCAGTGCACAGACCAATCTGACTTCGAAGTATAAATAATCATACCCTTTAAACACAGGGCTTTAAAAAAATAGAATATCAACCAAGGCTGTGACTGTTCTATGTTTTCTATAAAAGTGAATTGTATTTTGTCTTGTCAAATTTATTACTATTATTTGAGGATATAACTCTAGACTTAGACATGTTAAAGGGTATACTTTTCACTCGTTCACATTAAACCAATGTGCTGTAAATGTTAACAAAAAGGACACAAAGAGGTCAATAAAAGCCCATAACTTAAAGAACCATAATAGAAATTATTCGAAAAGATAACAGTTCACAAAACACAATAAGGAAAACGACAGATTGAGGAAATTGAACCTAGCAAGAAAATATGAATGAACTCAAGTCCTATATATCATATCGTATGCTGCTCAAAAGTTGTTGCATTAAAAGTAAAGTTCAAGATGGGGAAATGAAGTCGGCTCTTTTGTCGTACATTTTTCTTCACTGTCAATTGACAATTGTCGACATGTGAAGCAGACCTATCTGTGTCTATTGTACCTTTTATTTCCAGTCCAGATAGGTGAATGTGATGAGCAAAATCACTAAGCTATGGATTATTCCATTACAGTTTGTTATTTATATTGTTGAACGTCACGTCACGTCACGTCCAAGTTGATAATTTTCATAGATTCTTATCTTATCTTTCTGCATATAAAATCCCTGTACGAACTCCGCTCATGAAATTACAATGATATAAACTTTTCTGTTTATGAAATTTTGAATTATTCGAAACACTTTTTTTTCTACCCACAGGAATAGGAATAGAATTTTTGGTTTATGATGATCTATAACTCCGTTTATGGTTGTGCCTTTCGATTGTTTTGATTCGAGACGCCATCTGGCGTAAAAATATTTAAATCTTGTATCTTTAATAAGATTTAACATAAAGAGCACGAGAAGTGGACCACATCTGGGTACCAGTTGAAATCCGACTTATAATTTGTTTGGCCGAGAGCGTTTCAGCTTCATGAGGCTCATCAGAGACGCAAATCAAAAGTTTGAAAGCCAAAAACAAACACGAAATTAAAGAGCATGGCAAGCCAAAAATTTCAAAATGATATGCCAAATACCTTTCTCTCTTTCTACAACATTTATCCCTTTTTATAACAAAACATGCATCAACTGTTCATAAAACAAAGTTGGAGAAATTTTACAATAAATTAAGATTGAATACATGTGATGAGGACGGAAGATTTAGATTATAATATGTACATGGCGAGAGACTGGAATAATTAAGGGTCCAAATTTGAGTCATTTCCTCACATAGTAACAATGTAGACCAAGTTGAATTTCTGACGTATTTAGATGTTAAAAGTGTTACAAGATGTTTCATAGAACATTTGATAGGACACATTGTATCCTAGTCACTTTATTTAGAAGTACGTACTCTTATAATATATGGATGAAAAGTAGAAATGTTTCATAAAATTTGATCAAGAATGTTTACCTCACTAACATCCTTCCAAGCATCATTTAAATTTTGATTCGATAGTTTGCTCTCCTCTGAATGAGCGATTATATTTCTGTAATATTTTATTCTTGCAAGATCAGACCCTTCACTCGTTTCCGCAGGTAAAGGCACTTCGTCAAATCCGCGGACTGGCGCAGCTATTCCAGAAATATTTCTCAGAAGACATATCATTAATGTCAAATCAAAATTTGTAGATGACACAGCTGTCGACCATCCAGATGTTGATCTTGCAGTTGTCGAACCTAGAAATAAGTTCATGAATTATTTAATATTTTTCAAGCTTAAATGAAAACAAAGGACCACGATCGCACTTTCCAAAGGATAATTACAAATTTATTTCATTGAATTTAAATAAAAAGTTTCTACCTCAGCTTTGAACCTCGTGTAAATAAGCTTTTTGAAACACTCACGATTTCTTAGATATATATTCCAGGGTTTCAAAACTGCATAACAACACCATGAGTTGTTTTGGAGAATGTTTGTTTTTCTAAGTGTTTTTTAATGTTTTCTGCTCATTACTTAAATAGGTAGAATATCCCTCATCCTTGAAAAACGTAAACATCCTCCGAGATATTTTTTTTTACTCTCCCATGTAAATAACAATATAAAATTAAACAGCACCAGGCTACATTGTGTGCAAGCAAAATTGTATTAAAATAAATCTTTAAATTTATTTTCATATTTTTAAATTTTAATTTTTAAAAGAAGGATATTATATGATTTTGTGCTTATTTTTGGTTAGCTTAGTTTTGATGACAAATTTGGATGGTGATGTTATTGAGGATATCATACGGTTAATTTCGCGACGCCTTCGGCCAAATAAATATAGAACGGATGCGTTGCCAAAAAAACGAGTTGTGTTGTATGACTGTGATGTATGTTTACACAGTCACATTAGCCTATTATGTCTGTTTGGGTTGCTCACCCAATTTTGTCAATATAACGGAACTATAAACAACTGTCATACAAGTGGGAGATAACCTAGCTATAAAATGTTCCAAGTCAGGAATATGACAGTTGTTTTTCACTCGTTCCTGTTGGTTCATAGGGTTTGATTTTGTCTGTTTTATGGAGTTTTTTTAACCGAGTTAACTGTCTTTCATGGATGTTTGGATGGTTGTTTAAAAAATTAATGGTGCATATTTCAAACTAAAACCAAAATAAATTATCAAGTACATTGATTAAAAACTTTGAAAGTTGAAGAATCCTATCCGTCGTGTATTGTTATCTGAAGTATCTGATGGTTACCAGATATCTTATGTTTTGTATTCGCCTGTTTTGTGTAAACTTACGCCTTCAAATTGACCTTATCATATGACAGTTTATGGTATTATTATAATCTGTTGCTAGACTTCCAACTATCCATGTGAACACTAAAATGTAAACATTCTTTGAAATCTATATATGCAGTTACTTATGCTTATATAGATTTTAAGATATTTAAAAAGTGGGCCTTAACTGGCCCTTGTCATGTCTTTCTTTTCAACCAATTAAGGAAAATTGACATAAAAGAGCAATAAATTCTATAAGAATTCTTCAGATAACTTTTGTAATATTGAAAGTAGGTTTTTTTTTTATTCTTAATGTGTTTGCTTGTAACACATTTTCTCTGTCTATTAAGGTTTTTTAGACATCGTAAAGTTTATCCTAATGTTTTATTTTTAGCCGCGGTGGCCATATTTGTTAAAAATGAAAAAAATGCTAACAGTTGTATCAAATACGACTTTACTTATCTATTTCTTGTGAAAATTAAAACGTAAGGCTTAAAATCATGAGCAAAACACGTCCTGCAGTAAAACACGCAAGTATGCTAAAAAGTGATACTATTCAAAAGATGAAACAAACGAAATGTCCTATTCTATATCATTAAACAAATACCGACCGCCTCCTACATTGGAACAGGCACATGCAGAATAAGACGGGTAGAACATAATTCCGAGTGCCCAACCATCCTTTCTTAGACAGTTGTGGTCTTGCAGCCAATTTTTTAAAGTCCTGTGTTAAAACCGTTTATACATGAAAGATCGATGCAAAAAAGGTAAAAGGAAATAAACCCCCTAAAAAACAAAAACAACAAAACAAAACAAATGTTTTGATGCACACGAGACTTACATGTGCTTCAAAGGTTTTAATACGTGATCAGAAATAAAACGTTTTTGTTACGATTCTTTATTTTGAATTTCTATGATTTTTGACGTTATTACACTTTAAAAAAAGCAAACAAAATACAGAATCAACCCAACACATTTTCAAAAAAGAAAAGATGTGCAATGATTGATAATTTAGTCTTAGCTGCATGATTTTTTTTTATTAGTTGTTATTGGCTTTGAACTAGAGTCCACGTCCACTCTGTGTTTTTGTTAGATGTATTTCTGTTTGTATCTATCTGATGAGTTAAGCCTTTTCAATTGATTTTTATAGTTTGTTCTTATGTTGTACTGTTACACCACTGTTCCAGGTTAGGGGAGGGTTGACGCCTTCAGACGTGTTTAACCTCGCCACATTCTGTATGTGCCTGCCTGTCCCAAAGTAAGGAACCTGTAATTCAGTGGTTGTCGCTTGTTGCTGTGTAACATATTTGTTTTTCGTTCATTATTTTGTACAAAAATTAGGCCATTAGTTTTCTCGTTTGAATTCGGGGCCTTTTATAGCTGACAATGCGGTATGGGCTTTGTTCATTGTTGAAGGCCGTACGGTGACCTAATGTTGTTAATCTCTGTGTCATATGGTCTCTTGTGTAGAGTTATCTCATTGGCAATCATATCACATCTTCTTATTTTTATAAATGTACACATCTACTATATATGAAAGGTTGGGTTCGCCTCTTAGTTATTTACAGCGCTGTGAAGTCGAAATCGCTTTCCTCGTCCATAGCATTTTGCTGCAAACAGTCGGTACACTCTTTAGTCCGGTTTCAAACTGTCTTTAAAGTCCCAATGATTGATTAATTTCAGTGTTACAAAATGGACACCTAGATCGATGTCTCTAGTACGGAATATCATGCATGTCAGTTAGAGCATGTCGCAAATTTGGTAAAGTTTTTTTATTCATTATTTTTCACGGTTTCTTGGGAAAATGCAAAACTATAAAAAGTCAAAATTTAAATCATGACCTTGACCTTCGACCTTGATCTTGACCTCAAATTCCCTTTGGGTGGATCAAAAGCATCAAATTTTAATACCATAGATCTCTATAACATACCGTTAATGAGTTTCATTTATATATCACTTGTGTCAAATACAGAAGGGAAAATTATTCGCATTTGGAGTCTCCGTATCGTTTTTGTCAAAATTAAACAGATGATCCTGAGGACATCACGAGCATATTAAAAAAAAAAAATTGTCGATTTCTAATATGTTTGCGAAGGAGTAGCGATAACACGAAAACAGTGTAAGGTTAGAGGGTTACTATCACAGGGGGAAATGTACGGTTACACACGTTCAACTGCGAAAGAGTATCCACTGTTACCAATGATTTCATATGCCAAAAATCTTTTGTTATTTTGCGAAACAAATTAAAATCGCAACATCGAGAACAATTGAAGGTCTTTCCACCATTCAATTTCCTTCCACCCGAATGTCACTTCCGGTCTCATATGATAGCTTTATTCACACTAATTCCGAAAGTATATGATTTCTTCGTACTATTGTTTAATACAGAGATAATTTGCTGCTAATGATTTACAGAAGGTTACATATTTTGTAAAGGCATAAGTCTCCCAGTCTAATGCAAAAAATATGGCTTTATCATGTACCAGTATGAAGTTAAAGCAAAGGTAAAAATCTAGAATGTCAAATTTTCAATTGACATTGCCTTCATTTCAAGGCAAGTAAGGAAGAATCATAAAGCAATGATCCCTAGGTCTCTACTATGTATGGTTAATGAGTTATATCTCCATACAACTTTTTTTTTTTAATAATGAAAGGCAAAGTCACCTTTCGTGCAAATTTTTTCAGTTACGACATGTCGCAACAAACAATTTGGTAGAATATTTTATCATTATTTGTTAAAGTTTCTGAGGAAAAGTGAAAACAATCGAAAATTGAAATCTAGATCATAACCTTGACCTTTTCCTTGACCTCAAATTTCTTTGGTGAACCAAGGACATCAAATCAAAATACCCTAGGTCATTATAACTTACAGTGCATGAGTTACATCTATATATCACTTATATTAAATACAGAAGGGGAAATGCATCTGATATGGAGTCTCTGTATCGCTTCAGTTAAAATTGAACAAAACATCCTGAAGATATAACGAGCAATTTGGCAAAATAAATTTGTCGATTACTTTTACGGTGGCTAGGGGTAGCGATTACAGTGCACAGTGAGATAGTTCTAAGAGGGAAAAGTGTACGGTTACACAGGGTCAAATGGTAAAGCGTATTCGCTGTTCGAGATCATGTACCAAAAATCTTTTTGATATCTTAACATCAAAAAGGGGCGAAAGAAAAAAAAATCAAAAACCAATTGTTGATAGAACAATTGAAGATCTTTCCACTTCACCTGATAATTAGGTTTAAACGAATTTTCATAAAGTAACTTTCGTTAAAAAAAACCGTAAAAAAACGATGTTAAAAGTATAACAAAAATACCGAATTCCAAGGTAAATCAGAAAATGAGTCCATAAAATCTGACAAAATCAAACGTTATTAAACCAACGGGACGAGTGGAAAACAACTGTCATATTCTTGACTTGGAACAGGCCTTGTTCCAGAGAAAATTGGGGGTTAAACCTGGTTTTATATCTAGCTCAACCTCCCACTTGTATAACAGTTATTTATAGTTCCGTTATATTGACAAAATTGGGTGAGCAACCCAAACAGATCTAACAAAGACGCCAACAAAAAAGTTGTAGTTGATAGTAAATTTGACAAAGACGCCAACAAAAAAGTTTTTGTAGTTGATAGTACATACCGTATATAGTATACGTTTTTAGTTAAATTTTTCATGTGATAATGTGATCCACTTTTCCATATAATGGAATTATATGCGACTGTCATACAAGTGAGAGGTTCAGCTAGCTAAATAACCAGGTTTAAGCCACCATTTTCTACATAAGGAAATGCATGTACCAAGTTAGGAATATGACAGTTGTTTTCCATTCGTTTGATGTGTTTGAGCTTTTGATTTTGCCATTTGATAAGGGACTTTCCGTTTTGAATTTTCCTTGGAGTTCGGTCTTTCTGTGATTTTACTTCTTTGGGTATGCAGTTGTATTAGCATTGACACATCTCATTTCCGTGGATATTATTTAGACCTGCCACCTTACTCATGGTTTATATACTTTGAAAGTTTTGCATAGCATACAGTTTAAAGTATTTCCATTTTAAACATAAGGCAAGACATACCTGTTTATAGAAAAAAAAAATGATACAAATTATGCTCTTTACAAAGAATGCCTTTAAATTGCTACAATATTTTCTAAATGTTACTGGAAACGATTCACTAAAGGGACGAAACTCACAAGGCCAAATAGACACTCAAATTGATGTTCTACAGAATGAACTGTTATTGAATGAAATTTACGTATTTTTAATACTAGAAAAACTTCTTCAAAATTATTCTTTTCACTATTTATATATTTTTCAACCTGGCAATGGTGGTACAGGCAGTACTACTTTTTCTAAACGTGCTATTACAGTTTTATATGATGCAGTATTTACCAGAAACCCACTTAATGCTATATAGCATCAAATCAAATTCAAATATTTTGTTCAAATTTGTAACGCCTACTGACGAGTCCTATTCATACATTTATATTACTATTCTGTGTTATTAAACTAATTCATTTAAAGATTTTTATTTTGCTTTCCATCTATATAGAAAGAGCATTAGGTGTTTTACAATTGTCTACCTCTGTTGTGTGTAAATAAAGGCTTTGCCTGTTCTCTAATTCCTTTGGTAGATTATTAAAAATAAAATACTGAAAATAGTCGGTCTGTTTCATCAACACAGAACCTTTTCTTTTACTAAGCATGAATTTATTTTGTCAAATAGACATGATTTTTGATTTTGGTGTTTTAACGCCACTTTTAAGCACCGCTTTTGGGCTATTTCGTGGCGGCCAGTTTTTATTGGTGGAGGAAGCCGGAGTGCCCGGAGAAAACCACCGACCTTCGATAGGAAAACTGACAATCCTAGTCAATTAAGATTGGAGTCGAGTGCACCCGCACGAGCGGGGTTCGAACTCACAACCTCAGTGTTGACTGGCTAGTGATTACAGTAGTAACTACTTAGACCACTCGGCCACCGAGGCCCCTCAAATAGACATGTGTGGTCTAGACATTTATGCGTCTGTATCATAAATTGTCCCACTAACAATATGTATCTGTGACCTCACTTGCATTTATTGATAAAAAAAAAACCAACTAAGGTAAAATAATGCTGGGCAATCGCATTGTTGTGATCAGTTAACACATTATGCCGGCAACAATAAAGCTTTCATCTTTGAATCAGAAATGCTTCATCGTCATTTTGATGCTTTGTGTCTCAGTTGTTCAAATTAATTTAAATGGAGGTTGAAAACATTATGGTCAAGGAACACTTTCATCTTGCAAATACACAAAATGGTAGTTTTCATTAAAAAAAAAGAGCAGCAGTTCAGCTTGAATGTCTTTTTCTGTTGACACAGAGTACGTCACAGTTTGTACATCTAACAACCATAATAACTTTTATATCAAAAGATACTTAAAATATATCTTGAAAATTGTGTAAGATAGTGCTTTGTTTGGTAATTCTGAACATATAATACTCTTTTAAACTCTCATGTTCCCACATTTGTGTTGCATTGTGGCAAGCCATAAAGACGTTTTTAAATACAACTTTTACATTAAATCAAAGTAATGTATGTTTACTCCGTGTTGAAGACCGTACTTTGACCTATAATGGTTTACTTTTATAAATTTTGACTTGGATGGAGAGTTGTCTCATTGGCACTCATACCACATCTTCTTATATCTATTAACGTTAAATTTGCATGATTTAATTATATTTAATACGCTTAAACCTAAACATTTGGAACCCAGTGATGTGTAAATATGCTGCAACGTTTGGAGCTGTATGACCAAAATGGACCTAAACAGAACAACCAAATTCAACTTAGGTCAACTTTGCCTGAGTTTTAAAATTGTTTCTTAATTCATGAAGTGGGAATTTTAAATAATTACATGTTATAAATGAGACCAGTACCGAAGCACTGACTACTGAGCTGATGAAACCTTAACTTTGTAGACTAAAATGTATTTATAAAGGTCGTGCAGAGGGTAATGCATGGTTTGAAAAAACAGCAATGTTATTAGTTTGAGAAGGTAATATGAGCACAAATTATAAAAAACTATCATTGTTTTGGGAGAACATGACTGGTCATAGAAGTTGCAAATAATAGAATGTGCAAAAAAAGGGATATACCTCTTGAATTACAATATAATCTATATAAAATTAAGTAAAATATCAATTAAGACAAGAGAGATATAAAAAAAAAATTAACTGAATTCATATTTTTTTAATTGTACCAGTAACGGAAGGTATGAAACTTATGTACGTTTCTGTGATCCCAACTCATATCTGACATAAGATACATGAACATTGTTTCAATAAATAAAGGGCACCAAATACAACTGCCTCTTTTATTTAGATTGTCTACAATAGATCCAATCACATACCTGATGGAAATAACACCGACCACTGTGATGCATTCAATATTTTCAGGCGTTTAAGATTCTGTAAGGTCGTTTTGTGGTAATGCAACTCTACCAGTAAATCAACTGGAGGAAACAATCTATCAAAATATACACGAACAGCTTCAGGACTTATGCTGGTTAATAAATATACCATCCTTAGATAGTTTGTGTCTTCTTCTGACAGAGGCGAAGCCATCTAAAATGCACATAATGTAGCACAGATTTTATATAAGCTGTTTAACTTTTATATTAGTATCTGAAAAGTATTTCAAATTGTCAGTGGGTTTCAAGAGATTAATCTGCAAAAAATATTTTGATAATCAAAATCTGGCATTTTAATCTTGAAGTATTATGTTATTTTTTTTATATATTTAAGTTAAAAAATATAAAAACATGTTTGAAATGTTTTAATTTTTTACAGATGCAATCAATATTACAATCATATGAGCAAGTCGATATGTGTTGCCTTTTGTTAGTATAGCTTGTTTAGAAACCACGCCTCTCTTTTTAGGAGATACTATGATATTTATAAGATATTTCGTTTAATTTGTTTAACTCTGTCATAAGGCATAAGTCTGTCTATCCTATATGTTTTTCGTTTAGCGTTTTGTACATAAATCATGCTGTTGGGTTTTTTTCCTTCGAATTGTTTTGAATTTTGTCATTTTGCCTTTTATAGCTTACTATACGGTGTGTGTTATGCTCATTGTTGAAGGTCGTTCGGTGACCTACAGTTACCTACATGTACTTCATTTTGTCTCTCGTGAAATGGTTGTCTCATTGGCAACACATCTTATTATACCCCGCTCGTCAGTCGGGGTTACATAGGAATGGTCATGTCCATTCGTTCACCCGTCCGTCTGTCCAACACATTTTCGGTTTCCAGATGTTAGATAGAGAACCGCTTTTTGAAATTCACTGAAACTTTAATGGAATGTTCAAGACAACTTAACACAGGTTAAGTTTGAAATCGTTGTTTTCACTTTTATCATACCAGAGTTATCAGTTTTAAGTGATGAAAAAAAATCGAAATTGTGTGGTTTGCGGATCATAACTGGAGAACCATTGTTTGAAATTAATTGAAATTTTAATGGAATATCTAAGAACACTAAACACGGGTTAATTTCAATTTTTATTTTTTCGCTTCCACCGTTCTAAAGTTATGGTACTTGAAAAAATTCAAAATTTTGTAGTTTATGGATAATAAATTAAAAACACCTTTGTTGATATTGATTGAAATTTAAATGGAATGGTCATAACCACTAAAACAGTTTCAGTTTAATTTCGTTTTTTCTTTTTCTTTCAATTTTACCATTCAAGAGTTGTGGTTCATGATCGTTGGAAAAATTCAAAATTTTGTGGTTTCTGGATGACAAATGGAGAATCATATTTTTTAAATTGTTTGAAATTTTGACGTAATTTGTTGGACCACTAAACAGAAGCATTTTTCTCAAACTTTAAAAGATAAATCTAGAGTTTTACCCCTTTATTATATGATATAAAAATAAGGAGAGGTGGTATGATTGCCAATGAGACAACTATCCACCGAAGTTCAAATGAAGTGGATGTGAGCAGCTATAAGCAATGAAAGGAATTTACTTTTTCCCTCTTTTCAAAATTGAAATGAAAACTTGCGGTTTGTTATGTTTGTTTGTCACCGCTTTCCTTTTTCTCCAGTGTTTTCCATCATATCTTATGAAATGTTTTTAAGTAATTTAATAGAAAAAAACCGTTTTAATGATATTATCAATTTCTTAATGTTTGCCGTAATTCAAAGGTTTATATATAAGTGTGGTTTAGTATCCTCAAATTTTTACAATATCATTTTTGTCAAAAGGAGGGAATAAATATCGAAAAATTGTTTACGGAATTAATAACAACATTTTCAAACACATAAGGATGAAAAATCCGATATTAAAGTTATTAAGCATTGTTTTGTTACTTGCATCGCCGACATGTGTAAAAACTGTCTGACAGCTGTCTTTCCTCCATTCTAACTTTACATTCACATATGTAAACATGCTTTCTCTGTTAATGGAATGCATACAAGGATAAAAGTAAGTATTATAAAAAAAAAACAACAACAACCAACAACAACCGATTCCTCAGAGATCATGAATATACGTACAAAGACAAACAACAACGAACAACATTTGATTTCATCTTGTTCTTATATTTGTTATGTCAGAAAATCGCCTTTTAATTGTAGCCAACAAAAGACACAAATCAATAATAAAATTTAACAAGATTTATTATACACTAGTTTACAAAAAGTATAACACAAAAGAAATGTCAACTTAACTGTCAAAATATGAGTCCAATCTTTTATCTTTTCTTTATCCGGAAATCTTCACGGGAATCCACAGAATATTATATCCAATTGGTCACAATCTAGTATGATGTAGTTTGTAAATAAAAGTGTCAATCCAACTGCAGAGAATGTTGATGTCTATCGATGTCTAAGTCTATCTATGTCTATGTCCAAATCTCTATATATTTTACTAACTTTTGGGTCTGCATTTAAATACTCAAACAGAAATTTCTAGGCAACGCTAGAAATATAAATTACGCATCTTTTGTTATGATCATTCTGGAAACGTTATGTAAGTGAAATAGAAAGTTCTAATCATTCCATGAGTATCAATGAATGTTCCAGTGAATTCTAAACTGCATAGTTGTAACACAATGTATTTCATATTGTACACAATGTATATAAAACAATGTAAACATTCTTAGGCCACACAAAACAAATTAGGCCAACTAAATAAATATAATAGTTACAATATCATAACACCTCCCCTTAAAAAGTTTGAGTGTAACAAAACTTTTCATGAATAATATGTACAAAATGCATAGTATATGCAAAGTGTTTCAATAAGTTCTAGATAAAGCATCTGCTATTACATTATCCTTACCTTTAATGTGTTTTACAATAACATCATATTCCTGTAACAATAAACTCCACCTAGTCAATCTCTGGTTCTTGTTTCTCATTTTATGTATGAAGGTGAGAGGATTATGATCAGTATAAACAAGAATAGGATGCACAGTGGGATTTAAATATACATCAAAATGTTGAAGTGCAGACAACAGTGCAAAACACTCTTTTCAATAGTTGAATAATTTTTCTGATGTTTATCTAATTTCTTAGAAAAATATGATATAGGTTTTCAACATTATCATCTGTCTCTTGATATAAAACAGCTCCAACTCCTACATCGCTTGCGTCAACGGCAAGTTTGAATTGTTTTCATAGTCTGGAGTGATCAGAACTGGACTATTAATTAAAAGTGATTTGCTATTTTCAAAAGCGTTTTGACAATTTTCACTCCAGATGAATTTAGAATCTTTCCGTAAAAGATGAGTCAATGGTTGAACAACAGTAGCAAAATTTGAACAAAATTTTCTGTAAAATCCAATCATGCCTAAATATCTCATAAGTTGTTTTTATTTGTAGGAGGAGGAAATTTAGTAATTGCATCCACTTTAGCCGTAATAGGTTTCACTTGACCCTGGCCAACTGTATGCCCTAAATAATCAACAGTGGCCTGGCAAAATTCACTTTACCAAGATTTACAGTCAAATTTGATTGTGACAATCTATCAAAAGTATCATATAAATGTGTTAAATGTTCTTCCCAGCTATCACTACATACAATAAGATCATCAATATAAGCATAACAACAGTCTAAATCTTTTATAACATTATTGATCATTCTTTGAAATGTAGTTGAGCACTTTTCATGCCAAACGGCATTACAGTATATTGAAATAAGCCATCTGGTGTGACAAAAGCTAATATTTCTCGAGCTCTCTGTGTCAGTGGGACTTGCCAGTAACCTTTCAATAAATCAAATTTGCTCACAAATTTTGCTTTTCCAATATTATCAATGCAATCGTCTATCCTTGAATCGGATAGGAATCAGATTTTGAAACAGAATTTACTTTTCTGAAATCAGTTACGAAACGAAAGGTTTTATCTGGTTTGGGCACAAGCAGACAAGGAGAGCTCCATTCACTGTTACTTGGCTCAATAATATCATTGTCAAGCATATATTTAATTTCTTGTCTCATAAATTCAAGTTTGAGTGGATTGAGCCGGTAAGGATGTTGCTTAATTGGAGAAGCATCACCAACATCGACATCATGCTTTTAATTTTTTCTACGATCAAAAGACAGATGTGCAAGTTTTGAATCTAAATTTGACAAAATTTCTGAATTTTTCAATCTAACTGTCTCTTCCATAGTTTTAGAACTAAAAGGTGGTTCAATTATATCTGGTTTGTCATGATTGTTCTCCAATTTAACCATGGCTAAAGTGGCAACTGGTTTACTCTCACCTTCATTAGTACGCTCAAAATATGGTTTTAACATATTAATGTGACACACTCTATTTTGTTTACGCCGACCTGGTGTTTTACAATATAATTCAAATCATTGATTTTACTCTCTATGGTATAAGGACCACAATATTTAGCTTGTAATGGATGTCCAGGGACTGGCAAAAATACAAGTACCTTATCACCTGGCTCAAAAATCTGTCCCTGGCATCTTTATCATACCATATTTTCAACTTATTCTGAACAGTTTTAAATTGTTCTGAGCAATTTGACAAGCAGTATACAATTTTTCTTTAAATCTAGATACATAGTCTAGAAGATTCAAGTCAGTGTGTTCAGTAAGCCACTTTTCCTTTATCAATTTTAAAGGTCCCCTTACAGTATGACCAAATACCAACTCAAAGGGACTAAAACCAAGGATTCTTGAACAGCCTCTCGGACCGCAAAAGTAAAAGTGAACACCATCATCCCAATCCCTGTCAAATTGAAGACAAAAGTTCTGATCATGTTCTTCAATGTTTGATGAAAACGTTCTAAGGCACCTTGAGATTCTGGATGATAAGCACTTGACCTATACTGAGCAATCCCTAACTGGTACACGACTTGCTGAAATATACCTGACATGAAATTTGAACCCTGGTCGGACTGTATAGACTTTGGAAGTCCTACTAGCGTGAAAAATTTGATCAAAGCTTTGACAATAGTAGGTGTCTTGATATTCCTTAACGGAATAGCCTCAGGAAAACGAGTGGAGGTACACATGATCGTCAGTAAATACGCATTTCCGGTCTTGGTTTTCGGTAAAGGTCCAACGCAATCAATGAGTACTCGGCTGAAAGGTTCTTCAAAGGCTGGAATAGGCAGAAGTGGTGCTGGTGGTATTTTCTGGTTAGGCTTACCAACAACCTGGCATATATGGCATGATTTGCAGTATTCTGCGACATCATTTCTAAGTCTTGGCCAGTAGAAATGCTGCAAGATCTTAAGGCAAGTCTTCCTTATACCTAAGTGTCCAGCCAAGGGGGTGTCATGAGCAAGACCAATAATGTCTTGCCTATAGACTTTAGGCACCATCACTTGGTATACCACTCTCCATTCCTCCTCTGGGGTAGCATCAGGGGGCCTCCACTTTCTCATTAAAATGCCGTCTTGACGGTAATAGCATTCGGCCACTTTGTCTGCTTCTTCCTGTGGTTGAGCCCTCTGGCGGAGCTGAAGAACCTCAGGGTCTTTATTTTGTTCTTCGACAAATTTCCTTCGGTCTAATGAATGGCTGTTTACGTCTGGCCATGGCATAATTACATTCTTGCTTATACTAGGTGGTCTTATTACGGCCTTCTCTGAGCTACTGGGACCTTCAATGTCGGCTAGAAAGGTGTCAGAAAGGTCCATGTAATCAAACTGGTCTTCTTGCAAATCCTCATTTTGCTGTTTTCTAGCCATCGCCCTAGTAACGACACAAGCTGGATACAGTTCAGCATCATCTTCAGGTGATTTAACATCCACCACCGGTTCACTGGTAACAATTGGTTCAGCAACCACTTTGTTCCTAGCTAGATCATTTCCTAGCAATAATGAAACACCCTCAACAGGGAGATTAGGACGAACACCCACAACAACTGGTCCAGTTATCAAATCTGACTTCAGATAAATACGATGGAGGGGAACATCTATACAACCTAACTCCACACCTTGTAACAAAACGGAGGCACCAACAGAAGTCTCCTCGGACAAAGGCAACACACCTTCTAACAATAAAGACTGAGAAGCTCCAGTGTCCCGTAAAATCTTAATAGGTTGAGGAGTAGTATTATCAACAATAGAAACAAACCCATCAGACATAAAGGGTTTATAATCCTCCATGTAATCACAAAAACTGGACTTAAAAGCCTGACTCGCAGGACATTCCAACGTATTGGTAACACGGGGTGTCGTACAAGCACTGATCTTGGGCCTATTATCTCTTTCATTCTTCTTCTGGAGTCTGAAACAATCAGCCATCAGGTGACCATTCTTCTTACAATAAGCACAAGTCAGTGACTTCTTCTCAAAAGTATCAAATTTCGGACTAGACATATTATAACTAGACTGACTCTTATTCTGTGCAACAGGCTTACTATCAGTATGCTCAGTGCTTTGATTCTTGTAATTTCCACTCGAAGTATTAAAATTTTGACCTTTGAAACTTCTCTTATGTGAAAGGGTATAATTATCGGAAATAACAGCTGCATCTTGTAATGTCTCAACAGTTTTGTCATCTAAATGTGTTTTAAGTCTAAATGAACACATTGCTTGAACTCTTCTAATAACATCAGTTGTCTTAGGTTCTTAAAATTGTTATCTATTTTCTTTGACGTAAGCCATTTATCAAATAGGTCTTCTTTTTCCCTAGCAAATTCAACATAGGTTTGTGAATCAAACTTTTTATAAGATCTAAACTTCTGTCTATATGCTTCTGGCACTAGCTCATAAGCTTTCAAAACTTCCTTTTAACCGTGTCATAATCAGAACTTCGTTCGGATGAAAGTGCTGAGTAAATTTCAGCGGCCTTGCCCTCAAAAACACTTTGCAGCATTGTAGTCCAAAAGGCTTCGGCCATTTCAAATTATGAGCAATTTTCTCAAACTGTGGAAAATATTTATCGACTGTTTTTCACAAAATCTGGGAACCAAACGTATATTTTTGCTGCATCAAAATGTTCTGATTTCGACTGTACATTAGTGTTACTTTCTCCTTTGACCATTTCAATTTTATTTTCTCCATCTCTAACCTTTCCTCATTTCAAGTTCTGCCTGTTTTAATTTAAATTCATCTTCTTTTTCTTTTCTTTCATCTTCTCCATCTCTAACCTTTCCTTCATTTCAAGTTCTGCCTGCCTTTCTTCTTTTCTTTTCCAATTGTTTTAATTTAAGTTCATGTTCTAATTCAAGCTGTTTTAATTTGATAGCGTCAACATTTTCGACCTTAAGATCAAGAGCCTCTTCACCTAAAATTTCTGCGTCAACTAATTTGTCTATTACCAAATTTTTATAATTTGTTTTCTCATAGATACTCTAAAGTCTAATTTCAGATGTTTAGCAAGCAACACTAATTCCTCTTTCTTTAAATTATCAAACTTCTCCAGGTCTGGCGTTTTCAAAAATTTACCGGCTTCAAATGCCATTTTGTAGAATTTTGTTGGCTATTTCTAATAAAAATACTGAACAAATATTTTTTAAAATAAGATATTAACGTTATCCCGGACTTGAGCCCCAATTTCTGTTATGTCAGAAAATCGCCTTTTAATTGTAGCCAACAAAGACACAAATCAATAATAAAATTTAACAAGATTTATTATACACTAGTTTACAAAAAGTATTACACAAAAAGAAATGTCAACTTAACTGTCAAAATATGAGTCCAATCTTTTATCTTTTCTTTATCCGGAAATCTTCACGGGAATCCACAGAATATTATATCCAATTGGTCACAATCTAGTATGATGTAGTTTGTAAATAAAAGTGTCAATCCAACTGCAGAGAATGTTGATGTCTATCGATGTCTAAGTCTATCTATGTCTATGTCCAAATCTCTATATATTTTACTAACTTTTGGGTCTGCATTTAAATACTCAAACAGAAATTTCTAGGCAACGCTAGAAATATAAATTACGCATCTTTTTGTTATGATCATTCTGGAAACGTTATGTAAGTGAAATAGAAAGTTCTAATCATTCCATGAGTATCAATGAATGTTCCAGTGAATTCTAAACTGCATAGTTGTAACACAATGTATTTCATTTTGTACACAATGTATATAAAACAATGTAAACATTCTTAGGCCACACAAAACAAATTAGGCCAACTAAATAAATATAATAGTTACAATATCATAACATATTCTTATATTTTATTAGTATAGTTGCACAAATCCTAAAACTTTAATATTTTTCCTGTTTGTGCGGCATCGTCGTGGGGCGAACCGGTACATTTTAGATTCCCTGGTAGGTTGTTTTCTATAGATATATTATACCGGAATATACCCAATAATAATAGATCTGCAAAATTGCATTATATGTATAACAGAAGTTTGTTGTAATTTTCCAAACAAGTAACATATATTATTAAATTATTCTTACATTATTTGCATATTAGGGAATACGTTTATATGATTGGTCGAGAAGGCATCCGGTAGTGGCTCTTGAAGTTATTCAGTTTCGGATAGACGAAGTTGACGGAACTACTTTTTGTAACCAATATAAACAAGATGGCGGCGATAATAAATAAGCTTTGTCGTTGTCGTTTGTTGATGTGGTTCATAAGCGTTTCTCGTTTTTTATATATTAGACTAGACCGTTGGTTTTCCCGTTTGAATGGTTTTACACTAGTAATTTTGAGGCCCTTTATAGCTTGTTGTTCGGTGTGAGCCAAGGCTCCGTGTTGAAGGCCGTACATTGACCTATAATGGTTTACTTTTATAAATTGTTATTTGGATGGAGAGTTATCTCATTGGCACTCACACCACATCTTCCTATATCTATTTACACTAGTCATTTTTGGGACCCTTTATAGCTTGCGGTTCGGTGTGAGCCAAAGCTCCGTGTTGAAGGCCGTACTTTGACCTATAATGGTTTACTTTTACAAGTTGTGACTTGGAAGGAGAGTTGTCTCATTGGCACTCATACCACATCTTCTTATATCTTTTTATTTAGAGTCGGCATCGTCTACAAACAAGGACATAACATAAGCTCTAATAAATAAATTTGGTGTATTTACTGTCTTCTGATTGGTTAAAAGTATTACTTTTATTTTCAATGTTGTCAATTTTTATGGCGACACCATGTGTGTACGTTGTTATTGTTAATATAAATAATATAAAAAGTTCTTTGAGCCTTATTTTTGATAGAAATTTATTTATAATGAATGGCAATAATTTATTTTGAATTTATTGAACCATAAAATTTATTTTTGACTCTTCACATTTTACATAATCCGCTTCGCGGATTATTCAATGTGAAGAGTCAAAAATTAATTTTATGGTTCAATAAATTCAAAATAAATAATAGCCATTCATTAAATGAGCTTTTTTAAAACACAAACCGGCTCGACGTTACAAAAATATTTATATTATCACTTCGCGTTCATCTTTAAATTAAATAATAAACACAAAATATTCATTTGAATGATAAGAAAAAGTGAGATAACAAAAATATCGAACTCCAAGGAAAATTCAAAACGGAAAGTCCTTTAATTAATAATTGGCAAAATCAAAAGCTCAAACACATCAAACCAAGGATTTGTAGAGTAAGAGCAGGAAACATAGTTTTGTAATTTTTACATCGCGATGACCATGAGGGCATTCCGATGTATTATTGCCGACGAGATTTCTACTTACGTAACTTTCGTGTTTGACTGGTAACCGATCTATAAATACGCGGACATTATCGAGTGCAAAATAACATTCCTTATCGCTTGTTATAAATTCATTATTTTTGTTTAGAACATAAATTAATAATGTGAAAATGTTTTGTCGTTAGAAATATATATATATATATATTATATATATATATATATATAGAGAGAGAGAGAGAGAGAGAAGTCTATAAAAAGGACCAACCAGCAAATTTACTATGTACCGGATCGTCTAGAATAGACGATACTGTGCAGATAAGGAAAAAATTATATAAGTCTAAAAATTTGCACAACGATACTAATATAAGATGGTATTATACGAAGATGTTGCTATTAAATCGTGTTGACAAATATTTCGGCTTAACAAATAGCCTTCTTCGGTGTCAATGAGTTTAACAATACTGATTGTAGGTTAAAAATAGATCAATAATACAGGTAAGTTTTAATCTATTGATTTTAATTCATAATCTCGAACATCATAATATAAACAAAACTCGATACTCTAATATACGTGACTGTGTATATTTACATTCCAAAATGAGTGAAAAACAAAACTTAGTATTTCTTATTGATTCCGTTTGGATGATGTACATTTAGTTTCTTTATCCAAAAGTTTTCCCGAACCTGTCGCTGGGCATCACTCCAGTGAATGTTCTGTTCAATCACTAGGATTTTCATGCGATTAAAGTCATCAAGTTTGTGACCTGATTGTCTGAAATGCTGAGAAACTGGGAGAAGTGGCTTCTTAGAGATATCACTCCTATGGCCATTGAGGCGTTTGTGGAAAGGCTGCTTTGACTCACCAACATATTGGAGGCCACAAACCGAACATTCCAGTATGTAAATAACGTTCATACTTTTGCAAGTAACATTGCAAAATATCTTATAGTTATTTTCGGTTGCCTTACTGTGAAATGTTGATGAATGCTGCATCTGTAGGCAGCATTTGCAGCGTTTTTCCTCACACGAACGACATTCTCCAGAAGAACTTCTATTATCAGACACTTCAGCCCGCACTAGCAGGTTCCGCAGACTGTTGGGTTGCCTAAAAGCTATCATGGGAGGCTCAGGAAAATCTTGGATAGTTTGGAACTCTTTTCAACTGTTTTCCAATGCTCACGAATGACACTAAAGCTGTTTTTGAGGGATGGGTGGTAAGTGAGGACACATGGAGTCCTTTTATTTTTCTTTTATCTTTGTATTCTAAAGTTTACTCCTAGGAATTGATTCCGCTTTCTGAAAACCTTTTGATATTTCTGTGTTTGTATCCCTTCTCTTCAAGCGGGTTTCAAGTTGACGTAATTGTTTTTGGTTGTTTCTGTGTTGGAACATATTCGCTTGACTCTTAGTGCCTGACTGTACGGGATGCTCTTAGTCAGATGAGGAGGATGGCAACTTTTAGGGGACAGATATTGATGAGTGTCAGTAGGTTTAGAATATAGATCTGTGGATATGATGCCATCTGTGAGCGAGCTGGAAGTATCGAGGAAGGCGATTTTGGATTTAGATTTCTCATGAGTAAATCCTCGTCACTTTTATTCCATTTCATATCCACATCATCTATAAATCTAAACCAGGAAAGCGGTTTTTCGATGGAAGATTCAATAAGTTGTTTTTCTAATTTGCCCATGAATATGTTGGCATATGATGGAGCCATTTTGGTGCCCATAGCAGTTCCATTAACTTGCAAATAATGATCTCCATCAAAAGTTAAACGTAGACCACAAAGGACTGATTCACCCTCCAACATTGTGGTCAATCTTTCCAAACACCAGTTGACGGAATCGGAAACATCTCTTCTCTCGAGAGGCCTTAATTTCTGTCCTCTACCTGCCCCTGTCAATGAAACTAAATTGTCGGAAGACCTTGACAATTTTGCCAGAAGTCTACACATTAAGGAATATTTCGCGTCGAAGGAGAATAACAACAAAAGCTCGGATAGTGACTCAGAAATTTCAGAAGACGAGAACAACTACAAATTTATAAAAAAGAGTTCTTGGATCCCTAAACCGAGCAAAAATGCAACCTTGGAATCATTTATTGACAACTTCAAGTCGGACATTATTAGAAATAACAGAAATAACAATAAACCTTTTGACAATCTTACCAATGAAGAACGGACTGCACTGAAAAACTTACGATCCAACAACAATATCGTCATTAAACCTGCAGACAAAGGCAGTGCAGTGGTTGTCATGGATAAATCTGCCTATATTCAAGAGGCTGAACGACAACTTGGCGATGCAAGGTTCTACCAAAACTAGACTCTGATCCTACAACATCTTTTAGCAGAGAAATAACTGATAGCTTGGTAGAAATGCACAACGATGGTTTCATCGATGACAAAACTCTTGAATATTTGAAACCAGAAAATCCAAAACCGGGCAGATTTTATCTTTTACCTAAAATTCACAAGGCCAATAACCCCGGAAGACCTATAGTTTCAGCGAACGGTCATCCGACGGAAAAAATATCGGAATTCGTTGACTTCCATCTTCGTCAATATGTTGAAGACTTACCATCTCACATTAAAGATACAACCGATTATCTTAGAAAAATGCAGGCCTTAAATCCACTTCCTCCGACACGACACTTGTTTCTATGGATGTCACCTCCTCTACACAAATATTCCACATGCAGATGGCATTGATGCATGTAAAGAAGTTTGGAATTCCAGACCAGTGAAACATCCACCTACTGAATGCCTGGTCAAAATGCTGACGCTGGTACTAAAGAAAAACAACTTCACTTTTGATGGAGATCATTATTTGCAAGTTAATGGAACTGCTATGGGCACCAAAATGGCTCCATCATATGCCAACATATTCATGGGCAAATTAGAAAAACAACTTATTGAATCTTCCATCGAAAAACCGCTTTCCTGGTTTAGATTTATAGATGATGTGGATATGAAATGGAATAAAAGTGACGAGGATTTACTCATGAGAAATCTAAATCCAAAATCGCCTTCCTCGATACTTCCAGCTCGCTCACAGATGGCATCATATCCACAGATCTATATTCTAAACCTACTGACACTCATCAATATCTGTCCCCTAAAAGTTGCCATCCTCCTCATCTGACTAAGAGCATCCCGTACAGTCAGGCGCTAAGAGTCAAGCGAATATGTTCCAACACAGAAACAACCAAAAAACAATTACGTCAACTTGAAACCCGCTTGAAGAGAAGGGATACAAACACAGAAATATCAAAAAGTTTTCAGAAAGCGGAATCAATTCCTAGGAGTAAACTTTTAGAATACAAAGATAAAAGAAAAATAAAAGGACTCCATGTGTCCTCACTTACCACCCATCCCTCAAAACAGCTTTAGTGTCATTCGTGAGCATTGGAAAACAGTTGAAAAGAGTTCCAAACTATCCAAGATTTTTCCTGAGCCTCCCATGATAGCTTTTAGGCAACCCAACAGTCTGCGGAACCTGCTAGTGCGGGCTGAAGTGTCTGATAATAGAAGTTCTTCTGGAGAATGTCGTTCGTGTGAGGAAAACGCTGCAAATGCTGCCTACAGATGCAGCATTCATCAACATTTCACAGTAAGGCATCCGAAAATAACTATAAGATATTTTGCAATGTTACTTGCAAAAGTATGAACGTTATTTACATACTGGAATGTTCGGTTTGTGGCCTCCAATATGTTGGTGAGTCAAAGCAGCCTTTCCACAAACGCCTCAATGGCCATAGGAGTGATATCTCTAAGAAGCCACTTCTCCCAGTTTCTCAGCATTTCAGACAATCAGGTCACAAACTTGATGACTTTAATCGCATGAAAATCCTAGTGATTGAACAGAACATTCACTGGAGTGATGCCCAGCGACAGGTTCGGGAAAGCTTTTTTTTTTGATAAAGGAACTAAATGTACATCATCCAAACGGAATCAATAAGAAATACTAAGTTTTGTTTTTCACTCATTTTGGAATGTAAATATACACAGTCACGTATATTAGAGTATCGAGTTTTGTTTATATTATGATGTTCGAGATTATGGATTAAAATCAATAGATTAAAACTTACCTGTATTATTGATCTATTTTTAACCTACAATCAGTATTGTTAAACTCATTGACACCGAAGAAGGCTATTTGTTAAGCCGAAATATTTGTCAACACGATTTAATAGCAACATCTTCGTATAATACCATCTTATATTAGTATCGTTGTGCAAATTTTTAGACTTATATAAAAAATCATTGATAATATCTATGCACACGTACAGAGAAATTGTGTTAACGCCTGCAGAAGAATATCTCAAGAACGTTTTGCGGGAAAATATGAATGCCTGCTCAAATCCAATCTATTAGAAAATCGAATTATTACAGAAGAGTGTCCACCATGCACTTTCACTGCACTATTATTAGAATAGTAGAATAGAATGATATACAAATGGATAAAAATTATATATACATGTAACTGTTATATACAAACATTTATATAATATATAACAAAAAGCAGAGTTTACTGATTTGTATCACTACAATATACTAGTTATTACGGTGACGTTGATGATTCCCTGTCTTTTATTCATCATCCACGCACGAACTTGTCTCAGAAAAAAATATATCTCTATACATTAACCTCACTTTCAGGTATACAGATGTGATTTTTTTTCTGAGACAAGTGCTTGTGACCATCTACAAGAACTTGCGGTCATCCGATGTTCAGTACTTCAGTACTTTGATTGGATAAGCATGCACCATTAAATTAAAATGTGAATTTATATGTTTGCGACATCTTATCCTGTAGAAAATTTTAACAATAATAAAAACATTGCTAAAATTCCTGAATTTGAATAAGCTTACATCATAATTAACCCGTAGAAAACTTACATAAAACTTGCAATGTGTACAACAAATATAATTGTTCGAGCAGAGCTCTTGATGTTATATTGCTGTCTCTATTGTTGATACAGATTTGATATTGAAAACTTTAAAGCCATATGATAATGTCTTTTTATTGCTACATGTAACTATATTACACAATTTTTTTCCCAGTATTCTCCAAAATGTCTAAACTGGTGAATTTTAAGAAGAAAACTCCCATCACTAAGAAAGCCCAAAAAAAGCAGTCTAAGCAGTTGTGTGCCAACAGGAGTTGACCATTCATACACTTATCATGTGGACTTATCAATGGCATGCCTTCAAAAAGAAATAGAAATACTAGTCTTGGTACAACTAAATGTGACTATTGACCAAAACGATCCTCTGATTACCATTTATGGAAAGATTTACCAACAATATTTCATTGGATCATTAACATTCAATCTCTTTAATAAAAACTTGAAAGCCACTCTTCGTGTGTAGGGAACTTTGATAGTGACTCGATAGATGTGATACCAGTACTAGTTGAATTGGATGTCTATATTTTAACGTAAAAATAAATTATTGAACATCATTTATCAAATTCCTTTACATGCCAGATTCATATTATATTCAGCGAACCTGCTAAAAGCCTATAAATCCTTGGTGGTGAGTGTATATTAATTATTATCTTTCCTGCCATTGCCTTAGTTAGTGGTATGATGGTATGATCAAAAATGAGACAACTATCCACCCAATATCCAATAAAGATTTTAGCAACTAGTAGTCTACATGTTTGTCATCGTACACAATTATCAAAACCCATACAGCATAGCAAGTCAATAAAATTTCTCATATGAAACCAACAGCCCATACATAAAACATGCGAAAATCAGTTTTTAGATCAACTTAAGTTAAGACACATAAGAATAAGCAGATGTGGTATGATTGCCAATGAGACAACTGTCCACCAAAGTTGAAATGAAGTAGATGTAGATATACAGTCTATCTTTATTTCATATCATGATAGACAAAAGTCCAAGTGTTTTACATGTACATATATGCTATAAAGTCAATACAAGCCAAACATGTTCAAAAAGTATATACTGTTACATAATAAACATTTTAGTTATCATGTTTACCAAGACATTATTTATAAATAGCTATAGACCTAGCATACATTGTGCATGAAAGTTACACAAAGAAAAGTCAAACTAATTAGAAACTTTTCCCTTTAAAGTGACGTAATCCAGATGAAGCTTTGCTGCTTACCTTATTTCTTTCAAAGCATGTGAAAGCATACCAACGTACAGTCAGAAAAAGATGAACGAAGTCTTCTGTGATAGATGACACAAGTCTCTCTTCTCAAGTTAATGTCTGTATAATATGTAACCATGAATAATTCCATGATTGACTATTTGAGAGGCTGTTATGACAGACAGAAATCCACAGGACAAAAAGCCACAGGACACAAAGTCACAAATTTGATAGGACAAAAAGTCACAAATAATTTGTTGATAATTAATCGAATATATAAGAGAAAGATCTTGAAATATTTTCTTTTTATTATATATATTCATTTTCAAGTTTAGGAAATTGTTCATAAGCCTTCATAAATGAATCATTTATTAAATTTTATCATGCAAAGGATATAGTCTTTGCACCATGAAGCCATTTAAGTACCAAGCTACTTTGACATTTTGTTTTCATAACACTTATTAATTTTGATCATTATTGATATTTATTGAATAAATTATAATAACAAAATTGCTTTATATTTAAGAGTTCAAGAAAACATTTTTTTTTTAAATAAAGTTTTTTCTTGTTCAAAGAAAAATAATCTCAAAACTGAATTATGACTTTTTGTACGTGACTTTTTGTACGTGACTTTTTGTCTGTGACTTTCTGTCCTGCATTCGACAGAGAGCTGACACTATAAGGTTGACCTATTAATTTATGCACAATTGTTTCAAGTTCTCTGACAAGAAAGAAAAATGTATCACTTGGTTTCCGAAGACCCCTTCTGTCCTGTTTGTTAAACCATTTCCCATATGCATTTACAAATGTAATGTTATTAGTACAGTTCAAGCATTTGCTTGCAGTGGATCATTTATAACACACTGAGTAACGTTTCTTCAATGCCTTTATAATTAAACCGGCTACTTGTATATAATACACAATGCAGTAATTCTTCTTGAAATGTGTGGTCAGTTCTCAAACTATGTAATTGCATGGCGAAATAGCAGCTCACAATCACTTAGCTTGTTTTTGTTAAGATAAGTTGAGCTTGTCACAAAAATGGTTTTGCACCTATTTCCCGGAATTGATAGTTCGGGAAGAAGCAAAGTTGCATATAGCAATAATGTCATCATTTACAAGAATGACATATTTTTTTCAATGTTTTGGCAATTGAATGAAATTAAAAATTTACAGAAGTTAACAAATAAACACATTGTTTTTACACATTGAATTACGCTTTTTCGTCAAAAGTAAACACTTTAATTACGATTTGTCATTAAAAGTAACTTGAGCGGGAATCAATAATAATTACATTTAAAAATGATTAAAGTCCCTTACCATCACAAAAATGTCTATACGTAACAAAAATAAGAAAATAACTCGATACATGTGTACAAAAATTACCGATATCGTAAGTGACAAGTAGCAGTGGCGAGTAGCGAAGTCTCGCCGCGTAAGCCGAGAAAACGATAAACCACGAGATTCCAATCCTTCTTACTATACAAATCCTTGATCAAACGAATGGAAATCAGCTGTCATATTCCTGACTTGGTACAGACATTTCCTTATGTAGAAAATGGTGGATTAAACCTGGTTTTATAGCTAGTTAAACCTCTCACTTATATGACAATCGCATAGAATTCCATTATATTGACAACAATGTGTGAGCAAAAACAAACAGACATATTAGGTAAAAATGTCAAAAAAAATGGGGTACAGCAGTTAACATTGTGTTATAATCTTAGTCACTATAAAAACAAAGAAATATTGCAACAAAGAAAAACAAAATGGCATATAGATACTCTATAGACAAAGTACATTACCGATATAACATGTTACTTTTATTATTCTTCCCTTACTTTATTTATTTTGAATTTACATTGTATCATAGGTCAAATTTATTATTTGTTCAGTGTATGTTCAATGGTGTTACTATGTCCTTTGATTGAGTTAAGCTATTTCAGTTGATATTTTATAGTGTGTCTTTCTATGTTGTGATGTTACACTATTGTTTCAGAAAAAGGGTGAAGGTTTGGTACCATTAAAACGTTTAAACCCGCTGCATTTGTTTGCACCTGTCCTAAGTCAGGAATCTGATGTTCAGTAGTTGTCGTTTGTTGATGTGGTTCATAAGTGTTTCTCGTTTCTCGTTTTTATATAGATTAGACCGTTGGTTTTCCCGTTTGAATGGTTTTACACTAGTATTTTTTGGGGCCCTTTATAGCTTACTGTTCGGTGTGAGCCTAGGCTCCGTGTTGAAGACCGTACTTTGACCTATAATGGTTTACATTTATAAATTTTGACTTGGATGGAGAGTTGTCTCATTGGCACTCATACCACATCTTCTTATATCTACATATTAAATAAAAATGAAAGACAAGAATACAAAAATGACCATAGCAAAATAACACATTGTCGGGATGTATAAATATCAAGCCACGTCAAAAGAAAATTACCAAAAATGGACTAAACAGTAAAGGTTGAAAATATACAAAAGACAAATAAAAAGAACACTATACACACTCTGTAACACGTAATTAAGACGATAAACAACGTCAATATCTAGAATCTATACTTCAAGACCATCATGTATTATTTGTGATTCAAGTTGAAACGGAATATTTATCAACAAGGACTTAATATCTTCCGATGAACCTTTTTTAAGAAAAAGGACGAGACGTTCCTTGACATAATCCTGGTTCATCAACTTTCTGCTCAGACACTGGTGTCGATTTATAAAGTCTGAGTAGCAGCTGCAAGCTCTTGGATATCGAATGAGTTAGGAAATGTATATCCCATATGCAGATGAAGTTGGTATATTACTTTTAGGGTGGGGAATTTATAATTTCAAAGCTAAAATCATCTCGTTTGTCACTGATTCTGGTACTGAGATGACCGCTTATGCCAAATTCGAGGTATAAGTCTAAAAATGAGGCGGAGGACGCCGTGTCTGTTGTATCTTTAATTTCTGTCTGTCATATTTGTTTTTCATAAATTGTTTTGTTATTGATCAGGCCGTGAGTTTTCTCAATTGAATTGTTTAATTTTTTTTTATGTCGGAGCCTTTTATAGCCAACTATACGGTATGGGGTTTTCTCATTGTTGAAGGCCGTATGGTTGTCTATTATTGCTTTCATCCACTTCATTTCAACTTTGGTGGATAGTTGTCTCATTGGCAATCATTGGCTCAACAATGAGAAAAACCCATACGGTATAGTTGGCTATAAAAGGCCCCGACGATTAGCAACATTAGGGTCTTTAAAGATCCATGTATCATAAGAATTTATAGACTCATTCAGTTTTTTTTTAAATTCTAATTCTGTAATCTAAGCAGTAACAGTATATATATATAATCCGTTCATCCTATTTCGACTTTTCAAAATTCAAGAGTCTATCCTAAATTGAGGTAAATTATATGGCCTTCCAAATACCGTTTCGATTCCTAACATCACTGAAGAGACATTAATTGTCGAAATCAGGATATGGTGTACCAATTTTTGCACCTTATGTTTGCGGTATACCATCTTTTCCGTAAGTTTATTGTTTTCTGTTTGGTATTAAATTAATAATTAATATCCATTTTGTTACATCTGGTGATCCGTTTATTTGGCAATCGCCATGGCAGTCAACAGGGTTTAAGAACATCCGTTGTTCGACCTGCTAGTCAAATGCGTTTTGTTAAAATATACTTTTTCACTTTTTCGGTCTTTATGAAAATGTTGTTTGCGCTGTATTTAGACCCCTCTACCAAGAAATATGTTTTTCATGCACACGTATAAAAATCACAGGTTTGAACTTTGTTTTTAATTTAGACATTTATATAAAGTGTTTTATTAGCGTCATTTGAACTCTAATGGATAGTTGTCTCATTGGCAATCGTACAACATCTCCATATTTTCATATTTCTAAATATAAAATACGCTGGAAATGTTTCTAAGCTTTAGAAAAGTTAAACGCAAATGCAGGAAAACTCCTTCTTAATTTGATGAAAGTAATAATTTTCAATGAACAGTGCAAAGCATCTTGATATTACTGAATAAACTTGAAGCAAATACACTTAGTTTTCATTTAACTGAAAAGTTACGAATATTTGTGTTATCCTATAACAACTTACATATTCAAGTTATCAATGCATCAACTATTGGCATTGAATTACTACAACATGATCCTTAGATAACTTTCATTTGGTGTTATTTTAATGTTACCTTGTTATATCACAATTTCCAAACTGAAGTTTTCCTTGTGGACTTTCATTCACTGCTCGTCTTCTACATTTCGGTTGCAAGATATTATGTTTAACCTTGTGCAATGGCAAACTGAAGGTATACGAATAGGTGTTCTCCCTGGGACAAAAAGATAACGTATTAATCCAGAATGAAGTTGCTACCACTTACCATTTATCTTTTCGATAACACGTCAGATATTTTCCGATTTATCATAACTTTATTTTAGATTTGATCTCCTCAGTTGGTTAGTTTAATTAAAGTAAATTGTTGACATTACGATTGTCCACATGATTATGAATATGAATTTCAAGTATGTCAAATAAAAGGTTTTACTTTATAAAATTTCTAGATTTAGTTTTGAATGGAAAGAATGACAAAACATAATGCAGTATTGCAATTTTTCAAATAATTTGTGTATTCAGCAATACAATTGAGATTGATATTTATATGACCTGGATAAAAACTATTTTAAAACCAGTGAACTAAAACCAGGTTTTATCCACCATTTTCTACAAACGGAAATGCCTGTACCAAGTCAGGAATATGACAGTTGTTTTCCATTCGTTTGATGTGTTTGAGCTTTTGATTTGCCATTTGATAAGGGACTCCCCGTTTTGAATTATCCTTGGAGTTTTTTTGTATTTGTCAAACCCAAATCAATCGGTTTTACTCCCTTCCAATTATCTTCCAATTGTATAAGTTTCATTCCAATCATGCATGGAAAAATTAAACTACTATCCGGGGCCGGAAGACCCCTTTTCAACAAAAATAAAATATACTGTTAGAACCAGTGATTGATGATTTTTGGTTGCTTAACGTCCAGTGGCAAATATTTGATGCATGTTCAGGACGAAAACAAGTTAAAAAATAAATACAATAGGAAGGCCTTGTAATAGAAGCCGTCCGCATATGACAAAATTTAGGGTACTTTGCTAATTTGCATAGCGGCCACATTTATTAAACATGACGACAGCCATTACAATAGGATTATATATGTAAATGTAAATATGCCAATTGCTAAGTCGCATCAACAATTTGTCCGTACATAGGTGAATTGTATATATGATTTCTGCCTTCTGTTTGTGTACAAATGAGCATCGTCTATACTTTGAAAACTTTCGGCCTTTTCAGTTTGAAAATCGGAAGCGTAACCGTAGTATAAAGAAAAGTTAAACTACTATCTGGGGCCGGAAGACCCCTTTTCAACAAAAATAAAATATACTGTTAGAACCAGTGATTGATGATTGTTTGTTGCTTAACGTCCACTGGTAAATATTTGATGCATGTTCAGGAGGAAAACAAGTTAAAAAATAAATACAATAGGTAGGCCTTGTAATAGAAGCCGTCCGCATATGGCAAAATTTAGGGTACTTTGCTAATTTGCATAGCGGCCACATTTATTAAACATGACGACAGCCATTACAATAGGATTATATATGTAAATGTAAATATGCCAATTGCTAAGTCGCATCAACAATTTGTCCGTACATAGGTGAATTGTATATATGATTTCTGCCTTCTGTTTGTGTACAAATGAGCATCGTCTATACTTTGAAAACTTTCGGCCTTTTCAGTTTGAAAATCGGAAGCGTAACCGTAGTATAAAGAAAAGTTAAACTACTATCTGGGGCCGGAAGACCCCTTTTCAACAAAAATAAAATATACTGTTAGAACCAGTGATTGATGATTGTTTGTTGCTTAACGTCCACTGGTAAATATTTGATGCATGTTCAGGAGGAAAACAAGTTAAAATAAATACAATAGGTAGGCCTTGTAATAGAAGCCGTCCACATATGGCAAAATTTAGGTACTTTGCTAATTTGCATAGCGGCCACATTTATTAAACATGACGACAGCCATTACAATAGGATTATATATGTAAATGTAAATATGCCAATTGCTAAGTCGCATCAACAATTTGTCCGTACATAGGTGAATTGTACATATGATTTCTGCCTTCTGTTCGTGTATAAATGAGCATGGTCTATTTTGAAAACTTCGGCCTTTTCAGTTTGAAAATCGGAAGCGTAACCGTAGTATAATTGCTATATGAAATAACGAGAAATCGTCAAAAGGCAAAATTCAAAATATAAGATTAAAGATACGGGTTATGTTCTTCTCATATATTTTATGATGGTATGATACTGAACTCCTAACGAGAGGGATTGCGCTTGATTTTCATATGATGAAGACATAATCTTTCAATCAGTTTAATTGAGGTCTGGAGCTGGCATGTCAGTAAATGCTAGTAGTCCTTTGTTAATTTATGTATCATTGTCATTTTGCTTAGTTTCTTTTGTTACCTATTCTGACATCGGACTCGGACTTCTTATAAACTGAGTTTTACTGTGCGTATTGCTAGTTGTGTTTGTTTATTCTACATTGGCTAGAGGTATAGGGGAGGGTTGAGATCTCACAAAACATGTTTAACCCCGCCGCATTTTTGCGCCTGTCCCAAGTCAGGAGCCTCTGGCCTTTGTTAGTCTTGTATGTTTATTAATTTTAGTTCATTTATATGTTTTGGAGTTTAGTGTGACGTCCATTTTCATTGAACTAGTTCACATTTTTCTTTAGGGGCCAGCTGAAGCCCGCCTCCGGGTGCGGGATTTTCTCGCTGTGTTGAAGACCCACTGGTGGCCTTCGGCTGTTTTCTGCTCTTCGGTCGGGTTGTTGTTTTTTTGACACATTCCCCATTTCCATTCTCAATTTTATACAATTATAAATGATTGTTCATGATTTATCCGCATACAGGGAAACATCTTGCAAGTTGTATTTTCAGGTTAAATAACTTTGATCTCACCTGCTTACTTAAGTTTTCGGCCAAATTCTTTTAAAAACATGATGATTTCATCTTTCCAATTTCGTAAATAGTCAAATTTTAAGCATTTTTCCTTAGAAATACAAAGTACATATAATTTGTAAATATCCGCCAAAAGAAGTTTTCAAAGACACATTAGTTTTAGATCCAAGACGGAAATAGACTGGATTATCTTCAAATTTGATATAATCTATATTTTTTATCTACAACTAAGGCTGGGACTATTATACTCGTATAACAGTACAGGATAATAGTCAAATACTATAAGGGAATTAAATTTTTTGTCCCTAATTCAATTTATTGTATCTCGTTATTGAAATAGGATTTATAAGTTTACGACAAAAGAGATGATTTCAGCTTTCCAATTGTGAACTTTCCATTTCTATGTAGCAACATTCCAGCAGCGCCTGCATGCATACGGAGTATATATCTCACAGTTGATACGATATTCAAGGACTTGTATTTCCTATCATGAATTCCTTGAAAGAGGGGTTGCTTCTCACAAGGAAGCTATAAAACCAAGAGTTCCGAGTGAAGTTGAAATTATCCCTTCGTAAATTTTACGGACGCCATTACGAGTTGGTTGACCGTTATGGAATATCCGTTTCACAGATGATAGCGGATATGTTCCAAATGAACAACTACAATCCCGTCCCCTTTTTACCGAATGTGACCTACCGAATTAGACTTATCACCGGGTTTGTACTAACATAAGCAACACGACGGGTGCCACATGTGAAGCAAAATCTGATTACCCTTCCGGAACACCTGAGATCACCCCCAGCAAGTTTTGGTGGGGTTCGTGTTGCTCGGTCTTTAGTTTTCTATGTTGTGTTTTGTGTACTATTGTTTGTCTGTTGGTCTTTTTCATTTTTAGCCATGGCGTTGTCAGTTTATTTTCGACTTATATAAATGAGTTTGAATGTCCCTTTGGTATCTTTCGCCTCTCTTTTACTGGTGCGGTGTAAGGCGACTTACGAAAATATACTTATAAAGGTGTGTTAGGCTTAGAATGGACAATAGAAAAGTAAGTACCTATATTCTGTATACCATATTGATGTGTGTATCAAGTAACAGATTGTGACAGTAACATTGATGTCTTCGAGGCACGTCAGGTGCTTTTAGATTTAAGTAAATGCCACAGTGCAAAAACTCTTACAGTGATGTACATAGATTAGTTTTTTATTGACTGACGTTATTTATTAACATTTGAACAGATCCCTGCACGTAAAATAGTGATTTAGATAATTTTATGCTACTTGTGCTTCATGTTTTGAATGACTCTGAGCACCCTGCTAGAATAGAATCCCTAGCTTATAATTGGATGTGACAATTTGCCCCTGGAAAATGAAGGTATATATTGAATAGAGACAGAAATTTTGCCTTGCAACAGCTGGCCACCTACGAACCCCTCCATTGTTACAGGGGTACTTAACGTGCATAGAGCATGACACTCTCTCTACTCGAGGCATCGGATTGAACGTCCCTATTCTGACCGGACGTGGCTACGTACATCCCGCACAGCCAAACGGACGCCCCACCTTGGCACCGGTCGGAAGAAGACCTGTTGTGACCATATTTCTATTCCCATTTACTCTTAGGGTGTTAGAACCAGTGATCTTGACGTTTAACCTATTGACTCCAAAATCATCATGCTTCGTTCTCTTCCCTATATCATAGTAGCTCCCTGGAACATAAAAGATGCGGGATGAAATAAATGTAGTTTATCCAGACAATACATGGTGACATTTAAAAAAGGCCAGAAATACATAGCAGCTAACTATAGGCCAATATCCCTAACATGTATCTGCTGCAAAATAGTAGAACATATAGTCACCAGAAACATCATGAAACATGCAGAGGTAAATAACATCCTATAGCCACTACAACATGGCTTCAGGAGTAAAAGATCATGCGAAACACAACTCCTTGAATGTATCGATGACATCACAAAAAATCTGGAAAACGGAAACAATCAGATCTGCTAATACTGGACTTTTCAAACGCTTTTGACAAGGTGTCCCACAGTTTACTCCTCCATAAACTACACCATTATGGCATTCGAAGTAAAACAAACAAATGTATAAAGAAATTTCTCGCCAACAGAACCCAAGTAGTAGTTGTTGAAGACGAAACATCTGACAAAGTTAAAGTAGAATCAGGAGTACCTCAAGGATTCAGTAGTATTAGGACCCAGTCTCTTTCTTTTTTACATTAACGACCTACCAGAAGGCCTACGATACTGTGGTCTATTTGACCATTTCCTCAGTCAACGACTGCCATAAACTCCAAGAAGACCTGGGTAAACTGGCAAAATGGGAAAAACTTTGGAAAATGGAGTTCCATCCCGAAAAATGCGGCGTCCCACAGTCACAAAAAAGAAAAGCCAATCAAGTGGGACTACAAACTATACGCCCATACTCTGGAGCATGAAACATCGACTAAATACCTAGGCTTAACCATTGCAAATGATCTAGATTGGGGAGAACACATTAGCAACACCACAGGAGAAGCCAGCCGAAGCCTTGGTTTCTTACATCGAAACCTCCACATTAGCTCAAAATCCACCAAAGAGCATGCCTTTAAAATATCAGTAAGACCGCAAATGGAATACGCCACGACAGTATAGGACCCATACCAGTAGAACCACATAGATAAAATTGAAAAGGTACAAAGACGAGCTGCACGATATGTAACCAGCAGACATATAAATAGATCAAGTGTAAGCAACATGATAACTGAATTAGGATGGAAAAGCTTACCAACAAGACGAAAAGAAGCTCGACTCATCATGTGTTACGAAATAACAAACGACCTTGTAGCCATAGACAAGAGCAAATATCTGAAAAAACCAACAAGAAGCTCTAACCGGACAGGACACCATACTTACCTATTACAATGTACAACCAGCCACCAAAGACTGTAGGAAATGGTCCTTCTCCGTAAACACCGTCAATGATTGGAACAAACTGCCACCAGATATCGCCACATCAAAGTCTCATGAGATATTCAAGTCTCAAGTGACCAAAACCTCAAACTAAATCAACAGAACAATTTGTTTTAACCTGTTTTTAATCATGCGCAACTTGCCAGAATATTCATCATGTTGAATGTGGGCAGTATTTGGAAGAAGATTATAATTATGTAAAATCAAACAAAACTATCAAAGGTCTGTATCAACATCAATTTCAAATAATTTATTGACGCAGATATATCTCGTCTGTGAGTAATTTCTGGGACTATTATAATAGTCCCAGGTAATTTTGATAAGTTAATATAAATGTTGCAATTAAAATTGCAACACATTTACGTGTAATCGATTCAAAACATTCAAAGTCAATTCACCATGACTGAAGGTGCAGGGTAAATAATCTTCTTGGAAATGACATATGCGTTTCAGAGTCAATATGCCAGTTCTTCTTCCAAATACTGCCCACTCAACTTTCAACATAATGAATATTCTGGCAAGTTACGCATGATTAAAAACTGGTAAAAAACAAATTGGTGATTTAATTATTAAGAGGTGTTGGTCACTTGAGACTTGAATATCTTGGAATTGATCATTTAGTATATTAATGCTTTGTTTACTGGACCAGTTTCTAATTTCCCAATTCGTCTAAGTGGTGCGTGCTACTCCATTTTTATCACTTATCTTATGTTAAGTATATGTCCAGAATCTTTTTGTTGGTAAACGGATGTCCTGACATTATCTGCTGGAGTTATTATGTCTTCTATATATTTACAATAGGCTTGTCTTGATTTTCTTTGGATGGTTTGTTTCAGTTGTTTAAATCTAGCCTGGTTTGATTTCTTTTTCTTTTTGTAGGCTCGGTCTCTTCGCTTCATTAGTTTTTTTTTTTTATTTCCTGGGTCAACTATGGGTTTTTGTCTTTAGTCTTGCATATTTTGGAAGGAATATGCTGGTTTGTACTGTTTTTTAGGCCTTCCTTGAACATATTCCAGAGTATATTTATATTTGTCGTTTTGTTCAGGCTTTCTCTTTGAAGTTAATTGCATATTTACGAACCTTTGTCCGTGCAACACCAAACGATTTACAAAAATAAAAACCATTTAATGCCAGCTATTAAAACCTAATGATACATTTTAATGTGCTATTGGGAACCATAAGTGTTTAAAAGATTACTCTTTAAAACTTATTGTGAATAGTTTTTAATGCTGGTATAACGCTAACACAAAGTCATGTTTAGCTGCAACCATATTTGTACAGTGAATGTATACCAGGGGCGGATCCAGCCATTTTTAAAAGGGGGGGTTCCCAACCCAGGATAAAGGAGGGTTCCAACTATATGTCCCCATTCAAATGCATTGATCGTCAAGAAAAAAGGGGGGGTTCCAACCCCGGAACCCCTCTGGATCCGCCACTGTATACTAAATGCCCTGAGATCCTTTAGCCAAAGTTCGGTTGACATTGGTCCAGTGCTTTTAGAGGAGAAGATTTAAAAAAAAGTGTACAAGTCAAGCAGTGGCAATAGCTTACATGAGTTAGGATCAGGTGAGCTAAACAGAACCTCTAATTAAGTATAACACCCTTAAATATAAGAATATATATATGGTCAAATACAGTGAGTACAGTACTGTCCTTACAATTTGGACATCATAAGAAAAGAATATGTGTTACCAAAGGGTAGGAATAATTATTGTGTTTTATCATGACCAAGTGTACTACACTTATTAGGTCATGGATAACACAATCCTTAATTTATTCGGTCAGATAAGGTGTATTGATCTTAGGTCACCATGAGCAGACAGTGCAGGAGGGTTAAAGTATTTGTAGATGTCCTTCAAATTCCCACTTATTAACTATACTGTTAATTAGACCTGATAAGAGAAATTTTCAACTTGTCAAATACTTTGCAAATATCCATGCTTGTTTTCAAATAACTACCTTTGATATTAGCCAATTTAAGAACAAATATTTTATTTGAATCTTTCAGTAAAGATTCCCATAACATTATTTAAACAGTGTTTCTAAAAATGAAATACTGTAAATTCAGAAATTATTGCGAGGTTTTTATTAATGCGAATAATGCGACTGGGCAAGTATCGCAATAATAAGAACTCGCATTCTGATATCTGAGACATATAATGTATTCAGCTTTTCTGGAAATCGCAATAATTAATCTCGCATTTGTGATAATTATTCCAAAATCACAATAATAAATGCATGCAATAATTTCTGAATTTACAGTACCCTGGAAAAATTTCTAAGCTCTATGAAAATATAAAACTGAAATGTAGGAAACCCATTATTCTTTAATGCAACTTTCGTAGAATGTTATTCTTTGTTTCTTCTGGATATTGATATAATGTTTGCTGTCTTGTTGATGTTAACTTGTTCCAATTTGATGAAAGGATTACTTTTCAGTGAACAGTACAAAGCATCTAAATATTGATACATTTACTTGAAATTTTCAGTTAACTGAAAATAGGAAATTTTTGTTGTCCTAGAAGGTATAGATCCATGTAAGCAATAAATTAACAACTGGCAATAAATTACTCCAACCTTACCCTAAGATTACTTTTATTTGGCACTTTTTTCGTAATAACACAATTTCTCAAAGCTCTGTAATTTAAACTATTGACTGTCATTTACTGCTTATGTTTAACCTTGTGCAGTGTTGATTGAAGGTATAAACAATATTTGTAGACAAAAAGATAATGTATTAGTCCCAGTTTCTACCACTTAACATTTATCTTTTCAATAACAAGTCAAATATTTAAATGATCAGAAAGGCTAAAATTATATGTGTGAACAAGTTTAATCTTATACAACTTCTGCACACCTATGCTTGTATACCAGCCTGAACAAATGCAGTATTAGGAAAGATGTCCTTTGAAAACGGTATCAAGGGTATGTTTCACAGAGTGGATACTGACCCAAAATAAATATATAGTACATGTATACCATAGCCAGCATCTTACCTAGCTATATATAAAATAAACAACATTATTGCAAAATTATTGTGTCAACTGAATATAAACAGTTAAAATGCTGCAAGATTGTCCATTACTAAATATATGAAATCTGAATTTAGGACAAAAAGTTAAATCCCAGTCAATAAAGCATATTATAGAGGTTTGCTTTACTTACTTCCTCTGGGAAGTAGTTCTCAAAGTGCATCCTAATAACAAGTAATGTGATTGTAGGTCATTTGGAATTTGGAGATTTAAACTTGCATGTACAACTCAGTAGTTGTCAATGAAGTTTCATGAAACCAAAACATTATCCGATCTTGGATAGGATATAGGTGAAAAAATCTACTTTATACGGGAGGCTGCTATAATCCCAATCCTGTTAAATAGATAAAGGTCATTTAGTTTCTGTGATCTAAGCTATGAAATGAAACTACAAAGAACCAAAAATATAGATAATAGTAATCTTCTTTTTTAGAAAATGCTACATTTTACTTCCCAAAATGCATCCTCACTTCAAACCATTTAAATGTAGGTCGCTTCGTCTTGAGAACTGAAATCTATCTATATATTACAGTTCTTTAAATATCAGGCAAAAATGCAACAACAGTGCACATGCTGAAATGTCTCGCCTTCTTTACTAACCATTGATATTATGTTGATAGTCCTAAATATAAAGCTTTAATACAACTATCACATAAACTTAACATGATCCAAGAAAATGAGGTCAAGGTCAGATAAACCAAACGAGAAATACATGTACACCTTACAATCATTCAATACACTAAATTTATCAATTTGTCAAACTGACAGCTGAAAAACATTGACTGAACGACAGTTCGTACATATCGCAGCCTCCTCAGCGTTACGATTAACAATTACATTTGTACACAAATCGTTACAAGGATATATAAGGCAGACAAGTCAGCTTCTACTTAGAATAACTCAGTGTATCAAGACAAGTGCTGTAGCAATTATTATCATGATTAAATAAAATCTGTCCATGTAATAGGAAAATGACTTTCTTTTCTTAGTGCTAGTCCAAATAATTATGACAAACCAAAATCTCAAATGTTATTGTCTCAATGCTAAATTTCACAGCATCAACTATAAAATGTGTTACAGCCGGGTTACTAGCACCTCTATGAATCTAGTGTATATAAACTTTTATTCATGTCGTCATACTGCTATTGTTATGTCTCCACCGTATTAAGTTTTACCCTTTTTCTTCTGTAAGTATTTACGTCCCTTACTTGTATGTACGTCCGTACATCCCATCTGTTCTCCTAAACCAAATTGTATGAAACTTATACGCAATGCTTATTTCCACAAAACACAGGTCAAGTTGAATTTTGGTGGCGTCGATTTTACAATTCTAGAGTTATGCTCCTTAACAAATGAAAAGTTGCTTGAATTTTTGTTTTCGATCTCTAATTTTAGTTTGTCTCAACCAAATGTTATGAAACTTATACACAATGCTCATTATCACAAAACACTGATTAAATTTGAGTTTTAGTGGTGTCAGTTTTACTGTTCTAGAGTTATGCCCTTTACAGTTATGCCTCTTTACAAATTTAAAACTGATTGTTGTCGAGCCTTTGACTTTTGTCGAAAAAGCAAGACATAGCGATCCTACATTTCAGCGGCAGCGGCGGAGGCATCCACAAATATTCACTCTGTGGTTAAAGTTTTTGAAATTTTAATAACTTTCTTAAACTATCCTGGATTTCTACCAAACTTGGACAGAAGCTTGTTTATGATCATACAATAGTACCCAGAAGTAAATTTTGTAAAAAAAATCCATTTTTTCAGTATATTACTTATAAATGGACTTGGTTTTTCTGCCAGGAAACATTACATTCACTCTGTGGCTAAAGTTTTAAAATTTTAATAACACTCTTAAACTATCCTGGATTTGTATCAAACTTGGACAAAAGCTTGTTTATGATCAAAAGCTAGTACCTAGAAGGAAATTTAGTTAAAATTTTGTTCTTGTTTTTCCGTATTTTACTTAATGGACTTAGCTTTTCTTCCAGTTAACATTACATACAGTCTGCAGTTATTTTTAAAACATTTATTAGATTCATAAACTATCCTGGATTTTACCAAACTTGGACAGAAGCTTCTTACAATCAAAAGATAGTATAGAGAGGAATATTTTATTAATTTTTCCTCATTTTTGTTGAGCCTGCGATTAACAGCAAAAGTAGGCGAAACACCGGGTTCCATGGAACACTTACGATTTTTTTCAATTCTGTGCTCTAACTTTAGTGTGCCTCAACCAAATGTTACGAAACTTATACAAAATACTTTTAACCACAACACCAAGATCAAGTTTGAATTTCGGTGCCGTCATTTTACTGTTGTTGTTAGGGTTATGCCCAGTTACGAATGGAAAAAAAATACTATAAAATCACAGGCCCTAGATATGGCATGGGCACATAAAGAAATTAACAGAGCTTATTGTATATTTGATTATTTTAGAACAACAGTTCAAGGTTGCAATAGAAAATATCAAAATTTTATATGACAAACTTTTATGAAAAAAAGAAAATGGTTTAGTTAAAAATATCAAAGCTGTGATTGAATACATATTTAAAATAATACACATCTATAACCTATTTGAAAAAATACACATCTACAGTTGCAAACTTCCCAGAGGTACTATCCAGCACTTTGATTAGTCATGTCGGCCATGTTGGTTGGCAGGCGTTGTCATGTAACACATTTATAAAACTTGATACCCATATGATGATTGTGGCCAAGTTTGCTTAAATTTGGCCAAGTTGTTTCAGGGGAGAAGATTTTTGTAAAAGTTAAAGACAAAGACCTACGCCAAGTGATGAGAAAGCCAGGTGAACTAAAAAAGAAACATTTATGTCTCATTTTACAAAATAAAGAAGCAACAAAAAAGAATAAGTGGACACAATGCTCCCCTGACAATATCAAATTTCCATATTCATTAAACAGTAAAATCTTGGTTGAAACCCTTATCTGGCATATATTTTTAAAATAAACATCATAGTGAACAAGTGCACACAGTTTCAAATTGATGCAACCACAACTGCACGGTAACTTCCCTTCAACCAATACTTCACCTGATCACTGCATTGCACCATCTTGGTCAAAAACACAAAGGAGAAGGGCTGGTAAGGGCTAATTTTGGCCTAAAATTTGAAGTACATCTGATGAAAGACTTTTGACCCTTTATAAACACTTAAGTGTCTACTTCAGTCAATTCGATTAGTTTATGTAAAAGATTGGTACTGATTTGGTCATTAAAGGCGCTCAGATTCAAGCTTTAATATGAAAAATCTATCAAATATGCAATAAAACGTCACTTTTCAGATGGTTTTTGTCTAAAATGTAAGTGGCCGCATTCGTGTTCAGTCTCAACCTTTATATATGTGATGTATTATCATCAAAATCAACATATATTTAAATATTAAGACTGAACACAAGTGCAGCCACTTCCATTTTAGACAATAAACTGTTAACACAGAGATATGTCTCGCCTTTTTGTAATTTCGATAATACAAATGTTGAAATTAAAATAGCAACACTTTAACATGCAAGTTTTGTAAATATTAGAAGTCAATGAACCATGACTGAAGGTACATGGCTAAAAAATCTCCATGGAAATGAGATGTACCAATGCTAATACAACTGCATACCAAATACCATTGACTTATCATAAGTAGTTCCCTTTAAACAAACCTAAACACAAACTAATACATGTAAACTAAATAGAATTTCAAAGTCAATAGACCATAACTGAGGGGGCAGGGCCAAATAATCTCCATGGAAATGAGATGTGCCTATGCTAATACAACTGCATACCAAATATCATTGACCTACCACTAGTGGTTCCCCATAAACTGACCTAATCACAAACTAATACATGAAAACTAAGCAAAAGTTTCAAAGTCAATAGACCATGACTGAGGGGGCCGGGCCATATAATCTCCATTGAAATGAGATATGCCAACACTTATACAACTGCATACCAATCATCATTAACTTACCTCTAGTGGTTCCCCATAAACTGAGCTAATCGCAAACTAATACATTTAAACTAAGCAAAATTTCAAAGTCAATAGACCATAACTGAGGGGACGGGGCCAATTAATCTCCATGGTAATGAGATGTTCCAATGCTTATACAACTGCATACCAAATATCATTGATCCACCAATAGTGGTTCACCATAAACTAGACCTAATCACAAACTAATACATTGTTGAAGCCGCCGCCGCCGGAAACAGCATACCTACATGTATGTCTAGCTGTTTGACTCCGTCAAGGCGAGACAAAAACCGTCTAAAATTAGCACAAATGCTAAATTTGTGAAGATTTCAGTAATTTAGCATGAATTAATGATGCTAGTACCTGATGCATGTGCATTGTACAGTCAAAAGAGCCCATATTTATGTAAGAAAAGTATTCTACTTTCCAATAAATAGCTAAACGTTTACATTTGTAACAAATTTGTAAAAATGATAAATTTTGGGGCCAAAAAGGGGTCTTACTGGGTCTACTCCTTTTGCATAATAAGTTCACATTATAAGGAACATGTGTAAGTTTACAATTAATAAGAGCATAAATTCATGGTAAACTATCTTAAATTTTTTTTTAACCAGATATGGAAAGGAGGGACAGAAGAACAGACCCTGAAAATATAATGCTGCTGCTCCCCTAACAAGTATACTTCCATTCTGAATATCTTTGTGAATTGATCATAGCTTCCTTTGTATTTCAAGTATGAGTGAGTCAACTGATCAAGATTTTATACAACTTGATATTTACTCTATGCACTGTCATTAATTCTGGAGATTGGGAAATTTTTAAAATACAATTTATTATAGAATAAATTACACCCCAAAACCCTACACTCCTTAGTATCATCTAGATGTATCCTGTTCCATGAAAACATAACACAAAAAACTTACTGAAAAGCATTTAATGTAGTTCTTTGCTCCTAACAATACAAATTATATAAATAATTCATTAAAATTTGTACAAAAAGCACAATACATAAATATACCACAACACAAACCTCTCTTTGAGAGAAAACGACAAAGAAAATGACCTACATGGCACTAAATGTTAAAAAAATCTTGTGAAGATTTTGTTCCATGACACTCACATTTAGTAAAAAATCTCAAAAAAGATTAAAACTATGCGATTTAAAAAAGTAAAAATGCTAAAAAAATAATCTTATTGCGTAGCTTTGATTGTGCAGGCAGACAGACATATAGATTGGGTACAATGTACTTTAAAATTTCAGACATTTTAGTTACCCTTTATTTACTGCAATAAATACAAATACATGTTCTTTAATTCCTTTATCTCTTTATCACCCTCTCCCAGACAAAAAATAGAAAGAAAAAATTAGATAAGAATATCAAATATCACATATTTTGAACTTTAAATCCTAAAAATATTTTATAAAATGCCACCTTACTTTTCAATGTAAAAATGATAGATAAAGTTAAATACACATAAAAACATTCACTTAGGTTGAAATATTTGACAGCAGATAAATATCTTGAAAATAAGTCATTAAAATGTATATCTATAACTGACCATATGTAAAAAAGAGAGCATTCTGATGAGATGAGATTCAATAATACATTTTGTAAAATGCATAGAATACATAAATGGCAGGCAGTGTTGATACCCAATCAGCTTCATAAAGACATTTAAAAAAGTATGCTGCATTAAAATCAATCTTTAAAGATTGACAGCTCAGCCTATTAAAATTGTACAACTGTCATCTCAATGAAAACGTAATGATATGCATAAATTACAACACACTATAAAATGCTATAATTGATTGGTGTATACAACCACATTAAAACACGTTTAATGACATGTTCAATAACAGCACAATGGTACAACCATTTTGTTCAAATGAACACAGAGTTTCTTTCCATTACAACATCTTCAATTACAAATAGTTCTAGGATTAGAGATTATCTCTTGAAATCCTACACTGATTGTCAGAACACAACCAATTTTAGTTAAGTATTAGAAGAGTTTGCTCCCTTTAATGACTTCCTGTTATGACAACAAAATGTCAACCAACCACCTCTAGATATTCTGAAGAACCTCCTGGTTCTATTTTAGTTGCCAATGGTTCTGTGACGTCATTTGTGTCCTCTTTGGAGATAAATTTCTTCATTTCTGACTGGATATCTTGGAATGTAGGTCGGTCATTAGGTGTTTCAGTCCAGCATTGTAACATCAGTAAATATCTGCAAAAAAATATATATCTTCTATGTAATAAAACCTTCATTAACTATGTCATAAGACAATTTAAAATTCCTAATTAAAAAAAAAAAGTAAAAAAAACCACCATAACTAAAAGAAAAGAAAAAGAAACAAAGACCAAATTTTTGAGATATTGCAATTTAAAGTGAACAATGCTTTTGTTGCCATTTTTTTTTACATATATTCTTTACATTTATAGTTCTATTTTATAAATCTTTAATTGATTATATCTCTATAAATATTAATGATACATAGATCAATTTTTCAATATCCAGAGACAGTTCCGTGCGTTCTACTACATACCATGTTTCATTAAAAATCCTAACTACAACTTAAGACTTATATTTTGCCTTTAACAAACTTACAATGACTCTGGACACTGTCTAGGTTTCTTCAATCTTTTCCCACTATTTAAATAATCTCTTATATTGTTTGGTTCCACATCAGGGTAAGGAGTTACTCCTCTTGTCAACAATTCCCATAGCACTATACCAAATGACCACTGCAAAATATAAAAAGATGATTGAATTATGACTTGTTACCTATTTAAACAGACATATCTGATCACCTTTTTACTCCAACAATAAAATGTTCTCTATAAAACCATCCTACAATAATACATTTGAACCATATATACATTCCAAATAAGGTTATGGTTTAAACATGTAATGTACTATGATATTGATTTTTACCTTTAATCGTTTAGTCAGCAAAATTTGCTGCATATCAGTCTGTGACGAAAACTTTTTCAAGAAAAAAATAACAAGCATGAATAGATGTTTACCAGACCTGAAAATTTTTGAGTCACTGGTGAGGATGACGAAGTGAACCGAACCCGCTAGGAGGGTTTGGGGCATGCCCCCCCCAAGAAAATTTTGGAAAATAAGATGTAAAATCCTGCATTCTTAGGTTACATTTTTGTATCTAGAAGTGAATACAACTTGTTGTTTTTTTCTCCATGTCAAATGAAAAATTCTCATTTTCTCCAATAAAAAATTAAAATAGTTCTTTTGCCCCCAAAAAATCTTTTGTCCATAAACTTGTACCATTTCAAGTAAAAAGACATTTTAAGGACTATAGTAAATTATTACCCAACTTAGAGATTGTTACTTTTTGGGTAAAAATTCCCTAATTGGTGGATGCCCCCAACCGGTTTAAAATTTATTCCTAATATTCTTTCATATTTTCATAAGTCTTAACAAGGATTTGTATACATATCCTTGGTCTTAAATATTAAAGTTAATTCTCTGGCACTTCTTTTGGATCTGGAAGGGGCCTTCATTTCTGAATTCTTTATTTTTTTATGCTATTTTTCTTCATTCTTTATATTTTAACACCACATTTTTCTCTCGTCTTTATTTTTTTGGTCAATTTTTCTCTCAACATATATTCTTTATGTTTTTTTGCCCATTATTCTCTATTCCATAAACCCCTATCAACACCCTCTTTATTGTCACTTTCGTTAATTTTGACTTTTGTTTAAAATAATAAAATGCCTAGATAGTTTTCTGCATAGTTTTTTCAACTCGAAACTTCTCCGGTTATTCATGAAGGCATTTTCAACATTTCAATGTTTTACCTGGGATAGCTGCCTGTTTATATTTCAGCATCGAATGAGATCGAATCCTTGATTGTTTGTTTACATTGAGTGGTATTTATAGATTGTGTTTATTGCAAGCACATGGTCGAGCCTCGTTCTCGATTTCATTGGTAATTAGGTATATCGCATTGACGACTGGTTCCCTTTGATTAAAAGGGGGAACAACCGTATATAATTAAATAGGGATACCAGTAAACAGATGAAAACAAGGTCGGCGACAATTTGTAACTTGTTCTCATAGATTCAATAAAATACCGGCTACAAATTTGCATACGATTTCAGATGTTCACTAGACCGGTCATCCAATCACCAGTGCTTCTGCATAAGTCCGATGAGATTTTTACTAGATAGGGGCTTCGGGCTACCGCTTAACGTCACAGACTGGCATATTCACCTTTTTTCATGAAATCACATAAGCGAAGATAGAGAAAACTAGAAAATTTGACTTCATAATTGAATTTTGACCAATACAATGCTGAACTCATAACATAAACATATACTGTGAAAGTACTTTTATTCGTGGGGTACCAATTTTCGTGGATGACTTTATCCACGAATTTAAGTGTCCAACGAAATAAAACAACCGTTGACCAAATCAAGACATGGAAAGATCCCCATGTAGGTTTGACTACTGATACGATCTAGAGAATATATTGAATATCGTCAAATCTGAGACTACTATATTAGTAGTCACAGGGCAAATGCACTATGAACTACAACTGCATGCAGGATTATACCCATTTGATCTTTAATAACCTAAACTGTACAACTTTTGATCTTTAATTCCCATAAAAATATTTTGATCGATGAAAGTCAGATTACAGGTATTGATATGCTATGATCAAGTGTTCATTTTATATCCTCACAGTTCATGTAGTTCTCGTATGTACGTATGGGAAATAATAATTATATGCTGGGCTTGCTTTTGGTAAGAATTATTTTACAATTCAAGATACGTTTATAGCATTTGTTTATGTTACTGTTTTCTTTAGGTGACATGTTTATGGCCTAATTTACACCTTTGATGATCACTCTATCTCAGGTTAATTAGTGTGGTCACTACGATTTACATGGGTCAATGTTTACTTTGCAATTTCCTTCAATTCAGACAATTTGTAACCATTGTTTCTAATGGCTTCAATTTAAAAATATTTTTTAGAAAACTTAAATCCACAATTTAAAACCCACGAACATGTAAATGTTACTCAAACCACGAAAATTGATACCCACGAATTAAAGTACTTTCACAGTACATGACACATAACTTATACATGATGTAAGGAGTGAAACTTATAAACTGTTGACACAGAGATATGTCTGGCCTTTTTGTAGTTTTGGTAGTATAATGCAAATATTGAATTCAAATGGCAATATTAAAACATGTAAACTATGCAAAACATTCAATTAACCATGACTTTATGTGCAGGACCAAATAACCTCCATTTAAATGAGAAATGTCGATGCTTATAAAACTGCATACCAAGTACCATTGACTTATCTTAAGTGGTGCCCTTTACACTAACCAAAAAACAAACTTTAACTTGTAAACAATGTAAAAGTTTCAAAGTCAATGAACATGATGAACCATGATGAGGGGATTGGGCCATATAATCTCCATATAAAAAAGACTTGCAAATGCTAATAAAACTGCATACCAAATATCAATGACTTAACATAAGTGGTTCCTCTTAAACTTATCTTATCACAAACTTTAACCTGTAAACTATACAAAACATTCAAAGTCAATAGACCATGACTGAGGGGGTGGAGCCAAATATTTTGATGGAAATGAGATGTGCCAATGTAAATGCATTTACATATCATATACCATTGACCTACCACTAGTGGTCCCCTTTCAACTGACCTAATCACAAACCAATGCATGTAAACTAGCAAAAGTTTTAAATTTAATAGACCATGACTGAGGGGGCACGGTCAATTAATCTCCATGGAAATGAGATGTGCCAATGCTAATACAACTGCATACCAAATATCATTGACCTACCACTAGTGGTTCCCCATAAACTGACCTAATTAAACTAAAACCTTTATCAAACCCATTGAACCCTATATGGTAATGTGGTCATCTTCTTATGGCACATGGCAAGTCTCTCATTGATGCAGCTGGAGTTGCTAAAAATCAAATTATATGGCTGTTTGATAATCTATTTCCCAGAACTGGCTGATTATACCATTGCAAGGGGTATAGAAATAGCCCCCCCCTCCCATTAACTTTTTTAGAAGATAACAAATTGGCTGCTCATACCCTGTGTAACATTGGTACAAGGAGATGTTGGGTAAACATCAATTACACAGCTACACAAGAACACTAATAACTAAAGAAATCTAACTACTCTATTACTTACAACGTCAGACTTTGTAGAAAACTGGAAACTGTCCAGACACTCTGGAGCAAACCATTTAATAATTTGTTGTCTTTTATCATTCTCTGACAGGTAAAACTCAGCAGTAAATAGCTGTGCATACCCATAGTCTGTTAACTTGACTTTATTGTTACTTGTTAATCTGAAATACAGTAAACATACAGATTTAGTACATTATTTCTATCTTTTATCATTTTTGAAGTGAAGCAATTAATAGAAACTGAAAACATAAGACTTATTACACTTTATACAATTTACTTAAAATTACAAACTTTTCTTCACAATGAAATGTAAGGTATATATTTAGCATCTGACTATTTTTTTTTTTATGTTAGTAAAATAGGGTTTAATAATGGAAACAGAATTATATCACTAAATTTTGAGTTAAAACAAGCATTCTTAGAGTATTGCATGGCAATACATAGTCCCCTACAGGTTGAAAATTCATTGTACTTGAACCAAATGCTAACTTGATCTATAACTTGTCATGGTGTAAACTTTATAACAAATATCAAATCAGTATCTTCAAGCATAACTAAAAAAAGTGTGGAAAACTGATTATCTGAGTGAATCCAAGGACCATAACTCTGCCAAAAAAAATCATCTGAACCGAGCGAAATTTGAACTTGATCTGTAACTTTTCATGGTTAAACTATATACCAAATATCAAATCAATATCTTCAAGCATGATGAAAAAAAATGCGGAAAACTGATTACTTTCCTGAATTTTTTTAAGCCCAAGGACCATACCTGAACAAAATTAGAATTGATCTGTAACTAGTCATGATAAAACTATATACCAAATATCAAATCAATATCTTCAAGCACGAAGAAAAAGTGCGGAAAACTGATCAGGGATTCAAATTTGCTTTAAATAATGAAAGTTCCAGGACCATTTGAAATTTTAAGTGAAAGGTCCTCCATAAGAAATCAATGGTCGTGTATAAAGCATCAGTCAGAAAAATCTGTCAGTGTAAAGAATGGAAGGTCCTTGACTTTTATAATTTAAAAATGAAAAGTCCTCTCCTAGAAAAGACAGGTCCCGGACCTCAGACCCACACTAATTTGAACCCCTGCTGATTTGCAGGACTGACGGATGGACAGACAGACAGACGGACAGAGTGCATACCTAAAGTCTAATAAATCAATAAATGAGTAACTTAGTCTGAAATGGTATCATTTACTGTCTATTTCAATTATATGAATACTCATCATAAAATTACGTTAAACATCATTGTAATACTGTCAAGCTTGTGTAAAACGTCACATATGATTAGCTTTATAGCTGTTGTCCCCATATGCTTTAATTTATCAATCCATACTTTAACACTCAAGCTGTCTTTGAAATATCTTTAATCATTTCTTCACTTTTTATTACAGATATATATTGTTTTTGGAATCACATTTATATATTTGTGACACATTTCTGTACACTAAATTCTCCTGTGTAAAGGGCATACCAGTATACCATTTTGAATAAATCAATTCTCAATTTTCAATTATTGTTTTACAAAATCATACCAATATTTTCAAAAGAAATACCCTTTTCTATTTAAAAAAAAATGTTTCCAATTTCAAAACAAGTAAACTTTTTTTTTTTTTTTAAAGAATTCCAATTTTTTTATTCTAATTTTATCTAAAACTCTATGACATTTTTTCCTGATCCATCTAGAAGTCTAATAAACAACCAAAAATCAATCAATCAGTCAATTCTTATTCTTAAATAACTTACACACAATTTCTAGCAGCTAAGTTGCCATGAACTAGACCAAGATCTTGTAAATATACCATTCCATCAACTATCTGCTGTGATATGTCTAATAAATCTGCAACTGTTAAATTCTGTAATAATATTAAAAATCTATAAATTTTTAATTTCCACTGTAAAGACGGAAACATCTTTTGATTTTACTCTTATCTATCTGGTCTCATTATCATTAGTCTTATCCCCAAAATTATAAAGGGAGACAATTTATGCATTGAAAAACAATAATAAAGTAGAATTTTAATGCAGACAGAAAGGTCTTTAATTTTAATTCTCATGGATTTCCAGGTTAATAAACTGCTTTGCTGAGCGCAGCTGGATATGCCCGCAGAGGTCCAACCCTGAACAGTTGGGGCAAAAATGGACACAATATTGAAGCTTGATACAGGTCTGAATTTGGATTGTAATAAAATATTTGACATATTATAGGTTTCTGAATAAATGTAGTCAAAGAACTTGAAATTGGTTATATGAATTGAATTTATATTCAATTAAAGATTTCTTGCTGTTGTGCAATACACTGTGCTGTTGCACAATACTTAGTAAATCTGTTGTCAAGACTATAAACAAATAAAGTTCAATTTCTTCTCAATGTCATATTTGAAATTTATGAAAATCAATAGGGAGATTACATCAATAGCTATAAATAATTCACCAAAGTTTCATGAGAACTGCTGAAAGCATTTTTGAGTTATTGTCCAAAAACTGGAAAATCCCCCCTTTTTTAATGAATAAAACCCCATAACTCAGAAATGTAAAATCTAAAATTTATAAAATTCTAAAGGGAGCTTACATCAACAGATATAAACAATTCACCAAAGTTTCATGAGAACTGCTGAAAGCATTTTTTAGTTATTGTCCGAAAACTGGAAAATCCCCCTTTTTTATGAATAAAACCCTGTAACTCGGAAACGTTAAATTTAAAATTGATAAAAATCCAAAAGGGAGCTCATGTCAATAGATATAAACAATTTACCAAAATTTCTTGCAAGTTGGTGAAAGCATTCTTGAGTTATTGTCGGAAAACTGGAAAATCCCCCCTTTTTTAATGAATAAAACCCCAAAACTCGGAAACGGTAAATCTGAAATTTATAAAAAACGAAAGGGAGCTCACGTCAATAGATATAAACAATTCACCAAAGTTTCATGCATATTGGTTAAAGCTTTTTGAGTTAATGTCCGACATGTTGACGACGGATGGATGGACAGACGGTCAACGGTATACCATAATACGTCCCGTAAACGGGCATATAAAAAATGAACCACAAATGTATGTGTTCATTGACATTTTTTTTAATAAAAGAGCATATAAAATGTCTTGATAATCTTCTAAATTCAAACAAACCAACTTTGGAATTTCTATTCTGTCATTTTAATTTAGAATAGGACATGACAGTTAAATATCTTATCTTTATTTCAGGTGAATTTCAATATGTGACCTTCCTTCAACACATCTAGTATGCAACACTGAAATCTATACCTGTTGACCTTTCATGTGAGATTTAGACTATATACCACTGATATGACCTACCTTTGATACATTTTTAACATGAGATTGTGATCTGTACATGTGATTTCTGACTCACCTTTGATACATCTTTAACATGAGATTTGAGATCTGTACATGTGATATGATATGAGACTAATATAGGATCATCTACAGCTCCTAAACACACTCCTATATATGGGACTAGACAATCATGCTGTACATCTTTGTATGTGACCATGTGTTGTACAAAATTATCAACAGAATCTGTATCTGTTGGAAAACCTACAAAATAACAAAATATATATAAATACTGGCAGTAGGATCATTGTGTTGCCAGACAGCTTCCAGCTATGGCAACACATAGGGATAGCTTTAATTGCTCTATCCTGTGTCACACTTTGTTAAACCACAACTCCATAAAAACAAACTGACAGAATTCAACCACACTTGTATAGATTCTTCTACAGAACATTGAAGTTGTGCACCTGCAATTTTTATTTTTTCAGTTTTTGATATATGATTTTTGGGGGTTCCCATTCTAAAACATGTTTAAATTTTCAATATAAACTGGATTTTTTTTAACAACTAGATGTATAATGTTAATTGCAACAGCATTGTATAAATTTGACCCTTTTGCAAAAATCTGTTTTCTATGCCTTGTTTTGTATACTTTTGTGTCTTTTTGTCGTTTTTTGACATGGCATTGTCAGTTTGTTTTCGAATTATAGTTTGAATGTTCTTTAGGTATCTTTCAACTTTCTGTACATTCACATTAATAATGCAATGATTTCTAAAGAACTAGGAGCATTAAAGCTTTAATTAACTTGATAAAAAAAAAAAAAAAAAAATCGGACAAGGAAAGTAAATATCTCATGCCAAATACAACTTTCTTGAAAGAGATAAATATACTATTTTCTCCAAACAGTGGTCTAATGAAAAAGTGAAGGTCACATATTTAAAACAATTCAGAATTTGAGATTATTTGCTCAATTTCCATTCATAATCTTTATTGGGGAAAAACACACCCCTTCCCCCTTTATTGGATGGATCAACTTAAAATTTTATAAAAATTACCAGATGTGAATTATAAAACTTTGTTTACAATTTTTGTAGAACCTTGAATTTGGGCGATGTCCTCTGAATACAAATATGTTTTTTTTTAAGAGATTATCTATTGTTTCATACTTTATACTTTTTACAAAATCTAAGATTGAATTGACAGCGTTACTGACATCATCAGACATCACACAAAATTGTGATTTTATTTTCTCTACTCTTATTGATGTTCGTTGCCAATTGCCTGAAGAGAACCACCAACCTTCAGCAGGAAGGCAATCTTTTTCAATTAAGATTGTAGTCGAACAGACCTGGTACGATCTGGGTTCAAACTAACAACCTAAGTATTGACAGGCTATAGTGATCACTACTTATACCACTCTGTCACTGAGTCCCCAGAAAAAAAGAGAACCAAAACTGATTTAGTGTTGTCTAACTGTACCTGATAAAGTAGCAAAATGATGAAAAATATCTTTTCCATAATGATTAACCATACCTTGTAGAACTTTAATGGTAACTTCTGATGCATCTTTATCCTCTGATATTTTGTAATCTGCTTTATATGTGTTTCCATAGCAACCTTAAAATAATAATAATTTTCATCTTTACTCCACTTTTATTTAACCATTACCAGTTGTTTACAAATAACTAAACACTAGTTTACTGAACAAAGCATTAAGGGCATACGATACAGTTTTGATCCGACAGTGATTTTTTTACGAAAATTTGCATACAAGCTATATTTCACTTAGTTAATTCAAATATGTAAGAAAAAATATACCTTCATGTGCTAAATTTAGAGATAAATTGGGTCAAAATTTCAGACATTTACTTAAAATTTCGGTTTCTTGGACATTTCTATCCTTTGGACAGACATACTTAACATATGTCATTACCTCCCCTGTAACTGTATCGTATGCCCTTAAGTTATTGAAAGTTTATCAAAGCTTGTGGTAAAAATGTTTTACTATCTTTTACCGTAGGCTAAAAACAAAGAAATTACAGTAAACTCAGAATGCTATACTTAACACAGATATTTTTTACAATTGTGAAATGTAATTGCATTGATTCAGGTATCCTAATAAATTATAAGCAAACCTTTGGCTACAACTTCTCCAATATCTAACTGATTACGCGACACCAAATAGGTTGATATTTTCTGCTTCATACCCTCATCACTTATACGAGATAACAGCTCTTTAATATATGGACCAGAATCTGAAATAAATAAATTCATAAAGTAAAGCACAGGTATCACTCTTTGCAAGACTGAAATCTATTAAAAAATTGTAAATTCTGAAAATTTAGCAATGTTTTTATTATTGCGAAAATTGCAACACGATAAGAATCTCAAAAACAAAATCTCAAACTTTTTTGATAGCATTATTTGTATCCAGCATTTTCATGAAATTGCAATAATTAAACTTGTATTTGTGTCGATTGTCTACTTATCCCAAAAATAAATGTATGAAATAATTTCTCAATGTATAGTAACAAAAGCCTGAGAGGGAAATTTAAGACATCCGTTCAAATAATTCACCAATGGAATTCTAAATAATATTTTCCTGCTCAGCAAATATGTTGTCTAATGTCTTATTTTGATCAATGGGTGTTTTTTTATTATTTGGAGAATTGATTTTCATAGCTGAATCTAAATAATATTCTCCTGCTCAGCATATATGTTGTCTAATTGTCTAATGTCTTATTTTGATCAATGGGTGTGTTTTATTATTTGAAGAAATCATGTTCATAGCAGAACTTTCATTGTTTCTGTTTAATTTATTCACAACTTATTATTTTTTAATAATAACTTCCTTAAAAGTCATATCAATCTAATCAATAGTTACCATTATTAGGAATTTGTCCATTCAGATCAGCTTTAACAGAAAGCAAGCCAATGTCCTCTTCTTCCTTTACTGTGTCGTAATCCTTTAACATATCAGGGATGGCATTCTTTGTTGGTCCATTTTTCCTCTGCCGTTTAATGATACAGAAGGCTAACAACAAGATAATGGCTATAATGGGATTACCACTCCCAAAATGATACCCATCGCTATTGGCTTGTCTCCATTTTCTGGTTCAAAGTAACTCACATAACCTATTATCTTTTGGTAGTTACCAAACTCAACCTGTCAAAGAAAAAATTACCCCTTTCTTTAACTTGAGGTGAATTTCTTTAACATTGCATATACAGTTGAACCTCGTTATGTCGAAGTCGAAGGGACTGGACAAAAGTATTCGACTTATCTGAGGTCGAGTGTGTCGTCATAAATTTTAAATGCACGAAATACGATTTGAGATTTGTGTTAACTAGATATTTGAACAGTGTGCCTTTTTTTCGATATGACACTTTATGATTGTGTATTCAATCTCCATATTTGTTGGTCCCTCATCGCAATTAATCACACAAGTACAGAAACAAAACATTCACAAATAAAAATCAATAAACAAACACAAATATTTACAAAGGTCAGTCACTAAAAATTATGAAATCACTTGCTGAACGAAACAAGTTCTGAAAAATCTCTGATGAGGGTTGTCTGCTTTGCATTCAATTATTATAAATTTATCATGATTGTCTTTATCCTTCTATTTATTGTAATCAATGAATTCTTATTCTAACGATTCATTTAATCTCGGCTTGGGTCATTTAAATTTGTTTTGTTTTTATGTCAGGTGAAATCTGTTCAACACACTAAAGTTCCGCTTGGACGATCAACAAAGGTGTTAATTACTGGTCACTATAAACATGTCATTTTAACTGATATACTAACATGTATGTTTATACTTTGAACTCTTATGAAAATGATTAAGTGACATAAGAAAAACATCCGATTTTAATTTTTATCTTTAAGTCTGCATCTTTCTAAATCTTTTACTTTCTAACTTTGAGACATCAGGGTCAATTTACATTAATAATTTTACATCGAAGGGACTATAAGATTTACTTGACTTAACCCAGAATTCAAATCAACCGAGTTCGACTCATCAGAGGTAAATATGCATTGATCAAAAGGGAATTTTACCGGGACATAGAAATTACTTAGACTCATATGAGTTTTCGACACAACAAGTTTGACTGTATCACGAAATCGTTTTTTCAGAAAAAGATTAATGAAGGAAAAATGAAAAATATGGAAAAACGAAATTTGAACTAAATGTCAAAACATTTTTAAAGGGTTTTTATAAGATATGTAGAGAAACTTAATGTTCTTTTATATCATCAGCAAAAGATTGTTAGTTACTGTGAAATGGTATCAGGCATGGTTGCCTTTATTCATGTTATTTGTGACATCACAACATTTAAATCATAAAGGACAATAGGGAAAAGTTGATTTCCCAATTTTGAAAAATTGAGAGCAAATGTACGTCAGAGGTCCAACCCTGAACAGTTGAGGCAAAAATGGACACAATATTCAAGCTTGATTCAGGTCTGAATTTTGATTGTAATTAAATATTTGACATATTATAGGTTTCTGAATAAATGTAGTCAAAGAACTTGAAATTGGTTATATGAATTGAATTTATATTCAATTAAAGATTTCTTGCTTTGTGCAATACTTAGTAAATCTGTTGTCAGACTGTAAACAAATAAAGTTCAATTAATTCTCAATGTCATATTAGAAATTTATGAAAATAAAAGGAGCTTACATCAATAGATATAAACAATTCACCAAAGTTTCATGAGAACTGGTGACAGCATTTTGAGTTATTGTCCAAAACTGGAAAATCACCCTTTTTTAATGAATAAAACCCCATAACTCAGAAATGTAAAATGTAAAATCTATAAATTTATAAAATTCTAAAGGGAGCTTACATCAATACATACAAACAATTCACCAAAGTTTCATAAGAATTGCTGAAACCATTTATGAGTTTTTGTCCGAAAACTGGAAAATCCCCCCTTTTTTTATGAATAAAACCCTGTAACTCGGAAACTTAAAATCTAAAATTTATAAAAATCGAAAGGGAGCTCATGTCAATAGATATAACCAATTCACCACAATCTCTTGCAAGTTGGTGAAAGCATTCTTGACTTATTGTCCGAAAACTGGAAAATCCCCCTTTTTTTAATGAATAAAACCCCATAACTCGGAAACGTAAAATCTAAATTTTATAAAAAACGAAAGAGAGCTCACGTCAATAGATATAAACAATTCACCAAAGTTTTATGCTAATTGGTTAAGGCATTTTTGAGTTAATGTCCGGCATGTTGACGACGGACAGACGGACGGACCGACAACGGTATACCATAATACGTCCCGTAAACGGGCATATAAAAAGTTAAAATTGGCCAAGAACTTAAGAAAGCAATTTACTGTGGATTCATTTATTTTCATGGATAGAGGAAAACTTGTATATTTGTGGATACTTGATTTTGTTGATTTGACAAAGTCTGTAAACAAGCCTTTAGAAAATGTGTATGTCGTTGAAGATATAAATTTCGTGGTTAATCTATACCTATAAAATCCACGAAAGTTGGTATCCCACAAATAAAAGTGAATCCTCTGTAACTGAAAATGATAAAAAGAATTGCAAACTCACATAAACTTGAGCATTTCCATCAGAATCCAACTCCTTGGGTTTAGCAGGAAGTGTACAGTTCAGACTGTAGTCTGTTGATACGATATCTCCACATACTGTCATACCAACGAACACTTTAACATCTCGAATAACTAACTGCTGAATACCATTGAAGTTACCCTGAAAAAGAGTTTAATTTCAATTAGTTATGCAACTTATTGTCCTATATTTCCTTAGACCATTCAACAGAAGATAACTTTATCTATAAGATCATTCCTAGGCAGTAATAATTTGACATGTTTCAATCAAAACCAATTTTCAATATATACAGTTAAGACTCTATTAATCTATGATTTGCTTTAAGTCCACTGGCAAATATTTCATGCATGTTCAGGACGTGAATTTATAATGATACAAGATAGGGAAGGCCAGAATGAAGGGTTGGAAATGTGTAAGGCCACTGGAAAATGAGGGTATGTTTGGTAGGAACAAAACACTGACTAGTAAAAATATGACAAAATTAACCCCTTAAAAATTGCCCTCTTCACAATACCTTTATAATAAGTGGTTCCTCTTTTTTGTACTTCAATTCTTGATCCTCTTGTCTAAAATCATGAATTTGGGGATCAGGATAGTATTCCATGGGTCCCTTTGTAAGAGATAAGTTACGGTAAGCTGTCACACCATCTAAGTTAAATCCATAATGTATGTCCTTAGGGTTTGTATGAGTAATATTCTCCCAGGAAAGGAGAGAGGAGGAGTTCGACATGTTAACCAATGGGCCACTCCTATATTTTTACCAACACACACCTGTAAAATAAAACAAATAGCATGTTTAAAAGCTTTTCTTTCTTATGATTCATATACCAGAAGTTCAATTGTTAAATAAGTAGATCAGACATTTAATTTGAATTTGAAGAAGGTCTTTTGCAAGTATCATAAGGAATGGTATGCCTGATGGTTTAAAAAAAAAAAAAAAAAAAAATATTTGAATTTCAAAAGCAGCCATATAATGTTCAAGTGCTATTGCTGTGAATTCAGAAATTAATGCATGCCTGTATTATTGCTAATCCTTGACAACAGTTACCGGCAAAAATGCAAAATCTTATTAATGTGATTGCAAACATTTTATGAAGGTAAATCAACACTGAATTATGAATGCCATTTTTATTATTGCACACTTGAAAATGTTGCATTTTTCGCATTTTTAAAAAACATCACAACAATTTCTGACTCTACAGTATTACAAATCTGTGCTATGTTTGCAACCACAGCTTCAAAATCTGTAGATTGGTTTACCTGTATTTTATTTAGCAATATAATAATTTTAAACCCTCTTTAGAAATCTAATAATTGTCAAAGCCATTTCCAAAAAAATTTACTATTCTACATGTAGTAATGAACTGCCATAGTACATATGCTGATACATCACCAAAGAATTCATATTACAATCAAACAGACACCCCTATAAAATAGAGGCAACTTTTCATAACAGTAAGTTTAGGACCCACTCTAGAAACCTCTTTAAAACGAGAACCTGTCCATGACAGCCAGTTATGGACCCCTGTCCAGTCACCTTTAAAAAATGGGCACATACTCATGATTGCCGGACCAGACTCCTCCCTAATTTTCTGTGAACCTAATTAATTGGTATAAATTTGTTTTCCCTTGAGTGCCCTCTGTAGTAATATTTTGACAATATGTATATATATTCATACAGATGTGATCTTCTGGTTGCCAACTTCTACAAAGAATTCAGCTTTCTGTACTATATTCAGTCTGGATCCCATAACATCTATCTTTATCCCTCCACTGAAAAATGAAAAATACTAACTCAAAAATGCAGCAATTTTTTTTGAGAATAATACCTGTGTTTCAAAAATATGTTACAATATAAACTTCTTGCATTACTTGTAAATCACATAAACACTCAATGTGACTTCCAATTAGTGCAAGTAAAAAACTCAAATTGTAATTAAGTGCTTATTTTCATTGATTTCACGTTCGTTCACGGTTTCTGAAAATCAACAATATTAAGGTTATCTCCAATTTATATTATTGTGTATTTGATAGTTTTCCTTAAATAATCAGGTCCAATCTGAATTCATAAATTTTGTGTGTGTGTAAAATCTTGGAATGATTCAAATGGATCCAAATTGCTCAAGGATCAATCAACTTGTTTGTCTTTCCTACTTAATTGAAAACAAATTATTTATTCACTTTAAAAGTAATAATTCTTCTTTTAAGGATATGATCTCATCAATTTTTTTCAGTAGACATCTCAGTGGTTACTGTTGATATGTACAGAACACTGCCATTTAGCACTACACTACCAAGTTTGAGTACTCTATAGTTTATATACACCACATATTAACATTCAATCTTTTTTTGAAATTTTGCCATAACAAGCATAATTTTTCCAGGTGAAACAGATTGGAAAATATTGAATTTAAATAAAAATTTTGACATGTGAATGGAAAACCTACTATGGACACTTGTAAATTACGTTTTATCAACTCTGACAACATATACATATACAATATCCAAATTTTAAAATACAGACCTTAAGATACTTTTCTTTGGAGTCACATCCTGGATTTCAGGGTCTTCCTTATATGTAAACTTAGGGGTCATCAGCCTTTTGAATCCTCCAAAACTAACTTCTATTTCTGCTTCATCATTACCAGTTTGAGCAGACGTCAAGCATGACAGTGTGTTCATAGATACGCTGAAAAAAACATCAAAATGTAGTTGTGGTTATTAGTGACATTTTACTTGTTTAGCATATACTTTTAATGGGAAAATAAAAAGCACAAATAAATTTGCTTTAGATGAACAGGGTTTCACGCTTAGATACAATTTAATGTAAAAACTTTCTTGTTGTTTTGTGTTTTTAAACTTACCAATTGATCGCCAAAACACCAGGATAAAAAAACAAAATTTAAAATATAACATTCTTAAAATTAAGACCTCATTTGAATATTTTGGAGACATCATATATCAAGTCGTATTGTGAGAAACTGCTGTGAGAAACTGCTTACTACAATATAACACACACTAGAACTTCCAGAAGAATATCAACAAGCTTTTATTTGCAGCAATTTCAAAATATGGAATGAATGTACAGATGAATGAAGGTAAATCTGAATGCATTCATCTTCATACTATAAGATTTTGATTGAATGCATATACACATGTATATATATAAACTGTGGATTCATTATTTTTTGTGAGATACCAAATTTAGTGGATTTTCATAGGTAAGTGAACAAGAGTGCACACGCTGAAATGTCTCGCCTGCTTTACTGATCATTGATTTTATGTTGATAGTCCTAAATATAAAGCTTTACTACAAATATCACATAAACTAAACATGATCCAAGAAAATGAGGCCAAGGTCAGATAAACCAAACCACCTTTCATCATTCCATACACAATATAGTTGACCTATTGCTTATAGTTTCTAAGAAACAAACTTAACCAGGAAAATTTAACACTGACCAATGAACCATGAAAATTAGGTCAAGGTCAGATGATACCTGCCAGACAGACATATACACCTTACAATCATTCCATACACCAAATATAGCTGACCTATTGCTTATAGTTTAAGAAAAACAGACCAAAACACAAAAACTTTACACTGAGCAATGAACCGTGAAAATGAGGTCAAGGTCAAATAAAACCTGCTAGACTTGCATGTACAACGTTAAATATTTCCATACACCAAATATAGTTGACCTATTGCATATTGTATTAGAAAAAAAAAAGACCAAAACACAAAATCTTAACTTTAACCACTGAACAATGAAAATGAGGTCAAGGTCAGATGACACCTGCCAGTTGGACATGTACACCTTACAATCATTCCATACACAAAATATAGTAGACCTATTCCTTATAGTATCTGATATATGGACTTGACCACGAAAACATAACCTTGTTAACTGATCCATGAAATGAGGTCGAGGACAGATGAAAACTGTCTGACAGGCATGAAGACCTTGCAAGGTAGGCACATACTAAATATAGTTATCCTATTACTCATAATAAGAGAGAAATTAACATTACAAAAAATCTGAACTTTTTATTCAAGTAGTCACTGAACCATGAAAATGAGGTCAAGGACAATGGACATATGACAGATGGAAACTTCATAACATAAGGCATCTATATACAAAGTATGACGCATCCAGGTCTTCAAGCTTCTAAAATATAAAGCTATTAAGTAGTTAGTGAACACCGCTGCTGTCGGATCAATATCCCTATGTCGAGCTTTCTGCGACTCGCAGGCTCGACAAAAACCATGAATTGAAATGTACAACAAAGTACTAATTTTCTATACGCTTGTATACAGAGTTTGGCAAAAACAGGATATCAAATATCCATGATAATGCAGTTCTTCCTCAAACCAAAGAAAACATCTGATTTGTCATAATATTGTGATGTCAAACATTCTAGACATTTTCTAATATTCTTCATTGTATTCTTTTGTAAATACATCTTGTTATGTTTGTTGTATATCTAGGTTGATCTCATTGACCCTAACCCCTGATTTCCTTTTATTCCCAACTTACTGGTCAACTTCACATGGACTGCCGCCAACATTGACAGTAACACTAGTCCCAGCATTCAGGTCTGTTCCACCAATGGTGATCATGGTCCCACCTGACCGAGGTCCCTCTCTTGGTGTTAAGAATAGAACTTGAGGCTCCTGTTGATGCATCAAACATAACATTGAATCAAGGATCAAAATCAAAACTACCAGATTGTAAGAATTTTACTGTTCAAAGTTTAATTTTCCTTTCCAGTATAATAATTTCAGCATGAAGTTTACTACAAATGTATTATATGATAAACATCACATATGGCATATACAATTAAATTACATATTTACAATGTTTTTCTCATTATTGACTGCTGTACAGTGACCTATGATTGCTTATATCCATGTCATTTGAACCCTGATGGATAGTTGTCTAATTGGCAATCATACCACATCTCCTTATTTTCATATTATTTATCATTTTGTTTACTTGGTATTATTCTCAAAAGCATACATAAAAACAATGTCATTGGCTTACAACATCCTAAACAATGGATATCAATCTAACCAAAGGCTAATGTTGTTCTGGTTTTAGGTGTATGAGCAATAAAACTACCCCAAATCTTTTTAGATTATAAAACAGAATTATTCCCTACAATGAAAAGGGAGATAATCTTACCACAAATGTAAAGTTGTTATCTGATATAGCTGTGTAGATTTTCCCCACGGTCACTTTAATTGGACCGCTACCAGCTTTTCCTGAAGGCTCCGTTTCACACTTAAACCTGCAAAAGTTTAACAAAATAAAAATCATCTGGATATAACCTTGTGACTGTAAGAAAAGTTACAAATGAATTCAATTTACGACAGCCCTAATTAACAAGACAGAAGGGCAGCAGGGTGAAATCTTCAAAGTTCTTGTCCCAATAAAAGTTGTTTGATAGAAGATAAAAATAAGAATAATTCAGGGTCATATATTTTCATTCCTTTTACTGAATTGGTATCATAAGTTGAAACAATCTCACTATTAAGGTTCTCAAAAACTAAAAAAAAAAAATTTTTTACCAATTTAAAGGTTTTTTATCCAAATCAATACAAGTGTAAAATGAATGAGTACGAATTAACCCTGCAGAATGTGTATTGTAAAAAAGAACCTCTACAATGTAATTAAATGTAGAGAAAAATTTGACCAAACAGCTTATAAAATCTAACACCTGGTCTCTTTGAGAAATAGAATAAATGTGAACAAATACTTTTGCATCTCAAACTTACATGAAAGAAGGTTGATAATGATCTGGTAGTACAGTACATCTTACTCCAGCGACAGTCACTCCTGATTGTATATCAGTAGCTGTCTTACCAAGATTAATTCCACTGATTGACACATTGGTTTTTCCTTCTATAGGCCCCACTGATGGAGAGAACTGAAAATACATATCATTATTTAATAATTTATATCATGTGGACTCATCACTCTTACAAATTATTAATTGCCAATCAAAAAGTGGAGCAGGATGATAGTATAGAAACATGTTTGACAATCAGTTTGTGTATATCAACAAAAGCTTATACAAAATTCATGGTTCAACTAACAAAAAAGCAAACTTAAAATATATGCACAATTCCCCATTTCAGAATCTAAAGGACTATGGGTAATCTCATTGTTCGTACCCAAAAATGATAATAGTGTAATGTCATTGGTTGAATTTCTATTGTTTAGGACTTTTTTAACCAATCACAACATTTTGGTGTACATTTTTGAAAATATTACCCAGAATGCATTAGATCCTGAAATGGCAAATTACACACTCTAACAATTTAGCTGTCAATCTATAACAAAATAGTTTACCCTTAGTATCAGAGGATTCTGACACACAGCAGACCTATCCTGCCACGTGGCATTGCAATGTTTTGTAGAGAACAATAGGTGCCACACCATCCACACTCATACTCTGGTTGTAAACTAAGGCACTGTCCACAGTTGGTCACTAGCAATGGACACTTGAATATTCTCACTTAAAGTAAAAAAATATTTCTTTAATGAACATATTATTACAAAACACTTACAAATATATACCTAAAGGAAGCAAAGGCAAAACAATGGGATTGTTTCCATTGGGTTGTGATGCAAGGTTTTTAAGTAAATATTGCTGCAAATACCTACTGTCTAACCTTAACATTAAAATAAAATGCTTCGCTGAGCGCAGCCTGATACGACTGCAGAGGTCGAACCCTGAACAGTTGGGGTAAATTGGGACACAATATTGAAGCTTGATACTGTCTGAATTTGGATTGTGATCAAATTTTTGACATAATATAGGTTTCTGGCACAAAATAAATGTGGTCAAAGATCTTACAAATCTATTGTGAAATACTATGCAATTGCAGATTTCTTCTTGAAACTTTTCAAAATTTGAAATTTGAAAATTTTGAAAAAAATATGAACCCTTAAAAATTGGAAAAATCCTCCCCAAACTTTTGAATTCCATCTTGGAGCAATTACCCCCAAACTAAATCCCAGCCTTTCCTTTACATTACGGAACCTTGTAGTACAATTTCAGAGAGATCTTACACTTAAACACAAGTTATTGTCTGGAAACTAGAAAAATGCTTGTTTTTGGCCCCTAATTCCTGCATGTTTAGGGCAATTACCTCCGAACTCAATCCCAGCCTTCCCTTTGTGATATGAAACCTTGTGGTACAATGTCAGAGAGATCCATACACTTACACACAAGTTTTTGTCCGGAAACTATAAAAGTGCTTGTTTTTGGCCCCTTTTTGGCCCTTAATTCCTAAACTGTTGGCACCATAACCCTAAAAATGAATCCCAACCTTCTACTTGTGGTATTAAACATTGTGGTACAATTTCAGAGCAATCAAGATACTTATACACAAGTTATTATCCTGAAACTAGAAAAATGCTTGTTTTGGGCTCCTTTTGGGCCCCTAGTTCCTAAACGGTTGGGACCATCATCCCCAAAATCAATCCCAACCTTCCTTTTGTGGTATTGAACCTTCTTGAAAAATTTCATAGAGATCCATTCACTTAAACTAAAGTTATTGTCTGGAAACCAAATGTGTCTTCGGATGACGACGACATCATACCATTATACGATCCCAAAAATTTTTTGCGGTCGTATAAAAATTATCTAACTAAAAGATAATTTATAGTAACAGATAATTGAAAAATGATTCTACAAAATTCTATTCATGGCTTATTCTAGTATAAATCTTCATCTACAGATATAGTATTAAAAAAATAGTTGTTTATTTCACAGTTTGCAATAAAAAAACCTCTGTTTTATAATGCATTTAGTATACTGACATGACTGAATATTTTTAGTTTAATTCAAACAACAAATTGTTTTAATATGCATATATACCTGAGATTCCATTTGGATTATCTAAAACATAGTTATTTTGTCCCCATGTAATCTTGAAATCAGCAATCAATGATGGACTGTCTGTAGCACTGAAGTTAAACTGAAATATACAAGTTAAAACTCTTCGTTTACATGTGCTAACAAGTAGTGACAATAGACCTGAAAGCCAATATGGCATAATTTTATTCCTGAAAATTATTTCTCAATATGGAGCTAAAATCTTTTCTGAATTTATTAAAATGTCTTATTGTGTTAATTTTATGTTTTTGATCATTTACCCTTTGTTATGTTTTCTTCATATTTTGAGAAAACTTCACTTTAAGTAGTAAGCACTTGGTATGATAAGCGTTATTCTCAAAAGATATCAAGGTATTTCTTCATTTTTTATTTTTCAAGACACCAAGGTATTTGCTCATTCCCTTGGCCTATTTTTATTAAAAACACTTCTACCAAGTCCTTATTATTTTAATGATATCAAGAGCTATTTTAAAACAATGATGTTGTAATTAAAATTTGCTCATGTACAACTTATATTAATCTACGGTAAAGTCACTTAGATTAAACTGTGTTACCAAATAAATCTTATTAAAATGTTTGTTGATATCTTTTATTTAACTGAACTGATCAAGTTTGAGAAAACTTCACCAATATATAATTCTGTAGCGGGTCAGGTCCTATTTGCATGGTTTAGTTTTGTCCCTTTTCATCACTACAATGTCAGTATTTGTCTTCTCTTTTTAAAAATCAAGCACAATTTTACTAGCAAAGAAGCATTGATTTTCTTTTCTTCTGTATTCAATAAAATCCAGATTTTCAAGATTTAATAGCTGTATTTTTGGTAAGAAATTCTATTATCTGGGTTTCAACCTTTCATATAAAGTTCATATCAAAATATACCTGAACAGGATCACAGGTCAATGAAGAAGATGATATACTGCCTGGGACAACCATTGACACAGCAAGATACTGGAAACTACAAAGTATATTATCTCTCTGTTCTGTCTGTAATAAAAAACAACAAATAGTTTCTCAAGTTGTCTTGGTAAGCTGCATAAATCATACCTGCACTGGTAATTCAAAGTATTGGAATAAAATGACAGAGTTCCAATATACCCTGTGTTGCACATATTTTATCTATCCAAGGGCAACAATTAAACATTTTTTTTGTAGTTATAGCCCTTGGACAGATTGTTTTTTAGTTATTGCAGGTGTCAAAATATGAATTAGGTGTCTTGACAGATAAAAAAATGTTCGCACGTTACAACTAATTTTGTCAATTGAATTAAATAAATTACATCTTGCTGCTGTTTCATACAAATATAAAAGCATTGTAAGAACACCACATTTGAAGTACAAAAGATTAAAAAAAATCCTTTTCTTAAACTATGTAACTTTTCATTGTGCTATAATACTTTGATATCTATATTTACAATGCCATCCTTATTACTTAATTATGTATGCACCTATCTGTGTAAAAAAAAACCTTCCTACCTTTAGATTAATGACTCTGACAGCTATCTGTTTAGTTTCTCCAGAATGGACCACTATTTCTGATACACTAGAGGGACTTTCTACTCGTGGACACTCGTCTGCATTTGTAATACCATTTGTCTGTAACGGTAAACATGGATTAATTACAAACATCAGTCATTAAAGTACACAAAATGTTTAAGTTGGTAAAATCAATGGAAGACTATGCTGAGTAGTTCTTTTTACTATTGGTGCAAGTCCATCAAAAAAGGCAAATTTCAATTTGGGCGGCCTTAACAATAAACCCTGCATAATAACTACATTAAACATGTTTATACCTACTTATATTTTTATTAAGAACAGAAAGCATAATTGTGAACAATTTCAAAGCTTCTGTTATGAACAACAAATATATATAGATTCTTACATTGGTACCAGTGGATTATCCGATTTATCCAATTGATAATTTAACTATCGAGATTGGATAAATAGGATAATCCACAAGTAACTGTGTAAGAATCTGTTTTTCTAATGATTATCAAATATATTTTCCTTTTTGATAAATGAAAATCCCCTTCGAGTGCCTCCCACATTTTACAAAGTTGTCAATTTCATTAACACCTCTTAGCACATTTTGATTCATCCAGTGAGCTGATAAAGGTTATGACCCTTAAACTCATCCAATCATCTTCTGAGATCATCGGCAACCACATGTTGATTATAATTTTTTTTATACATTGGGTCAGGAAAGTGTTAAATTGCCAAAGAGTTAGAGAAATTTTTTATTGAAAACCTTCCTTGAAGACTTTTTCTATACCATCAAAGAAGCATTGTTGTATTATCTATATACAATTTGTTTAAATTTTTCTTTATGTTTGAAATGTACATAATGAAAGCATACAAAGTCTTCATGATTAACTACAATCCCTACAGCTAGGGCAAATAAAAATGTTGCCAGGCCAGTAAAATTTGAAAAGAGGCCTCGTAAGTCCTATCAATTAAAGGAAATTTTTATGAAAGACTGATATTCTGGGTTGTAAGTCAAAAGGTTTTTCATGAAGACTGCAATACACAAATACTGGTTACCTGTCGTGCATTGTTAGTTGTTGTACTGATACATGTATTATCCTGGTACTGCCACATACAGGAGAAGTTAGACTTGGCACAGTCTGTACAGCTGAAATACAATTCTAATGATTTTTAGCAAACATTTTTGGGTTAAAAATTGAATAGGGTTTGTCATTATATTGGAAGCCTACAATAGAACTACTGTGGACCCATTATTATTTTTACAGAGATGTTTTATTTTATCAGTTAATAATTTTAAAAGCTTCAATTACAATCTAAACAGAAATTCTGGAAAACCAATTTAGGTGTGTCTAAGGATATATTTTATAGATCAGTTAATAATTTTAAAAGCTTCAATTACAATCTAAACAGAAATTCTGGAAAACCAATTTAGGTGTGTCTAAGGATATAAGTTTACATGTTTGTCCATTGCTTTTGCTGTAACAACACTTGGTAAAAAAATACAAATGAAAGTAAGAGGTATAAAACCAACCTATCGTGAACTCTACAGTCAAACACTGGTACACTACGTTTGACTATTGGCCTTCCTTCTATGTGGAACTCTACTTCTACATCATGGTAATCTGTTGGTAAAAGTAAACATGTGCAAACTTTGAAATCTTACCAACAATTTTTTTCTCCATATCTGTTAATCAAATTTTTGTCTCACTATTCTATACCTTGCCATTTGTAGTTTTCATGTCTCATATGGTAAGAACTGCCAGAGTATATGTTAAGATGTTCACCTTGGGGACGGGCACTTCAATCCTATTGTAGTAGGAGTGATCAGCTGAGACATCTAGTACCCCAACCTTTTCATATATTTTGAATAACAGAAATGCATTCCCTATCATATATTTTGAATAACAGAAATGCATTCCCTATCATATATTTTGAATAACAAAAATACATTCCCTGTCATACATTTTGAATAACAGAAATACATTCCTATCATAAATTTTTTATACACAAAATATTCAATAAGCTATGAAGATTAGCTTTTTCATGGGGAGATAAGTAGATTTGACACATATCTGTGGCATTTATGACTGCAGTTTAAATGGCATCTATGAAAAAATTGACATCTGATTAGTTGCAGATAGTTATGATTGAATCAGCAACCTTGTCATATATTTCATCATGATTTCTTAACCTTACCATACATTCATTCCTCTGGTATGCCATGAAGCTTGAAATAGTCTCATCATATACCCACAGTAGATAAAACTGGACTTCTCAGGAAGTTGAGTTGAAAACCAATATATTTAATGTTATCAAATTTTGTTAAAACAACAAATTATAGCTTACCATTCAAGAGAGCATGCTATAAAAAAAACATTTCTGCAAGAGTTATGCAAAATGCCAAAAAAATCATATATATGTAATAATCAACCTGTAAATACTGGGCAATTTGTGATCTTAAGGATATGCACTAATTTAGCTATCTACACATACACATCTATTCTACATGAGATAATGAAAGGTTATAAATGCAATGAGTTCCCATTACAATTAATACTGATGCAATTTTAATGCAAAATGCTTCTTTTTCTTATATTTGCTGTCAATTCCATAGTTGACATTTGATAATTAATGATGCAACTTTGAGTGTCTGAGTCATTATATTGAATTCCAGAAACTAATGATACACTTCCTACTTAAACAAAAACCCATTTAAAATCAGATCTTAATTTCCTTTCATTAAGATTGGATGAAGATCTGGAAAATGCTCCAAAGGGGTCACATTCCCTAATCTAAATATTTGGTTTAACAGAATCTTATTTCATTTCGTCAAATCCCATAAATAGTAAATTAAAAATTTTTTTTACTGCAAATGCATGTCAATTTTGCATGAGTCCGTCAGTTTCATAAAAGTAATAAAAAAAAACAATATTTGATCACAAGTACGAGATGTGATTTTTTTCTCTAATAATCGTTTCTTACTCAGACTGGTCAAAAAGAGGTGTAGACAGAACCTTATTTGTCATAAAAAATGAAGTATAACAAAAATCCAAATTTTGCATCAAAATAATTTATGTATATTCAAAGAATTTAAGGCCAAAGAAGGCATTAATTTCAAATTGCTTGTCTGTTACCAACCAATGGACAGATGAAAAGTTGGCCCCACTATTTTATTGTCTATTTACCTGCAAAACTGTCAAAGGGAGGTGGATAGGAAAAAAGTTCTGACATTGCAAAGTCAACATACCCGTAACATAAAATGGCTGTTTCTGACGCATTTTTAGCCTTCGTAGTTAAAGAACTTTGGTTGAAGTTAAAGTAAAGCCGATAAATATTTATTTTTGTATTGTATGTTTTGCTCATATCCTAAATGATTGCCATACCATGCATATTTTGACTGCACGGTTGCCCAAACAAGGACAGTCCCACACCATGAAGTTACAATATGATATTTGTGGATTCATTTATTTTGGTGGGTACCAATTTTCGAAGATTGAGGATTACTTGCATTTTGGTGGATATTTCATGGTTTTGACTAAGTTTGCATATACATTCCTAAAGAAAATTAACAATGCGTTGAACATTTAAATTCATGGTTTTTCCTGAACCTCTGAAATCCATGAAAATTGGAATACAACCAAAAATAATGAATCCACAATAATCACAAAACACAGCGGGTGCATAGAGATTAGTAGAAGCTCTCTAAAAGCGAATGTTAGTGAGCCCAGCATTTACTCACCCTTACCGCTCATAACAACAGGAAGTTCATCAGGTAAGGGACATTTGATAATATTCTGGTCAATCTGTGCTTTAGTTTTGGATTTTGTTGTCATGGAAACAAAAGAACACTGTAAATCCAGCTGATCAATATTTGGTGCAAACATAATGGTCTCCAATTTGAACTGTATCTAAAGAATAGAATATAAAATGAATTCTTTAATGAATTTTTGCATTTATCCACACAAAGCATGCATTCTGAAAATATAGTAATCATTACAAGATCAAGTTTTAAATTTCGCACTGAGTTCCATTTTGAAAGGAAATTTTAGAAACCATCAGCAGATAACATTTAAATGTGTTCTTTAACCGTGTAAGTATCAAACTTGATTTTCATTTTACCAAATGCAAATTTATATTTAATCATCTTCACTTTTATGCCTCACTTTCAAATCATTTTTCTATGTCGCCTAGAAAGAGATTGGAAGTTAAAAGTGATTTTAACAAAAAAAAAAACTCCTCTGCTAATTATATTATTCTTCATGTAGTAATACCATGTTACCATACAACACAGGTACTCCGAGACGGGAGCAACTTACTAAGAGAAGACAAAAAAATTACCTCAGATTTTTTTTCATCTAGTTGAAACTTCTCATAGCTGAGGCTTGTGGGTTGGATCTCAACCATTTTAGCACATGACTTCTGCATCAACCAATGGGGGATAACAGAATGCATTGGGCAAGCCTCTGTTTCAGTGCATCTGAAATAGACAATAAATGACCAGATTTTAACAGAATCTATATAGTACAACAAAACCTGTATACTGTAAAGCTGAAATATTTAAGAGGGGGTAAATTAACGTTTATTTCAACAATTAGATAACTGGAAAAATATCCTGTTGCATCAAATTGATCTCTAAGAATGATCAGAATAAGGGACAACAAGAGTGCACAAGCTGAAATGTCTCGCCTACTATACTGACCATAGATTTTATGTTGATAGTCCTACATTTAAAGTTTTACTACAAGTATCACATTAACATTTATGATCCAAGAAAATGAGGTCAAGGTAAGATAAACCAAGCCAGAAATACATGTACACCTTTAATACAATCATTCCATACACAGAATATAGATGACCTATTGCTTATAGTATAAAAGAAACAGACCAAACCATGGAAATTCTATATTGACCAATGAACCATGAAAATGAGGTGAAGGTCAGATGATACCTGCCAGACAGACATATATACCTTACAATCATTCCATACACCAAATATAGTTGACCTATTACTTAAAGTTTAAGAAAAACAGACCAAAACACAAAAACTTAACATTGAGCAATGAACCGTGACAATGAGGTCAAGGTCAAATAAAGCCTGCCAGACTGACATGTACATCATTAAATATATATCCATACACCAAATATAGTTGACCTACTGCATACAGTATAAGAAAAACAGACCAAAACACAAAAAATTAACATTGAGCAATGAACTGTGAAAATGAGGTCAAGGTCAAATAAAACCTGCCAGACTGACATGTACATCGTAAAATATTTCCATACACCAAATACAGTTGACCTATTGCTTAAAGTTTAAGAAAAACAGACCAAAACACAAAAACTTAACATTGAGTAATGAACCGTGAAAATGAGGTCAAGGTCAAATAAAACCTGCCAGACTGACATGTACATCGTAAAATATTTCCATACACCAAATATAGTTGACCTACTGCATACAGTATAAGAAAACAGACCAAAACACAAAAATTAACATTGAGCAATGAACTGTGAAAATGAGGTCAAGGTCAAATAAAACCTGCCAGACTGACATGTACATCGTAAAATATTTCCATACACCAAATATAGTTGACCTATTGCTTAAAGTTTAAGAAAACAGACCAAAACACAAAAACTTAACATTGAGTATTGAACCGTGAAAATGAGGTCAAGGTCAAATAAAACCTGCCAGACTGACATGTACATCGTAAAATATTTCCATACACCAAATATAGTTGACCTACTGCATACAGTATTAGAAAAAAACGACCAAAACACAAAAATTAACATTGAGCAATGAACCGTGAAAATGAGGTCAAGGTAATAAAAAAACCTGCCAGACTGACATGTACATCATAAAATATTTCCATACACCAAATATAGTTGACCTACTGCATATAGTATTAGAAAAACAGACCAAAACACAAAAACTTAACATTGAGCAATGAACTGTGAAAATGAGGTCATGGTCAAATAAAACCTGCCAGACTGACATGTACATCGTAAAATATTTCCATACACCAAATATAGTTAACTTATTACATACAGCAATAGAAAAACAGACCAAAACACAAAAACTAAACTATAACCACTCAACCATGAAAATGAGGTCAAGGTCAGATGACACCTGCCAGTTGGACATGTTCACCTTACAATCATTACATACACCAAATAAAGTAGACCTATTGCTTATAGTATCTGAGATATGGACTTGACCACGAAAACTTAACCTTGTTCACTGATCCATGAAATAAGGTTGAGGTCAAGTGAAAACTGTCTGGCAGGCATGAGGACCTTGCAAGGTACGCACATACCAAATATAGTTATCCTATTACTCATAATAAGAGAGAAATTAACATTACAAAAAATCTGAACTTTTTTTCAAGTAGTCACTGAACCATGAAAATGAGGTCAAGGACAATGGACATATGACAGACGGAAACTTCATATCATAAGCCCAGGCTATAATCTTGCCGGCGAAATGACGATTTAAGTCGCCAAGGAATTTTGAAAATCGCTAAAACTCGCTGGCCGACTGACTTCATGGCGAAGTCTAATCGCTATCAAAATCGGTAAAGGGAGACAACTTGTATTTTACAAGTCTCACAGGTAAACAAAGATGGCGACCAACAAGGAAAATTGAAATTTTCGAAACGACCCAGGACTAGTGCTGTCGCGTTTAAATGAAATAAATACAACAGCGACTTTGAACATCCATGTATTTACATTCAAAACTATTGAAACGAGAAGCAGAGCGTCTGTTTGAGTTATATATACGATGATTTTCATTGGAGGATGTTGCGTAATCACTCAGCTGATTTGTTTTCTTTTTATTTATCACGAGACGATCAATTTTACTATTCGGTAGGTTAAGGGTGGGAATGAACAAAGATTTTTTATATTCTTTCATTAAAAATTGAAATATAAAAGGAAGAAAGACAGCTAATGGATAAGTTGACTGCAAACGTAAAACATAGCCAGCTTGTGATAAGCAGTGGGTTATTCACGACCAATGGGTTAATGAGGAAGATGCATGTATCTCAACAAAATGATAAAAATTAGCTCTTTTTTGATTTCTTAAATTGTGATTGATAAATATTTTCATTTATATATAGGCTTACAATCTTTCACGTGATTCTCAACTTACAGCTGACATGATGTCCTTGACAGTCAATATTTTACAAAATTATTACATGTGATGATAAACATTAAATTGCCTAGTCATTAAAAAGTTATCACATAAACTGGGAGTCATATTTTTCTGGACTTTAAAAAAAATTGAAGCAGATGCAAATGGGGTTAATGCATGATAATATTACTAGGCAAGCAACAAACTTAATTTCAAGTTGACAGCACAAAAGGTTGAATGAATAAATAACAACTACATTGTCTAAACCTTTTTATTAAGAATGTTAAATTCATACATTGTATACAATATCATAATCATATAAAACACTGCAAGTATATTTTTTATTGCACAAATAAAACAATTTTCCCTTAATGATGTTCACGAAAACGCTATGCAAACGAAACGGTAATGGAATTTCACTTCTCCAAGAAATTGACCACTTCTCCCTCTCAAAAATCCTAGATTAGGCCCTGAAGGCATCTATATACAAAGTATGAAGCAACCAGGTCTTCTACCTTCTGAAATATTAAGCTTTTAAGAAGTTACAATAAAATTAGATAAAACCTCCCAAACAGACTTGGTCCTAGAAAAGGTGAAGTTTAATCTCCACGGAAATGAATCTCTGTAAAGTATGCCAGTGAGGGATTATGCGCACATAAACCAACTTTAATTTCAGTACATACAAACCTGTTTTCCATAACACACCATCCACAAACAGGGTCCTGACCAACAGAACATTCTTCACAAGAAGTTCTCTCACCACAATGTAGAGGGTCAACCATCAGCAGCTGAAATTGAGAAAAGAATTTTGGTTTTGTAATTATCCTGGTCAGGTTTACCATATATTGTCATGTGGTTTATTTTTACAGAGTTTAAATTTTATGATTTCTACGGCAAACTTGCTTACAGAATTCTATTTTTCTAGATCCTTGTCCCTAATTCTGATTTATCACTAGAAATATTGCCCCACTGGTTTTGTGGTAATGTGCTCACTTTGATCCCATGTTGAGTCAAACCAGACTATAAAATAGGTGTTTGTTGCCCCCATAGAACATAAAATTAAGACTTGCTGTAGTCACTTAATGGTCTTGAAATTTCTTTAAGGGTGCTTTTTTTTGTATTTTTTGCAAACACTAGAAAAAATGCCAAAATAAATTCGCAACAAAAACTGATAGATTTAGTATTTTGAAAACTGCTATACAATTCACAAGTATTGGAAACAGCCAACATTAAAACATTACAAAAATATTAGTTATATAATATTTGAGAACTGTCATTTGTCAAACAAATATTGGCTTACGATAAGTATAGAGAAAGCTATATACCATGGGTTTAACAAGTAATTTTAACAACATTTTTACTAAAATACAGAAATCACTCTGGGGATTCTAGTTTCTATGTTAAAGTGATAACCAGCTAACACAGCAACAGTATTTTTATCAGCCTATTTGCTCAATTCAAATCAACAAAGATAACATTATCAAAACATAGAATTCATGTAACATAACAGATAAGAAAAAACGAAGAGACGTCTACTGAAATAAAAATGAATTGGTATCATTTTTAACAGCTATTTTTATATTTATTATCAACGATAAATGAAAAAAAGTGCTAATATCAATAATTCTCATATCCTTTTGTACATTATGTCTGTTATCAGGAGAGAAAGCTTTTTCTGTAAGAAGTCACTTCTATTTGTTGTGGCTGAGCTTTAATGTAAATTCACATGAATCATGCCGTTTCATTTGATCAGAACAATATTCATTTCAATGCTAAACAACTATTTAAATAGTTTTGGATCAAATTTGAAACTGACAGACAAATTGTAAGAGAACTGGTTATCAAATAAATGTCTATTATCACAACTGACCAATGCCAATCTCATCTTGGTGCTGTTTAAATTTCATTTATATAGATATCAACAGAAACTCTTAAAATTTGTCAAGACTGTAAAATATATACAAAAATTTTTTTTTTTTACAACTTTGGCTCATTCCAAGCACTTTTCTGGATTTACCTTCATCAGGAATACTTAAAACCCAAAGTTTGAAAGCTGGGTATTTATAAATACAGGAGGAGCTTTTTGACCAAAAAGAATATAAACAGAATAGCCAAAAGCCCAAAACCTTCTACGGTAAACTTTGTCAAAGGTTCTATGGTAAACTTTGTCAAAGGTTCTATGGTAAACTTTGTCAAAGGTTCTATGGTAAACTTTGTCAAAGGTTCTATGGTAAACTTTGTCAAACCTTCTATGGTAAACTTTGTCAAACCTTCTATGGTAAACTTTGTCAAAGGTTCTATGGTAAACTTTGTCAAAGGTTCTATGGTAAACTTTGTCAAAGGTTCTATGGTAAACTTTGTCAAACCTTCTATGGTAAACTTTGTCAAAGGAAGTTAGAACCTTAATTTCTTAGAGATTATTAAGTTGGTCAACAAAAGTTGGTGAACTGGGGTTTATTTTTATCAATAGTACCTCTTAAGTCGACGCTAGGAGCCGTCTTGACCTTGTTGTAGGGTATGAATGATTCGTTCATTGTTGAAGACCCTACATCAACTGTCAAGATGAAGAACAGGAATAAAAGCCCTGTTCATTGATAATTTTCTATGTTTTCTATGTATTGTGTGCGATTTTGTTCCATGTACATTTACTCCATATCCTTTCATTTTCTATTGCTTGCTTAACATCCAGTGGTGACTTAAGAATTGTCACAACTGTGTTAGAATTTTTAATAGACTATTTGTTGTCAAATTTTTTCTACTTGACAACCACAACATATAACAGGGGAAAAATTTGCCTGAATTCCATTCCAACGAAGAATATATATATCACCAGCAACAAATGTCAACATTATGTCACCAAAGATAACAATTGCCTGTAACTTACCTTATTAGATGTCAAAACATAGACTTTAGATTTATCTGGACTGTATAATAACTCATTTATAGACTGACCAATATCAACATTTATCTCCTTGACAACAGTCACTTGGTTACCAGAGGAAACAATAACCTGTAATTAACAGAATATTTTATATCACTTTTTCACTTGTGTACATCAACCCCTATATATCACCTTTAACAATTATAGCTTCTGAGCAATGTTTCAATAGTGTAAAACATTTCACAGTTAAAACAGGATGTACCGTGTGAGCTATTATTATACATTGTACCCTGTTCAAGAAATAAGTTTTCGGCAAACAGGAAGTAGAATACAGGAAAAGAAAATGTGTCACACAGCAAGATGAAGCTGGGATCTATGAATTGTAGTTGCTGATAAAAATATGATAAGACTGTTAACCCCCTCCTTGAAGTGGATTATAATGAATTATAATTTGAATTTGTGTACTCAACATGCATAACATAGAAGATGAAAATATTTAAACTGTATAGCAGTTCAAAGGTCATTCAGCCATGTGCCGATTCTGGACACTCATTTTCATCAGTTTATGTATTTACATGTTTTCCGGTTTTTCTTGGTGGTTTTGGACCTCAGATTATTTTAATTTTATTTGATGTTTCTTTTTTTTATCACCATTTAAAATACTTTCTTCTGAAATCTAAGGGCTCCTCATTTAAGTATACTCAATACCATCAAATTTTGAAATTATTATATATAAAGCCATTTCCTTGACATACAAATTTACTTCCTACCTTTTTCAACTGACCATTACTGGTCCCTAAGAATATGTTATTATTTAATGTTTTCTCATCAGCCAGAACACTAGTCAGTGATGTGCCCATAAATTCTATCAATGCTTCTTCATCAATAGGGTTCACACCTCTATAGAGGAGTATTGGTCTGAATTCTTTCCTTCTCCACACAAACTCAATGGCTCATTCTGAAATTAGATATAGAATAACAGTTAATTCAGAAATTAAAACATGCATTTATCATTGAGAATGCTTGACCATTGGCAATAATGCAAACTCTAATCAATGCAATTGCAAACATTTTATGAGGAAGAGCACTACTGAAATTATGCTAACAAGTTATCATTATTGCAAAAGCTTATACTGTTGCTAGTGTCGCATTTTTCCGCATTAATAAAAATCTAAATTTACAGTAGAGGTAAATGAGCATCACAAAGTGTTGTGTCTTAACAAATATCCATGAAGGGTTTCAGAGTTGTCAAGGTTCATGGTTTTTTTCAAGTCATTCCAATCCATAAAAATCAGATTTATATATATGTTTCCATGTAGGGGGATGGGTTTTTTTTGGGGGGTGTTGAGGATGTAAGAATTATTTACAAACATAGACTAGTTCAATCTTATATCAGACAATGAACTTAAAATAGTACAATGTTTTAAAGATTGTACATGTTGTACCTCTATAGTTCAGAAGTCAGTGATCTGTCACATCTGGGCATGTCCATGTCCAGAAAATATGACCATTTGGGAGCCATGGATCATCTGTGTCACATATCAGACTGGTGCCATATTATATTATTAATTCAACACTGATACCCTCAAATCATTTTAAAAAAATCACACAAATTATCCCATCTGCATGAATTTAAAAAGTTCTTTTTAGCCTGAACTTTTAAACATGAAAATTACCAAAAAAAATTTTGTTTTAGTGGTTAAACTTATAAATACAAAGAACAGATAGCAATATAAATCAATGCAGTGCTTTTGAACCGCAAGAAAGATTAACTGTATTTAGGATGGATCCCTCTTCAAAACCCTCGCCAACTGTAAATTATTATCAGACTTGTGATAAATCTTTACAGGACAGCTGCTTGTGCTATCATCTCACTTTGTTAAATCCTAAAATCAATCTGCACAAAAAGGAATGAAAAAATCACTGCACCAATACTTATGCATCCCAGAGATATGTAAAAACCTTAATTTCTATTTTATAGCCTTGTAAAATACTCCTGTGAAACAGATCAAAGTCACAGAGCTAAGTTTTGGCTCCCAGATAAAGTCGTCTGCCAGATGTAAACCATCTGGATCAAACGAATGTTTGTGCTGTAACTTTACGGTTTTAGACCTGGGATAGACAAGGCAAACCTTGGAACTCAATCCCTCACTGAAAATATCAGCTATGATAAAGTTATCATAATGAGGATGCCTACCTACCATCTTAAAAATAATATGTCTGATTTTCTGAGGTTTAAAGGAATTGCATAAAATTTTACTAGCAAATGTGTTTGGGGTCAGGGGCTAGTGTTATTGAACAACTCCCAATTTGTTTTTTAAATTCTCATACAATCTAAGTGCAAGGTTCTTTAACACGTAGTGTCACATAACTTAGTTTCATTTACTTCACTGTATTATATAATTCTTAACTTTTAATGTGTTCACACTAAATCAAGCATGATAGTTCAAAAACATTACTGAGATGATAATCCACAATGAATATATATATTTATTTTTAACAGCAATGCACACTGACATCACTGAATCCAGATACAATATGGTTGAATGCATATAAACTTTCAAATCAAAATAACCGTCAAATTCAGAATTAAATTTCTATCCTGCCCAGTCTTTGAGTCCTAGTAAATGAAGTCTAGACCAACCTGATTGAGAACGTCCCCAAAAAGTTACATTCCCATAATGCATCACCTAATCTGAATTGGTCCATTGTGAATGTGGAATTGATCACAATCATTCTTACTTCTTAGGTTGGTTATATTCATGCACTGGTCAGGAGCTTTTAATCATGGCCAAAAATACTTTTGTATTTATACATGTAGTACATTTTCTGATTTTTTACTGCTGGGCCCCTCTAGATCCCCCTTTTTTGTGATATTTTTATTAACAAGAAAAATGGATTATTAATACACAGCATGTTGACATGTATTATCGCACATGCATTACCTGTCCTTTATTGCCGATTGGGTATTTTAGTTCAGCTTATATCTATTAATAACAACCAATGATGTAAGGAATTCCCTACTGGCCACTCTTGAAATCTCGCTCTCTAATTGCTTTGTGAGATGTGGGAAGGGAACCAATCAGAACAAGGCCCTATTTTCAAATTATCCAATCGGCAGAGAAAATTAATTAATTATCATTCTTTTGTTTTAATTACTGCGCGCCTCATTTAGGCATTCTAGATAATACAACTGCATGAAGCAGATGCATTGCAATTTGGCATTAGCGAATTTAAAAATATAATATTTTGTCTTTAAAAATCGATTAATTTTACGGAAAATATTGGTTTAATCTTTAGAAATGGATAATTTCGGCAACGTTGTTAAACCAGTGAAAGTATAGAGAACTTTTGTCGGAGTAGCTGAATTCCCGAGAATGTTTTATTTTAACAGTGATACACTAACTTTTGTGTACATTCCTGCGATGGAATTTATTGGGATCTGCTGTTGACGTGTTTATTCCTTGCATACCGTGTTCTGGTGATGGAATTTATAGACGTATTTACACTTGTATGCAAATTTGTCCGCCATTACGTAAAATCACACAGGTTCCCGTAAACTTTGACATCATAATTCAAAACATTTGACGTCACAATTAAAAAGTGATTGTTCCCTGACGTCAAAAGGTGATTCGGAGTAGATCTAAGGTCATTCGGAGGCAAAATATAGCTAAATACCAAAAGTGTAAATACGTTTATTGCGTTTCCCTGTAGACTTTTGTAGTTTTGTACTGCACGCTCCAGCGACGGAATTATCTGAGACAGAAATGCTCTGCTTTTAACATTTGTACCAATTTATAGTAAATTTGCGACTATAGGCGATATGGCGAATTGCAGAATCAGTATAGAATAACTCCACATTTTTTTCATGTGAGTGATTTCAAACAAAAATTGTTATCATTGTGCAAGGAAAAAGTCAACTGAATCAAGGAAGAACATGTTTTAAAATAAAACCAATGATCTCTAAAGAATATTCTGATATTACAATTTTTCAAGAGGGCATATATATCAAATTTAATCAATACGACAATAGACAAAATCTAATTTTTCATTTCCAATCAACCAATTTGTTGCATGTCCAATGGAGGAATAAAATTCATACCACACATGATAAGTTGAAGATAGATCATTTAGATGATCACTTATCTTATCAACTATCAAGGATTCATGACTTTCACCACCATTGGCATTGATAAGTGTACATTTTAACACAGTTTGGATTCTACAAGAGATGTTTTTTGCACCTTTTTTTTTATTATATATCAAAATAGTTTGAAGCAGGCTGTTGAGTCAGAAGTAGTTTCTTTTAACATCCAGAGTAAACTCTTCAGTCTAAACCAAAGTACTTTTCAAACAGAGACAGTACTTATTTTTTAAGATACTTCTTTTTAGCATTTAGCTCTTTCTAGCCTCTTCCATGGCTATTTGTTAAAGTGATTTTTAAATTTCGTTGGTGTATTCACATTTCTAAATGCGAAAAATAAATTGCTTGCTAAAATGAGTTGGTTTATAGTATAATTTACTTCGTCTTAGTTCACTTTTGAAAGGTCATTTTAAATAAATAAGCTACTTTTCCCTATTCTATTGTGCAGATACCTTTCTTGTTACAGTCTTATTTGTATGGTGACCTTTTTGAGTACCTGAGATATCCCCCAGTTATTGTTGTGGCTTGTATTGACCAGTCTTTAGTTTTCTGTGTTATGTTTTGAGTACCTGAGATATCCCCAGGTTTTGTTGTGGCTCGTATTGACCAGTCTTTAGTTTTCTGTGTTATGTTTTGAGTACCTGAGATATCTCCAAGGTTTTGTTGTGGCTTGTATTGACTAGTCTTTAGTTTTCTGTGTTATGTTTTGAGTACCTGAGATATCTCCCAGGTTTTGTTGTGGCTTGTATTGACCAGTCTTTAGTTTTCTGTGTTATGTTTTGAGTACATGAGATATCCCCAGGTTTTGTTGTGGCTCGTATTGACCAGTCTTTAGTTTTCTGTGTTAAGTTTTGGGTACATGAGATATCCCCAGGTTTTGTTGTGGCTCGTATTGACCAGTCTTTAGTTTTCTGTGTTATGTTTTGAGTACCTGAGATATCCCCAGGTTTTGTTGTGGCTCGTATTGACCAGTCTTTAGTTTTCTGTTATGTTTTGAGTACCTGAGATATCCCCAGTTATTGTTGTGGCTCGTATTGACCAGTCCTTAGTTTTCTGTGTTATGTTTTGAGTACCTGAGATATCCCTCAGGTTTTGTTGTGGCTCGTATTGACCAGGCTTTAGTTTTCTGTGTTATGTTTTGAGTACCTGAGATACCCTCCAGGTTTTGTTGTGGCTCGTATTGACCAGTCTTTAGTTTTCTGTGTTATGTTTTGAGTACCTGAGATATCTCCCAGGTTTTGTTGTGGCTCATATTGACCAGTCTTTAGTTTTCTGTGTTATGTTTTGAGTACCTGAGATATCACCCGGGTTTTGTTGTGGCTTGTATTGACCAGTCTTTAGTTTTCTGTGTTATGTTTTGAGTACCTGAGATATCTCCCAAGTTTTGTTGTGGCTCGTATTGACCAGTCTTTAGTTTTCTGTGTTATGTTTTGAGTACCTGAGATATCCCCCAGGTTTTGTTGTGGCTCGTATTGACCAGTCTTTAGTTTTCTGTGTTATGTTTTGAGTACCTGAGATATCCCCCAGTTATTGTTGTGGCTCGTATTGACCAGTCTTTAGTTTTCTGTGTTATGTTTTGAGTACCTGAGATATCCCTCAGGTTTTGTTGTGGCTCGTATTGACCAGTCTTTAGTTTTCTGTGTTATGTTTTGAGTACCTGAGATATCTCCCAGGTTTTGTTGTGGCTCGTATTGACCAGTCTTTAGTTTTCTGTGTTATGTTTTGAGTACCTGAGATATCTCCCAGGTTTTGTTGTGGCTTGTATTGACCAGTCTTTAGTTTTCTGTGTTATGTTTTAAGTAACTGAGATATCCCCCAGGTTTTGTTGTGGCTCGTATTGACCAGTCTTTAGTTTTCTGTGTTATGTTTTGAGTACCTGAGATATCCCCCAGTTATTGTTGTGGCTCGTATTGACCAGTCTTTAGTTTTCTGTGTTATGTTTTGAGTATCTGAGATATCTCCCAGGTTTTGTTGTGGCTCGTATTGACCAGTCTTTAGTTTTCTGTGTTATGTTTTAAGTACCTGAGATATCTCCCAGGTTTTGTTGTGGCTCGTATTGACCAGTCTTTAGTTTTCTGTGTTATGTTTTGAGTACCTGAGATATCTCCCAGGTTTTGTTGTGGCTCGTATTGACCAGTCTTTAGTTTTCTGTGTTATGTTTTGAGTACCTGAGATATCTCCCAGGTTTTGTTGTGGCTCGTATTGACCAGTCTTTAGTTTTCTGTGTTATGTTTTGAGTACCTGAGATATCTCCCAGGTTTTGTTGTGGCTCGTATTGACCAGGCTTTAGTTTTCTGTGTTATGTTTTGAGTACCTGAGATATCTCCGAGGTTTTGTTGTGGCTCGTATTGACCAGTCTTTAGTTTTCTGTGTTATGTTTTGAGTACCTGAGATATCTCCCAGGTTTTGTTGTGGCTCGTATTGACCAGTCTTTAGTTTTCTGTGTTATGTTTTGAGTACCTGAGATATCTCCCAGGTTTTGTTGTGGCTCGTATTGACCAGTCTTTAGTTTTCTGTGTTATGTTTTGAGTACCTGATATATCTCCCAGGTTTTGTTGTGGCTTGTATTGACCAGTCTTTAGTTTTCTGTGTTATGTTTTGAGTACATGAGATATCCCCCAGGTTTTGTTGTGGCTTGTATTGACCAGTCTTTAGTTTTCTGTGTTATGTTTTGAGTACTTGAGATATCCCCAGTTATTGTTGTGGCTCGTATTGACCAGTCTTTAGTTTTCTGTGTTATGTTTTGAGTACCTGAGATATCCCCAGGTTTTGTTGTGGCTCGTATTGACCAGGCTTTAGTTTTCTGTGTTATGTTTTGAGTACCTGAGATATCTCCCAGGTTTTGTTGTGGCTTGTATTGACCAGTCTTTAGTTTTCTGTGTTATGTTTTGAGTACCTGAGATATCCTCAGGTTTTGTTGTGGCTCGTATTGACCAGGCTTTAGTTTTCTGTGTTATGTTTTGAGTACCTGAGATATCTCCCAGGTTTTGTTGTGGCTCGTATTGACCAGGCTTTAGTTTTCTGTGTTATGTTTTGAGTACCTGAGATATCTCCCAGGTTTTGTTGTGGCTCGTATTGACCAGTCTTTAGTTTTCTGTGTTATGTTTTGAGTACCTGAGATATCTCCCAGGTTTTGTTGTGGCTCGTATTGACCAGTTTTAGTTTTCTATGTTGTGTTTTGAGTACCTGAGATATCTCCTGGTTTTGTTGTGGCTCGTATTGACCAGTCTTTAGTTTTCTGTGTTATGTTTTGAGTACCTGAGATATCTCCCAGGTTTTGTTGTGGCTCGTATTGACCAGTTTTAGTTTTCTATGTTGTGTTTTGAGTACCTGAGATATCTCCCTGGTTTTGTTGTGGCTGGTATTGACCAGTCTTTAGTTTTCTATGTTATGTTTTGAGTACCTGAGATATCTCCCAGGTTTTGTTGTGGCTCGTATTGACCAGTCTTTAGTTTTCTGTGTTATGTTTTGAGTACCTGAGATATCTCCCAGGTTTTGTTGTGGCTCGTATTGATCAGTTTTAGTTTTCTGTGTTATGTTTTGAGTACCTGAGATATCTCCCAGGTTTTGTTGTGGCTCGTATTGACCAGTCTTTAGTTTTCTGTGTTATGTTTTGAGTACCTGAGATATCTCCCAGGTTTTGTTGTGGCTCGTATTGATCAGTCTTTAGTTTTCTGTGTTATGTTTTGAGTACCTGAGATATCTCCCAGGTTTTGTTGTGGCTCGTATTGACCAGTCTTTAGTTTTCTGTGTTATGTTTTGAGTACCTGAGATATCTCCCAGGTTTTGTTGTGGCTCGTATTGATCAGTCTTTAGTTTTCTGTGTTATGTTTTGAGTACCTGAGATATCTCCCAGGTTTTGTTGTGGCTCGTATTGACCAGTCTTTAGTTTTCTATGTTATGTTTTGAGTACCTGAGATATCTCCCAGGTTTTGTTGTGGCTCGTATTGACCAGTCTTTAGTTTTCTGTGTTATGTTTTGAGTACCTGAGATATCTCCCAGGTTTTGTTGTGGCTCGTATTGACCAGTCTTTAGTTTTCTATGTTATGTTTTGAGTACCTGAGATATCTCCCAGGTTTTGTTGTGGCTCGTATTGACCAGTCTTTAGTTTTCTGTGTTATGTTTTGAGTACCTGAGATATCTCCCAGGTTTTGTTGTGGCTCGTACTGACCAGTTTTAGTTTTCTATGTTATGTTTTGAGTACCTGAGATATCTCCCAGGTTTTGTTGTGGCTCGTATTGACCAGTCTTTAGTTTTCTGTGTTATGTTTTGAGTACCTGAGATATCTCCCAGGTTTTGTTGTGGCTCGTATTGACCAGTCTTTAGTTTTCTGTGTTATGTTTTGAGTACCTGAGATATCTCCCAGGTTTTGTTGTGGCTCGTATTGACCAGTTTTAGTTTTCTATGTTATGTTTTGAGTACCTGAGATATCTCCCAGGTTTTGTTGTGGCTCGTATTGACCAGTCTTTAGTTTTCTGTGTTATGTTTTGAGTACCTGAGATATCCCCAGGTTTTGTTGTGGCTCGTATTGACCAGTCTTTAGTTTTCTGTGTTATGTTTTGAGTACCTGAGATATCTCCCAGGTTTTGTTGTGGCTCGTATTGACCAGTCTTTAGTTTTCTGTGTTATGTTTTGAGTACCTGAGATATCTCCCAGGTTTTGTTGTGGCTCGTATTGACCAGTCTTTAGTTTTCTGTGTTATGTTTTGAGTACCTGAGATATCCCCCAGGTTTTGTTGTGGCTCGTATTGACCAGTCTTTAGTTTTCTGTGTTATGTTTTGAGTACCTGAGATATCTCCCAGGTTTTGTTGTGGCTCGTATTGACCAGTCTTTAGTTTTCTGTGTTATGTTTTGAGTACCTGAGATATCTCAGGTTTTGTTGTGGCCAGGTTTTGTTGTGAGCTTTTGTTGTGGCTCGTATTGACCAGTCTTTAGTTTTCTGTGTTATGTTTTGAGTACCTGAGATATCCCCCAGGTTTTGTTGTGGCTCGTATTGACCAGTCTTTAGTTTTCTGTGTTATGTTTTGAGTACCTGAGATATCTCCCAGGTTTTGTTGTGGCTCGTATTGACCAGTCTTTAGTTTTCTGTGTTATGTTTTGAGTACCTGAGATATCTCCCAGGTTTTGTTGTGGCTCGTATTGACCAGTCTTTAGTTTTCTGTGTTATGTTTTGAGTACCTGAGATATCTCCCAGGTTTTGTTGTGGCTCGTATTGACCAGTTTTTAGTTTTCTATGTTATGTTTTGAGTACCTGAGATATCTCCCAGGTTTTGTTGTGGCTCGTATTGACCAGTCTTTAGTTTTCTGTGTTATGTTTTGAGTACCTGAGATATCTCCCAGGTTTTGTTGTGGCTCGTATTGACCAGTCTTTAGTTTTCTATGTTATGTTTTGAGTACCTGAGATATCTCCCAGGTTTTGTTGTGGCTCGTATTGACCAGTCTTTAGTTTTCTGTGTTATGTTTTGAGTACCTGAGATATCTCCCAGGTTTTGTTGTGGCTCGTATTGACCAGTCTTTAGTTTTCTGTGTTATGTTTTGAGTACCTGAGATATCTCCCAGGTTTTGTTGTGGCTCGTATTGATCAGTTTTAGTTTTCTGTGTTATGTTTTGAGTACCTGAGATATCTCCCAGGTTTTGTTGTGGCTCGTATTGACCAGTCTTTAGTTTTCTGTGTTATGTTTTGAGTACCTGAGATATCTCCCAGGTTTTGTTGTGGCTCGTATTGACCAGTCTTTAGTTTTCTGTGTTATGTTTTGAGTACCTGAGATATCTCCCAGGTTTTGTTGTGGCTCGTATTGACCAGTCTTTAGTTTTCTGTGTTATGTTTTGAGTACCTGAGATATCTCCCATTTTGTGTGGCTCGTATTGACCAGTCTTTAGTTTTCTGTGTTATGTTTTGAGTACCTGAGATATCTCCCAGGTTTTGTTGTGGCTCGTATTGACCAGTCTTTAGTTTTCTATGTTATGTTTTGAGTACCTGAGATATCTCCCAGGTTTTGTTGTGGCTCGTATTGACCAGTCTTTAGTTTTCTGTGTTATGTTTTGAGTACCTGAGATATCTCCCAGGTTTTGTTGTGGCTCGTATTGACCAGTCTTTAGTTTTCTGTGTTATGTTTTGAGTACCTGAGATATCTCCCAGGTTTTGTTGTGGCTCGTATTGACCAGTCTTTAGTTTTCTGTGTTATGTTTTGAGTACCTGAGATATCTCCCAGGTTTTGTTGTGGCTCGTATTGACCAGTCTTTAGTTTTCTGTGTTATGTTTTGAGTACCTGAGATATCTCCCAGGTTTTGTTGTGGCTCGTATTGACCAGTAGTTTTCTATGACCAGTCTTTAGTTTTCTGTGTTATGTTTTGAGTACCTGAGATATCTCCCAGGTTTTGTTGTGGCTCGTATTGACCAGTCTTTAGTTTTCTGTGTTATGTTTTGAGTACCTGAGATATCTCCCAGGTTTTGTTGTGGCTCGTATTGACCAGTCTTTAGTTTTCTGTGTTATGTTTTGAGTACCTGAGATATCTCCCAGGTTTTGTTGTGGCTCGTATTGACCAGTCTTTAGTTTTCTGTGTTATGTTTTGAGTACCTGAGATATCTCCCAGGTTTTGTTGTGGCTCGTATTGACCAGTTTTTAGTTTTCTATGTTATGTTTTGAGTACCTGAGATATCTCCCAGGTTTTGTTGTGGCTCGTATTGACCAGTTTTTAGTTTTCTATGTTATGTTTTGAGTACCTGAGATATCTCCCAGGTTTTGTTGTGGCTCGTATTGACCAGTCTTTAGTTTTCTGTGTTATGTTTTGAGTACCTGAGATATCTCCCAGGTTTTGTTGTGGCTCGTATTGACCAGGCTTTAGTTTTCTGTGTTATGTTTTGAGTACCTGAGATATCCCCCAGGTTTTGTTGTGGCTCGTATTGACCAGTTTTTAGTTTTCTATGTTATGTTTTGAGTACCTGAGATATCTCCCAGGTTTTGTTGTGGCTCGTATTGACCAGTCTTTAGTTTTCTATGTTATGTTTTGAGTACCTGAGATATCTCCCAGGTTTTGTTGTGGCTCGTATTGACCAGTCTTTAGTTTTCTATGTTATGTTTTGAGTACCTGAGATATCTCCCAGGTTTTGTTGTGGCTCGTATTGACCAGTCTTTAGTTTTCTGTGTTATGTTTTGAGTACCTGAGATATCTCCCAGGTTTTGTTGTGGCTCGTATTGACCAGTCTTTAGTTTTCTGTGTTATGTTTTGAGTACCTGAGATATCTCCCAGGTTTTGTTGTGGCTCGTATTGACCAGTCTTTAGTTTTCTGTGTTATAGTTTTCTGTGTTATGTTTTGAGTACCTGAGATATCTCCCAGGTTTTGTTGTGGCTCGTATTGACCAGTCTTTAGTTTTCTGTGTTATGTTTTGAGTACCTGAGATATCTCCCAGGTTTTGTTGTGGCTCGTATTGACCAGTTTTTAGTTTTCTATGTTATGTTTTGAGTACCTGAGATATCTCCCAGGTTTTGTTGTGGCTCGTATTGACCAGTCTTTAGTTTTCTGTGTTATGTTTTGAGTACCTGAGATATCTCCCAGGTTTTGTTGTGGCTCGTATTGACCAGTCTTTAGTTTTCTGTGTTATAGTTTTCTGTGTTATGTTTTGAGTACCTGAGATATCTCCCAGGTTTTGTTGTGGCTCGTATTGACCAGTCTTTAGTTTTCTATGTTATGTTTTGAGTACCTGAGATATCTCCCAGGTTTTGTTGTGGCTCGTATTGACCAGTCTTTAGTTTTCTGTGTTATGTTTTGAGTACCTGAGATATCTCCCAGGTTTTGTTGTGGCTCGTATTGACCAGTCTTTAGTTTTCTGTGTTATAGTTTTCTGTGTTATGTTTTGAGTACCTGAGATATCTCCCAGGTTTTGTTGTGGCTCGTATTGACCAGTCTTTAGTTTTCTGTGTTATAGTTTTCTGTGTTATGTTTTGAGTACCTGAGATATCTCCCAGGTTTTGTTGTGGCTCGTATTGACCAGTCTTTAGTTTTCTGTGTTATGTTTTGAGTATCTGAGATATCTCCCAGGTTTTGTTGTGGCTCGTATTGACCAGTCTTTAGTTTTCTGTGTTATGTTTTGAGTATCTGAGATATCCCCAGGTTTTGTTGTGGCTCGTATTGACCAGTTTTTAGTTTTCTGTGTTATGTTTTGAGTACCTGAGATATCCCCAGGTTTTGTTGTGGCTCGTATTGACCAGTCTTTAGTTTTCTGTGTTATGTTTTGAGTATCTGAGATATCCCCAGGTTTTGTTGTGGCTCGTATTGACCAGTCTTTAGTTTTCTGTGTTATGTTTTGAGTACCTGAGATATCTCCCAGGTTTTGTTGTGGCTCGTATTGACCAGTCTTTAGTTTTCTGTGTTATGTTTTGAGTATCTGAGATATCTCCCAGGTTTTGTTGTGGCTCGTATTGACCAGTCTTTAGTTTTCTGTGTTATGTTTTGAGTACCTGAGATATCTCCCAGGTTTTGTTGTGGCTCGTACTGACCAGTTTTAGTTTTCTGTGTTATGTTTTGAGTACCTGAGATATCTCCCAGGTTTTGTTGTGGCTCGTATTGACCAGTCTTTAGTTTTCTATGTTATGTTTTGAGTACCTGAGATATCTCCCAGGTTTTGTTGTGGCTCGTGTTGCTCAGTCTTTAGTTTTCTATGTTATGTTTTGAGTACCTGAGATATCTCCCAGGTTTTGTTGTGGCTCGTATTGACCAGTCTTTAGTTTTCTGTGTTATGTTTTGAGTACCTGAGATATCTCCCAGGTTTTGTTGTGGCTCGTATTGACCAGTCTTTAGTTTTCTATGTTGTGTTTTGTAGACTGTTGTTAGTCTATTCGTTGTTTTTGTTTTTGGTCATGATGTTGTCTGGTCATCTTCTACTTATGATTTGATTGTCCCCCTTGGTATCTTCAGCCTAGTTTTTATGTTACATTTGTACCAATATAAGGCTGTAACTTGTAAGGGTTACTATGGTATCATAATTCATGTAAACCATGAATTAAAATGTTCAACAAAGTACATTTACCTAAGGGTTATAAGCAGACTTCGGCAAAACCATGAAATCAAATATCCACGAAAATGTAATTTTTATTCACTGCACGAAAACTGGTACCTATCAGACAGTTTCATGTATATGGTTACTAAATTAATGAGAAGAAATTGCTTCGCTGAGCGCAGCTGGATATGACCGCAGATGTCCAACCTTGAAAAGTTGCGGCCAAAATGGACACATTATTAGCGCTTGATAGAGGTCTGAATTTGGATTGTAATTAAATATTTGACACATAATAGGTTTCTGACACAGAATAAGTGTAGTCAAAGAACTTAAAATTGGTTATATGGTTTGAATTTATATTCAATTATTTGCTTTTGCGCAATACACTATGCTGTATTCTTTAAATTCTGAAATCAGAAATGAGAAAAATTGTAGTCCCCACAAATTCTTATTTACCCCCAGAGTTCTCGATAAGTGGTGATCCTAGGGATTTGACCACCACATTTTGGGAAGGACCAACACAATTTTGGTAATTTGCAATAGAAATGATAGTGAGGACCTGCATATTTTCTTCAAGGACCACCAGGCAAAAAAGATTTGAGAACTCTGCCCCCAATTTTTCAACTCCTCTTTCCCTTATTCCAAAAATAATTTCAAATTTCTAATGGAATTTGCAACCATAACTACTCATTTAAATACATCATAAAATATTAAAATATAAAATGACATATAGTCATGGTTAAAATTAATATTAATTATTAGTAACTTCTAAAAATAAATTTACAGCTAATCATCTCAAGACAATCATCATTTCTTAATACATAATTCACAATCAGTGTAAGGGAGATAATCAAACATATACAACAGTATTCTTTAAATGGATTGGATTACCTCCCTTACACTGCTTTTAAATTGTCTAAATTGTCCTTTAACCAAAAAAACCCTTGTTTTCCCCCTTTTTTGCCCCTAATTGCTAAATGGTTTGAGCCATAACCCCCATAATCATCCCTTTGTTGTATGGAAACTTGTGGTATAATTTCAGAGAGATTCATACACTTAAACACAAGTTATTGTCTGGAAACTGCGAAAATGCTTATTTGGGCCCCTAATTCCTAAACCTTTGGGTCCATAACCCCCAAAATCAATCCCAACCTTCATTTTGTGGTTATAAACCTTGTGTTAAAATTTTATTGACTTCTATTTACTTATACTAAAGTTATTATCTGGAAACCATCTGTCTTCGGACGACGCTGACGACGACGACAACGTGATACCAATATACGACCAAAAAAATCTAAGAAAAAACACCCTCTTTTTTTGAATATATACATTGCAGGACATCCAAAAATCAAATTACATGCTATTATACTTTTATCTTTTTTTAGATGGGCTTTGCTCATTGTTGAAGGCCGTAGGGTGATCTATAGTTGTTAATTTCTGTGTCATTTGGTCTCTTGTGGAGAGTTGTCTCATTGTCAGTCATACAACATCTTCTTTTTTATTTGTACTTTATTTTCATGCAACAAACTAGTTCATAAGCAATACATCATTTTCAAGAGTTATCTCCCCCTAATTTTAACAATTTCCAATGCATTCTGTGTAAATAAATCAAAGTAAATTTCCCAATTAACCTGACAGCTGAAGGAATATGGTGGTGATCTGATTTATATACCTTGTGCCAATGAACAGTTAAGCCTTACAAGGACAATTACCTAAATGCTTATTTCATATGTTAATGATCATGAAAATCACATTTACCGGAATCTTAGCAAGCATTTTATAACAAATAAGATAAATTAATTGAATTCTGATGAAGTGAAAAGATTACAGTAACTGTATGAAAACCACATTTCAGTTAAAACAGTGGTCATTATGAGCGTAAATAATTAGTTTCTTCTGTAAAATTACAAATCAGCTTCATGTTGAATGAAATCAGATGTACACTGATACATATTCAAGGTACCTGATATAATAATGAGCTTTTTGTCTCAAAGACCAATCCTTGAAGCAAAAGTGCAGTCAGTTTTTGAAAAACAGTTGATTCTGAGAAAAAGATTTCTGTCAAGTAATTTTCAAAGAGTTGCTGATAAACAAAGTGTGACCAGTAATCCTGATGTTTTCTCATATGCTGGTTACAAGAGCGCAATTATTCTCAATGCATTTTCCATAGGGTACCACTGGTGTTCCTTATTTTTTTGCTTGAAGACTACACAAACTAGGGAAAAACGGATTGCAGTTCCTGTTACTAGAAATGCCAGTGTTGCATTACAACCAAAAAAATATATAGGGTCATGTGGCAGAAATTGACTTAAAATGCAGTTGAAAAAGATCGTCTATTTTTTCGCTTAATGAAAAGGCATATTTTTAATGGCTCCGACATGCAGAAATGAAGGATATTTTCTATACTTAGTAAAATGTGAATATGATTTTCTGCAATTTTTAAACCTAATTGGATAAGCTTTCGATTAAATGTAATTCCAATCCTGTATCATCCAATCAGAAGCCGTATAGGATTCTATTCTGAGTACCATCTTGGGGTAAAAACTTGCCGGTAAAATGTAAACAAATAATTGCACTCTTGTAACCTATACGGTAATGAAAAAAATTCGAAAATTAAGCACTAGCGTCTATCTAGATAAAATCATGTCTTCAAATTATTATCTGATCACTCTCTGAATTTTGAGAATTAGTTTTGCCCACCGATCGGGCCAAAATTTGAACTGATTTTTCACCAAATACGGTACTGTTCAAAAGACATGAAGATAAAGTTTATTTACTGGCCTTATTTTTCAAATGTCATCCAGCACTGATCATATTGTCGACAAAACCGTTCTGATATGGAAAAGCTACATCAATTTTGATTGATTTGATTTTGATTTTGGTGTTTTAGCCACTTTTATTTTGGGCTATTAGTTTTTATTGGTGGAGGAAACCATGCCGGAGAAAACCACCGACCTTGATAGGAAAACTGACAATCCTAGTCAATTAAGATTGAGTCAGTGCACCAAGACGTTCGAACTCACAACCTCAGTGTTGACTGGCTAGTGATTACAGTAGTAACTACTTAGACCACTCTGCCACGAGGCCCTCATCGAATTTTGAAGAATGGCTTTAAATGAAACCATTTCTTGAAAAACACGTTTTGAAACAGACTATAGTTTTCCAAATTTTGAAAATATGATAATATTACTATTTTGGCAAGAGAAACTATTCTTGGACTACAATATTCAATGCCAAGATTAATTTTTCTACTTTGCAATTTAACTAAATCGTTGGTGTTTGCTTAGGGACCCTTTTGGTCAATTTTCACCAAATTAGCTTTTTGCTAGAATAGCAACTGAGTCACGATCATTATGGTTAAAAACCAAAATGAATCTTCAATATACACATGCTTTTCCCCATAAAATCAGTAGATATCACAAAACCGTTCTATTCTCTTCATACTTTGTTGACATTCGAGCCCACCCTAGATTTAGATATGGAAATCAACACAAATAGGAAACAGACTATAGCTTGAATTCACGTTGATGAAAAGTCCATTTGACCCCATTTCTCGCTGTTTCACATTTTTCCGAGCAAAATGACTATTTTCAACATTTTCAAAGCCTTATTAAAAAAAATGTCTTTTTCTATAGGTTACAAGAGCGCAATTGTTCGTAATGCATTTTCCATAGGGTACCACTGGTGTTCCGTATTTTTTGCTCGAAGACTACACAAACTAGGGAAAACGGACTGCAGTTCCTGTTACTAGAAATGCCAGTGTTGCATTACAACCAAAAAATATATAGGGTCATGTGGCAGAAATTGACTTAAAATGCAGTTGAAAAAGATCGTCTATTTTTTCGCTTAATGAAAAAGGCATATTTTAATGGCTCCGACATGCAGAAATGGAGGATATTTTCTATACTTTGTAAAATGTGAATATGATTTTCTGCAATTTTAAACCTAATTAGATAAGCTTTCGATTAAATGTAGTTCCAATCCTGTATCATCCAATTCAGAAGCCGTATAGGATTCTATTCTGAGTACCATCTTGGGGTAAAAACTTGCGGTAAAATGTAAACAAATAATTGCGCTCTTGTAACCTATACGGTAATGAAAAAAATTCCGAAAATTAGCGTCCGCTAAATGAAGCGCTAGTGTCTATCTAGATAAAATCACGTCTTCAAAACATTATCTGATCACTCTCTGAATTTTGAGAATTAGTTTTTGCCCGCCGATCGGGCCAAAAATTTGAACTGATTTTTTCACCAAATACGGTACTGTTCAAAAAGACATGAAGATAAAGTTTATTTACTGGCCTTATTTTTCAAAGGTCATCCAGCACTGATCATATTGTCGACAAAACCGTTCTGATATGGAAAAGCTACATCGAATTTTGAAGAATGGCTTTAAATGAAACCATTTCTTGAAAAAACACGTTTTTGAAACAGACTATAGTTTTCCAAATTTTGAAAATATGATAATATTACTACTTTGGCAAGAGAAACTATTCTTGGACTACAATATTCAATGCCAAGATTAATTTTTCTACTTTGCAATTTAACTAAATCGTTGGTGTTTGCTTAGGGACCCTTTTGGTCAATTTTCACCAAATTAGCTTTTTGCTAGAATAGCAACTGAGTCACGATCATTATGGTTAAAAACCAAAATGAATCTTCAAATTCAAGATATACACATGCTTTTCCCCATAAAATCAGTAGATATCACAAAACCGTTCTATTCTCTTCATACTTTGTCGACATTCGAGCCTACCCTAGATTTAGATATGGAAATCAACACAAAAAGAAAACAGACTATAGCTTGAATTCACGTTGATGAAAAGTCCATTTCACCCCATTTCTCGCTGTTTCACATTTTTCCGAGCAAAATGACTATTTTCAACATTTTCAAAGCCTTATTAAAAAAAATGTCTTTTTCTATAGGTTACAAGAGCGCAATTATTCGTAATGCATTTTCCACAGGGTACCACTGGCGTTCCGTATTTTTTGCTCGCAGACTACACAAACTAGGGAAAACGGATTACAGTTCCTGTTACTAGAAATGCCAGTGTTGCATTACAACCAAAAAAATATATAGGGTCATGTGGCAGAAATTGACTTAAAATGCAGTTGAAAAAGATCGTCTATTTTTTTCTCTTAATGAAAAGGCATATTTTTAATGGCTCCGACGTGCAGAAATGGAGGATATTTTCTATACTTAGTAAAATGTGAATATGGTTTTCTGCAATTTTAAACCTAATTGGATAAGCTTTCGATTAAATGTAATTCCAATCCTGTATCATCCAATCAGAAGCCGTATAGGATTCAATTCTGAGTACCATTTTGGGGTAAAAACTTGCCGGTAAAATGTAAACAAATAATTATAACATCTTAATAACCTATAAGATGCTACCTGGATTCTAGAGACATTAAACTCGATACACATCTTATTTATCAGTGTTTAACTCTTTTAACGAATTTTTGTTGATGTCAGATTTTTGTTATTCTGCTGAATTGTTTCCTAACTTGCCCATGTACTCAAGCCAATTTAGAGCTTGACATTATGGTATGGACATCTGGGGATACACCTTATTGCTATTAGCCTGCATTACTAAACATCACAGGCGTTTGTGTCAAATTTTGACATTATAAGAGAAAATTTCTGATGACCCTATCCAAAACTGATTGTTTTATTACATTAGTAGTGATGCATAACCTCAGGTCTAGTGTGGCAGATCCCCAAATAACAAATAAGTTCTATATTGGTCGTGGACCAGTGACTGTTAGAAATTTACAGTTTTTTTAAATAAATTTTATCAGGAACACTATGGGGAAATATTCTTTAAACATAAAAAGGGTTACCAAAATTTACTTTAAGCACTATAAACCTTACTTTAATTTCTCTTACAAACAATAATAAACTGTTATCACAGAGATATGTCTCACCTTTTTGTAATTTTGATAATGCAAATGTTGAAATTTAAAATAGCAATACTTTAACATGTAAGTTATGCAAATATTCAAAGTCGATGAACCATGACTGAAGGTACATGGCTAAACAATCTCCATGGAATGAGATGTGCCAATGCTAATACAACTGCATACCAAATACCATTGACTTATTATAAGTCGTTCCTTTAAACAAACCTAAACACAAACATTAACTTGTAAACTATGTAAAAGTTTCAAAGTCAATGAACCATGATCAGGGTGGGGCTATATAATCTCCATGGAAGCGATACTTGCAAATGCCGATACATTTGCATACCAAATATCATTGACTTAACATAAGCAGTTCATCTTAAACTGATCTAATCACAAACTAATACATGTAAACTAAGCAAAAGTTTCAAAGTCAATAGACCATGACTGAGGGGGGGCCAAATATTCTCCATGGAAATGAGATGTGCTAATGCTTATACAACTTAACACCAATTAACATTGGCCTACCACTAATGGTTCCCTTGAACTGACCTAATCACAAACTAATACATGTTAACTTAGGAAAATTTTCAAAGTCTATAGACCATGACTAAGGGGCGGAGCCAAATAATCTCAATGGAAATGAGATATGCCAATGCTTATACAACTGCATACCAAATATCATTGACCTACCATTAGTGGTTCCCCATAAATTGACCTAATCACAAACTAATACATGTAAACTATGGAAAGTTTCAAAGTCAATAGACCTTGACTGAGGGGGCGGGGCCAAATAATCTCCATGGTAAATGAGATGTGCCAATGCTAGTACAACTGCATACCAAATATCATTGACCTACAACTAGTGGTTCACCATGAACTAGACCTAATCACAAACTAATACATTGTTGGCGCCCGTCGCTTCGCTTCCGCTGCCGACAACAGCATACCTAAGTCTCGCTTTTTGACTTCGTCAAGGCGAGACAATAGAACTGGTTACTAGTATTTCGATTTTGTTATCATAAAACACCCATGCAACCACACATCCCATATTGCCTGATAGGACCCGATTTTTTTTGGAAATTTTATAGGTACGATGACCAGTTACCATCACTTTTGAATCTTGCCATTAAATGATAGAAATTACATTTAATAAATATTATATTTTGCATTTGCGTAGCAAGAAGAAAAGAAGGTATGTCAATTGAACGAAACACATTGCCATTCTGACAATATATATATATAAAAAGACTTTAATTTGAAATTTATAAATCTTTTTAAATTCTTTTGAAAGAAATTATAAATAGATATAAGAAGATGTGGTATGAGACAACTCTCCATCAAAGTCACAATTTGTAAAAGTAAATCATTATAGGTCAAAGTACGGCCTTCAACACGGAGCCTTGGCTCACAAGGAACAGCAAGCTATAAAGGGCCCCAAAAATGACTAGTGTAAAAGAATATAAGTATTCTAAAGCAAGGTTAGATATTGCTTTGTCTCAAAAAGGTAAGTTTTCCAAAATCAAGGAATCTTCCCACGGCACGTTCAGTGTATAGAAAATTCTGCATTTCCCTATCTTGATAGAAACAGAATGTTTACAAATGAAGTAAAAATTTGTCTGAAAATATCAGCAGTCTATTTCAGTGGTTGTTGTTTGATGATGTGGTTCATAAGTGTTTCTCGTGTTTTATATAGATTAGACCATTGGTTTTCCTGTTTGAATTGTTTTACACTTGTCATTTTGGGGTCCTTTATAGCTTGCTGTTCGGTGTGAGCCAAAGCTCCGTGTTTTTTTACACATTGTGACCTGGATGGAGTGTTGTCTCATTGGCACTCATACCACATCTTCTTATTTCTATTGTATTTACACAACTCTTCCATTATTGAATAAAATGACAGGTGACAGAAACTGGTAACTGAAGGTAACTGGTCCTGGACCAGTAGATGTTGACCGTTACTTTTACTTTTGTAGGTAGTTTCCAGTTGTCAATGAGTAGTTTTCTCATCAATGCATACCCAACATCTCCTTTCATTTAAACTGACTGAGTGATCTGGCAGTAAAGGGCAAATAAAACTATCTGACCTCATCTGCAATAATGTTCAGGAAACTTTTTACAACACTTCTGAAGTTGGCTTTATAGGAACTACAAAAGTAAACCTCATTTCCAATTGTCAGTTGATGAGGTTTCCTTATTCAATTACTTTTAACTGTTACAAAGAATTAATTAACAACAAAAGACGAAATGTTATTATTGAACATTTGTGTTATACAAGATAAAAGGGTGTCTGAACTTGACAGTTTTAATGGAGGATGAAATTAGTACCCCATTGCCATGGCAACAGAAGACACAAATTCTCCCAGACCAGATGTGATACTTGAAAACAAAAGTATTTGATCATGTTGATGTTATGATAACAGAATTAAGGATTCTTATCCATTCACACATTCATCCTACTTTAATAACTGCTTGTTTGAAGTTGTGTTGTCTGGTTTGAGCAACATTTTTCTCTTAAAACTTACAGCAGCCCTTGAAACAGGATCTTCAATTAATTCAAATTATTTGCTTATATCTTCATCATTTGAACTCTAGTGGATAGTTGTCTCATTATAAAAATAATTAAACAAGAATATGTGTCCATAGGACACAATGCCCTGCTCACACAATCACATTTACATGTTCAGTGAAGCACAAAATCTAGGTCAAAACCCTAATTAAGCATATATTTGAAAAAAAAGGTTCACATCATAGTAAACATGTGTACTATGTTTTTTTAAGTTGATGTGACATCAACTTCAATAAAAGATACTGTCTTAAACCAAAACTTTAACCTGACTTACAGGATGGTGTGAATGCACAGATTGAAAAAAACATAATGCTTCTTATATCATAAGCAAGGCATAATATGTATTTACCACGGTAACAGTTAACACAAAAAAAAGATTAAGGCAGCAATTTATATCATACTTACTGATTTTGGACATGGAGTTTTTGGATGAAGATGGGCAGGTCCAAGGTTGCCATTTCCTTTCTGACATTCATCAACCGTAGAATCAAAACGAACAGAAATATCAGCCATCTTATAACCACACAGTGCCGACGATGAACTGCTCTGGTCCCCTGTCTTTTCATATATCACATAAACATTACCAGCAGTTTCTGAAAAGAAGGCACCTTTAGCAGCTGTGTAAGGCTGTGTCCTATCCTTGTAGCAAAGTAAAGGAATTTCAACATAGGAGTGAAAATATTTATCCTTCTGACATACTCGAATGAGCTTGGTTTCAACGGTGTTATCATCCAATGCTTTTACTTGAGTTGCAATGAAATAGACAAAATCTCCTTTAGTAAAACCATATAGAAAATTGACGTGGAAATCCATTTTGTACTGGTTCAGAAGTGATATTTTGGACCCTCCCATCAAATCTCGGTAAGAGAATTCTAAGTTTTCTAAATCTCGACTAGACAAATGAGGTACCATATCTCGGTAGACTTTTAATTCCCCTCCAGGGTTAATATTGTTATATTCCGATCCAATATATAGAACGTCTTTATTGACTCCTGGAGCTATTAATAGAACGTCAGAGGAATCTGGATTATGACCTACAACAGGTTTATAAATATCCTTCTCTATAAATGCAATATTTTGTAATAAACGAACTTGACATGATCCTTGGTATATATTAGAACACAAAATTAGAGTACTCCTATTATAGTCAATCACCAGCCCCTTTGTAAAACTATTTATAGAATTTTTCGTCAAGTTACAAGGTATCTGAGGGGGCGGACAGAGGGGATTATCTGTCTTTGGTCCGTTGTTGACTTGCTGTATGACACTCAAGTCTGATGACAACTTTAAGAGTGTATTCTGTCCACCAATATAAATTTCACCAGTGTTTTTATCGACAACAAATTTTTGTAGTCTATGTTGGTCCCTGTAGGATTTTTCCACTTTCATTGACGTTACTTGTAGAACAAACAAAGCTAAAACTGGAAGACTGAACATGGTGACAATCTGTAATAAAAACAAATAAAAGAATATCAATTGTTACAGAAAAAAGTACATGTTAACATCATATTTCCATACATGGTTGTATACTGGGGATCCATTATTAATCAGGGGATACTTTTTCATGGATTTTAAATTTTCCGATTTAAAAATATTCAACAAGGTACAAATTTTCTATAGGCTTGTATGCAGACTTTCATAAAACCAATATCCAATAAAAAAATACAATTTTTCCTCAATCTAGGAAAAATGAATGAATCCACAGTATTTGAAAATGTACTATCGTCAGTGCATTCACTATTTGTCATTAGCTTAAGCTATTCTAATATTATGCAGTTTTTTTTATCCACTTTCTATTGGTTTTTTCCAAACTACAGGTTCTGTAAACTGACTTATATTTAAGTTTAGTCCTTCCTACCTGATTTAGCACCTATTGCTAATCGTGAAATTCATGAAATTCATGAAAAATACATAGCTCCATGAAATTCATAAAAAGACATAGCTCAGAGTCTGATTCCTGAAAATAATTTGGTTAACATTATTGGATAAAGAACATGATGTTTTAGAAAAATCCAGAAAACATGCATACCAGATAGATAATGGAGCTTACGATTTCCTCTAAATTCTTTAATACCAAAATGGTATGATGCCAATCTCATATGGTACCCTGATAATAAAACCACATCTGTGTAAAAAGGTCTCTGCTTTGAAAACAGCCATCATACAAATATCCAAGTTTACAATATGGACAATGGAATTGAAGAAAATGTTACTATTACAACCTAGATGTGAAACATTTTGTCTATTGACCCAGATTAGTGACACAAAATAAGATAAGACATAAAGTATGGAGCAAGGTGAACTTGCATTACACTTTTCAACTCATCGAAATGATCTTTAAAAATGTCTTATTTCAAATCAATATGATACACAACTGCTTAAAAATCTACAAAATTGCTGTAAAAACATTAAATGGAAATTGTTATGTAAGAACCAGATGAGTAAAAGCCATGAAAATTCTTTACCCTCAACAAATTACTTATTTAATTACACATGATGTGAAGTTATTCTATCATGTTTTATCCACTTCTATGTAAACTGTAGATGATTTTGCATTGACAAATTTAATTTGTGATGAATAGTCACGAATAGAGAAACAAAGCAATAAATGGAGTTGACATAATTTTGCTTTGTTTGTGAGAATTTATTATTGCGGTTGTTGAAAGATGAACAAAAATGTAATACAATGTATTAATTATTGTAATTTAAGCAAATTCTGCACATACTTAATGCTATCAAAAGTTAAAATGAGAGTTTTCTTATTTTTTTAAAGTTAACTTATTGCAAATTTCAAAACAATAAAAATATAGCAAAATTTCTCTATTTACAGTATTTTATGTCAATAAAACTTTGAAAGTTAAAAATTCAGGAAATCTTTAATTCAACAACATGTTTCTGAATTCTAACTTCTAGGAAGAACTATTCAAACCGCAAGTTATTGAAGTGCTTGCCAGATCATCCCAAAGAGGATTTGGCTCTTCCTATAACCTAAAGATGCTCCCTCTGCTAATCCATTCAACAATTAACATGTTTAGTGACAGGTCCAATTGTTGAAATCTATATCCTTTCAATATAAACTAAACTGCACCCGACCACCCTGTGAGATCCTCACCAAACACAGCAATCCTTCATCATATCATACACCAATGAAGCATGTTAAATGTTCCTGCAAAACTCATCATCTTGTTATGATTTGATTTAAATTGTACAATTTGTTTAGAATTCTGAAAGATAAAATGTTGTTCTATTTTTGGTACTTCTAATTCACGGTACAGAGCATATGAAATATTTCAATCACAGATGTCCTTAGATAATGATACTGTTTTACTGAGGATTCATTTATTTTCATTGGTAAAAACTTTCCTGCTTGATAAAATATTTGCTTTTATAGGATACCTAAATTCCTAGCTTTATTATTTCTTCCTATCAAAGTAAATAACTTAGTATTTCAACGTGTTTAAATTCTTGGTTTCCCCATACCCATCAAATCTAGGAAAACTGGTTTCCCAGGAATATTTATGAATTCACAGGACATGTTCCAAAGATAATTATATGTATTCTATTTTCAATGTTCTTAAGATGATGATTTTCATGTTTTATTTTTTTTTCCATTTTGTATTTCCATGTTAAAATGTCCTCATAAAAAAACCCCCCAAAACTAACCTGTTCAAAACAGTTTAATTGAGTCCTTGTTATCAACATACATCAGCTACTAACAGTTATATCTCCCCCTATAACAATGGAAAACCAACAAACCATGTTTCCAACCTTTTTATGTACATCACATCTGTTTTCTATTCACTGGTCTTTAAATATCTATTTGAGGATTTATTTAGCTTTTAAGTATGTTTCTTTTGATGTATTTGGTACTGCACTTAACTTCTAAAACATAAATCATTCTAAATTTGCATTTAATATTTGATTTCTTTTTTCCCCAATGAAAACGTACATGTTATTTTAAGTTGATATTTTTTTTTCCCAAGCAACATAATTTCATAGATACCCTCGACATTTCACCTTTTTAATTTTCTCTTTTGTTTTTTTCTTTTCTGTCAGAGATTCATTTTTCTTTAAAGTTTCAGTCATGATAATTTATTTACATTGGAGGGTAATAAAATAGTACAAGGTTTCCAATAACAGTTTATTCAAGCTAGCTGGTTTATGCATATTTCCCCATTTAACCCAGAATCCAATTCACATTCAATTAAACCTAAATTACCCATCATAAAAGGCCCTATTGTGCAGTGGGTGTATGATTGTGCAATATTCTTACAAAGCCTGCTAATAAATTCTCTTTTCATGTTAAAATGTCCTTTTGAAGTTTTAGTCATAAAATACATTATTGGTGAAAATTAATATTTTTAAATGATTCACTAATAATTGGTTATATTATAAATTGCTTTAAAACAGGTAACCAGATACATATATATTTCATTTCAGTTTCTGTCATTCTAACCTTATATTATCTGATGAATATATTATTGAGTTGTCAAATATAAATCTATGTCAAAGGGGGATCTATTTTATCATAAATTTTGATCATGAACATTAAGAATCTGATTATCTGACCCCTTTTATTATAAAATGATTTTCATTTCCTTCATGGGAACATCTTTTGTTTAAATTCTTGATTTGTCCAAAAATAAATTACCTTCACTAATGGAAAACATGTTTTAATTTTTAAGCATTGTGAGGACAAACTTGGGAGTACAAAACAGTCTACTTAACTTCTATGTCATTCAGTCTCTGGTAGAGAGTTGTCTCATTGCAATCATACCACATCTTCTTATTTCAATACATAATGGAAAAAATATTTAGGATGTGGTATGATTATCCACAAGACAGATATCTACCAGAGAAACCATTCACTTTTCATGTGGAAACATTGCCTGCAGCAGCGTGGATGTCACAGTTGTTTTTCCCTTTTAATTTAATTTGCAATTTATGATAAAACACTACATAGAAAGAGACAATGGAAACATAATGCTATTGGAATCAATACAACGTCAGACATCTAATCTAAATTGGGAAATATTCACATCATTTGCCTTTGATCTTGTAAAAAGTAGACCTGAATAATTCTATGGTGGATTAAAGAATCAATTTATTGCATGGAAATGAGTCACACAGATGCATGTGCAGTTAAGACAACATGCTTTGACAATTGTATCCAATACAATGCAGTGTTTTATTGACTAGAAGTTTCAAATACCACACAAAGACTGAAAGAGTTTAATGCATCAGGAAATACTATAAAGTTCTATGGCTTAGGAAGCCTAGATTGAATATGAAGGAAACAGGGTGCATAAATGCAGGGTTCTATTGCACATTAAACTGAAACAACAGGAAGTTGTGTTAAGTCTCAATAAGTTTAATTGAAAGACTTTTATTTTGATGGATAAAAAATTTTAATATGAAACATGGGGGAAAAAAAAGAAATGAAGAAAGAAAGAAAAAGCAAAAACAGATCATGATAGAGAAAATCAAATCTAAACAATTTTGCCTGGCATCAATATTAAAGTGACTCTATTTTGATGGAGAAAAAAATCACATGTGAGACATGGTAAAAAAAAAAAGAAATAAAGAAAGAAAGAAAAAAGAAAACACTTAAAAACTAATGATACCAAAGAAGAAAATAAAAATTGCATAATATCTCTAGCAGCAATAAGTTTTATTGAATGACCCTCTTTTTTGATGGAGAAAAAAAAATAAAATGTGAGACATGGAAAAAAAAAAAAAAAAAAACACCAAAACCAGATCATCAAAGAAGAAAATCAAATCCAAACAATTTTCCTGTATAATATCTATAGAATCTAAAGAATGTTTAATTTGTTGTCTGACTAAAACTAAACACTGGTCTTGCCTGTCAAGCTAGTCAAAATTGGATACATAAAAATTCCAATATCTTTCTTTATGGGTGTAAAAACAAACAGGGTATTTAAACACAAATCACAGGGTATCAATAATATAGCGGCCTTTTCTTTTAATGGCCTTTTCTTTTAATTTATAGGTAAAATGCAAATGAAGTCTTTTGTAAAAATGTGATATGTTTATTTATATCACGATAAAAACAGGTAGAAGAGTCTTTACCCATAGGAAATGTTAATAATAAAGTTCATAAACAAAAAGTAAACACATGTTACAAAGAATAAATTTGATATGCACTTATATAAATGATTTTTCACAAATTACAGAACTCTTAGATGGAAAAAGTCACAGAATATATACCTAAGGTGTTAAAAATAAACATCAAAAAGTCATTAACAAAGAAAAAAGATTCAATTTAAATTTAAATCAGCTTACCTTGAAAGTAGTATATAAAATCCAACTAAAACGATTGTTATCTTTTACATCTACAGGTAAAAACTCTGAATCACAGGTGAAAACGCATCTCAGACAGAAGAAACTGTTCCTGAAACACAAAGCATCATGGGTAATGTCTGCCTGCACTGATTTATTGGAGTCATAAACTTAACGTCTGCTGTCAAACTCATAGATAACTTCAATAACAGGGTAAACATGTGATGTGTGCATTCAAGTTTGGGTTAATGGAGAAAATATTCATTATGACCTAATATCTGCTTTTTAACTTTGTGTAACAAATAGTTAATAGTTGATCAGACAAAGTGTGAGGATCTTTTATACACAATCTCATTTTCATCTGAAGTATAAATCCTGAACAGATAAATTATTTCAACATACTCAGTAATAAAAATGATGGGTTTTTACTTTTCATACATCATGTACATTAAGTCTTTTTTCCTAAGAGTATATCAAAAATTTTGAGAGTGCTTTTTATTTCAACATATTCAGTAATAAAAATGATGGTTTTGACTTTTCATACTTGATGTGTTTTTTTCTTACATATATAAAAATATATTTAATAGTGTTTTCATATTTCAATCTGTATGGCTGTTATTTCAGTTTACCTTCCAGTGGCAAATTTCATGCATATTCAGGACATAAAACAAAAAAATAACTATGAATATAAAAAAGAAGATGTGGTATGATTGCCAATGAGACAACTGTCCACAAGAGACCAAAATGACACAGAAATTAACAACTATAGGTCACCGTATGGCCTTCAACAATGAGCAAAGCCCATACCGCATAGTCAGCTATAAAAGGCCCAGAAATGACAATGTAAAACAATTCAAACCCAATCGACCCCAGGTCCTTCAAAGATGAGTGGATTGGATGTGAAAGCCAGGAAATTTAGACTGCCACTGCAAAAGACAGTATGTTGGATAGTGGCAGTTTTGCTTTCCAACTGGGCACCTAGAGACCCCTCAAAGTGTTGTTGCAAAGATTCAAATAGTGTGGTAATCTTTCTGCAAAAGGTGTCAGACTTTCCCATTCTGTCAGATGTGGCTACATATATATTTTTAGATCTCACAAAACCAAACAGATGGCCCTCTTTAGCATATGGGTTGTACTGTCTGACAGAAGTCCAAATAACAATACATCTATATCCCAGTCAACTCTACGGGGTTTTCTACCACTGAAGGTCTATCTATATTTTGTGAATTAATTGTTGTTTAGTTGCTGACTTATACCATGAATGCATTCATTTTGGAGGTTTACAATTTTTGTGGATTGATAGAAAATTGTTTTTTCGTAGATACTTATTTCAATTCCCGATTTGAACAAACTCTACATACATGTACATCTTACTAAGAAGATTTGTATTTAGTGGTCAATTCATGGTTAACTTTGACCCACAATCAACAAAAGCAAGTGGTCCACAAAAATAATGCATTCACAGTATTGACCTTTATGATATACCTCTATGCTTTTCAAAACAAGTCTTTGGCAAGGTCTGTTACCTAGATTCCAATAGAACTTACAGTATTAGCATCAGTGGACAACTTACTATTAACTATCTCCAACATGGTCAAATGTGATCTGCGACCTTTTGGGGGTGGGGTTGGCATGAGCCGTCGACTGCGACTTGGTGTGTCATTTTCAAGGATATGTGACCTTTAAAAATGTTCAAAACAGTTTTATTTAAATGTTTTTTTGATTGAAAAGTGACCTGAGGCAATTTCTAAAAAGTGACTTTGTGCTGTAAGGGGGTAACCATACCAAGCCCATATTTTTTAACAAGCATTTGTAACCAGCTATCTGTATCAATTAAGGGAAAATAAACTATCTATTTTATTACAAGCATTTATAGCCATTACAACAATCTTAAAATATCTATATATTTTAATAGTTACATGTATTTTTGTTTTTAATCATGTGAACACCTGTTTATCTCTGTAATTACAAGGTTGTTCAAAGTACTAACACTAGTCAATATTATATAATAAGTCGGGGAAACATTTAAAATTATGAAATTATTTCAATAAAACTTCCTTTCATCATCTCTGCTTTCTGAACATTAAATATGTTGCTATAGTGACTCTGTTTTTAAATAATCTTCAAATATTTAAACATTTGTACCTAATTGTACTAGTACTTAAAGCATGGATTCTGGGGAAAATTCAAATCAACATGTCCAGTCAACATCACTGTTACAATCTGCTTCCATTTAATAATAGATTACTACATTTTTTATCATAAATGAATATCCCCAATAAACTGTTGACACCAAGATATGTCTCGCCTGTCGGCATATAATTTAGAAAAGGCTAATCTGATGGACAGTAACATTGCTAATTAATTCAAAGTTGCTGACCATGAACTAGTAGGCAGGGCCTCAAAATGGTCAACAATCTGAGATATTCAGATAGTAATGTGACTTTATAGAAAATATCTTGGTCTATGGACTATGCTAAGTAGTTCCTATCAAACTAACTTCAGCAGAAAACTTAACATTGAAAATTGGTAATTAATTGAAAGTCACTGGACTACAGGGGTGAGGGCCTCGAAATAGTCATCAAACTGATGTGTACTGATAGTAATGCAACTTAATATAGAAAATATCATTGATCTTTCACTAGTAGTTCTTATCAAACAGATAGGCTGAAAACTTAACATTGAAAATTGCTAATTAATGCAAAGTCACTGGACCATGACCTAGGGGCAGGGCCTCAAAATAGTCTTCAAACTGATATGTACTGATAGTAATGCAACTTTATAGAAAATATCATTGATCTATCACAAGTAGTTTCTATCAAACTTATAAATCAATTATTGACGCTGGAAAGCAACACCTGTGCTACTTTCCTCGCAGGTGACATAAAAACTACAAGTACTGCAAAAATACACAATTTTATGAAATTGTCAATTAGATTAACATCACACTAGACATTCTGACCAGCAAAATGTAGCTAGCTGCAAGGACACAAACATTACTCTGACACTGAGAATTTACAGAAAAACTGTTACAGCAAATTGTATTCTTAGTAATGATGCAAAGCTTTAGAATAAGGTTCAACATCTATCTTTTAGCATTTGATAATAATACCAAAAGTAAAGAAATGTTCTGAAAAGTTATGGGCAAGTCATTCACAACTGAATATTTGAGTCTATCTAACTCACACTTATATATTATATGTCAATTAAGACGAGTCAATCTGAGTAACAACTATTTCTATATCATGCAAGCAATTGGTCACTTAAGATCTGAGTTTGTTGTTTGCAGACTAAGATCTATTTTTATCAAATAACTGAGATGAAATTCTTGTCATAAAATCATTACCCACCTATGGAAACACCAAAAAAACATTGCTTTTATTGCTGTTCTTCATCTAAATGTCCCAGTGAGGTCTTTAGCATGGACCAAAAGCCATTTAAAACTTTAAAGAAAATTTGTACTGACTATGACGTATGTCTATAAGCTCTTAGTCATAATATTTACATGAGTTGAACTGCATTTGCAAATAAATGTTCCAACATAAAACAAATCTTTTGACAAAACATAAACATAGCAGCCAATGACATGAAAGATAAAGCAGACAGCAACTTAATAACACCAAATGGCTGCTCAATAAACAAACAATTTGGACAAAGTTGTAAAAACGAGATTATCCATGACAACTAAATTATTTTTTAATGAACACCTAAATGAGAGCCTCACACCAAAAATAAGTTACTAATTGTGATTTGATGAGGAAATAAGAATGGATTATGAAAATATGATTACAGAAGACTTTACACATTTTTGTTCAAGAAACCATCTGCAACCCATCAGTACATAATCAAAGATCAGTAAATACAAACTATCTCTTCGCTTTGATGTCAGGAGGCAAAGCTAATGACTTTCACACAGCCAGATATATATTATTTTGTCTGTGTATTCTAATTGAAACATAGGTACATATCAAAAATGTATACAGTTATCAAAAAGAATCTGAAGGAATGTCATAAAGTGAGGAATGGTATGGGATTAAACAGCTTAAACTTACAGAACCAACTGACTTTTCACTGACTAAAAAAATACTACAGTGCACAACCTTCAAATGAACTCTTTAGATTTGGGGTGATTTTGAAAAGAGAGGCGAAAGATACCAAAGGGATATATTCAAAATCACAAGTTGAAAACAAACTGACAAAGCCATGGCAAAAAAACGAAACACAACGATTAGACAAACAGTACACAAAAAATAACAAAGAAACCAAAGACTGAGCAAAAAGAAACCCACCAAAAACCAGGGGTGATTTCAAGATCTCCTGAAGGATAAGCACATCCTGTTCCACATGTGGCACCCATTGTGTTAGAACTTGATATATTGTATAGACATCTGTATATTTTGTTGAGAACCATATTTTAACCTCTTCATGTCTTTTTTTTTGTGTCAATGAGTAACTGTCTTATTGACAGCATATCTCATATATCCTTCTCTTTAAAAGGCAAAGTAAAAGTTGATAATATTTTCATGGCTGTAATTTTCACAATTGTATCAATCAATCTACTAAAAAAAAATTACTTCTACCACAATATGTGACACTAAACCAACTAACAATATTATTGTCAAATCATAAACTAATCTTACCAACTACCAGACTGCATAAATACAAAATTTGAAAATAACCTATATAACAGGCAGAAAACTTAAAACTACTGATTTTATGTTGTGCTATTCCACCACTGTCCTATATATATATATATATATATATATAGCTAGTTTAGGGGGAGGGGATGAGCACTCACAAACCTGCCACATTCTTTCTGTGCCTATCCCAAGACAGGAGCCTGTAATTCAATGATTGTTGTTGGTTGCTGTCTGTCTTATTTGTTTTTCCTTCATTGCTAGGCCATAGATCATGCAGTTGGTTTACTCATTTGATGTCATTTCTGGTCCTTTTTTAGCTGACTATATGGTATGGGTTTTGGTAATTGTTGAAGGCCGTAACATTGTGACCTCCATGTTATCTGGTTTCTGGTGGATAGTAAAGTCTCATTGGCAATCATTCACACATCTCCTTATTTTTATTTGAATTACTACTAACACACTGCACTAACCAGCTAAAAGACATAGTAATACTTCACTCATTAACTACTGTGGTTTCAGTTTTATTCGTGGGATAACAATTTTTGTGGATTTCATGGGTTAAAAGGTGAACCATGATTTTAAATGATGTATGCAGACTTTAGCAAAACCATGAAATCAAATATCCAAGAAAATACAATTTTTTCTCAATCCACAAAAATTGGTACCCACGATAAAGAATGAATCCATGGTAACCTAGGTCACAGAAATGCTATACTAACCAACTAACAAAACACTTCAGTGGTCTTGTAGCTTGTTCATCTGGACAGCGGGAGGTTATGGGATAAATCTCTGTGCCAAAAGATTTTAAAACTGGTATTTGCTGCTTTTTAATCAAGCTTACTGCATGTATGAGTAAGATCAAGGATTTGCCAGTCAAAACCCAGAGTAATATGTCCAGGACTGAGGTATAGATTGTCATGTCTTAATTAAACTGTTACCATGTGATCTAGCATGTCAAAATTTCAAGGCTGTTAGTGAACTGGAGCTTTACATATTGTATGTAATTTTCGAAGATCAAATGTAGACCTCTAGATTGAGACGTCTTTATTTTGTCTCACCTACGACCAACGTCATAGGATATGAGACAAAGGGATGTTAATCCAACAGTGGCAGCAGCTACTGTGTTAGCAGTGTATTCCAGTACAGCTAGAATGTACAACACTGAGAATATAATGTCAAAGACAAGACTTCAAAGAGGAATTAACTAATGATAGAACAATGGCACTACAGGGTAGACTGACCAATCATTTTACATAAAGACAGAACATTCACTTACAAATCAATGAATAAGACTACATTCAAAAAGCATCTAATTAAAAACAGTTAAAAAATAAAATTACTTTTTAAAGAGAAACAAATGGCTTCCTGGCATCTGAAAACCTAAATGTATGTTATAACTTAGGTATAAATCCTAACTAACTGCACTTCTCTCAGATCTTCTTACGTAATCACAATCACTTTAATACAAAATTCTCCCGTCTGTTTGATGTGCTTAAATAACTATTAGGATCTGTACAGGCAGTTTCAAACTCTACACTGTCTGGTCAGGTTTTCTTGATCATAGCAGATATTACAATTTTATGAGTCTGATGTTGTTTAGAGAACATACCACTTATAACTAAGATGTATAGCTTTATAGAGAGGACATTAAAATAAATGGCTCATAAAAGTATCAATTTATTAAATACACATACGTGAATATGATAATTATGTGGTCTGAGGAACTCCTAAACTGTTATCATGGTTATAATATTCATATTAAGTACAAATTAATAAAAAATTTTCTAATATATCAATACATAAGTCAGTGAATATGCTGGTTATATGCACTGATAAAAGAATATCATTTAAATTTTGTGTTGATCAGGAATCTAAAATAAATAGTTTTTTAACCTTTCATTTAAAGCGTTGTCCTTTTAATTCACAAAGAATAGTATATTTATAAAGGCTTAATGTCTATTAACAATCTGAATCTGAATCAGGAATGCACACACTGAAATGTTTCAACTGATTTAGTTTTTATAATGATAGTCTCTCATATCAGATTACATTGACCAAATAACCTATGTTACAAAAATGCTAAAATAATGGTCAACAAATTACTTAAGCACTTAAGTCATTGGACTTCTAAAGCTTGTAGCATGTCTTTCTACATGTATCACAAACACTATACAATTATGGCTCGCTGAGGAGGTGAATATTCAAAATTGTCAACCCTAGTAAGGGTTATTCCCCTTGGCCTAAAGCCCTCATAGAATAACCCTTACTAGGGTTGATAATTTTGGATATTCACCCACTCAATGGGCCATAACTGTTTTATTATACCGAACAAACAATCAACAATCCGTCTACACGCTTAACCACAGGACCAACAGCCCAGGCTTGTAAAATTGCTTTTGGTAATTTGTAAAAATCATCTCTAAAGGCCAACAAAATCTTACTAAAATTTTCCTAAAATTGAGATCTGGGCCTGTAGATATAAAAGTTTATCGTGATAACTAAACAATTAAAACCATGTTAGAAAACTATTTTGTGTTTATGAACATTTCTCGTATGTTCAACAAAGGTAGAATCTTTCTGTAAAATATAGATGGCCCTGAAAAGGGCCGTTTACGAGAGATATCCTCGGCACTAGATGAATTTCCAAATCTTGTTTGATCTTGTTTCTTCTCCACTTGATGGGCTTCTGACCTGACCGTTGCCATACTTGTTTTTGTTTATCTGACGTTAAGTGACGTCATACTTTAAAAGGAGTTAACTCATGATCATTGAGGTACGACAAGGGTTATTCACCGGGGAATAATAGGGTTGATCCATGGAGGCTTCAATTTGTTGGGGTTATTCCCCGCTCCTACCAATTTTTGGAAAAACATCTAAATTAAACTATGACACATGATTCCGTATTAGCCAATCAAATAATTACTATATAATGTAAGGTATAATAATTATTATTATCAATGATCCATGAAATAGATGTCAAGGTCTGATGAACCCTGTCATATAATCTTTTCATACAACCAATATAACACTAACTTCTTATATCTCTAAAAGACAAAAACCATTCTGATATAGAGCAACAAACCACTGACATGTGTTTGCTAACTTTGGACAGGAATATGAACATGAAGCTGACAAAACTAGTATTCCTGAGACCTCAAATTTCACTCTTTTTAAGGTAGTTCTTCTATGTTGAAATTAGATGTCAACAAAAGAAAAACACGGGATATGGGGTTTCCATTCATGACACTAAATCAGTATATGCACAAAAAACACACAAAAAGCAAGAAGGCCGTACTTTAATTGCTGTTCTTCATCTCAAAGTCATAGTGAGGCTTCAACAAGGAGCAAACAAATCTCTCACCTCACTGCAAGTTGAAGACGGCCCCTAGCACCGGTTTGAGCAGAATTCTTTGCAAAATGATTCAGATATGTAGTTCATATAACACTTAGCTGATTATAAACACACATAAAAATTTCCCAAAATAATGCAAGTTAAAAATGCTCAAAAAATAAAACAAGAGTGCACACGCTGAAATGTCTCGCCTGTTTTACTTATCATTGGATTTATGTTGAAAATTTGTAATATGAAGATTTTACTACAAGTATCACATACACATAACATTGACCAATGAACCATGAAAATGAGGTCAAGGTCATATGAGCCCTGCCAGACAGTCATGTACACCTTACAATCTGAATCATTCCATACACCAAATATAGTTGACTTATTGCTTATAGTATCTGATAAACTGACGAAATTACAAAAATTTATCACTGACCAATGAACCATGAAAATGAGGTCAAGGACAATGGATCTATTTCAGAAGAAAACTTCGTAACATAATGTCTCTATCTGCATACAAAGTATGTCCAGCATCCAGGTCTTCTACCTTCTGAAATATAAAGCTTTAAACAAATACTTTACATTGTCACTGCCGCCAGATGGTAAATTATGTTTGGCATACTGAGACTTTCGTTGCAGGTTAGACAAAAAAACCAATAACAATTGTCAGGCCTGTAAGTGACATAAATGTCATAATGCCAAACTGTCTCCCTTATAATTTTTGTTGAAGATTGAGCAACAAGGAGCTTTGGGCCATATGAACAAAACATTTTTGAAATAAAAGGATGTGTTAATGAAGACAGATGACACTCCCCTCTTCCAACCCCCCCAAAAAAAAAAAAAACAAACTCGAAAACAAACTGACAAAGCCATGGCAAAAAACGAAAACGACAAATGTTGCAATTTCTAAATACATGATGCTAAAAAAAGTAACAAAATCATTGGGCTTTATATAAAAACATCTAATATTTGAAGTAGAGTTCCTGTGTAGAGTACATTAGAAAGTTTCATGCTAATTTATTTCCAGTAAAGCATAGAAGATCTATTGACTTGCAGTAATATTTCTTACATCACACGGCTATAAAGATATCCTTATTATCTCAGTTTATAACCTTTGTTAGCTCATCTTGGGTTGTTACTTAGTTTTTCAAAGGCTTTCATTAGAAACAGACCAATTTTAAAAAGTAAAAATATTGGAAGAATGTGTAAATGTCTGTCTTGTTTAAGAGAGGAACATTTGTCAAAAACAGATCAAACAAATTCTCGAGTGAACTAAAACTGTTCGATAACCACAATATAAATAAAGGGTAATTTTTTGTATTGCAATGACTGTTAAAATGAAAATGTGATTTATTTTCTCCCTCGTTTCACTCCTCTGAAACGTATTCTTATAACTATATGTTTAACACAGGATAGGGTTGTGCGTTCGTTACAAGATTGCATCTAATATAACCTATTTAACATATCTACAAGCAGGCATGTATAAATGCACCAAAAATTCAAATACATAAGTCAATACAAACTGAGGAAGCAGTGTATATATAAAGATCACATTGGTCAAGTGCATTAAATTTTCTTTATATACTGACTGCTTTAATTTCCATGCCGAAAGGAATTCAATGAGTATTACCTAAACTAATTTAAATATTGAAAATTGTTATAGTATACTGATGACTGTAAAGAAATGAAGATATTGTATGAAAATTCATAAATTCCAAAACCTATATCCCTTCTAAAGGATGGTCCTTCCAAAGAGTACTGTCACTAAAGAATTATGCACCTCATGACATGCAATAATAAAATCTACTTTGACCTTACCCTAAATCAGCTTCACTTGTGTGCAAAAACTACCAATCAACTCTAGATCTGATATAATTTTTCTGGTTAGCATACAATTTATAGCTGTTTGTACAGACTGAACGTCACAAAGGTTCCCTTAATAGAGGTGGTAAAGGGTTATTTTCGTGTAATGTGTTTTGCAATTTTTATTTCACATGCAGCCGTGAAAAAGGTTCGTTATTCACCTTGTTTCGTGAAATCGGTAAAAAGATCAACGTGCAAGAAATTTTTAATTGTTCGTTCATCGTGAAATGGGAATTTTTATTTTGCGTTCTTCCATGCAGAATGAGATACTCCCCCTTTACGCCCCTCTTAATATTTTGATGGCACAAAAGAAACCATGAAGGAAATGTGATTATTGCATGAAATTAATTATTCAAGCGTCACAAATTTTCAGGTCAAGTGTCGCAGATTCCCAAATAAGGATAAGGTCTATTCTTTTCTGTCATATACTGTGGATTCATTATCAATTGTTGGGGTACTAATTTTTTTTGTGGATTTCTAGGGTAAAGATTTACCCAGCGTTATACAAAGACTTGTTTCGAAAAAATCAAGTATGACCACGGTGCCACAGTTTTCTTTAAATCCACAAAACTGTGTTGTTTACAACATCTGATTTAAAACAGCTCTTCATACCAATATCATTAAAACTGAATTCATAGCTTTCACCAGAATTTGCATGTCTTGATTTTGGATGTTCCAGTATTAAAAATTACTAAAAATTATGATTTGATTAAACGAAACTATGTATTATAATTTTAAGCAGAGCTGTTCTTACCATTATAATAAATAGCATGCCAGAAACATCTAGAGTAGATTCAATTATTTTTGTGGGTATTGAGAAAAACTTGTATTTTCATGGATATATTTTGATTTCATTGTTTTGCCAAAGTCTGTACACAAGCTTAGCCTTTAGAAAATGTGTACTTTATTGAAAATTTAAATTTGTGGTTTAAGTTTATGCACAAAATCCACGAAAATTGGTATCCCAAGAATATTAATTAATTCACAGTTATGAAGAAAATTGTGATTCTCATCTAACCCTGATTTTTTTCAAAGCTAAAAGAAAAGATTTCTGGTCATTTTGCTAGAGGTTTTTACAAATAATGGTAAAAAATGTAAAAAAATAAAATTTGCCCTTCCCTTCCCTCCCCATTTAAAAAAAAAAGTTTGGATGAGAATACATATTTTTTTCAATAATGGCCTAATTGTTAGCACTCTGATTATAACTATATTATAAGAAGAAATTTCTGATATCATATCATATGTCTATGTACAAAGGAATTCTTACATTCAATCTACTTTGTGCTTTTTGATGAAATCTTTTGATACAAGGAGAAAACTTATCCCAGATGGTTACCAGTGTTACAGAAACAGCTTACTTTGGACATTAATTATTTTGACATTGACAGCAATCAGTACATATGACTTACTCTCTTATATTTACATCACCTAAATCAAAAGTGTTATGTTTTCTGTTAAGTATAAAACTAAGGTGTAATAAATCATGGGTTAAAAAATCAAACTTTGTTTATTTTTGAAGGTAGTCATTTTGAGTATCAACAAGGAATAAGCTATAAAATTGACAGCAAACTGTTATTTTTTGTATTTTGAGAGGCACTTACAGGCTTTTTTGACCTGCCACATTACATGCCTAGTTTCAAATTTATCAAGAACCTTAACTCCTGAACGGCAAAAATGAAAAGCGCCAATTTCAAACTTGACCACCATTTAGTCAGCAGGTTACTGTATTTCAAATTTTAAGAGCATTGGTTGAATGGTACATAATTAATTGCAGGGAAACAACATAAAATGCCATTTTCAATATATCAAGGACCATAACTTCTGAAAGGTAAAAGTGAAAATCGTCAATACTTAACTTGACCTCCATTTTGTCATTAGTATCAACATTTGAAAAGGATTGGTTGAACGGTTCACAAATTATTGCATGGAAACTGTTGGCAGCCGCCTGCCCATGGACCATCTGCCCGCCATACTTCAACAAATTATTCACTGGTTTATCCTTCGGAAAACCCAGTTAAAAATGCAATAAATTCATTTCATATGAGTCAAAATTGTACTACATGTATAATATTTGATTGAAATCTACATGCATACAAAAAAAAACTCTGATTTTTGTAGGTAAAAAGTCTAGTTTCATAAATCTATATTCATGTATTCCACATAAAAGAAGATAGCTTTATGTCATTGATATAGAAACCTTACAGAATATTGAAACCAGAAAGAGTTCAATAGACAATAGTGTCTATACAATAAGTGAACTATGATTGCAACCAGAAAATTTAAGGACTACTTTATACGTCCTGAAACAGGATTCATTTTTTTCAGTTATAACTTTTAGCTTTTGATGATATAACTTCTTATTAATACAATGTAATATGTGTCAACGCATTGCGTTCAGAATAAAAATATGATGTGGTATGATTGCCAATGACTGAATGAGACAACAACAATTTCTTTATCAGTTCAATCATACTTAATAGTATGAACAACCTTAGCTAAAATATTACAAATATAAAGTTTATGACCTGAAATCACAACATGATTAATTTCTTGACCCTATTATTTCAACACAATGTCACATCGACATGAACCCTATAACTCTAGCTATTTTACTCATATTTCCATTAAATCTTCAAATCCTAGTTGAATAAATAAATGTGGAATGTGTCCATGGGACACAGATGATGCCCCACTTGCATATCATATAAAGATATAAAGGGACATAACTGAAGAACAGTAAAAGTGATGCTACCCAAATTTGTACTTGATCTGAGTTTTGTGGTAATAAGCATTGTGTATAAGTTTCATAACATTTGGTTGAGGCAAACTAAAGTTGGAGAACGGACACCAACTTTGGGACGTACAGACTACGTACGTAGACGGATAAAGGTAAAACTTAATGCCCCCTCCGCTACGGCGGGGGCATAAAAACACATCAAAGGGCTTTTTGTGAAAATGACTTAATATATGTATATAATATATTCAAAATATCAGTTTAAAAATCAGATACATACCACACTGTAAGGTGATGGAAAATAGAATACTTAAATCAAAAATATTGTTTTGATTTGTTAATATCATTTTTTGGCTTTTAACAAAATTTTTTTCCTAAAACTAGTATTTCATATACAAATCAATAATTTAAAGAATAATTGTATGGAAATTTATTTTTATGCGAAAAAAAAATTATTTAACTCACCCGACATGATTTGTTTCCAATATGAAATGAATCATGATATTAGTCATACAGGAGACTGGGGCAATGTTATTGATTATTGTCCTTATTAATTTATTGTTGCACCTTACCTTAGTGTGACAATCTTCAAAGTCGATTAACAATAAAACATCTGCAAATAAATAAATAAATTTTCAAATTATTTACTCCCTTTAAAAAGAGATAACACATAAATGTTTATTGACAAACAGTCCCGCCAATTGCAAGTATGATAATGTGATCTCTTTTAATAAAAATAATGGGATTTTTATATCAAAATGATTGCATTTCCCTTGTTCATCTTTTTCGTAAAAACATTACTTTTACCCTTCAAGGTTAAATCAGATCTAAAGCTCTGCAACATTAAAGCAGTTGTTGAGCAAATGCATATCATAAATAATGCATGTTGTATCACTTTTTCCTCCTAACTACTTTACAATTTGTCATAGAATTGACATGGTATTGATTCCATAGTTATCTAAAGATTTCATGAGATTCAGTAACAGTAAATTTGAGTCATCAAAATGAAAATGGGATGTTGTTTGCAACAACATAAGATCGTTTCTTTATTTCCTGGTCTTTAACACCACTTTCAGCACTCATGGCTTTATCATGGCAGCCAGGGTTTGGTTACAAGAGCATGATTATTGGTAATGCATTTCCAAAGGGGAATACTGGTGTTCCATATTTTATTTCATGAATAATACACATACTAGATGCAAAAGCGTAAAAACAGGTAAAATTCGGCATTATTGGGCAATGACTCTAATACAAAGTCGTCTGAAGATTTCGACCATGTTGACTTATTTGTAGATCTTGTCTTGCTGATCATTTTTTGCTATTTAAATTTCTGTCTATCTGTTATAATTTTCAAGATAATAGGCAAAAATATTAACTAGAGGCTCTCAAGAGCCTGTGTCGCTCACTTGTATTTACTGATGCTTTGGAAATCATGTAAAATAAGGTTAAAATCATAATTAATAGTATTAGATATTAGATATTATAATGATATCTAAGATAATAACAAAAAACTGCAAAATTTTTGTAAAATTACTAACTCAGGGGCAGCAACCCAACAACGGGTTGTTGGATTCGTCTAAAAATTTCAGGGCAGATAAATCTAAATCTGATGAACATTTTTGCCACCTGTCAGATTTGCTCTAAATGCTTTAGTTTCAGAGATATAAACCAAAAACTGCATTTTACCCCTATGTTCTATTTTTAACCAAGTTGGCCATGAAGGTTGGAAGGCGGGGTCATCAGACAAATTTTTTAAACTAGATACCCTAATAATGATTATGGCCAAGTATTGTTAAATTTGTCTCAGTAGTTTCAGAGAAGTGGATTTTTGTAAAAGATACCAAAAATATACGAAAAATTGTTAAAAATTGACTATTAAGGGCAATAACTCCTAAAGGGGTCAACTGACAATTTTGGTCATGACAACTTATTTGTAGATCTTACTTTGTTGAACATTATTGCTGTTTACAGTTTATCTCTATCTATAATAATATTCAAGATAATAACCAAAAACTGCAAAATTTCCTTAAAATTACCAATTCAGGGGCAGCAACCCAACAACAGGTTGTCAGATTTGTCTGAAAATTTCAGGGCAGATAGATCTTGACCTGATAATCAGTTTAACCCATGTCAGATTTACTCTAAATGCTTTGGTTTCAGAGATATAAGCCAAAATCTACATTTTACCCCTATGTTCTATTTTTAGCCATGGCAGCCATCTTGGTTGTTTGGCGGGGTCATCGGACACATTTTTTAAACTAGATACCTTAATGATGATTGTGGCCAAGTTTGGTTAAATTTGGCCCAGTGGTTTCAGAGGAGAAGATTTTTGTAAAAAGCTAACGACGACGGACGACGACGGACGCCAAGTGATGAGAAAAGCTCACTTGGTCCTTCAGGCCAGGTGAGCTAAAAAATGGTAAAATTTCTTTTATAAGAAGTTGCGGACAGTTTTGACTAAAATAAACAATAGATAGAGCTCAACATTCTGAACATTTTGGCCTGGCAGATTTTCTCTAAAGCGGTTTTCAAATTAAGAGGCAAAACTTGCATTTTACCCCTTTGATGATTGTGACCAAGTTTGGTTAAATTTGGCCCAGTAGTTTCAGGAGTAGATTTTTGTAAAAGTTAACAGATGCCAATGGAAGACGGACGCCAAGTGATGAGAAGAGCTAAGTTGACAAAAAACATTTATTTTTTGGCTTAATGGGAAAGGCAAATTTTTAATGGCCCCTTGGTACATAAATTGAATATATTTTCTAGACTTTGTAAAATAAGAATTTAATTCAAAATTTTTTCTAAACCTAAATGGATAAGCTTTCAATGGGAAATAATTCCAAACATGTATCATCCAATCAGGAGCTGTCCATAATTTATTCTAAGTACCACCTTGGGGTAAAAAGACTTGCCGGCAAAATGTAAACAAATAATTGCGCTCTTGTAACCTTTTACTTGGTGGAGGAAGATGGAGAGAACAGCCTCAGAGGATGGTAAAGTGTTTGATTCCAATCCCAAGAAAGATTCCCCAGTTATCATCCCTACAACAAAATTGAGAGACTGATATAAACATCATTTTCTCTCTATCTACTGTTCATGTACAAAATGATGTAATTATATAAAGTCTTCAAGAAAATTGCAAAATAACCCAACTCTTAAAGTTGTCAAAAATTGTAATTTAGGGGCAGTTTGTCCTATAAGGAATCCATTTACAAAGTCAATTCACCAAGTTTGATTGAGATCTAATTGGAGAACATAACATACAAAGTATTCTAGTTTATTAAAGGATGTAACCACTACAAAAAGGGAGTCAATTGATGATTTCCGTCACAATAATTTCATGTACTGGTAGATCTTATCTTGCTGATAATCATGACACATTTTCTCTCTATCAATGTCTTTCTTCTTATTATAGTTCTCAAGACAATAGTTAAAAAGGCAACGTTGACCTATCTGTAGATCTTATCTTGCTGTTCAGATTTTCTCTCTAACTATAGTAGCTTTCAAGGTAACAGCTATAAGGAGTTGATTGACAATTGGGATCATGTTGACTTATTTGTAGATCTAATTTTTCTCGTTATTTTTGCTGTTTAAATTATCTCTTTATCTCTTTATCTGTTATAGATTTTAAGACAATTGCCATTAAATGCAATAAAATGCTTCGCTGAGCGCAGCTGGATATGACCGCAGAGGTCCCACCCTGAACAGTTGGGGCAAAAATGGACACAATATTCGCGCTTGATACAGGTCTGGTTTGGATTGTAATTAAATATTTGACACATAATAGGTTTCTAATACCGAATAACTGTAGTTAAAGAACTTAGAATTGGTTATATGATTTGAATTTATATTCAATTTTTCGCTTTTGTGCAATACACTATGCTGTTGCGAAATTGACCCCCCAAAAAAAAAAAAAAAAATTTACCCCCTTTTTTGCTTTTGTGAAAAAAAACCCCCCAAAAAAAAAAAAAAATGTTTACCCTCCTTGCAAAAGAAATAATATTTGAAGAAATTTTCTTTTAATTTCTGAAATCTGAAAAAAAAATTGCCCCACAATTTCTTTTTACCCCTCCCCTAATTTTTTTTCTTCACCCCAAACTCAAACCCAGCTTTTACTTTGTGATATGGAACCTTGTAGTACAATTTCATAAAGATCCATACACTTACACACAAATTATTGTCCTGAAACTAGAAAAATGCTTGTTTGCCCTTTTGGCCCCTAATTCCTAAAATTTGAGGCAATTACCCCAAAATCAATCCCAGCATTCCTTTGTGATATGGAACCTTGTGGTACAATTTCAGAGATCCATACACTTGAAACAAGTTATTGTCTGAAACTAGAAAATGCTTATTTTGGCTCCTTATTCCTAAACATTTTGGGCAATTACCCCGAACTCAATTCCAGCTTTCCTTTGTGATATGGAACCTTGTAGTACAATTTAAGAAAGATCCATACACTTACACACAAGTTATTGTCTTGAAACTAGAAAAATGCTTGTTTTTGCCCTTTTTGCCCCTAATTCCTAAAATTTTGAGGCAATTACCCCCAAAATCAATCCCAGCATTCCCTTTGTGATATGGAACCTTGTGGTACAATGTCAGAGAGATCCATACACTAACACACAAGTTTTTGTCTAAAAGTTACAAAAATGCTTATTTTTGGCCCCTAATTCCTTAACTGTTGGTTCCATAACCCCCAAAATCAATCCCAACCTTCCTTTTGTGGTATTGAACCTTATGGTAAAATTTCATAAAGATCCATTCCCTTAAACTAAAGTTATTGTGCGAAAACCAATGTGTCTTCGGACAACGACGACGACGCCAATGTCATACCAATATACGACCGCATAATTTTTTGCGGTCGTATAAAAAGAATAGAAATTGTCTTTCAAAGGTATAGCTCCTGCTTTATATTTGGCATCAATAATGATAATTTCGATTATGCTGACTTATTTGTAGATACTATTTAATGATCATGCACAATTTCTACCGATCTAATATAGTTTTCATGATAATTGCCAAAAAAAGCAAGACATGGGTAAAAAAATCATCATTTAAGGACAATAAGGTTTCAGAATAAAACAGAGGTGGATTCAGAGTTGAGGACGGCTCAGCCCCCTCTTATGAAGCTACATATATGATAAATGCATATACTTTTTACAAGTATCCACTTCAAACGTTGGCTTGCCAGGGGCCACCTTTTTCATTTTCCTGGATTTGCACCTGTAAAAGATGTTTGAACAAAGTGTATGGACAACACTGAATAACAAGGGATGCCAAGTGAAAGCAACAGAACAAGGTGAGGTAATAATTGAGTGTTTCACAAACTACTGGTAATCTCTGGAATATCTAAGTGTATTTTATCATTAAAACTTAATTCAATATCATCATTAAATTAGTGTTGTATATCGGCAAATCATTTTGTGTCCTATGGTTTTATAATATATCCTTTCAGAATTCTGTCATCTTTATAATCTGGAGTGGTGATATAGACAGTACTAGAGACAAATCCAATATATTTTCTCTGTTAATGATCCCTATGCAACTTGGTTCAAAGCAGGTATGTAAAATGCTTCATCCACAAAATTCAAACAGGGTTTCTTCTTATCCATATAAGTAAAAAGATACTCATACATAAACTATATTGATACATAATTATTTAAAGGGTCATAAGCTCCAATTTAGACTAAAAATAAGATATTAACCTTTAATGGTTTAAAACATTTATAAAAGCAGAATATTGAAATAATATTTCGCTGTTAGTTGTCAGTGTGGTTCAATTTGTGAAAATAACCTCACAAACATCGCAAATGTTTTACCGGGTATTGGCTTAATAGCTTGCAAGTCAATAATTCACTTTATTTGAATCCATATTCTTGCAACCTTTAATTTGACCCCTGGGTAATGCATTTGCTTACCATGTTCAGGTTATTTAAGAGAAAAGAATTCCAACATTGATAAGTGAAACAAGGGAGTCACCATGAAATAATTTTGTTGACTGAATTGTCCCACAAAAAAAATTCATATACATATAAAACAATGATTTACATAAATATAAAAATTTATAACATGAAATCAAACAGACCTAAAAAAAATGTCCTTAGAATGTTACTGACAATTGCATGTGCCTGTCTGTCTCTTTGCATTTATATTTATGTTTATATCAGGTCATAAGATGTCTGCAGTCTTCAGCGATCATCTCATTAGTTAATTAATCAGATTGTGTCTAGTCTAAAATATACATTATAACGAGTTCATGCATTGGTAATTGTTTCTATTTGGACTTTTTTGTAATTTGGATATATACAATTTACGTATGTTATAAATCAAATATGGGATTTAAGTCAAATCCATGATCACAAATTTGAATAAATTAATCAATCTAGATGAAAACAAAATTTTGACACTTATTTCACCCTCTAACATCTTACATACACTATTATAAAATGAAAATTGAAAATGGTGAAGGGAAAAAATCCCAATTGAAAAAAAAACAAAACAAAACAAAAATTAGAAAGCAACTTACATCTTCTGCTTGAAATTCCAAACTAAATTATACATTCAAAATGCTTGGTTCCTATTCAATAACCAGAAAAATAATTGTATGTTTAAAAATGGATCAATTTATTCTGTCAAATTTTTTTTACAAATGAGTCATTTTAAAGGAAAATATGACCAGTAGGGGGAATATGGTTGACCATTGGTATATATCTAAATTGTCCTGATGGTAAACGTCTATTGTCTCCATATGAATATCATTGTAAAACATTTTGTAGGTTTTCTTCTAAAAAGAAACTTTTGGATTTTGTGTATTGAGATGGGAGATAACTCTAGGTAACAGTATGTACAAAGGTTAACTTATAACAAAAGTTAGATTTCATATCACTTTGAGTTTGTAAAAGTGCAAATGAGAACCAACAGTGTCTTATTATTTAATTTGTATCCCTGAAGAATCTTACTAAAACTGATATACAGAATTTGTAATTTTTTCAAATACTTACTCTTGGAGTCCTTAATTTCCTTAATAGAACAGAAGCGGATTAAGAGGGCAGAGGCCAGGGTGCCCAGGTCCCCCTCCCCTTTATGGAGCTGCATTTATGGTTAATTTAGACTTTTTACCTGCTCCACTCCAAAATTTGTCTAATTTGAGGGCATGCAGGCACCATTTTTTCAAAATCCTGGATCTGCATCTGTCGAATACAGAGATTTGGAAATGCAGAGGTATTGGCTTTTTCATAAATTTTACTTTGTGAACATGAAATTTCAGTTAAAATTATGGAAGACCAATCATATTTCTGTATCTTCAATAAAAAATAAAAAGCTGCCAAATAAAAATCTCTAGATATAGAAACAAATGACAAATAGAAAAATTGACTCTTCCAATCATCGAGAATCAAGTGAACATTTTATTTGTAAGCATATATATGACACATTGTATTCTAATATGATGCTCTTCTTTGGCTTGGTAAGCAAAGTCATGTTTTTATTTCAATAAAACATTTGAAGATCAAAATAGACATTTCTGCAGGAGTTACTCTATAAAATGTTCAATAAAATCTTTAAAAATGTAGGTCTATTTGTATTTGTACACTTTCATATATATATATCCTAAAATGGTTGCCTTAACAGAACTTTTTGCTTCATCAAATCAAAATGGCTGCTTTCAGAACGTGTCTTTTGCACAAATAAGATTATGAATTTTCTGTTTAAAATCAAAATGATCCTTTAATGGTATGCTTTGTGCTCATTTTATCATGGGTAAGTATTATATTTGTCAAGGCTCAACATAATATAGTTTTTTCTACCCTTGCATTGAGTGTGCTTAAATATTTCTCCACTTGAGACAGTTAAATTTTAATCTCTTAAACCCAAAATAAACATTTTCAAATACATATAATTTTATTGTTGAGTGAAGAAATATGACTTGCTCCAGATTCCGTGATGGAATCTTTTTCTCTAATGATTTTTTAGACGAAATGGGGACAAACTTTATCCTTCTTCCAAATGATATGTTCTTTCTATGTGACGTCATTAGACATGGTTGCCTTTTTTTCATGACGTTAAACAGGAAATTCAGAGACAAGGTAGAAAATTTGACATCATAACTGAATTTATACCAATTATACCAATGACGATCAAATGAACCACATGTTGATTATAAAAATATTATCAACAATTTGGGGAAAGTTTTAATCCGCTAAGAATTAAATAAAGATTTTTATGAATATAATGCCTACCAATATCAAAATGATCATAGCGCATGACATCAAAGAATTATTTCGTAACTATTCCACTTTGGTAGTCTATTGGACTCATACACAACTTGTAAGACCATCGAAGAACTTTTTCGAGCTTAACATACATGTATGGTAAAGCACTTGAAGGTCATGGAGGACCATAAGTTGACCTCTAAATGTCCTTTTTTGGTTTTATTTTGTTAATGGATATCTGTCTTCATTCCAAATCACACAAAAAATTTCTTTGAATCATATTGTAAGAGAGAGGATTCAAGCCTTTTAGAGTACAGAACATTTGAAAATTAATTAAATAAACAATTTACTATATATACATCCAAAAAATTTTATATTTGAAAAAACAGGACCTCAATGGATAAATACAAATTGATATAAAAAATCAAATGAAACAATACTGAATACAGTATTTTTTTCTAAGGGGAGACAACTCTTGTTGCCTTCAAGTCTATCACAGAAATGGAACAACTAAAAAGTTTATTTTTGCATTCATATGGACATTTATATATAAAAATAAGAAGATGTAGCATGATTGCTAATGAGACAACTCTCCACCAGATGTATGTTTTATGTACTGTCATGATTGACATGTTTGGTCAAACAACTGTCATTAGTTGAGAGTCCAACATTTTATTTTTCAAATAGTTCTAAAAGTTATCTATTCTTCATTGTTTTTTCTGTTGAAAGGGAAATAACTCCAAAAGCTTAATAGTCATGACCAAATTCAACATTTAATCTGTCTTAAAAAAACACAAGTAGTAACATTATGATTTTGATAATATAGTCTGCAGTGATATATTTATTATACTTGCATTTCAAAAATGAGTACCTTGCCATGATGGGACCAAAGGAATGATATTTCTAGTCAACTATCAATAAATAATAAATTATTGACATTCAATATTAGATCTATTCAAAAAATGAAATCCTATTTGCTTCATTTATTGTTAATATGCTATGTCTAATATACTTTTATCCTGCAAAAGTGTTAAACATTCATGCAATGTATTTGCTATTCATTATTATGTATGATACAAATATATTCAATATTGATTCTACCTTTTAAAACGTATTCTAATTTGGAATTCCTATGGTTTTTCCTTAAATTTATAGATAATCATTAATACATGTAAATAGCTTCAAAATTACACTTAAAAAGTCAAGTACATTTGGTATTCTAACAGATTTCAATTGGAAAATTAAACTGGTTATTAACTTAACATTGAATGTTGATAATTACTAGCCAAGTCTAAATTAAACTTGAATCTTTTTACTAGTAGAAATGGAGCAGAATTATGGCCTTTTTGCAGAAATTAAAAAAACATATTTATAATTACAAACTCTATATGGTAACAAGCTTGTTTTGTCCATCCTGTTATTGACTGGTTTCGTATTGCTCAGTCCTTAGTTTCTACACAGTGATTTGTATTTTGACTTTTAATCATTTTTTGCCATGATTTTTTCTTGTTCAATTGGTATCTTATACCTATTTTTTTTAATGAACTAGTCTCTCATGGCCAGATTTTATGAAAAACATATCCCTTATTAAGATTAGTAATTGTAACTAACTGTGTTTACCCTCTTTAAATAAAGAATTTATTATTATTATTATTATCTTATTGCAAGAAGGTACCAAATCAAATATTTCAGCCTTTCAAGAGACTTATTATTTGGAAGATTGTTAAACTCGCCTATTAAAGCTTAAGCCAATATCCAGGATTTATCCTATAGGAGAGACCTAGAGATGTTCAGACACTTATTCTTACATATTTTGGATTTAAGGGTAGATATTATTTCAAAACTGAAGAAAGTGCAAATAATTGGATGTAAGTTTTTTGTCATCAAATTCTCTAAATACCAGATTATTCATGAGAGGGAACACTTGGAAAATTGAGGTTTTCAGAGGGACCAATCTAGCAATTAAATTGGTTTCTGGAAAAGTCTTTCAGGCTTCAAAAAAATGATCAAAGGAGTATTGGACATTTGTTCAGACAAACTGTAATGATTCATCTGAACAATACAAAACTCTGTTGGACTAAAGAATTTAAGGAAAAAACAATGAATCTTAATAGAAAAAGTAAGCTAATACAATATATTTAAAGTTTCATCAAAATGATGGTGGCAACTACAACAATATTTCAGTTTGGTACCTGGATTTATGGGATTAGCCATTTTTGTTTACCAGACATTCATGACAATTAGACTGTTGAGTGTGCAATATTTATCTGACCCACTGTATATTTATCAGAGAGTCCATATAAAATTAAGGAGATGTGGTATGATAGCCAATGAGACAACTATCCACCAAAGTTCAAATGAAGTGGATGTTTCTTGATTAAGTTTGTCTTTTAAATAAAAGTGATCTGTTGATCTACTCAATTGGACTTTTTTTTAACAGTTTGCCAAAATTCTCAACACTATAAAGCTTTATGGCACCGTAAACATATATCCAATTTTGGATTTTGTATATAAAAAACCTTCTAATTCCATTTGGATACTGGTCCAAACCTGTTTAACAATCCAAAGGAAAGGGGATTATATTTACAGGTCAGATGTTTCAGGGATCATCACAGGCTTTTTAAAGGTGGTGCTCTTCCAACCTGGGATTTAAAGTCATAAGATGCACTCTTGATTTTCTCAGCATCAAATCAACCTTGAAATTTGAGATTATGTAAGATAGGTTTTTGAATTAATTCTTAATCAGTATAATTTCAAGACTATAATAATTTAAAAGTTTTAATTTATTTGTCATGAAATTGAGATATATGCATTTTTATTTTTGGACATACAATTTTTCCCAAATATTTCAAAATGAATCAAATTTATAAATTATTTGTCAATGTTTGATGACAACAACATAATTTGAGTTGGAGTTATTTCCTTTGGTCACCTTATTGGAGGGCAAACTGGCTGAAGATTTCCTTATTCTAATGCAATTTTATGTGACAATTTTTCATTGGCTAAAAGTTACCGTCAAATCCACAGTTGACCAGGCGTAACTAAGGAGGGACCGCCATTTTGAATTGATTGAATCAACAAATGTTCGATTACTACAATATTATCGAAATTAAACAACACCTACCTCGAATTTGCTGTTTTAATGTAATTTTATCCAAATTTGAATCGTAAAGGTAACGTAATAACCTCCAGTTTGTAAGTTTTCATTTGTATGACGTCACGTTTAGCCATGACGTCTTTGCCAAAATCATTCATGAAGTTTCATGATTTTTTGTAAAATTTATACATTTTTAAGCTTTATCGTATTATTTCTTTTGTAATGCATTAGAATCGAATAACAGTACTGTAGTTGAAGAGTTGCCACCGTCATTTTGATTTGACGGTCGCAAATCTCCTTTACTGTCTCGCTACGCGTCGCCAGTAAAACTGCATTTGCGACCGCCAAATCGACAATTGACGGTGGCAACTCTTCAACTACAGTACTGTTATTCCTTAATTGAATAACCAAATTAAAACATATGGTACAAGCAAATCTATTTAGAGATCCTAAATACTAGATTGTAATGATGAAATATACAATTGCTTAAGTCCATGTTATTTGTACTTTTTAGACTTTTGGCGTAGCTCAGTATTTATACATCCCACCATTGTGTTATTGTGCTATAAAAATGAAAGAACCTTAGTGAGTGCGCTCACATACCCCACGTCCCCACATTGTCATTGGAGAAATAAAATAAGTGTAAGAAAAAAAAATTGTATCAGAAAAAAAATTGTATCAGAAAAAAATTGAATCATAATTTCCTGTCAATATGCACATCTACATAGTATGTCCATATTATGTACACAATTCATGAAATTCTGTTGTGTGGTTTGAGAGGAGTTGCGATGACAAACTGTTGCAGAAGTACATTGAAGCAAATAAGTTCAAAGGGGCGTAACTCCTGGAAAAAAAATTGAATCGTAATTTCCTGTCAATATGCACATCTACGTAGTATGTCCTTATTATCTGAAAAGGTTTCATGAAATTCTGTTGTGTGGTTTGAGAGGAGTTGCGATGACAAAAGGTTGCAGTAGTATATTGGGCAAATAAGTTCAAAGGGGCGTAACTCCTGGAAAAAAATTGAATCGTAATTTCCTGTCGATATGCACATCTACGTAGTATGTCCTTATTATCTGAAAAGGTTTCATGAAATTCTGTTGTGTGGTTTGAGAGGAGTTGCGATGACAAAAGGTTGCAGTAGTATATTGGGCAAATAGGTTCCTACGTAGTATGTCCTTATTATCTGAAAAGGTTTCATGAAATTCTGTTGTGTGGTTTGAGAGGAGTTGCGATGACAAAAGGTTGCAGTAGTATATTGGGCAAATAGGTTCAAAGGGTCAAACTCCTGGAAAAAAATTGAATCGTAATTTCCTGTCAATATGCACATCTATGTAGTATGTCCTTATTATCTGAAAAGTTTTCATGAAATTCTGTTGTGTGGTTTGAGAGGAGTTGCGATGACAAAAGGTTGCAGTAGTATATTGGGCAAATAAGTTCAAAGGGGCGTAACTCCTGGGAAAAAAATTGAATCGTAATTTCCTGTCGATATGCACATCTACGTAGTATGTCCTTATTATCTGAAAAGGCTTCATGAAATTCTGTTGTGTGGTTTGAGAGGAGTTGCGATGACAAACTGTTGCAGTAGTATATTGGGCAATTAAGTTCAAATGGGCATAACTCCTGGAGAAAAAAATTGAATCGTAACTTCCTGTCGATATGCACAACTACATAGTATGTCCTTATTATCTAAAAAGGTTTCGTGAAATTCTGTTGTGTGGTTTGAGAGGAGTTGAGATGACAAGAAACAGGACTGACGGACGGACTGACTGACGGACGGGTCAAAAACATTATACCCTCCGCAACTCGTTGCGTGGGGTATAATTAAAGAACCTTAGTGAGTGCGCTCACATACCCCATGTCCCCACATTGTCACTGGAGAAATAAAATAACTGTGAGAAAAAAAATGTATAAGGAAAAAAAATTGAATCATAATTTCCTGTTGATATGCACATCTACGTAGTATGTCTTTATTATCTACAAAGTTTCATGAAATTCTGTTGTGTGGTTTCAGAGGAGTTGCGATGACAAACTGTTGCAGAGGTATATTGAAGCAAATAAGTTCAAAGGGGCATAACTCCTAGAAAAAAACTGAATCATAATTTCCTGTCGATATGCACATCTACGTAGTATGTCCCTATTATCTAAAAAGGTTTCATGAAATTCTGTTGTGTGGTTTCAGAGGAGTTGCGATGACAAACTGTTGCAGTAGTATATTGAAGCAAATAAGTTCAAATGAGCTAATCCTACAAAAAAAATTGAATCGTAATTTCCTGTCAATATGCACATCTGCATAGTATGTCCTTATTATCTAAAAGGTTTCATGAAATTCTGTTGTGTGGTTTGAGAGGAGTTGCGATGACAAGAACCAGGACTGACAGACTGACGGGTCAAAAACATTATACCCTCCGCAACTTTGTTGCGTGGGGTATAATAAGAAGATGTGGTATTATCGCCAATGAGACAACTCTCCACAAAAGACCAAATGACACAGAAATTAACAACTATATGTCACCGTACGGCCTTCAACAATGAGTAAAACCCATACCGCATAGTCAGCTATAAAAGGCCCAGAAATGACAAATGTAAAACAATTCAAATTAGAAAACTAACAGCCTGATATATGTCATTTTTGAATTCTTGTCTTTTATCTTTGCTCATGTACTTTGTCTAAAGAGTGTCTATATGCCATTTTGTTTTTCTTTGTTGAAATGGTTATTTGTTTTATAGTGATTAAGATTATAAAATAATGTTGACTGCTGTACTCCAATTTTTGACATTTTTACATATTATGTCAGTTTGTATACACCTTATTGCTATTTGTCCACCATAACTGGACATCACAAAGCGATAAGGTCTATTGCTCACACATTGTTGTCAATATCATGGAATTTTATGTGACTGTCATACAAATTAGAGGTTTAGCTAGCTATAAAACCAGGTTTAATCCACCATTTTCTACATAAGGAAGTACCTGTACCAAGTCAGGAATTTGACAGTTGTTTTCCATTCCTTTGATGTGTTTGAGCTTTTGATGTTGCCATTTGCTTAAGAACTTTCTGTTTGAATTTTCCTCAGAGTTCAATATTTTTGTTGGATAGTTTTCTTGCTGCCAATCATAGCATATCTCCTTATTTCATATTTCTATAAGGCTTTCAAAAGCAAATTATAATTATTCAAGAAAAAACTTTAAACTATAGATTCTAACAGTTAATGTAAAAAAGTAGAATTCGGTCGGTTGAAACATAACAGAAAAGGGAAATAACTCTGAACTCAGATTACTTCAATCGGGAATTATCTGTAATCATGCACTTATGAACATAAGGTTAAACCAAAGAAAGAGTGTTTAGGTTTTTTTCTAGGGTAGGCAGGTACTTAAGTTAGTATTCTATGTTGCTTTGTTCTTTTTTTCACATTGGAATAGGAGGAAACTATGCTGAAAGAGGGAGGGGGCAGTGCCTTCACCATTGCACGAAACAACGGCTTAAGGGAGTTACGCAATGTTGTTGCCAAACACTTCCAAAAATTCTATTTTATAGAACAGGTAGAGAAATCCTGAATACAGAAATGTTAAAGTTTAAGTTCAACCAATTAATGTTTAGTCGCGGAGTAACAATGACTTGAATTTTTCAAATGCCAGATTTAATCAATATTCAGGCTTCATTTTTTTTAACATTGCCTTTCCAAGTAGGAACTTCACTAACAAATAGTCAAAGAAAAATTTTATGAATGTCAATCTGATACTGACACTGTCTGTAAAAGATCTTTTACCATAGTCTCTTCACGAATATGGCTGCGTCCTGTTTAATTGGTAGCTTTAACTTTCATTTGTTTATGTTTGACAATAAACTTATACATTAAACGTTTAAATGTTACCGCCATATACCTGAATGCTTACAAACAACAAACAAAGCAAACAAAGAGACTACTGACCTCGATAGAACACCATGCTACTTCCGCTACAGCTGCGCAAGTGCGATAAAGAGCAAGAATATAAACACGAAAATAACAGGAGCCTAAAAGTTTATTTTATTTGAATTGTAGTGGTAAACACATATACATAGTAATGGTAAGTAATTAAATGGATATTCTTTGTTACACAATCAAACTGTGATGAATTTCTTATATATGGATTTTATGAAAAATTGACGACAAAAGCGGGGCAGGTAAGTTCATTGACAAAAAATTCGGTAAAAGGCATCCGGTAATTTAAAGTGGATTACGATATTTATTACTGTTCAAAAGGAATGTGACTGTGAATGAATAATTAAGTTATAAAATGTGGATGTTCACATAACGTGTAGGAGTTTATCTTTCAATATCAGTTAAGTATACTATTAAATTTTACATGATTTTTTATTGTTGCCAGAGATAATGAAGGGTTGAAAAGAAAGTGATTTTTTTTGGAAAGTCTTGAACTTTTCAATTAAGTCAGAAAATACAATTTATATAAAATATTCAAGAGTTATATATTTTGTTTTTGATAGGAGACCATGTTACAAACTACAGTTTTTTTTTCAATTGATTTCAAAAGTTGTAAAATGTTAAAAATAAAACAAAAAGTTTTTTGTAGCATTTTTTTTTTAACTTTTAGCAAAATCTGTCCAATTCTAGAATACATTAGTAGTAACATTATAAATCATAACTTAATGAAAATTTTTTTTTCTTTTCAAAAGCTTACAATATTTGTTATACAGTTGTGCTATTTATCAGGTTTATATATATACCATTCCAAAATCAGAAATCTCAATCAGTTTACAACTGATTCTTTACAGTTTTTGTCAGTTAATTTTGATGTATCAGATAGTTTTCATGCACTTCATGATGTTCTGCTAAAAATATGTACATCAAAAAGCAATGATGAAATAATCTAATTAACACACATTTGTCATAAGTTATAATGATTACATGTACATGTATGTAGTTTGTACTTCAATATGATAAGATCTAATAATCCAATTCAATTCCAAAACCCCAGATTTCGTGGGTGTCTTAGCTTTTATATAAGAATCATAAGAATTTTCTAAAAAGCCATATCTAAATTATGTAGTGGATAAATAATTAAGTAATAGGACTTTAATGTTAAATGTTAACTTAGGGAAAAAACCCAAACATTTTGATATTAAATCAAAAGTTAATCAGGTAAGCTGATCCAAATATTTTCTCAATATCATTATACATTTTTTTTATTTGAAATCAAATTTGCAACTCATGACATTTCTAATCTACATGTGCATGCATGTATTAAGTTTTAACTTTTTTTTGCTAAACCATTTTGTTATATATAGTCAGCTTTCCTACATTATACATGTGTATTTATATATTGACAAACTGTGCAATCAAATCCACATGTTTATTCCCAAGATAAGATACATATATATAGATATATAGATAGATCTTTAATTCCAGTAATTAGATATTGTTATTGTATAATTACAGTTAACAAATAAAATTACATAATTGCAAGCCTTTGGAATGGGGTTAATTTACACTCAAGTTTCTTGTATTCCCAGAACAGCATCTGATAACATCACATCCAAGCAGCATGTAAAATTATCTTCATGAGAAATATATGTAACACGTAAACATGCACAGATTAAACTGCATGACTACATGTAATAAGAAATTACAAACATATAAAAGTTAAGATTTCCTGTTACTGTTAGACGTGTACATGTATTCAAAGATGACAAAACAAGTGTGGAAATTCGTGATGGTGGTTTTTTAACCCATTTAAAATTCTACTTCAAAATCTGACATGTCAGACAAGTGCACCCTTTTGTCTATGTCGCTTACATAAAATTCTTTTAACAAAAAAAAATGTTCTTTTCCAACAAAATGCATGAAATGTTTAATGTAAAATACTTTTAATTTCATTGTAATGAAAGTTGTGGTTTCATACATAGATGATATATACTCTGCTTACTAACAATGTTTATTGAAACTATGTTTTCATACAAATATTATCTCAATATTTGGTAGGCATTTTCAATTAGTTTCTAATTATTTTTTCAAATTGTTTTTAAGCCTTGAGGCCTGTGATACTTAGAATTCAGTTGTATTTTATAAAAAAAAAAATGTTAAGGTATTATTGAAGGTGCCTTTGAACATGTTCATGATGTTGAAGAAGTGACAATCACATAAGTACAAACTTATTCTGCTTACAGGTTTTTTCCTAGTTTGAGTCCCTTCATCTGACATTTACTTTAGCACTTAGACATATGATGTTATTTTGGGTTTTTTAAAACTCCATTTCTTGTTTAATGAACTTGACTGAGTCAATGGTCGACTTTGCTTTGGAAATGCACAACTACTGAGCTACATTGTATGTAGCTATAGTGAGGTCTGGTTTATATTAGAATGTTTTATGTAGGTAGGAAGTAAGCTTAGTTGAATTGCATATATATATGTCTTATTCTTACTGTATGATATAACTTAAAGAAATATTTTTGGAATTTTTTTATGGGCAACATCACACATATATGTACAGAGATAAATAAAATATCAAAAGCAGTAAATTTCGTGTACCTCAAACAAGTTTGTCAGTTTTGATGATGGTCATTATTTATAATGAGTAGGTAGGTGACACTTTGTATGTCCACACCTGATTGTTTTACCTGTGATTTACAGGTATTATTACAGGTTGCATCATATATTACCTGAGATTTATACACCTGATTTAACAAATATGGGGTAATCAATTTCGAAAGTGAAATTTCAAGGATTTATTTTTAGCTGGATTATGACAGGTTTAAATCTTAAAGGAATTAACATTTCTTGTTATGTCTGTATATATATAGCAGAATGTGTTGTTATTCACAATCGTATGAAATTAATGATGTACATGAAGATCAGGAAATATGCTATATATATGTAGGACTCTAAAGTGCGATGGGGACGCTAAAACGCGATGGTCGCGCTAAAGTGCGATGGTTTGGTATGCTAAAGTGCGATGGTCTGTGCTATTTAATGGAACACGCTAAAGTCCGATGCCGCGATACGCTAAAGTGCGTTTTTCTGCGAAAGTGCGTTTGTTCGCGAAATTATGGACATTTGAAACGTTAAATGTCATTATGACGTTACAAGCCGTTTGTACAAATAAAAATGGACATGCCGGTAAACGAGAATGTTTGTGCAGATGAAGGTTTTTTTTACTAGAAAAGAGAAACAAGTGATCCCAATCCGGAAATTTTTTGGTCGGTGCTAGAAGAGTTTGTATGCAGAGGAGTTATTTCCCCAAAAATCCTCCACAGTAACAGAAATGCACACCTTTGATCTCGCTGTGTCGGCGGGGACAAACGTGTTTCTGTCAGGATACTGGGCAAAAATACTTCTCATAAACATAGAAACTGACGATAGTAAAGAGAAGATGTGTACCGTAAAAGAGAGCGAAAACGGCAAAATACACCAAGTGTCAAAGTATTTAATTCGTCCAAATTTAATTTAGAAACTCCTTCTATGTTTTTAATCCCATGTCATTTACTTGCGTGAAAAAAGCCACTTTTTAACTTTCTAATTGAATTATTTTGTAAAACATTTTTTACAATATGGTTCGGCATGTCTGTGAAAGAGATGACAAGACAGTAACATAACGACCAGTAGTATTATAATATGATTGCCAATGAGACAAGTCTCTATCCAAGGCTAAATGTCATGAATGTAATTAACTATAGGTTACCGTATGACTAACCCCGCAGATAATATTCTATAACGTCCAAAGGGTATCAAAACGACCAGTATAAAACAATTCAAACGAGACAAATAACAGACTGATTTACTTACAAAACAATAAACAAACAAAAAACAAATAAGAAGATGTCAACGAAACAAATATCCACCAAAGACCAAATGTCGTTTATGTATGCACCTAATAACATTGTGACCTTCGGAGCCTTGGCTTACGTCGCATAGCATGCTATATAGGACCATGAAATTACTAGTGTAAAACAATTTAAAAGAGAATTTATAAACACACAGCAAAAAGCAAAAACCAATGCCTGAATCCCATTCCCGTTACACCATCGTACTTTAGCGTGTTAAACCAACGCACTTTAGCGTGTCATATACCATCGCACTTTAGCGTGTCATACCATCGCACTTTAGCGTGTCATCTGATCGCACTTAAAAAAAAAAACAACCATCGCACTTTAGCGTCTGACACCATCGCACTTTAGCGTAGACCATCGCACTTTAGCGTGACCATCGCACTTTAGAGTACCATCGCACTTTAGAGTCCTACATATATATATAGAGACAGAAGAATACATGTAAATGTATCTACATATTGTTTCACAATAGACTAATTGAATCGATAAACAGAAAAAAATCTGTTGTGACATTTATACTGTATCAGATAATGTTTGTCAAGAGTAATTGAATTGGTGGATGAAAGAGAATCAGTAAATTTTCTTGAGGAATAACTGAAAGTCATCAGACAAAAAAAAAAAATTTTCACAATATATTACAACATGCAAATTTGACGCCAAGGTGAATATGCATGAAATATTTGCCACTTATGATATTAAGCAAACAACATGCAATTAAAATCTTAAAATGAAAGTAGTTAGCTTAAAAATAGCACCTTAAAATGAAAGTACACAAATGTAGTAAGTACAACCACCAGTTATTATCACTTTTAAAATGAAAATCGAAAGAATAACATCAGTCATTACCGCCAGAATGATTCTATGGAATATATATTTTGCACAAAGTTTATATATGAGGGGGGGGAGTTGTACTAGTTCAACAGAGTTTACAAAGGTTTTTGATGGGTTACTGGACTTTAGATCCAGACATTTCAGAGGGCAATTATTATTTACCGAAAAGCCCAAACAGAATTTTACTGAGAAATAAATTCCCCAAATTTCATTGGACATTCAGTCTAGTAATTAATCTCATATTGCTAGTCAGGCAAGAATTTGACTGGTTTTGATCAAAGCTCTAGCATTATATATAAACTTGACAAGTATGTAGAAATGATTCCTGCTACCTACAATAACAATCACTACTTTTCAACATATACTTCCTTTTTTTTTTACAATAAAAAATGAATAGAAAAAAATGCACAGCTCTTTGGGATTACAGAACAAGTAGATTTGTACACTTGAAGCTTTCATCTGTTTTAGACATACATGTATTTACCCAAATGCCTAAAATGGATTTTATAGACATTGGCCACCAGTCTATTAGAAATTTTGCACAATGCACCTTGCAAAATTGTAGATTTGATTGTCATGGCAACAACATATCCTTATATAGCAATTTTTCAGTTTACACATACATTTGTAAATGCAGGTGGCATATAAAACCAATATCTCTATTCTCTCGCTAATGTATAACACATTTCAATACTTGTGAAAAGATACATGTAAGTCTGACTCCAACTTTAATATTGTTGACTGTTATATTAGGATGGGTTTACTCAGAACAAATTAGGAGAATATTTCAAATGTTGTAAATTGATCTTTCAATCTTTCTGTAGAAAGAAATTTTGATTTTGTTCTGATAATTTTTTTTCTCTTGGGCTGTCTTGTTGTGTCACTAAGATATTTGGTAAATCTCCTGTAAGAACTATTTAAGAAAATTAAATTTTGATGCCAGTCATACATGTAATTCACATGTCAGGTTGTCTGACAAATGGTATTATATAGAGTAATAGTTATTTTGTTTTAATAGTGCACATACATGTATGTTCATTTGTAAATAAAGTATTTGTATGGATGTAAAGTACACAAACGTCTTGTGGTATAAAGCATTGAATATATTGTTAAATATTTTTTAAATTATTGTTGCCTTATTTATCTTTTATATAAGCTTTTAATATATCTTTTTTTAATTTTAGACTTGAAAAAGGAAGATGGAAATGAAGATTTTACTGGTGACATTACAATTTGTAGTTTTTGTTGCTTCAGAATTGACTTTCATTAAAAATACATATCCAAATCCTAACTCAAAAGAAGCTTTCCGACACATGATCAAAGATAAAGCTACAGGCTATATTTATGTTGCTGGAGTCAATAAAATTATACAATTAAATGAAAATTTTACAATGCTACAGTCCATCAGAACTGGACCAAGACTAGATGATCCAGAATGTCTTCCACACGAATTAAACTTGTGTAAAACCAAAAAGATGATGGATAATTACAGCAAAGCTCTCATGATTGACGACAGAGGAAAACGGCTTATTGCTTGTTCTAGTCTCTTCCAAGGTTCATGTAAAAAGTACCATTTGTCAGACATTACTAAATTTGATAATGACTCTTCCAGAAATAAGTACATAGTTGCAAATAATGCGACAGCCACGACGGTTGCTTTCATAGCACCTGGTCCGACAGAGGATGATCAGCTTGTACAACCAAACGTTATGTATGTTGGAACAACTTTTACAACTTCTGGTTCAAAACTCGTAAGAGACGATATTCCGACATTTTGTAGTAGGAATGTTAACACGTTTGATTTAGCTCATAAAGGTTCTTTTGTCAGCACCGCAAAATTCATTGACAATTATCATCGCGCTACCTTTTTTGTGAATTACATTTACGGTTTTTCATCAGATTCATTCAGTTACATGGCTACGGTACAGAGAGCCAGTACTGCGGCAGAAAAATACATCACAAAGTTAATTCGTGTCTGTCAAAATGATAAAAGTTTTTATTCTTATACAGAGGTTGAACTCGTCTGTGAACATAATGGAGCTAAATATAATTTACTGCAGGCCGCCCGCAAAGCTAAACCGGGTAAATTGTTGGCGGAAGCTCTTGGTATAAATATGTCAAAGGATGTTCTCTTCGCTACATTTTCTATAGGCAAAGCAGGTTCAACAGATGCATTGAATGATACGGCTGTCTGCATATACCAATTAGAAACAATCAAGACGATATTTACAAAAAATGTTCGAAATTGTTTTGATGGAGTTGGAAATACAGGACCAGATCACATCGTAGGGAGAGAACCTTGCCAGAGAGCAATAGTAAGCAATATATATCACATTACATTTTTAGAACCTCCCAATGATTCAGTGTTCTCCCCAATATTTTCGAATAGCACCATGGGGTTTTGAAATAACACCATTCCCCCAAAATTAAAGCACCACACTCATGATAATTTTACCATGATGCTATAACGCCCTCGGAAGAAAACTGTGATCAGCATGTAAGTTATATATACAACGTAACTATATATACATGTACTATGCAAAATACAGTCGTCTCCCACATACTAAGGCAACAATAGTAACAATATTTGAAAGGCAGACTTCTTTAAAGTGGATTTTCTTAATTGAACCTTCTTTAAAAAAATGTGAAATAGGCCAAAATTTTTAGTCCCAAAAGTTATAGGTCACTTTTACTTTTCTTTTCAAAATTTTGTGTTGTCTACTTACTGCCTATCAACTGTCTTAAATAAAACTGGTATAGTCACAGTTCAAAAAAGACTTCTAATTTCCTTCTGAACAAAGAAAAATTTGTATTTTGCCTTTTTTAGTCAATTGAAGATTCTTAAGGTGTCTAGGTAAATACCATATAAGTAAGATGTAAACAGTGACCATCAGGATTTGCCATACTCTTAATTCTGAATGCTGTTAGGTTCATTGATATTTGTGGCTATGCCATGTATGCTGCTAAATGTATTTTATTGTAACTTATGAATACAAATAATACCATTTTCACTTCTGTAAGTATATGTTATAAAAAGTAAAAGTGGAGTTTCGGATTAACAAAAAATCTTAAGAATGAATCCATGGAAGTGGAAATTTTAAAGTCCAGTTCATCATCATCAAAATGTTATTGTTAAATTTATAGAAATTATAATCCATTAAAGCATAAACATGGATGTGACATTGAAATATATATAAAGTAGGCAGTGCATGTTTTGACTTTTTTATTGAACTTATCCATAATTTTCTAATTTGCATTACAGGGTTTTATAGACTTGATAGATTTGAATTATTGCAGAGAACTGGATATCAATCACCCCATTGATGGGTTAGACCCAATATCAGCAAGAGCAGCGCTAACACTGAAAACAAAGGTGTCGGCAATAACAGTTGCTGTTACACATGATTACACAATAGCCTTTATTGGTACACAAAATGGACATATTATAAAGGTAAGAAAAATGTAAACATAGGAAATTAATGTTGATGTCAGATCTTCAGTCACCTCTTATTAAGCTGATGTTGTGAGTTCTAACCTTGCTTATGGCAAGGTGTGGTCAATTCCGAACTAAATTGACAAGGACTGCAACTTTCCTGCAGATGGTTTGTGGTTCTCTTTGTGTACTATGGCTTTGTCCACCAATAAAAACTTGCTGCCATTGAAAGTCACTCACTTGAAAGTGGTGTTAAACAACAACAAACAAACATCCGTGTATTAAGCATTTACAAGTTGGTTTAGAATTGCCATTCACTGTAGTTAAGAAGCATATCCTTTGTTTTTTTATTGTCGGGTGACTACTACTACTAGATGTCAGATGTCTAACTTTGATTACTTGTGTTGTCAGGTTGCTGTTTCATTGATACCCATTATCTCCTTATATTAGATTTCATCTACTTTTAGTTTCGTTATGAATATGCATGAAACATTTTGCACTGGATGTTAAGCAAACAACAATCGATCAGTCAATCACCAAAGTTTATTTGTTGTATCCCATATATTTCCTATTGTTAAAAGGATGCATGCTGTGTTTATGGGCTAAAATGGTCAAATAAAGTCTATGTAAAACAGTGAATCTAAGTTTAGTTAAACCATTTTGAACCTCTGAGTATGATGCCTATGATCTTATAGTAGCACATACTTTTATATAAATTCAGACTTCATAAATTTTGTAAAGTTTACACAAACTATTCTTTTAAATTATGCACCAAAAGTTTACCTTTAATACTTAAGGTTCAAAAGTACATTTGCAATTCATGTCTACTGGACCTTCAAGGAATAACTGGTAAGGTTAACCTTATGAAAAGTATGTTTTGCAGTCTTCCTCTCAAAGAAAAGATTCCTTGTACTTAAAGATGATGTAAATGTGATAAGAATAGATCTAGATCGGATCTAGGAAGCCTTGACACAATTAGGAATTCAAACAAACAACGCTTGATTATCCATACATGTATTTCTGTACACCAATAGAAATTTACTCAACCATGGAATATTCATATGTATAATTTCAGTAATAAAATGATATCAATCGTTTTACCAGTTTTGTTATCAACATAGACATTCCGGGATCATTAGGGACAGTTTCATACAAAATTTTTCATGCAAAACTGTTTAATAAAGTTTAGTGAACAGATTTCTATTTTTCGAATAATTTATGGGACATTCAGTTCAAATTTATTTGAAAAAATGAAGCAGTGAATAATTATATATATGTAAGTGATTAAGATTGAAAAACAAAATATGAAGATTTAAATTTTATTACTATTTGTAAATGTATTAAGATTCAAAACAACTGCTAAAGCTGAAATGGAAGAGGTTACTGTAATTTTATTTTAATTTCTGATAGTTTAAACCCTAGACCCCTGCTTTAATGAGACCTCCCCCTATTTTTTCAGAACTGAAAAAATCTCTCATAAAATTTATATGGCAGAACAGACTTAAAACCTTTTTTTTCATACTGTTCGTTTTTAACTTCCTTCAGAACCATGTGCACATTGTGAAAACTAAATCTAGTGCATCAACATAAATTGTACTTTAGTAATTTAAAGCCATTTTTACAGCATACTAAAAATATTGTATAGTTAAATCATTGATATAAAGTGACACAGTCTGTATTGTGGGCCAAAGGAACAAAAGCCCAAATATTATAGCCTTACAAACCAGTGACACGCTGAGAGGATTTTTTATAAAGCTATTCATATAGTTCAGACATTGACCTGAAGTGCTTCGATGAACTTCGAAGTGTATACAAACATGACCTACCTGTGTGTTTACCTGCTAACACACCTTATTTCACCATTCAAAATTTACCTAAAAAACCTCTTAATATTGATCAAATCTACTATCAATGATTTTTAAAGTATTTTTTGGCCCTTCAGACATTGGTTTTTAGCTGGCATATATATATCTGTAGAAATTTTGGTAGAAAGTTGAGAATGCTTAAATTTTTTTACTACACCACATCACAGCTTTATCATTTCAAAACTGTGAAGTAGTATCAAAGTACATCTTGCCACCATTAAAACGACCTTTAACCTGTCATCTTTAGATTGATTTACATGCTGCAGCAATTAAAAAAATTGCAGTCAACTCAAAATGACCGAAATGAAAGTTGAGAGTGTTTGGAATGTATCATCAGAAAGTTGGCTCAGTTTGTTTGTCATGATAAAAGTAATAACTTTAGCATATGAATACACAGTTTCTGATATTCAACATCATATTTTGTGTGATATCCATTGCAGAATAAGACCTCAGCCCTCTCAAAGATAAATTACATGTCCATAATTAGGATGTCTCTGATGGGGGGTTATTTGGGGTCATGACGCTCTGACTTTATTATAAGTCAAACTTCAATGTGAATCTAGTCTTTAATGGTATTTTTGTTTGAACCCCCCTCTGGCTAGAGGTATGATGTGTGCTTTGACCTTCTTCGAAAGATTTCTACAGGGTATGCAGTATACACCCCACTGTGAACTCAGACAAAAACTCAATATTTCTGTGATAAATATTGCATTTTACCAAACATTACATACATACTTATGTTTGTATCTAGAGCTCTTGTTGATGTAAATGTATTCATATCAAAGATTGGAATTTCAGTAATTTGCTTTAAACCTGTTGCTAGTGTTTGTACAAAATCTGAGAAAAATCCCACAAGATTGCAAACATTTCATAAATACAGTGTTTATAATTAAAAAGTAACTGAATGGGTCAATAACTACCCTCAGATGTTTTTTAGATGGAACATTAATAGCAGGTTTGATATGATTTTTATCTCTTATCTATGTAGTGTATCTAAGTATTTGTCTAAGTTAGGGCCTTGTAATTACACTAAAGCATCTTAGAATTGACATGTGGGCCTCAGGGGACAGTCAACCAATCAAATAGATTGATAGAGGATTAATACAAGGCCATTTATATACAATGTTTTATAATGAGAAACAGCTTGTAGTAGAGTTTTTTAGACCAATTTTATTGTTTGTTTCTGAAACAACTGCTGCAAGCAATTTAAGTCTGGTGCATTTATTATATTTAGAAAAAGTTGGTTATTGCTTGAATAGAGATAATTTAAAGTACAAAAAGGGGAGGATTGAGTTCTAATTTAGTTTAACCCAACTTCATGTTTTTATACGCCCGTTTACGGGACGTATTATGTTATACCGTTGACCGTCCGTCCGTCGTCAACATGTTGGACATTAACTCAAAAAAGCTTTAACTAATATCATATGCATGAAACTTTGGTGAATTGTTTATATCTATTGACGTGAGCTCCCTTTCCTTTTTTATAAATTTCAGATTTTCTGTTTCCGAGTTTGGGGTTTTATTCATTAAAAAAGGGGGGATTTTCCAGTTTTCCGACAATAACTCAAAAATGCTTTCACCAACTTGCAAGGAATTTTGGTGAATTGTTTATATCTATTGACGTGAGCTCCCTCTCGTTTTTTTTATATTTACTGTTTCCGAGATTTACTGTTTCCGAGTTTTAGGGTTTTATTCATTAAAAAAAGGGAGGGGGGGGGATTTGCCAGTTTTCCGACAATAACTCAAAAACAATTTCACCAATTTGCAAGAAACTTTGGTGAATTGTTTATTTCTATCGACATGAGCTCCCTTTTAATTTTTATAAATTTTAGCCTATACCTTTCCGATTTTTGGGGTTTTATTCATTACAAAAAGGGGGATTTTCCAGTTTTCAGACAATGACTCGAAAATGCTTTCAGCATTTTTTATGAAACTTTGGTAAATTGATTATATCTTTTTTTGTAAGCTTCCTTTTGATTTTTATAAATTTTCGATTTTACGTATCCTAGTTATAAGATTTTATTTGTTTATAGTCTGACAACAGATTTACTAAATATTGCGCAAGAGCACAGTGTATTGCACAACAGCAAGAAATCTTTAATTGAATATAAATTCAATTCATATAACCAATTTCAAGTTCTTTAACTACATTTATTCAGAAACCTATAATATGTCAAATATTTAATTACAATCCAAATTCAGACCTGTATCAAGCTTGAATATTGTGTCCATTTTTGCCCCAACTGTTGAGGGTTGGACCTCTGCGGGCATATCCAGCTGCGCTCAGCGAAGCAGTTTATTTTATTTGCTGATAACAAAACAGAAACCTCATCAGTGCTTATATCTTTGTTGTATTTATTTCTGTCCTTTAGGGAATTTGGCATTGACGACAGATTTTGGAAAGTCTCTCTTGAATTTGTCTAGACTTTTGCTGATTTTGAACAGGACTATACTGCACAAAGACATCTACAATCTGTCTCATTGATTTGCCCTTCATTTCTTTTTATCCTTTACTAAATAAAAATTAGGAATCATATAAATATGAGTTGAGTTATAGGGAAGACTGATAAGAGTATCTAATTGATGAACAGAGAGATCTGCCTTGTTAAAAAATATGAGACAGTTTCGAAAAATGTCAGACGGTGAGTGAGACCAAATATTAACATTTGGACAATCAATCTCAGAAAATTACAAAAATGACAGTAGATTATAAACTATTAATTTTTTTGCTGTGACTTTGTCCTAAATTCTGCACTGACTAGATTTTGGACCAAATGGTTGACAAATAAATAAGTATGATAGGAAAATTCCCAGCAAAATGTATCCTTGCATGTGTTTAGTGCAGTTTTTCATATTCCATATTTACCATGCATATATAGCAATCTTATTTCTACTCAAATCTGAAAAATAATTTGAAAATAGGGATAGTATGAAAGTGGTATGATTGCCAATGTGACAACCATCTGCCAAAAAATAAGGATAGTATGAAAGTGGTATGATTGCCAATGTGAAAACCATCTGCCAAAAAATAAGAACAAGCATTTAAACAACTACATATACATGTAGCATACCCATATACTTCTTACAACAATGATCGACTTCCTATATTAGGCCCTGAGATAACAAAAAAATGTGAAACAATTCAAATAAGAAAACTAGAACTTAAAAAAAAAAAAAAAATTAAACACAAGAGTGAACCATCGCCTGGTGAATCTGTAGTAAGTTAGAGTCCCTGAAGTTGATACCTCGAGTATGCAGGGTCGTTATGATAAAACACATAAAATGTAGAAAGTCTTATAACAACAACACTGGAGAGACTGCTGCAGAAAATTTATTGAATGATTGACATGTTTCAGTGCCTAGGGCACCATCATCAGGATCAAAGCCCAAGACTTTCTACATTAAAAAAAAATAGTAAAGCTATTCTTGAAAAAAAGACATCTGTTGGGAATTATAAAACTAAACATTTATTTTATTTTAAAACAATATGTTAATTGTCGGAAAATGTAAAATTAATTATTTTTTATCAGAGAAATATTTATGATACATGTTAACATTACTTTACAAATTACAATGTATTGTGTCAAACTTCTGGTCAAAATAGAATATTTATGTACATATGTATTAGCTAAAGAACTTGTAACTTTCACTGTGATTAATATGTAACCAATGAAATTTGTTCAAAATTTATCAGACAATTCTCCCCAAATTTCTGTGGTTTAATACATGAAATAGACATTTTGTACATATAATGTCTTTGTCAATGATAGTTTACAAATATGTTGACTAACTATAATTTTTTACAATGGCGAAGCCCACACATGAGTTGCTATGTTAACGCCATAAACTTAAAGTAAACTACAGGAAACATAACTTTCTTACTTTGTATTTTATTTTCAATGATGTAAAAATGAATCTACATGTGCATTTGTGTTTTGCAATCATACAGGGAAAAAGATTAGCAGGGGCCCAGTAGCTGAGGCTAATAGATTATGAACTATGCCCCTGACGTGGCAGGTTGGTCCCTTAGAAGGAAAATGTTACTGTTCACTAGCCTGACTTGAGATTATGATTTCAAACCCTGCTCATGGCAAGGTTTGCTGAACTTCAACATTAATTCTAGAATTGCCAGTCTTCCTATTGAAGGTTTTGATTCTCTCTGAATACTCTGGCTTCCTTCACCAATAAAACTGACCATTGTAATATACATTTGTATCAAATGTGCTGAAATCAAACATTAATCAACAACAATCATTCAAACATGCTTTTTAAAATTTAACACTTAGTATGATATTTCAGGTGGCCATTGAATCTCAAGAACTAGCCCACATGTATGAAGATCTTGTGATTGAAAACGGAGCTAGGATCCATGAAGACATGGTGTTTGATATGGCAGAGAATTATCTGTTTGTTATGACAGACAAAAAGGTAAACATTTGAGATCTGTGTAGATGAGAATTGAACCATAGCCATATTTTTACCTAAGTTCTTTTGCTGTCACTTGACTCTGGAAATGACTAAATGTGATATGGTCAACTTGTATTAATACTTAAGTCCTTGAGGAAGAGATCAGAGGCCCTTAAATATGGAATATCACATGACTATATAAACCATAATGTTCAGTGTTTGTTTATCATGCACCAGAAGCAGACTCATGAAATAAACTTTTATGAGTTTAATCCTCCTTGGATACAAATACACAAAACTAAGTTAAATGTTCAACAAAGTATTATTTTTCTATAGGATTATATGCCGACTTCCGCAAATCCAGAAAATCAAATATCCATGAAAAATACAATTTTTCCTGTATTTTTCCTCAATCTTAGAAAAATTAAAACCAGTAAAAATAAATAAATCCAAAGTAGATTTGAAATTGTCATAACTGCCAAAGATTCACACCTGATAAGTGATCTCTGCATATATACCTGTTATTGACATTTTAATGAGTGACAGACGACAAGTGAATCAATCACAGGTTATTGTCATAACACACTTCAACATGTGATATGGTCATGAGAGGGTACATTTTGTGTTGTTTTTTCACTCTAAGGCAAATAACACTAATAGGTACAAGTACTTAGAAGTACTTATAATACCTTTGTTGTAGATATACTTAACACCATTTAGGTCTTTTTTCCCTGATGTTTAGTCAGCTAACCTTTTAAATGGACGTACATGACATATATATCAGTATTGGGAGTACTTTACATTGTCAGAACAAGAAATGGATGAAATGTTTTTCTTTTGTGTGATTTTGTTGTTGTTTTTATTGGTGTTTATAAGTCCCAAACCTTCTATTGTTTGTTTGACATTGTTGTTAGACCTTAACATTTCTACAGCAGAAAAAAAATCTTTAACATTTATCAGTTTTTCATTTTCTAAATTTTGGAATGACCTTTTTATAATAATGGAAGCAATATTTAAAAGGAATAACAACGACTAATTAGCATCAGAGCTCTGTACTAAAGTCATATGATTTTATCCAATTATAGTCTCAGCGGCAAGACCCCTTTGGTTACTATCTGTGAAACCGTGGTTGTAAAATGGCATCTGGAATTTCTTATCAGTCACATGATTTTATCGAGTCCGGTAATTGTAAATCACCGGTGGGAAATCCCTAGTTTATTAATAACAAGGTGGCCCTGTATCATATAAAACTTCTACCTTCAGAAAGAAATCGAATGATGTAAAAAACTTGAAAAACGGACTAGAATTGTTTAAACTACAAGTTTAACATAGACAATTATATTTATTTTTGCATATTTTTGCTTTTTACTGTTTGTTTTAAACTGATCTAAAAGTGTTTTCCGATTAAAAGCGGATCACAAGTAAAACAGGTAATAACGACAAAGCAATCAGGTTTCATATGATGTTGAACAAAATAATGTAGACAAATGTAGACATAGAATATTTTACTGTTGAAATGTGCCAAGTTTATCGAGATTTATAAAAATATTTACTTTCAACTAATTGATTACATTATTGAAACTGGACAATTAAAATCGGGATGATAAGTTAGTAAAAATGAAAAATTTATATCTATTTTAAAAAAGTGTTTACAATTGAATACTAATATTAATGTAGTACGTTACAGCAAAAAGAAAATCAACCAAACAAAATGAGCTTGATGCTATCTGTCTAACCGCAAATTTATTTTATATGAATTAGTTTATGTACAAATTAAAGAAAAGAAACGTTTAAAATTGTGAATATTTAAATTGCCTGGTATACACAAAAGACTTGGATTATTCATATTTAATAAAAGGGGGTCGAAACATATTTTTTTTTACAATCATCTTCTTAACTTTCAGAAATTGCTTCTTAATTAACTGGTTTTAAATATTAAAATTGAAAATGATCCACCCTTTTTCTTAAATTCCATATGTGATAACTGTTGGCCTAAACTATTAAGATCGAAAAAGACATAAATAGGAAAAATAGACTAAAATCAACATTGAACGACTGACTCTATTCGGTAGCGTACAGCAGCGGAATGTAACGAGTGAACTATTCAAGTTACTTTGTACGTATATACAACAACAACCGGTCTATTTGTAATTTTCCAGGAACACGAAAATGACTGAAAAGTGTCAGTGATTTGATCTATCACATGCCGAGAGTCAATTACCATGCCATATATTAAACCAATTAACGAGTTATCGAAAGATGGGCGGTAACGCAGATGAAACCTTTGAAGTGACGACGTTGTTATTCCTTTCAATATTACTTCCATGGTATAATTCAAACATAATTAAAACATTCACATAAAATATGATTTGTTAATAATCAAGACAATAGGTTAGTTGACAGCCAAGTCTCCTTTATTGTCCCTATTGTGAAATTTGGATTTGATTGCATAAAATCCTTTTACAAAAAGAACAAGGTAGTTATTAATATAAAAACTAAAGTGAACCATTTATGTATTATCACCTTTCCATACTTATTGACATCAAAAAATGATTTAGGTTTCATTGGATTCTGATATAGAGTCTTTGCTTTTAAAAATTTATAAAGTTTGTCGACTGAGTTAACTTGTGATAAGAGCGTTATAAAGGAAATCAGGAGGAATAAAATCCTGTCGATCAGTGAAGCAGAAAATGTTGGAGATCTAATGATAAAAACCTTTTCTATATTAAATTTATTCTGAATCCATCTATAACAATGCCTGACATATTACAAAGGATAAGACATTACTAATAATTGCTATCTTTTTTGTTTTTCACATGTTTTCTCCGGGAATCCATTGATTTTTAGTTGTAAGGTGTTGATGGATAGATTTAGTTGGACAGCTGATGTATATACGATTTACATAGGTGTTAATGCTTAAATGTCATCAGTATCAACTGGCTTTGGATAATGATGAATCCAAAATTGAAATTAACCTACTTTTTTGGGTTATGAAAGCGAAAATAAAAAAAAATCATCACTTTTTTTTACCCTTAGGAAATACTTTTCACATTTTTAAATAAAATAGTATAAAATGCCTAATTTATTAGGTCTTTCCACTTTTCCGTGGAAAGACCTATTGATTTTGTTCTGATTATTAGGTCTTTCCACTTTTCCGATTATTATTATTATTATTATTATTATTTTTTTTTTTTTTCTTCCGCCTAATTTTTTCTTGCGTAGTATTGATGTTTCAAAAGATGTCGCTTAGATATTTGGAATATGATATCGTATAGTTTATACGCTTTCAAAACTGACAACTGCATAACCAAATACTTTACGTTGTAAGAGTTATCTCCCAAACACTGTTTTTCTTGTGGCCACTACTTCCAAACCGTAAAAGATTACGACAAATTTATTTTACCAAATTGCTCGTTACATCTTCAGGATTAGGATTTTAATTTTGACCGAAGCGTAATGAGATTCCATATGAGAGTTATTTCCCTTATGTTTGATATAAGTGATATGCATGTGAAACTGGTAAACCATAAGTGATAGAGACCTAGGGTCTTTTGATTTGAGGTCCTTGGTCCAAAAAAATAAAATTAGGTCAAGGTCAAAGGTCAAGGTCATATTATAAATTTTGATTTTGGCTTATTTTCACTTCTTTTCAAAAACCGTATAAGATAGACAACATATTTTATTAAATTGTTAGTTGCGACATGTCGTAACACATACATTTTGGTTTAAAGGGTGCGCTAACATTAAATTAGAGTTTTCTCCTCTTGTATTTGAAAATACTCTATGGTGATATAACTCATTAACCATATATAACTAAGACCTAGGGTCTTTTGATTTGAGGTCCTTGGTTTATGACCTTGAAATTGAGCTCAAGGTCATATGTTATTTTGACGTTCTAGATTTTGACCTTTGCTGTTACCTCATATGTATATATGATAAAGCCATGGGACTTTTGTATTAGGTTGCAAGCCACTTGACCTTAGAAAGCCAACCGGAAGTGACCTTATGTAAACCGAAGTAGCTATTTTTGTATTTATTTAATATAAAAGTATATAGAACCATATATGTTGGAATCAGTGTCAAGTAAACATTCAAATAATACCGAAGTAAATTTTTCAAACCGAAGTAACAAATTATCTCCTTATTTAATTTTTTGTATATAAACTATATTTTTGGAATCAGCGTACAAAAAGCTATCATTTGATGCTGGAAATGACATTTTAAACCGAATTTTAATATTTTCATATCAAAATAGATCTTTATGGGTGGAAAGACCTTCAATTGTTCTCTGAACAATTGGTTTTTAATTATTATTATTATTATTATTTTTTTTTTTCTTCCGCCTAATTTTTTTCTTGCGTAGTATTGATGTTTCAAAAGATGTCGCTTAGATATTTGGAATATGATATCGTATAGTTTATACGCTTTTAAAACTGACAACTGCGTAACAAAATACTTTACGTTGTAAGAGTTATCTCCCCAAACACTGTTTTTCTTGTGGCCACTACTCCTTCCAAACCGTAAAGATTACGACAAATTTATTTTACCAAATTGCTCGTTACATCTTCAGGATTAGGATTTTAATTTTGACCAAGCTATTCGGAGACTCCATATGAGAGTTATTCCCCTTATGTGTTTGATATAAGTGATTTGTATTTCTAACTGGTAAACCATAAGTGATATTGGCCTATGGTCTTTGGATTTGAGGTCCTTGGTCCAAAAAAAAGAAAATTTGGTCAAGGTCAAAGGTCAAGGTCATATTCGAAATTTTGATTTTGGCTTATTTTCACTTCTTTTCAAAACCGTATAAGATATCGACAACATATTATTACTAAATTGTTAGTTGCGACATGTCGTAACACATACATTTTGGTTTAAAGGGTGCGCTAACATTAAATTAGAGTTTTCTCCCTCTTGTATTTAAAAATACGCGTATGGTGATATAACTCATTAACCATATATAACTAAGACCTAGGGTCTTTTGAATTGAGGTCCTTGGTTTATGACCTTGAAATTGAGCTCAAGGTCATAGGTAAGTTTGACGTTCTGGATTTTGACCTTTGCTTTTACCTCATATGTATACATGATAAAGCCATGGGACTTTTGCATTAGGTTGCAAGCCATTTGACCTTGAAAATCCAACCGAAGTGACCTTGTGTAAACCGGAAGTAGCTATTTTTGTACTTATTTAATATAAAAGTATATAGAACCATATATTTTGGAATCAGTGTCAAGTAAACATTCAAATTATACCGAAGTAACATTTTCAAACCGAAGTAACAAATTATCTCCTTATTTAAAAAAATGCATAGAAACTATATATTTTGGAATCAGCGTACAATAAGCTATCATTTGACGCTGGAAATGACATTTTAAACCGAATTTTAATATTTTCATATCAAAATAGATCTTTATGGGTGGAAAGACCTTCAATTGTTCTCTGAACAATTGGTTTTTAATCTCTATTTTTGTTTGTTTCATAACTTCTTCTAATGTCAACAAATTTGATGTATACTTAGTCACTTGTCTGATCTGCTGAAGTGGGCGGTATTATAAGTGATGTGGGTGTCGGTCAGTTCATCCTTCTGTCCAACTCTGCTCCTAAACCTTTTGACAGAATAGTCTAGAGTTTTGAGAAACTTTCACTGAACCTTACTCACATGGTGAACTTTTGTACCTCCTATTTCGTTTTCTCATTTCTCTATCCAAAAGATTTTTTGGTTTTCTTTAGCATGACATGGACTATGTCTTTACCCCTGTTGACCAACAAAAATTGTGCTGGCTTGCATTTTTTGTCCAAAATGAAAACATATATATCTCTCCTTTCCTTGGATAATTAAATGGTTGTTGTCTTACAAAACATAGACAAGGAGACCAAGGAGACGTGATGTATTTGAATGTACTCTTCAAGTGAAGTATTATTTTCAAATTCATCTTTTGAAGTATAGAACCAAGTGCAAAATACAGTTTTTATACAATTACCATAATTTATAGATTTCTAATTTAGATAGGTGAAACAACTAATTTTTTACTGAGAGATACCTGTTCTAGATAGTGATATTGCATAAAAGATGAATAATTGGACTTTTGTAGCCTACACAACACCTTGATTGTATAGACATGGATGAAGAATTAGGCTTATTAATACAAGATTAATAATGGATTTAGGTTTTATCTTCACAATTTTAGAATCTATTTGAAAAATGAGAAAAAGTTATGTGAATGACAAAAAATATTTTTTTTATAGAAAATTAGAATCAGAAAGGACTGATTTGTATAGAAGTTTTTGAATTTTACAATGGAGATAGCTTTTAAGTTTTGTAAATGATGTATATTTGTCGATGCCTGGTTTATTTTATAATACTTGTATCTATAGAAGTGCAAGATCAAGGACTTGTGTTTTATCCATTCAGCTTAATGACTGTTCATTGATTCATCCTAAATGATTTTTAAGTATTGATAAGTAACCACTTGTTATTCTCATTGTTTTCCTAATATTTTTTTTTATTAAATTATGAAAGTTAAGCATACTACGGTAATTTTGTTAGTACATTGAGTTTATGTAGTCTTTTATACAGTGTTAATTTTGTGAAGTGTTCTGTTGACATGAATTAAGTCTGTTTTCAATTCAACCTTCATATTCAATCTTGTAGTAAGGTTAGAAAAAGTAAAGAGTACCAAAGATTTGTAAATTTGGTAATGTAATAGGGAGAAGGGACATGGAGAGACATTTAATAAGCTGCTATCATGAGATGGCTCATCACTGCATTTGATTCATCAATGGATTCAGTTTAACAGGAGTACCAGGATGGGTGCCACTAGTAGACTAGGAACTGTTGACTAATTCAGTGCACCTGAGTTCACTCCAGTTTTTGGTTGGGTCCATGTTGCTCAAATGATGCTCCGTCTTTTAAGTTTTATAGGTATTGCTTTGTGATCTGCCCATAAGAAAGCATGGTCCATTAACTCCTAAATACCCCCTTTGAATATGTCACTGAAGGATACTTGGAAATCAACTCTATTAATATTTACTTGTTATCTAATCATACAAAAGGCAATTGCAGTTTGTCGATTTTAATTTAAGCAGAACTTTTCACAGTTTAGATCATTTCTTATCACTGTTGCTGATAAAATGCCAGTATTTCAAAAATAAAGCAGTAAACACCTGTTGGGTTGATTTGTCATTAAAATCATATGATTGAATGTAATCATTTTTCACTGTCTGGATATAGACTTTGTTCTTGCACTCTGCAGGTCATTGAACTTCTAAAAGAGCAGTTCTGAAAAAGAAACAACATTAAATAAAATCAACCATTGGGCATCTTCATATCTCAAGCCTTATAGTTGATCTGACTTTGTGAAGTTTCAGACTCTATTGCACATTTTGACCTTTCCGTTTTTAGTGCAATGATTTCCTTTTTGTATTTTCTGTGTGGATGTGTCTGTCATGACAAGCTGTCTTGTCGGTATTTTGCCCTTTGGAATGTTTCTTGATTTTTAGGACAGTTGAGGTGGAAAAAAAGGTTCCAAGTTACTGAACTGTAAATCACCATGGCCACAAGACAAACAGAACAAAAAGTCCACAGAACAAAACTCATTGGTTTCTTGGTTTAACTGTGTCTTGTCTTGCCTCCTCAATGTGCATTGATGTATGTACCTACATCACATCTACTTCATTCCCACAGAAAACTTAACGATTCCATAAGAAACCAGGGATGAACAAGGTAGTGCTCACTTATACATATGTCTATCTACATATGTGAGTCAGATACCTTGTCAGTGGTTGTCTTAAGTTATATGTTAATGCTTTTTTAAAGATTAGGAAATTTGGTAATTGATGACAGGTCTCTGATTATCTCTGTGGAATTTATTCACAGTTCAAATGTTCTAGACCAGGGTAATTTAGAGCTGGACATATTGTTCAGACTGTCTGCTTGTTAAAAAGACTGTTTTACTTCTACTGATCACGTGACTGTCATGTGACAACCAAAGACAACTCAATGTCCAATTTCATTTCTTTATAATGTACAAAAAATGCTGTTTCTAGATTTCTCAGGCTGCAATATTCAATCAAGTCTCAATGCATCATTAGAAACTTCATGAAAGGTTATTTTCTGTCTAAAGTTGACATAATTTGATAAAGTAACTTCAGTGCATATTTTTATGAAACACATCGGATTCATTAAAATCCAAATTGGCACTTCTACAAACAATAAAGAATTGTCATTATAAAACATAATTGAAAACAAAATATACATATATACACCGACATACAACTGTAATTTATAGTCCTGTTTGTCTAATTTGTTCTCTTTGAATTTTGATCAGTGCTGTTTTAATTGGGAAAACCAAAAGGCTTGAAGCTATACTAACATCATTAAGAGTTAGTTACAATGCTGGCTTTGATCTTATTTGCATAGAGCATCAGACTTTAAAAAATTCTTCATTACAGGCTGTTTTTGAGCTTGATGGAATTAAAACAACACATTTTTTAATGTCTGTTTTAAAGGACATTGCATTTTTCATAGTGTTGACTGTTCTTCTGTATTTAGATTTTAAGAGCTCGTGTTTACATTTGAATTTGACAGGGAATCTACAAATTGCTATTAACAAATTGGAAAATTCTAATTAATTTGACATTTGTGACTTTTATCAGTTCTAATCAGTAAATATAATAGAAATCCTGTAAACAAATAAGGCATTACATATAAATTAAAAAAGCTGTCTGTAGCTAGTATTTTACACAAGTACATTGTACTTGTATTGCTAAATCTTTCACTTTTTTCTTTTGGATATATATGAAAAATTCAGAATGATAAAACAAAGTCTATTCTAGAATAGAACTCTTTAAAGGATTTATAATACATATACTTTATCCTAATGCTCTTAATTTAGATTTGTTTATCCCTTTTAATGTTAATTCATGTGAAAAGAAAAGAAAGGTTATGGTGTAATAATTTATGACACAAATCCGCACATGCACTTGATTAAACCCAAAGCAGGGAACCAGTGCTTTTATTGCTGTTCTTCATTTTATCAGCGCTTATAATGTACTTGAGAATTTATATCATCAATTCTTAAACTAAAAATATAATTACTTATAAACTTCAAAGACAATTGAAAATGTGATTGTTGGGCGGTAACGTCTATCTCTTAAATCGTCTCTTGAAATGTTAGATTATGATTTTATGCAAATTCAGCAAGTGAATAGGAAAATATATGGAGATGTGGTTAGGCAGCAACCCAAAGAAAAAATAATGAAAAGACATCAAGAGGAAAATCTTGTTATTGCATTTTATGTGAGGAAACAAAAAGTACTTATATATATATATACACTGTTTCCTTCGACTTATGCTTCTTTTGCTACTATAACATCAGGAAAAAAGATTAGCAGGTACCCAGTATACCAGACTATTTAATTTTAGACTAGGTCCTAAATTTTACCTGAAAATGTCCATTGTGCTTATGTTAATCTTTCTTTCATATTGTGGTAAGTTGGGCCCTAGATTGAACATGTTAGTCTTTCTCTCTGAACAGTGATAATGATGTTTAAATGAGCGAACTAGTTGGTATGAATGGGTTCAATTTTATACATTCTGAACATAACAAGCCATTCAATGACAGCAACTATTTTATTTACATTTTATAAAATGATCAGTCATTTCCAACTAGAAATACAATTATTCAAACTTCAAAGAAAATAAAAGATAATTATAAACAATATGAATTTGTACTTCAAAGTGAAGCCAACATGATTAAAAACAATGAGAATCAGAACTAATTTCTGTATAATGGTCTCAACGAGCAATAAGAACACCATGACGCTCATCTAATTCCTGTCGTGTAATTTTGTTTTTATCGATTGTTTAATTTTCATTATTATAAAGCTTGTCAGCAGCAGGATTGTCGCTGTATGTGCTCGCCAAAAATGTCGTGGAATATTGCTTTCATTTGATTTCATAGGCAGGGCTTTTATTGATTTTCTAGTAAATGTATGTTTTAATTTTAATTGACTATTATTAAAGCGATCGGGTTGATTTGACAACTGGATGCACATGAATGAATGTTTTCAATTGTTCATAAAATTGCTCTTAAAATGCAACAGTGCAGGATCAAAGCTGTGCTGTTTCTGTTGCATTTGGTTGCTTTGGAACAGATGGCATGTCTGTGTTTTGGTTAATCTTGTCTGAGTAAATGTGAAAAGAAAGACATGTCTTAATTACACATGACATAATCTTGCTACTACAGATTTTCCATGTCTAAAATACTGCATGATTATTTTTTGTATAATTCCAAGTTTTTATTTTTATTTAAGTTGTTGTTTATGAGGACAAATTTAATGATCAGCATGCATTTTAAAGTCCCCGTACACTGAAATACAACTCCGAAGTGATTATGTAGTAAGAGATCAGAGGAGACCTCTTGTTAGAGAAAGATAAGCTTTTGAATCTGTCAGATCCTTCAGCATTCATTACAAATATGAAAAGTTTATGTGCAAAACCAATTACATAACAGTACAAAAAGGTCATCATAAAAGCTCCCATTTTCATATCTGGATTGTGCATCAAAATTCCATTATAAAATTCTACTTGTTCCAGTATAATGTTTCACACAACTCATATTTTTTTTTCATGTAATAAACAGCACTTTAACTGTTGGTTGTTTATTATGAGGTCAGATTTTGTTGCTGTTTATGTATTTAACAGGGTAACATTTGTGGGTGTCATGAATAATACAACTATGGATTTTAAGGGGGTCGCAAAATGCTGAAATGAAATCTTCTAGTTTGAAATTTATTAATGTTTTTAGACAGCTATATACTTTAGGTCGAGTGGATGGTTATAAGTATATGTATAGACATTTTGAAGCAGTTATTGGACATTTGCCTGTAGTTATAAAGAAATATGAGACTAAGGAGATGCTTGCATGCTTGCATTTATTAACAATACACTTAACATGTAAATGATTAAAAACATCATATCAGTTTCTTATAATTTTATAAAGTCTGACTCATAGATGGGGTGGGATGCTTAGATAGTAATAATTATTTGTCTCTTTGTCAGCATCTTCATATAAGTGGCCGCCTATTTATAGAAAAGAAAGTTTAAACATAGAAGTTTAACAAGGATTTATAGAAAATAAAAAAGATAACAGCATTACATGTTTCAGAATCTATTTAGCCTTCTTGGTAATATTTTCAGTAGAAATTGAATATTTGGTGTTGGTTTTGCTCATTATTGATTATTGTAAGATGACCTACGGCTGATTACATGCTCTTCCTTATGCCTTGGGTGGGTAGTTTTGTCACTGGAGATCATACCACATCTTATTTTTATATTGCACATCTGAAATACTTTTTTGTGTCCTGACATGTACATGTATGTCCTGAACTTTACTTATTTAAGTGGGAATTCAAAAACAAAAATTGGTTTATGAAGCTCACCATTTTGTTCTGAAAACTAATACAAAAGCTAAACTGGGAATTGGAATAATTGGAAATTACGATTGTGTTAATTGTCTGTTTCTAAGAATAGTCAGGAAGGTAAATGGATTAGAGTTGAAATATGTGTATAAAGAATGAAGGTCTGGGAATTCTTTGTCTTACAATCTCCTGTATTATTCAGCTTGCTGATGATAATGAGACATTTGAATGTATTCATTTATTGAAAAGACAAAAAAACTATGCAAAATGGAATATTTTCATCTAGCATTGAAAATGGAATTCTATTGCCGAATACCTGTAGGGAATTGTCTTCATTACATTTGGAATGCATATTGCAGAACTTTAGTTACAATATTTATTAAAAATGTAGATGGTTTTTTGATGGAGAAAACTAATGCATTTGAAATATAATGAACTTTTGTGATAAATTTTATTCATTTCATGGCATTTCATGACATGAAGAATCTGAAAAACTAGGCAAAAATATTATTTTACTTTACATTGCCCATAAATTACAGAAATTAAACTCAGTTTAAAAAAATGACCATTGTGTTATATGCCTTTAGTCTTTCAGGGGTCTTTTGCATGGTTTTCTCTCTTTAATTTATAAGCTGTCCTGAAGTTATAAATTTTGGTCTTCTAGTCAGTTTGTGGATAGTTGTCATATTGGTGTTAATACTTAATCCCCTTATTTCCATAGTATGAAATGCATATTTATATATGTACAACACAATATAGCTGATGTAATGGAGGACACTGTATAGGAATAGTAAGGGACATTTTATAGAGAACCTAGTTTATATTTAGTGTTTGTCAGCTTGGAGGTTCTCAGCATACAAAATCATAAAAAAGCACAACAGGTGCAGTTTGTTTGACTTCTGAAATATGGAAGTACGACTGAGATAAAGAACTTAAAAAAGAAGTGTATTAAAAGTGAACAAGTTTTCTCACTACTTATTACTTGAAATACAATTTAATTTAGAGGCATATATCAGAAGCAGACTTGATATACAAGATTAAAACATGTGTAAAATGTCTAAACATGAATTATGTTATACAACAGTTGATGAGGATGATAGCAGCTGACCTTTATATAGTCAGAAACATTACAGTCTAGGCAAACAAACATGTCAGGTGTGAAATCTTTAGGAAAATTAATTCTGATGGCAAATTTCATGTTTATATTAGCATATCTGCATAATATATATATCATAAACGTTTTGTATGCTGTTGTATCTGAATTCTTTAGTTGAATGAAAAAGGTTATACTTCAATAGACCTGAGTTGAAAATACCAGTCTAGTGGACTTTTGGAGAGGACTGGCTATTAATAGAAATCACGATTTCCTTCATGCATGCATGTATCAAAGACATGGATAAAGTTTGTACATGTTTACAAAAAACAAAAAGCTACTTATCATTCTTTCATTCTAATTAAGATATGAATTATGATTTAACGAAAGGCAAACAGTAAAGACACATTGTTCAGTGTCAGATACTAAGTGAAAAGGAGATAGCGGTTGTTGCTTTTAGTGCAGAAACAACAAAAACGAATATCCTTGTTTTCAGCAAACAAGTTTTTGTTTTAATGTGAGTGTTGTAATGTAAGAGACAATTTTTGTTGGGAAGAATTTGCATTGTTGGTATATTCCCAAGTCTTATTCAAGTCTTATTTTATCATTTTGTAATCCATTCATGTGCCAGCTGTAGATTCAATCTGATAGTGTTAGTGGTATTCTTGTTTGTTTATTTTGTCACTTTAAAGTACAAAATGTTGTTGTTCTCAATTTAGCAATATTAATCAGATTTTGGGTAGGGTGTAACTCTCCTTACCAAGTTTCCAAAGATCTTCAGATTGTGTAGAATTTTTGGCCCAGCTAGAGTCATGGTTCTGTTAGTTGACAGAATCATAAAATTTATTTTTTACTTTTCACAAAATTATTTCCAGCATTTTGTGTTGCAGGATATTCAATTTTTATTATGTCTTCTGCAAGATGATTTATTTTCAACTCTTACCAAGCCAGGATATTCATTTTCAAAATCGTCCCCCACCTCCCTCGAAAATCAAATGATTATCTTGTCCCCGAACAGATATATAGAAGAAGATTTAAATGAGGCTCATTTAACTTTTGGAAAATCGAAAAATTCAATTAGAGGGGTAACACTATTAAAAAAAGCTATTTATAAGAAGATACTGTCAGGTGGTCTTAATTGAGAGCGATTAACCCGCAATGATGAGAGTAAATTGAATAGAAAAATTGGAAGTAATAAATGAAAAAAATATGATTTGATTGGTATAATTTTGATAACATCATTTTATACAGATATTATGACCCAATTTAATAAGAAATTTGTAACAGTTTTTTTAACTTATTATTAGCATTTATGAGATTCTAGTGTTTGTTTGCAAAGTGCATGCTGACTTTTCAACGTATTTCAACACTAAAAAAGCTTATTTGAAAATCGTTCTTGACATATAGGAATTATTTTATCTAGAATCTTAAATCTTTCATGGCACCAAAGTGTTTATGTTTTAACTGCCTGTAAAATTTCTGTCAGAACCATTTCTGCTGTGGTTGAACACTTGAAAATTAATGGCATTTCAAGTACGACCATTTTACATAATCTACGCATTTGATCAGATGTTTTTTAAACCTTTAGACTATAAAAGGTTTTTGAGCAACAGCTATTTGTCAGGATATGGCTGAAAGTCTGTTGACGTAATAGGAATTGCTGAATGAGAATAAAATATATTGGTATTTTTTATAGAAATTTTAATATAAATCTAAGTTATAGGTATGGCGTTAAGTAATGATAGACTAAAAGACAATAATGCTAAATGAATTCAGAGAGAACATTTTCAATTAACACATGGTAGCAATGTGCAGACGTATCATTTATTTTGTTACTTAAAGGTCCATGCTTAGGTTTTGAATTTTAATTTTGAAAAAGAGATCATTGTTTTGAGTGGCTGATATTTTATGATATCAACAACCAGAAAACGTGATAATCTGTTCATCGTTCTATTTCTGTTCTATTTTCCTCTTGATTAAGACAGTTTTACATTTGGCGAAAGTAAGCTTGATAATGCCTCCTCATACATTGTGACGTTGCTGTTATCAATTCTCCTCAGACATCGTGACATCGCTTATAATGTCTGCTCACGTCTCATAGCCATGATATGAGAATTACCGAGTGACCGAGCAGGGTGAAATAGATGAAGGGATGGACGATAAGACAATTTTTGGGCCTCATTCTAATGAATATATAGACTGATCACTCTGAATCAGAAATATCTCCACACAACTAAGTTCCCAGAACTATGAAAGTAGTAATGCACTTATTTATTTGACTGTGTCCAGGATGTTTTGCATATACATAGCTGGAGATTTCCTTCAATTCTTACACTTTCTACTCTGATCCTATAATTTCAGCTGGAGGACCTTGTAAAAGTCTGGTGATTTAATTTATACCCCATGTCTGGAACTTCACATGTATGTCCTAATGATGTACTCTATATTCCTGTTGAAGATGTCAAATAGATTGAGAAATAAACATTGTAAATAAAAGCATTGGAACTGTCAACATTCTTTTTATCTTCCTACTATCTAAAACAACAATAAAAAGGAGATTAACCCAGCCATAGTGGATAAAATCATAAAGTGAAAGTTTATAGGTAATTAATTATAAACCATGTTATACATTAAAGAGTACTTAATCAGAAAATATTGTCAATACAATTGATTATCACTTGGTGGAAATGATTCTTAGATAAATATTTGGTCTATTGTAAATGAGGCTCCTTCATAAATCTTTATGGCTATGTTTTATGAGATTAAGTTCCTTAGTTTATGGACTTTTATGTAACTAAATGGCCTATATAAATCAGTTAGATTGATAGCTCCTAAAAGACTGGGTTTTTCAAAATGTTCCCAATTTTCTGAAATCTAATGTGAGTTTGTCAGTTTCTGTTAATGTAAATTATTTTACTTTTATTTTAAATTCAATTTAGAATAGTTACTCAGAGTAAACATTTTTATACTCTGCATGCAAATGTGCATAATATGGCCATTAAGTTTATACAGACAAAGAATTCAATAAAGCCTTTTCTGGATATTACTAAATAAAAGACCAGATATAAGATTTGATGGTGGATTTGACGGTGAATCACCCATCAATGATTGTTTCTGATATCAATTTGTTATATGCAAACTTTCAATATTTACACTGAAGCTTATACAAGTTCAAATCACAATAGACAAGTTATTGGACAACTGTAAACCTCCAATTGAGTTTATCATATTTATGACTCATTTTTCGAGGTGTAACTAATCGTCAGTAGGAGAATACTGGTATATGAAGTCACTTTAGCCTCCATTTCACATCTCCTTTTAATTTAAATACGTAACAGGCTAGACACCGGTAATCTTCTGTATTCTTGGGGTCTTTTTGCTTTAAAAACAATAACCATAAGTTCACAAGATGTTTGTTTTTTATGTAGGGGTTATATAATGGACTTGTTTCGTTTCTTTTCTTAAAGGCTGTAAGTCAGAGGAGTTAAATATGATTTAAAGCTATACATTCATGTGATGACAATACAGTTACAATATTGATTTGACCAATTTTACTGCACCATATGCACATTTCAACAATTAATGTCTCTCTGGTGATGCTCAAACCAAAATATTTGAAAATCCAAAATTTAATAGAAAAGTTGAAAGAGTTAATAAAACCTTGATATTCTCTTACTCAAAGCTCAGCCTTAAGAAGAACGTGCTTGTTCTAATTAGACCTCTTCTTTTTTTGTTGCTCTAAAATATTATATATATATTGGCCTTGAATGTACTATATAGGTATGGTATTCCAAAAGGTGTGTCATGGCTAAAGTTAAATTGGTATCACATGTTTATAATAAACTGCATGCATAAACTCCCACTGCAGTAGTAACTACCTTATCATTGACAGATGAAGTGACCAGGCAATCAGATCCTCTTCCATGAATCATCTTCTGACAATAAAGATTATTACATTATTACAATTCAAAGCAGTTCTTATCTTGTAATGGTATTATCACTCCATTCCTGTTGGAAGGGATGTTCTTGTGTTGTCAGTAATCCATGGTAATATTATAATACTGGAGAAATGGGTGGACAATCTAGAAGAGTATCTAAGCTGTAGGGTACAAGCAAAATACAATGAATGGCACATTTCAAATCAGAAAGTCAGAAATCAGTGCAAAGACTTAAGAGATGCAAATGTGAGACAACTCATATCAAAATCTGGAATACAAATATGACATAGTTTGATTATTTTCATTGTTGGTTTGCTGTCGAGGTACAAGATTAATACAATATGAAACATTACAATTTCCAAAAGTCAGAAATCTGTAAAAAGACTAAAATACGAATGTGGGACAACTCTAAACAAACACTGGAACTCAAATATGATATAATTTGGTTATTTCTGTTGTTGGTTTGCTGTCTATATATGAAATAAAACATAACCCAATCCAAACAAAAGATATGCTACAAACATGTGACAACTCAAAACAAAAAGTAGTGCATACATGAGACGGTAATCAAATAAAATGAAGAGACCTGTGACATCCTAAACGCATGTTGGATAACACAAACAAGTGAACAAAAAATTTGAGTGATAGTTAACTGAGTTGCTCTAAAAAATGAACTAAAAAAAACATATTCCACTTTGCATGTGATATCTGTTTTATATCTCTGCAAAGGTTGACATTCATATACATGTGTAGTTGCCTTTAAAGAAAAGGTTGACAGTCACACAACACAGTTTTGACACCTTATCAGAACAAATGACAGGGATAATATTAACAATATTTCAAGTATATATGTCAGACATAGATTCTATAATTTGTTATTTGGTCCAACCAGTTTGTACCGGATAGAATTGCTCCAACAGAATTTCAAATCAAGTCAGAACATTGAACTGTAATGTCCTGACAATAAGAAACCACCATTATATTAATGTTCAATACTTCTGATAAAGTTCAATATTTACAGAGCTACTAGTAATTGGATTAGTTGGGATAAAAAAGATTTACCTCAAAAAATATTAACAATTTTTGTATCGTATATAATGTGAATGTGTGTGATGATTCATTACTCAGTGTGAAATGCATGTTCTTAGAATCTTAGTGTTATTTTTCACACTTAAAAAAAGCTTAAAGCATGCAGAAATATTCTCCACATGTTTAAGATTTCCTTATAGACTTTCAGTAATGATAAGGGTTTGAATTACATGTATTAAAAGCAGGTCATTGAAATCCAAATATCAATATATGGTATTGAATACAAGCTTAAAGATTAGCTTTAATTTAGAGAAATCATGAAAGTCAATCTTTGCAATGCTGCTACAGGGTTGTCTGCATACAGACAAGTCTGTCAATTAAGAGAGACTTTGTGTTATGTAATTGCAGGAGAAACACCATTCCTGGAATTCATCAGGTTATAGTCTCCTTTTGTGTTCTCATTTCTTTTCGACTAAATGCTTATAAATGGTAAATTCTTTAATTTTAAAAATCAATTTCTTTGCAATGCAATAATCAGTTGCACAGATAGATTAAAAGAAGAAAGTCACTTCTCTTGTTTTGAATAACATATTCAGGTGACAGATTTTGTATTAGTTCCACCAAAAACCATGGATTTGTTAACATTTCCTTGCTTATTGTTTATTGTATTTGATATTTAAATGTTCATTTGTTTTAAGATGTTAAAACTATGACTGCTCAGGTGTAATTCGGTTAATCACGGAGAAATGTCACATGAAATTATTTATTTTACCAGAACCATTAGAAGTATTTTTATGCCCCCGCCGTAGCAGTGGGGGCATTAAGTTTTACCCTTGTCCGTCTGTACGTACGTAAGTCCCAAAATTGGTTTCGGTTCTCTAACTTGAGTTTGCCTCAACCAAATGTTATGAAACTTATACACAATGCTTATTACCACAAAACACAGATCAAGTTTGCATTTATTTTGGTGGTGTCACTTTAACCGTTCTAGAGTTATGCCCTTTATAAATGGAAAAATTGCAAATTTTTAGTTTCCGTTCTCTAACTTAAGTTTGCCTCAACCAAATGTTATGAAACTTATACACAATGCTTATTAGCACAAAACACAGATCAAGTCTGAATTTTAGTGGCGTCACTTTAATCGTTCTAGAATTATGCCCTTTATAAATGGAAAAATTGCAAAATTTTTAGTTTCTGTTCTCTAACTTAAGTTTGCCTCAACCAAATGTTATGAAAGTCAAACTTATACACAATGCTTATTACCACAAAACACAGATCAAGTTCGAATTTTGGTGGTGTCACTTTAACTGTTCTAGAGTTATGCCCTTTATAAATGGAAAAAATGCAAAATTTTTATTTTCTTCTAAATATCAAGTAATTTTCGAAATTGGAGTTTTCTTCCTTTGTCCATGATTATAGTTGAATCAACTACAATCAATGCTTTATACAATGCAATGTTTAATTTTGACTTCCACTGATAAAACACACATCAAGTTGAATTTGGGTAGTGTCACTTTAACCATTATTGAGTTATGCCCTTTATAAATCGAAAGATTGCAAAGATTGCAAAATTTTAGTTTCCATTCTGTAACTTAAGTTTGCCCCAACCAAGCATTATGAAACATTCATTACCACAAAACTAAGATCAAATACAAATTTGTTGTTTCCGTTTTCTAACTTTAGTTTGCCTCAACCAAATGTTATGAAACTTATACACAATGCTTATTACTACATAATACAGATTAAGTATGAAATTTGGTGGCGACACTTTTACCATTTTTTATTGAGTTAGGTCCTTTATAAACATAAAACTGCTGAATTTTTAGTTTCGTTCTCTAATAGATATAAGAAGTCCTTTAGTTTGTCTCAACCAAATGTTATAAAACTTATACACAACCGTTCTAGAGTCATGCGTGTTTGCAAATAGAAAAATTGCTGAATTTTTAGTTTCTGTTCTCTACTTAAGTTATCCTCAACCAAATGTTATGAGACTTACACACAATGCTTATTACCACAAAACTCTGATCAAATTCAAATTTGGGTAGCGTCACTTTTACCGTTTTCAGTTATGTCCCTTTATAACTATATGATATGCAAGCGGGGGCATCATCTGTGTCCACATGTGGACACTATCCACATTTATTTAAATATATTTTTTGAGAGATTTTATTGGTCCTGACCAGTTGTAATCTTTTATCTCATAATGTTTCTACCTATTTATACATCCCTGGCCTTCGTCGTTCAATGTTAATTACTGAGTGTTCCTGACGAATGTAAATCCAGAAAAGTGCTTCGGACGGACACATTAAATGCATAAAGTGTTATTTTCATTTGTAAGAAAGTTGGATAACACATTAATGATTTATACTGTAATTCAATGAAGATTACATGAAGCTAAAGATATACTTGTAATGGGCAGTTTGAGGTTGAGTCTGTGTAAATAGATTTATGCAAGATAGATGTGTCATGATTTTCTCTGATTAGTTCTGGGGATTTAATACTGCCTCCTACATTATATTTATCTTGTAGCGCTGTCAAAATTTATAACAACATGATACATAGTTTGTTACAATACTTCTTCCATGATCTGGCTAAGAAAATATTGTTGGATATTGCAATGTTTTTATGGTTTACATGTTGGCAATCCCTAAAAATTTTGCTTGGAAATCAGTAAAAGGTGTTGGGTGAGAAGTCTTTTTGTTTGACTGAAAGTCAAGTACTAGAAAAAAATGTAATATGATATATATATATATATTTATATTTGAAAGTTGCTTGTAACATGAGTTTTGTTTTCTATTGCCTCTTGAAAGAAGGGTTAGGTCGATGGCCTTACATCAAAGAATATTTCCAATGTCTATCATTTCAAATGAATGAAATCTGAGATTTATAATTTCTATCATTTACAAGACATTCTTTACTAGTGACTTATAATGTATGTCCTATTATTTGAGTCTTTTAATATTCAGTCAGTGTGGTGTATCAGCACTTCAATGCCTTTATATGCCATTACACACCGCTCATAATGAAAACACTTGGATAACCTTGGAAGAATCACAGTGTTTTGATCATTTCAATTAAGTGGGAAAAAAGCTACAGATGCTGGCTATGTTTTGATCTGATCATTATTCAATTAACAATAATTGTGAAAGTGACCATAAATCTAACGATATCACCTTTAATATCAAATAATAATTATTTTGTGATTCATTGAATCCTTTGTCAACCATTAAAATATCAAATGATTGACTATGGATTGTGCCATCTGCTTATTTGGTGGTCATTCCTTAATTATCTCCCTTTGTGGATGGTATTATACCACCTTTGCATAGCACAGAAATATCAAACCTGTGTTTGTATGGAAAAAAGTTTTAATTTATTGTGTAGACGAAAATTAAAGCAAGAATCATAATTTGTAAAAAAATCCCACTTTCTTTTACCTTATAATTCAAACCATGGAATATTTGACTTAATATGCTTTTCTAGTATTATGCACTCTGGGGTAATATTTTACACCAAATGATTTGGATTGGTGGTCCCAACAGTGACAGTGGCTCTCTCAGTATACTCCTATAATCTGGCTTCCTACATCGATCAGTCATGATAATATAGCCAAGGTCGTTGAAAGTGGCATTTCACCAACTAACAATCAAACAAATAATGAGTGTGCAACCAATGGTTTGTCTATTCTGATTTCATTTTTGATTGCAAACAATAAATTACTGTTAGTCTTTGAATTATGATATGAAGTTCATGTAGATCATCTGAAGGAGACATATTTTAATTAAGGAAACAATTTATTGCTTGTTCAAAATGCTGAATTTTGAAATGTTTTACTTGCTATCCTTGGAAAACACAAGCTTTGAAGATATTATTAATCTATTGAAAATTCATACTTAAGGAAGATGGAAATATCGATGAAAATAAAAGCCTTTGTCGTACTCAGCAATTTATTCAAAAAATGACACATTTATAAGAAATTCTCTTTCTTTCAAATCCATACCATCAAAAGATCCTAGTACAATAATATTGTGATGAACAAAAATAAGGCTTATTTCTTAATACATCAAAGTTTTCACATCAAATGCTTGACAAGAAAATTAAATTGAAGAATAACAAGACTTGTGGAAATCAATTTCAGTAACCAGCTGGTAGTGGATAATTGACCAAGGAGACATGTTGGGTTTCATACCTCATAAAACACCATCATGACTTTTGTTTATTTTATTTTTATCAAGAGTACACAGTTGAATTAATTATTTGTTTTATGTGGTAATTATTAATTTTAAAGGTGATTGTTTTATAGCAGAATTTTATAATGAAAAACAAATTGATGTCAAAATGACAGGTGAAGGGGATGATAAAGTCTTTTAAGAGGGCATTAAAAGTAAATGCAATCATTATATTTATGGTACTTATTGTAAAGTGTGCTTGTGATCAGTGACTCGCATATCTGTATGCTACTTACAGTAGTCAGCTAAGAAGCTGAGTCAGCTTCAGGGTGTTCTTCCGTTCTATTGAAATCTTCAGGGGCGGATTTAAGATTTTTGAAAGGGGTTAATTAATTGCTAAAAACCATAGTGCCGATCCGAGCTAGGAAAACCATATTGGAAGATTTCATGCTTTAAAATGATATATTTTCCAATCTCAGGGGGGCGTATTATTAAATCATATACATAATCTTCAACTAAAGTTAAGTTCAAAGATTGCCTATCTATTCTATGGATTCAACAACTTGTATGTCCTTTCTTAATTTGATGGACATTGAAAGTGATATACTTAGAAGATCCAGGGCTTCGGTGTTTCTTCATTATGGCGTAAACTTGAAACAGTTTGTTGATTATACACTGGCTTCATTGCTTTCTGATTTCATAATTGATGTTTGTGACCTCCTTTAAAGTACTCTGGCTTCATTGCTATTTATGTACTGGATGAGCATTGCTTTTTATCATTTTTAAGTCCAGTTGGTGATTCCAAATTTTTGTGGGGGAGTTTGTAGTCCGATGATAATTACTGTAAATTCTGAAATTATTGTGTTTTTTTTTCTTCTTAATAATTCAAATAATGCGACTGGGAGAGTATTGCAATAGAAAAAAACTCATTTTCTTATATCTGATACATATATATCTGTATGCAGATTTACCTGAAATCACAATAATTAATCTCATATTTTTGTCCATTCTTCAAACAAGGCAATGCAGGCGATAATTCTGAATTAACAGTACATTAAAGGTAGGAGTGACTAGATAGCTCCTGAAGTCAATAATTGGTTTATTATCTACAATTTTTACACCATTTGATACTATTAGTAAGATGAAGAGGAGAGAAGACACTGATACCATTAATCTTCATGACAACTTCATCCTGAAAATTAATATCTCTGGTCATCTTGGCCTTTGGTCAGAATTCATTTACTGACCACACACCAAGATACATGCTATTTATAATGTATACAAATATGTTTGATGATTCTGATATTGGCTTGTCAGCATTCATTTATTTATGGAGATCTATGTATAGGGTTGTACACAATGTATTCATACAGCACAGTAGTGACTTTGTTGTGGTGTTGTGACTAAAAGGTGTTCGTACATAATAATTTTGAATTATTATACATCAGGTGTAATATATGTATACTTTCATTGTTGAAGGCTGTATGGTGACCAATAGTTGTTAACTTCTATGTCATTTGGCCTCTGGTGGGGAGTTCCGTTATCTCATTTATATATATTGGCAATTATAGTGTTGACCACATCTTCTTATTTTTATATTTCTTAGCTTGGTCATTGTTATTTTTTTTTATATATTGGCAATTATAGTGTTGACCACATCTTATTTTTATATTTCTTAGCTTGGTCATTGTTATTTTTATAGAAAACTTGTCAATATATGTAGGAAGAGAGTCTGATTCCTTGTTTTAGCACTTATTGAGAAAGGTTTATAATTTATGGTTTAAGTTTATTTCAGTTGTTTTAAATGTTGAATTGGGATAAATTATCAGGTGTTATATGTACTTTTCAAAGCAAATGGTCTTGTTAGTTTATAAGAAAAATGTTCATACATGTAGGAAGCTATAGTCTTAAGATTTATGGTTTTAAGTCAATTTCAGTTGTCTTAATTTCTTATAACACCATCCTCAATTTTCTGATCCTTCTTTATTGTCTTTCTATATTTAAATTTACTTCATGTTACTTAAAATAGTTTGTGTCATTGCTTAATAATGTGACAAGAAGAAGGCTTGTCTTGTAAATGCCCCAAAATAGATATTTTTGTTGTTAATGCAATCTTATTCCATGTAAAGTTTTAAATGATGCATTATAAGGTTAATCATTCAACCTTTCAATTTACTTTTTAGAAAGTGCAGGATGACCGTGGAATGATGATTCAAAGCACTGAATTAGTTTATCAATTTGAGATATATTATTTATATTCATTTACAAATTAAAGTTTGAAGTAATATAATATTCATGGACAAATGTTAAGCAATTTGTCCAAGATGAAACCTTCAACTGGCTTCCCAAAATAGATTTCATTTAACATGTTAAAACGAAAAATTCAATTCGTGTCAAGTGTGGTCCTTTAACATTTAAACATTATTAATATAAGAAAGTAAATGATAAGAACATATTATATGCATTGAAATCAATAAAAATTGAAAAAAATTCTAAAGTTATTCTAAGGAAATCAGCAGTTTATGAATGGCAGTATAGTCTGTGTAAACACAATGTGTTTTCTAATAATCCATATGCTAACATGAATATTGTCTGAGCTCTTCCGTTGAATTCAGGCCCAATATTTACATAGTATAAGTCTCATTACTTTTAAAACTTCTACTGTTCATGTTTCGCAATTCTAATTTTAGCATTGCTATAAAACGATCATTATCTAAACATGGGAATACTTATATAAAAATCAGTCAGTTGTTATTCTTTGTATTGACAATCACGGTTTGACTACAATTGAGACTTTGTAACAATGTTTACAAGTAGAATTGTCTTGTGACATGAAGATAAGACACTTAGCCCTGGTGTAATACAGTAATGACAAGTGTTTGTAGAGTGTCTGACTATTTTACTGTTATGCATGTTGTTTTGTTTGATGGTGAAGGGGTCAGGTTACCTCAATCTTTTAGTCTAGTGGGATTGTGTTATTTGGACTTTCTCAGGAATTGAACTATTATTCACCAAGTCACAAATTTTGTTGTTATGGACCTGGGAAAAATTACTCTGCAGGTCCTGTTTTAATGATATTTCATTGAGTGTTGAAAGAATTGTGGTTATAAAATACAGTGCTGTTACTCAGTTGCATATTTTTCATATTACTTTTAAAAAAGAACCCAACTTCCATACAGATACTATCAGGCAATTCTGGATGTGTGGTTGCATGGGTGTTATATAATAAAACAATCTTTGCTTTTTTCATCTTGTTTGCTTTCTTTCTCTTAATGTTCAGACATTAAATGCATTGAATTTAAAAATAATACAGCAAGGTATGAAATTGTATTGATTAATTTTGTATCTTAGCAGAAGATGATATCAGTTTGACTTAATCTTTATGGCTTGTGTCTAATCCTTTTTGCTATGTTTTCAGCAAAAAAAATATTTCTAAACAAAATAACACTATTTCTATTCAGTGCAACATTAATTCCATTAGCCAGGTGATTTTTTATCTTGGTTAAATCAAAGATCATGGTTTTAGATTAATTCAGGACACTAACTTTTCATTACCAAGAGCTGCACTTTAAAAAATGATGAAATGTTACGGGGGGGAACAAATAAGAGAGGAGGTTTGGGGGGTTGCTTTTTGGAAAAGGAGCAGGTGGAAGAAAGTGTCTTCCTCTGAAGAGAAGAGCATTGAAATAGGACCATGAAGCTTGTTAATCCCAGAAAAAGATAACAAAAATCCTTAATGTCTAATGCAGATTTCATCATTCATGTACCTCTAATTATATAAGACACTGCATCCCTTCAAAGAGATCAAAATCTCCTAAGTTTGTATAATATAATAATCTCCCAAAAAGGCTAACTTGTTGATAGAAATTATACTAGTTTGCCAAAAACAGACACAAGATTTTTAGTAATGACCATATTTTTTTGCAAATTACTTGGTTGAAATGTTTTCAAATGCTGTAGGCCTACAATCTTATATTTCTAATTCATCTAGATGAAATGGTCTGGTAAATTTCTAGATTCACAAAAGATAACAGTTTTCTGTCCAAATAAATTACAAATGAGAGAAATTCGGTGACTGTAGACTGCAGTCAAAAAAAAAAAGGGACACTGATTATAAATCGGAAAAAATGTATATATATTTTAATGTAACTTTTCCCCAAGTAGTATTTCACATCCACTTAATATAAACTTCAAGGATTATAGAATATATTACTTAGATCAAAAGGCATGATAAACTAGAAAGTACTTAATCATGATTTTATCGGTTAGAAATTTTAAAATAAACTGTTTTAGAACCAGTGTGATATGATATAAAAAATGGAGAAAAAAAACTTAAAAATTAAAAATTTTGACACAAGTAGTTATGGGGTTATCATTCAAATTCAGCCATATCTTTTCCAAATCAATGTCTGAGGTGATCTTAACATAAACTGTAAGTTGAGTGTAAGTAGCAAGATCTAACAGAACCTTGCATTGTCAGATATTTTGAATTTGAACGTTGAGAAAGTTACTTTACTGAAGGGCCCATGTTATATTTATTGAAAGATGTCTCTTGGAGTTAAGTGATACTGATTTGTATAAAGGAACTTGGCATTGAATGATATGTTATGATTAGATTGGTAGAGAATACTTGTAAATGAAAGGTTTATTGAAAGATCTAATTTCTCTGACAGTGGCAGTTCATGTAGTAAACTTAAATTTTTTTTAATGATGTTGAATTTTATTTATTGTGTCATGCATGGTCTTCATAACTTAATTATTTTTTTTCTGTATTAAAATTCTTTTTTGGCATATGCACAATATGTTTTGTACTATTTATGTTTTCATTTTAGCTAGGTCATCAGTCGATTTTTCAGTATTGAGCTTGTTACATTTCAAAAATGTTCTCATGCAGTGCCATATATCCACAGCAGGAATTGAGGTCACAATATATGACTATTCAGGGAAAACATTTTCCTGCTAGGGGCCCAACTATCCCATTATTTAAAACATTTAACATACACACTATGGACATTTTTATCTAGGATTCAGAGGCCTAGCCCAAAATCAAGTAGCCTGGTCTACTGCGGACCCCTGCTAATTTTTTTCCCTTGGTATATTTCTTTGTTGAGGCCAAAATAGCTGACTGGTTTGTTTCTCTGTCCATGGTTATTAGTCCCCTACCGACGAAGTCGAAGGGGGACTTTAGGTTTGCACTCCCTCCGTCCATCTGTCCGTCCGTCCGTCTGTCTGTCTGTCTGTCCATCCGTCAGTCAGACAAATCAGTTTCCCACACTTTTTTTATTCATGCTTGAAGATATTGGTTCGATATTTGGTGTATTGTTTTATCATGACAAGTTACAGATCAAGTTCAAATTTTGTTAAAGTCAGATGATTTTGTGCAGAGTTGTGGTCCTTCGACTTAGGAAATTCACTTAAATAATCAGTTTTCCGCACTTTTTTTTGTTATTTTTTGAAGATATTGATATGATAATTGGTATATAGTTTTATCTTGACAAGTTACAGTTCAAGTTCGAATTTTGTTCCGGTCTGATGATTTTGTGCAGAATTATGGTCCTTGGACTTCGGAAATTCACTTAAATAATCAGTTTTCCGCACTTTTTTTTGTTATTTTTTGAAGATATTGATTTGATAATTGGTATATAGTTTTATCTTGACAAGTTACAGTTCAAGTTCGAATTTTGTTCTGGTCTGATGATTTTGTGCAGAATTATGGTCCTTGGACTTAGGAAATTCACTCAAATAATCAGTTTTCCGCACTTTTTTCGTCATGCTTGAAGATATTGATTTGAAAATTGGTATATAGTTTATCATAACAAGTTACAGATCAAGTTCAAATTTTGTTCCGGTCTGATTATTTTGTGCAGAGTTATGGCCCTTGGACTTAGAAAATTTACTTAAAAAATCAGTTTTCAACACTTTTTTTCGTCATGCTTGAAGATATTGACTTGATATTTGTTATATAGTTTACACCATGACAAGTTATAGATAAAAGTTAGAATTTTGCTCCAGTACAATGAATTTTTAACCGGTAGGTGACTATGTATTGCCTTGCAATACTCACAGAATGCTTGTTCATAAAACCTGAACCAACAAGGAGAGTACCAGTAAGATTCCTTATTGCTGAGATCAATAAGGAAGTAAAAAAGAGTCATTTAGAATTGTCACTTGATGACAGATGTTTCACTAAGAAATGTGTCTTATATATCTAATGTCACATGAAGAGAGAGAGACTTAATGAGATTGGATGACAGCTGTTTTATCACTTCCTTCCTCAACTCCATGTTTCTTTTGTAAACAATTCTGTTGCTCAGCTGTTACTAAACTCTGATGCTGTTTTTATACGACCGCAAAAATTTTTGTGGTCGTATATTGGTATGACGTTGGCGTCGTCGTGCCGCCGTCGTCGTCGCCGTGCCGCCGCCGTCGTCGAAGCCGTCCGGCGTCGTCGTCGTCGTCAAGACACATTGGTTTTCGCACTCTAACTTTAGTTTAAGTAAATGGATTTCTAGGAAATTTTACCATAAGGTTCAATACCACAAAGGAAGGTTGGGATTGATTTTGGGGTTATGGTACCAACAGTTAAGGAATTAGGGGCCAAAAGGGCCAAAATAAGCATTTTGTAACTTCCAGACAATAACTTGTGTGTAAGTGTATGGATCTCTCTGACATTGTACCACAAGGTTCCATATCACAAAGGGAATGCTGGGATTGATTTTGGGGGTAATTGCCTCAAAATTTTAGGAATTAGGGGCCAAAAAAGGGGCAAAAAATAAGCATTTTTCTAGTTTCAGGACAATAACTTGTGTGTAAGTGTATGGATCTTTCTGAAATTGTACTACAAGGTTCCATATCACAAAGGGAAAGCTGGAATTGAGTTTGGGGGTAATTGCCCTAAACGTTTAGGAATTAGGGGCCAAAAAGGGGTCAAAAATAAGCATTTTCTAGTTTCCAGACAATAACTTGTGTTTAAGTGTATGGATCTCTCTGAAATTGTACTGCAAGGTACCATACCTCATTGAAGGCTGGGATTGAGTTTGGGGGTGATGAATCATAAGGGGGTTCAAATAATTGGGGGATTTTTTCCCCTTTTCTTCCTTTTTTTTTCTTTAAAATTTTCCATTTTAAGTTGGTTATTTCTGATTTATATTTAAAAGCAAATAATAATGATATGGCTGGAGATACACACCAAACAGGATGTGTAAATTATTATATAATAAGTATTGTGCAATAGCAAGAAATTTTCAATTGCACAGTATTGCGCAATAGCAAGAAATCTTCAATTGCACAGTATTGCGCAATAGCAAGAAATATCCAATAGCACAATATTGCACAATAGGAAGAAATTGTCAATTGTACAGTATTGCACAATAGCAAGAAATATTCAATTGCACAGTATTGCGCAATTGCAAGAAATATTTAATTGCACAGTATTGTGCAAAAGAAGATACTTTGTATAAATTGCTTATTTCTTGACCAATTTCAATGGGGTTTTATTCTTGAATTCTTGGGGTTCTTTAATATGCTGAATCTAACCGTGTATTAAGTTTTTGGATTTTGGGCCCGCTTTTAAATTGGTCCACATTGAGGTCCAAAGGGTCCAAAATTAAACTTTGTTTGATTTCATCAAAATTGAGTTATTAGGGTTCTTTGATATGCTGAATCTAACCGTGTATTTAGATTCTTAATTTTTGGTCCCGTTTTCAAATTGGTCTACATTAAGGTCCAAAGGGTCCAAAATTAAACTTAGTTTGATTTTAACAAAATTGAATTCTTAGGGTTCTTTGATATGCTGAATCTAATCATGTATTTAGATTTTTGTTTATGGGCCCAGTTTTCAAGTTGGTCCAAATTGGGGTCCAAAATTAAACTTTGTTTGATTTCAACAAAATTGAATATATGGGGTTCTTTGATATGCTGAATCTAACCATGTATTTAGATTCTTAATTTTTGGTCCCGTTTTCAAATTGGTATACATTAAGGTCCAAAGGGTCCAAAATTAAACTTAATTTGATTTTAACAAAATTGAATTCTTAGGGTTCTTTGATATGCTGAATCTAAACATGTCTTTAAATTTTGATTATGGGCCCAGTTTTCAAGTTGGTCCAAATCGGGGTCCAAAATTAAACTTTGTTTGATTTCAACAAAATTGAATATATTGGGTTCTTTGATATGCTGAATCTAACCATGTATTTAGATTTTTGATTTTTGGGCCCCATTATCAACTTTGTCCACATTGAGGTCAAAAGGGTCCAAAATTAAACTTTGTTTGATTTCAACAAAATTGAATATATGGGGTTCTTTGATATGCTGAATCTTACCGTGTATTTAGATTCTTAATTTTGGTCCCGTTTTCAAATTGGTATACATTAAGGTCCAAAGGGTCCAAAATTAAACTTAGTTTGATTTTAACAAAATTGAATTCTTAGGGTTCTTTGATATGCTGAATCTAATCATGTATTTAGATTTTTGATTATGGGCCCAGTTTTCAAGTTGGTCCAAATTGGGGTCCAAAATTAAACTTTGTTTGATTTCAACAAAATTGAATATATGGGGTTCTTTGATATGCTGAATCTAACCATGTATTTAGATTCTTAATTTTTGGTCCTGCTTTCAAATTGGTCTACATTAAGGTCCAAAGGGTCCAAAATTAAACTTAATTTGATTTTAACAAAAATTGAATTCTTAGGGTTCTTTGATATGCTGAGTCTAAACATGTCTTTAAATTTTTGATTATGGGCCCAGTTTTCAAGTTGGTCCAAATCGGGTCCAAAATTAAACTTTGTTTGATTTCAACAAAATTGAATATATGGGGTTCTTTGATATGCTGAATCTAACCATGTATTTAGATTTTTGATTTTTGGGCCCGTTATCAACTTTGTCCACATTGAGGTCAAAAGGGTCCAAAATTAAACTTTGTTTGATTTCAACAAAATTGAATATATGGGGTTCTTTGATATGCTGAATCTAACCATGTATTTAGATTTTTGATTTTGGGCCCGTTATCAACTTTGTCCACATCGAGGTCAAAAGGGTCCAAAATTAAACTTTGTTTGATTTCATCTAAAATTGAACTATTAGGGTTCTTTGATATGCTGAATCTAACCATGTATTTAGATTTTGGATATTGGACCATAATAGGTGAATGTCCAGTTTAAAATTTTAAGTTCTTAGACCACATTCATTCTGTGTCAGAAACCTATGCTGTGTCAAATAGTCAATCACAATCCAAATTCAGAGCTGTATCAAGCTTGAATGTTGTGTCCATACTTGCCCCAACTGTTCAGGGTTCGACCTCTGCGGTCGTATCAAGCTGCGCCCTGGAGCATTTTATTTTATACAGAAATGTACCTGGATATAATGATTATTAGCTTTCCTTTGATGTTTGTAGTTTATTTTTGTTGATGACCTTTAAACTCTGATAAAATATTCACTTTCTGTAAAAAGATAATGGCATGTATTTTAATATGGAAATTGGATTATTTTCAAAATATATACCTGTCAAATATTGATATGTGGGAAGTTAATAGGTATATATGTAAGTAAAATAACACTAGAGAATGGAATGTTGTAAAGTACATTTATCTATGTTATCGTCTCAGTTTTAAATTTTTGTGTTTAACTTTGAATAAAATCTGGTTACCCTATGATATAAAGATTATTGACATACTCTCAATTTAGAAAGCCCAATTTTCAAATATATTTGTATATTGAACTTCTAACTATTAAGGTTTTGGCCTAACATAGTTCAAATGTGTTGCATTTAACTCTTGTTTTCATGATAAACCCTTTGCCAATTCCCCCCCCCCCTCTTACCCTATCTGACCTTAAATTGATTTATTCTAATGGTTCCAGTGTCAGTAGGGGAGTTCTTACATCAATAATTTTTGTACCATTCTGACATCCACTAATCCTAAAATACAGTGCATGTGTGATTCTGATAACCAGAAAAATATAATTTTAACATTTTTGCTAAATTTATGAGCAAACTGATGTTTGTTGTTTTTGACAATCATCCCATTTTAACTGATCTTGAATTATTTAAAGAAGAATAAATTGAGAAACAACAGAGAAAAGATTAAAGATTAAATCTACCATTAGATGTTGGCACAAATACAAAAGTTGTTCTCTTCTATCCAAACTCTTCTTATCATTATACAAAATAAACAAATCATATTGATACAATTATGTGTCTAACAGTCAATAACAGATAGTCTAAACAGTTATGTCCCTCATTACCTTGGATTATTAATAAATTCTCTTGCATATTCAAAAACGTTTGCTCTTGACATGTTTTTGTGTTGACTAAATTTATACCCTCACCTTACTACACAAACGTTATATCCTTGCATGCACTAGACCCAGGACTTCAGTTATTCATTGTATGTTATGAGCTTAAATATACCTTTCACTGGCTTCACATATACTGAACTTAACATTGAAAGGGCTAAAATAATGTCCACTCACATGTAAATGACGAAATTTTTCGCCTCACATTTCTGGACTAAAGTTCCTTTACATGTACTTGACTTAAGTACATATCCCTCATGTTATGGACTAAAATATTACTTCTCACATGTTACCTTGACTTAAACATTGATTTGATTAAAATAATATTCTTTATATATAATTAATTAAATGTATTCCTTCACATTTACTGGCTTACATTTTTACCTCCCTCTGACATCCCTTAACATAGTGGACCCCAGATATCCCCTAATCATGCATAGCAAATGTACTTGACATAGTAATTCTGTCATAAACCCTCATATAAAGTGGAGTAAAGTTATGCCCTCGCATGTAATGGACTTACAATAATCCAGTGGGTCCAATGGATAACTTAATCCCCTAAACTGGTACTGGATCAAAGTTATAAGATATTGTAAAGAGGAGTGAAATTATTCCCTCACATGTAATGGGCTAGAGTTATCCTTTAAGGTAATCTCCTTACTGGTACTGGATCAAAGTTATAAGAAACTGTAAAAGTCGATAATTGTTGGAGTTTAAATCACATAATTTCTTAGGTCAAACCTGTTGGAAAGGATTTATTTTTATGCTTTTATTGTCCCTGATTATATAACCTCCTTAAATATCAAATTAACATAATGAGATATTTTCAAGATTTTATCAAAATGGTAAAATTAGCGAAAAATAAATCTGTCTTAAAAATTTCAAAACATTTGAAGTATTATCTGTCTATACGTTTGAAATATTTGCCTGTAATATTCACCCATAAATGACATAATGTAGTTTTTATAAACAGGACAACGTTATGACCATGATGATGTTGTAAGGTTACCATAAACTGAACATAACTCATCAATCTATATTAACCCATTATTTCCTGTTATATTCTGTTGGGAACATTGAAAAAAGTAGAAATTCAATTTACAAAGAATCATCTTCTTCTCTTTTCAATGCTAACTTTTGTTCGAATGGTGCATTTCCTCTGGATTTTATTGGAAAAAATGTAATCAATTCGGAATTGATCAAAATTAATTATTTCTGGAAATGAGATAAATCTCATTTTTGTTTTTGGGAGTCAGTTAAAATGTCCAAATAATCAATTTTTATGTACAATTAATTAAGATTATTTCAGTATAGTGAATGTTGAAATGATGCTATACACCATCTTGATAAGTGAGGTGACCGAACTGATGTCAGAGTAAATTAGTTTTTTGGATGCAGTTTTATCCATATCCCATGGAAAATTCAGCTTTAATTGATGCATCTTCTTTTGGAAAGAGAATGACATCATTTTCTCTAGCTTAACTCTGTTGCTTCTGCGATATGGCTTCGATATAATCATCAAGTGGTTTTATCGTCCATGATGAATGGTCCCAGCAATCAGTATGTCCTTTTAATCAAGCGTACTGGGAAAATCTTTTCTGGAAGTGAAGTCTTTATGACCATGTGTACTTATATGTACATGTCTTTCACGATTAATGTTGCATGTTTTAACACGAAGTGACATTAAATTCTTTGATTGGTGTTGCTTTGGAATTAAATTCATTGACTCAGAACATGTGATGCAGTAGAAAAGTGTAAAATCGACAGCTCTACAACTAATGCTGTAATTCCTCGCCCTTTTAACTTGCCATTAGTTTATGCCTCAGATCTTATCGTTATGCTGTTCAATTTTGTTATATAGAATTAGACGAAGAGATGGTTCTTCAGCCACTTTTCTTTATAGTTTGTAAAGACTTTTTCCACTTTGATTGTTACTTAGAAATATTGTAGAGTGGTAATTTTAAATAGCACAATCAATTTTAGAATAGTAAGATTGATTCTTAGCCAAAGTTCTTTGCTACTTTAATTATAAAGATACAATTTGTTTTAACGTTTAATTGAATGATTTTTTTTTTTAGTTTATTGCATTTGTTGTAATTAATTGAGAAGAAACCACAAACAAGCAAAACTAAAAGAAAACAACTTCAAAACATGTTGAAATTGTAAAAAGAATTATGTCTTTTTAAATAGTTAAAATTTCTAATGAAGGTGGAAATCAGCAATTAATTTGCATCCTTTTGATTTAGATCTTTTCCACCACAAAATAATTATTTCTGGATTTTATTCTTGAAATAAGATTTTCTCACAATTTTAACACATTTTATTATTTTTGTGTAATGTTTTTAAGAAATGAAAGGAGATATGGGTAAAAATCAATGAGACAGCAACCAAACAAGACAAAACAAACTTCCTAATTGTTTGCCTATTTGATTTTTCCATGGAACAGCCAGTTTAATTAACACAATTGACTCACAGTTTTCCTCTTTGAATTGTGACTGTACTTGTTCTCTGGAAAAAGATTTATAATTGTCACAAATTTAGATAACCATAAAAGATGCAACAGTACTTTTATTATTAGGGACTAAGTCCTACAGATTTTAGTAAAGACCTCTTAAATTGGCAAAAGTTATAGTGAAACATTTGACCAAGATTTCTTTAAAATCAGCTTTTTTTGCATGAGTCAGTTCATGGATAGTTTCAGTCACTGACTTTTTTAAGGAAGTACTATATTATAAACAGAACTGTAAAGTTTTCTTGGACAGAGGGCATTGTTACTTTATTTGGTTAAATGTTTTTTTTTAACCATAAGGCATGGTTATGACTCACTTCAATGTAAACACAAACAAGATGGGCAGTAAAAGTCACTTAAAGTCCTTAAAAAGTTCCTTATTTAATACCATTTAATTGTCTTATTACACAAATGTCAAGCACCGTGCATAAACAATTTGAAAGATGCAACCTTGGCTTCTGTTCCAGAGTACGCCTAGAATGTCAGCCACTTTAATTTACAAACAATCTGGAAACATAATTAGAGTCAATCAGACTCATTTTTTTCCTAATTTGACCTGATTTTGTATGCATAAATAACATACTGGTAATTTATTAGAAAACAAATCATGTAGTTATGAGTCATATTTAAGCATGGAATGTTCAAAATTAGACCTTGGAACTTTTTGATGTGGCCTGCAGACTATCTTATATTAGTTTTTCCTTCTCTGCCGCTTGCTTCTAGGAAAATGAAAAAAAATAATACAACATAGGTGACACATGACTGTTTATCAATTTTTTGAAAGAGGGTAACGCTATTTCAATTTTGTCAAGAGCTATTTGAGAAATGTGTTGAAACTGAAATTGCTTAAGATGGACTTCAGTAAATCCAAGTTAAAGTCCCCTGAATTTAGATTTTTAATTGCAATACACCAGCTTCAAACTTAATATACATGTCTCTCTTTTAGAAATATTACCCAGAATGCATTAGATTCTGAACCAAATAATTAGCATGTGGCAAGGACAAAGGTATTTGTTATGTAATCATGTATTAACATTGGGATAGTCAATGTCATTTCCTAATGAAATTTCCTTTGATTGAATGCACAAGTGTTTGTGTCAATTATGGCTACTGAAAACCAAGGATAAGTAGCAAATTAGGTTACCTTGATGACATAGGAGAGAGCCAAAAAATGTCGTATTTTGTCCAGTGTTCAGACAATATATATTGACCAGTTGATATATAATCTTTTGGTCTGAGGTGGATTTTAGTTCTCTCAGACATACCAAATTTTATTGGAATACATTCTTAGCTGCTTGCTGAAAAATGGCATTGGTTAACTAAAGGTCCCTTGGAGTAAAAATTCAATAAAAGATAACTATTCAGTTTTTAAAGTCAGGAAAAAAGTTATTAAGTGTAGGCTTTGATTAGTTTTGGTGTTCGCTTGAATTTGACTTACGTTGAATTAAATAGTACACTAAATTTAATACGATTTCATGAAATCCAAGCAAAACACATGTTTAAGACAGATTTTAATAAAATTTAAGTCACTGATATGAGGCTCAAGCGTATTCAAAAGGGAATAACAGAGAGCTGACTCTGTTTTAAATCCTTGAACCACATTTGTTTTATTTATTAAATTTTGTCACTGATTCTTCATATCTAACCAAAAAACATTTGTGGTCCTGTTTTATGGTGTGTTAGATTTAATGATTTTTAGAAGTCGTGATGACAAACTAGACACCTAGATCACAATACAAGAAGTGGTCGATGCAATATTTAATCTTGATTAAATTTTTGAATTGTGTCAAGTTGACAAGGGAACAAAACCCTGTACATGTCAAGAAATTATAAGATGTTTTGTAATTTTCTTATAATCAATTGGTACTTTTCAAACTTAGAGATATAATGGTGAAAGTCTTTATGGATTTAAACATTGGTTTCACTTGGTTTCTTTTCAATGAAGTTGTCAGAATTTATTCTATTGCATGTCATACTACTTAAAAGAATGTCATAGACATGAATGTTTGAATTAGTTTTTTTTAATAGAAGGAGAAAAATGTTGTGTAAAGGCTTTGTTAGAGAATTTGTTTGTTTTTTTTAATGAAAGAATCAAAGTTTTTTTTTTTATAAAAGTATGCAAATTTAAGTTTCATTTTTTCCTAATTGCCATCTTCAAAATTAAGAATTATTTGATAATAAAAAAATGAAAGTTGAGAAAGATTTACAGACTCCCCAAGAAGTTTAAAAAGTAAAGTTCATGGATTTATAAGGTCTAAGGTTTTGGTTATCTAATGTTGTTGTGTTGCTATCTCATTGACCTTTAAACTCCCATCTGCTTTAATCGTACTTGAAATCATAAGACCCCAGCTATCTCTTCAAAATCTTAATAAGTCCTAGACCAGATTTTTACTGTATAAACTGTTACAAAATTGCTATGAAAGGGATGTTTATTTTATAAAATGCAATATAATCAATATTACAAGCTCATATTTATACTTCATTAAAACAGGATAAAAACATTACTATTTATTGATAAGTTCCAGGGAGGCTTCATTAACTGTAGTGATTAGTGATAGTGAGTTACTCATCCTGTCATTAAGAATGGTGGACTTTTCTGATTGGTTTAGATAGTCCTGGTGTTCAAACAAAGATCTCCATCTTCCTTCTCATTTAAACAGATAAGATCTAATGTTTCATGATTCATGGAAGCACTTCCTTATCTTTTTCTTTTCTCTCGTTAAATGTTTTCCAGACTCTTACCATATTTTCGTACTTATGTCATTAAAGGATATGTTTATGTAAAGATAATGTAACTGCTTGTTTGTGAATTTTGATCAAATATGGTAGATAAGTTTCTGTAATAGGAAATTATGTCTCCCAAGAGTGTCTTGCTGCTAGTTTGTTTGTGATATGTAGTATATAGACATAAAGAGCATTCGTTTTGGAAAGTAAATTCTTTCCGAGACGAAATGATATAGATGATATATGTATTTGTGCTTTTGCTGTCAAATTATTTTTGGTGTCGGTTTTGATTTTTCATTGATCTGGTTCTTTCTATTTATTTGATGTTTTGCTTTAAAAACTGACAACTTCTTTCAGACAATAAGTTTCAAACAAGGACAGAAAATGGGGAAAATTTTAATTTTTTGTCAAACCTGCAAGGAATTATAATTATCAAATTTCTAAAGGTGACAGTTTTAGGTGGAACAATTTTTAAGTAACCTCAATATTTTATATTCAATTTCACCTTGGATGATACAAATTTGAATTGAGTAGTTTCAGATGTCACCTTGACCTTGTCAGCCAGTTATTGTAACCTGGCCTTGACCTCATGAATCTGTTATTGGAGTAACAATACATGACTTGCTTACATTCACATCCTTGGTTTCTCATAGATAGTTGTCTTATTGGCAATTATACCACATCATCTTAGTTTCATAATGAGAGTATATATTCATCTGTAATATATAATTTGGCCTTCACCTCAACTCATGCTCCAGATTTTGGTCTTATAAATGTCACATGATTTTGCTATCATTTCCAGTTGTGATTTTGATTTTTAACCAGATTTTTTTTAATAAGTATGTAGTCCAGAAATTATGCATGATAGATTGATTATATTTCCTTGTGAATTAATTGAAAATAGATGAACATATGCACCTTAAAGATTTCATTTCACCTGTGAGTTGACCTCAGTTTGAGAGTTCAGTGCATTTTTTAAAACAATCCAATATTGAAAGGGCGAGATTTTCTAGTATGTGTCAGTGTCATACTTTTTCTGGTAATTCAATGAATTTGTTCACTATCATTGGATTCTGAGATTATATCTTTTCTGGTATTGTGTAACCTCAGGTGTTCTCTCGGTGGAACAATCGACTCTATTATGACATTCCTTCCCTCTTGGAGCCTCAAATGTTATGACAGCCTATCATATTTCTTTCCCCCAAAGTAACAATTTCGTAAAAGATGAATATTAATAACAGATCAGCTTTAAATGGAAGAAAACAATTTATTTTGTAGTTTCAAATTAAAATAATGATTTAAGTTTGTGAAATTAAATAAATATCCTGTTGTAAATGAGAATTGTGCAATAAAGATGATTAATCTTGCAGCAGAGGTATAATATAAGATTGTTTACTGTAATTACAAAGTGTATAACATATTTGTACCAAGGATTTTACCGACTTCATTATCATACCAAGAAATGTGTCCCTTGGAAGAATCAATTTTGAAAATAAACGTCTCCTGGATTCATCACTTATTTATATAAAACCACAATTGCACTCAAGATGTAAAAGTACAATGCTATAACTAAATTAATTTCAAAAGTACTAATTGTGTGGTAGGAAATTCATTTCAGAAGTACAACTTTTGATGTAGGTTTGTTTTTTCAATTTTGTTATCTCGCCTTGACGGAGTCAAAAAGCGAGACATAGGTATGCTGTTTCGGGCGGCAGCGGCTGCGGCGTCAACAATGTATTAGTTTGTGATTAGGTCTAGTTTAAGGTGAACCACTAGTGGCTGGTCAATGATATTTGGTATGCAGTTGTATTAGCACTGGCACATCTCATTTCCATGGAGATTATTTGGCCCTGCCCCCTCAGTCATGGTCTATTGACTTTAAAACTTTTGCTTAGTTTACATGTATTAGTTTGTGATTAGGTCAGTTTATGGGGAACCACTAGTGGTAAGTCAATGATATTTGGTATGCAGTTGTATAAGCATTGGCATATCTCATTTCCATGGAGATTATTTGGCTCCGCCCCTCAGTCATGGTCTATTGACTTTGAAACTTTTGCTTAGTTTACATGTATTAGTTTGTGATTAGGTCAGTTCAAGGGGAACCATTAGTGGTAGGCCAATGTTAATTGATATGCAATTGTATAAGCATTTGCACATCTCATTTCCATGGAGAATATTTGGTCCTGCCCCCTCAGTCATGGTCTATTTACTTTGAAACTTTTGCTTAGTTTACATGTATTAGTTTGTGATTAGATCAGTTTAAGATGAACTGCTAATGATAAGTCAATGATATTTGGTATGCAAATTTATTGGCATTTGCAAGTCTCATTTCCTTGGAGATTATATAGCCGCAACCCCTCATCATGGTTCATTGACTTTGAAACTTTTACATAGTTTACATGTCAATGTTTGTGTGTAGGTTTGTTGAAAGGGAACGACTTATGATAAGTCTATGGTATTTGGTAGACAGTTGTATTAGCATTGACACATCTCATTTCCATGGAGATTGTTTTGCCATGTATCTTCAGTCATAGTTCATTGACTTTGAATATTTGCATAATTATCAAAAGTACAAAATTATCAAAAGTACAAAAAGGCGAGACATATCTCTGTGTTAACAGTTTATTTACCCAATTTTTATATGACTGCAAAAATTTGCGTTCTTATAATGCTATCACGTCGTCATGGTCATTGTCCGAAGACATTTGGTTTACGGACAATAACTTAAGTTTAAGTGTATGGATCTCTATGAAATTTAACCAAAAAGTTCAATACCACAAAAGGAAGGTTGGGATTGTTTTTGGGGGTGATGGTCCCAACTGTTTAGGAATTAACAACAAGCATTTTTCTAGTTTCAGGACAATAACTTGTGTAAAGGTATTTTGATTGCTCTGAAATTGTACCACAAGGTTCAATACCACAAGTAGAAGGTTGGGATTCATTTTGGGGGTAATTGCCCAAACCGTTCAGGAATTAGGGGCCAAAAAAAAGCAATTTTCTAGTTTTCAGATGTCTCTTAAATTGTACCACATTTTACAAAAGGAAAATTTCTTCTAATATTATTTTTTTGGAGGGGTTAAAAAATTTTTTTGGGGGTCAATTTTTTTCCTCAAGATGTAAGAAATTATCAATTTTCCCAAAAAAAATTAGGGGTCACAATTTATTTTGCTGATTCTTTGTATATAGTCTGAAAACAGATTTACTAAGTATTGCGCAACAGCACAGTGTATTGCACTTCAATTGAATATAAATTCAAATCATATAACCAATTTCATGTTCTACATTTATTCTGTGTCAGAAACCTATAATGTGTCAAATATTTAATCCAAATTCAGACCTGTATCAAGCTTGAATATTGTGTCCATTTTTGCCCCAACTGTTCAAGGTTGGACCTCTGGGGTCATATCCAGCTGCACTCCAGGAAGCAGTTTATTCCTGTCATTTATATGTTTAGGTCATTTACAGTCATGATTGACTACTTAAATGCAGTTTGAAGTTCTATAAATTATTCATAGAGGAAAACTGTTTTCTGTCAGAAATATAAACAAATGATATGATGTTTTATGACATTTTATTACAAGTTAAGCATACAGTGCCTTATAACTGCTCTATTTCTCACTTATAGGGGGCCTTGGTGGCTGAGTGGTGTAAGTAGTCAAACTACATTATCACTCAGCCTGTCAACATTGAGGTTTTATTTAAGTTCAAATCTGGCACATTGCAGGGCTCACAGTTTGACTCCAATCTTAATATCTTACTGAAGGTTGAAGGTTTGTGGTTTTTTGGGTGACACTGGCATCCTCCATTAAAAACTGACTGCCACGAAATAGCGCAATAGTGCTGATAGTGGCTTTAAACACCAATCAATCAATCAATCACCTTGATAATCTCACAGTATGTGTTTTTTAAGTTTCTCTGATACATGTACATGTAGTAGCAAATTTTGAAACCCCAAATTAAGAACTTTTAAAATAGCAAATTTTTTACAACCACAAAAATTTATAGCAGCAAAAAAGTGAATTAATCCACAGTTACAAGTCAGGAATAAGCTTAGTTTCAGTAATAGAGATCACCTTTAGTCAAAAGAAAACTTTTATGGGCAGAGAAAATGCTCAGTATATTGTTGAGATAGCTTGCATGTCAGAACACCATAAAACCTCAGACTTTTGTCTCCTAATCTGTTAATTAACTATAAGAAGATCTGATACATTATTTAAGAAACAAGAGATCTGTTTATATGGTAATAAAAACATGAGATGGGATTTTTTCTGTAGGAAATCCAATAGATTTACATTAAGCAGCTTTTAAAACTCATTCAATGTATCAAAGAGTTTAAAAGCGTTCAAAATACCAAATTGTAAAAGAAGACCTTTTGTATGTTAATGATACCTTATATAAGCAATTATGAGTATAGATATGAAATAGGAGGTGTTGTATGATTGCTAATAAGACAAAGACCAGGCTGTAAAAACTACAGATCATATGTGCCCATTACTGTGATTTCCTTTGTCATGGTCTCAAAAGGCTTTATGTAGATAAATGTTACATAAAAGTAGTCTGTATGTCAAAAATGAATTTAACAGCATAAATTGGCTTCATTACTTTATTTACTGGTTTTCAATATTTCAGAACTATCCGTTTGTAAATTGTAAGATGAAATGGAGTGTTTGTTAAAGCTGTATATGATACTTTATTTTGAATTACAAAATTAATTGACTTAAAATAATCTTTACATTAAAATATTTTTTTCTTGATTTTTTAGATATACAAGTTGGCATTACAAGACTGTAGCCAGTACAAAAGTTGTGGTAAATGCAGAGGTGCTAATGATCCATTCTGTGGCTGGTGTTCTTTGGAAGACAAGTATGTTATACCCCTCCACTTTTCTTTCCATCAATATAACAAATGATTGTTCCTTGATTGGTATATCATTCCAACCTTCTTCAACCAATTTAACAGATTTCCCCCCTGGATTGGTGTACCATTCTACCCTTCTTTTTACAAATTTAACAGATAAATTTTAACTCAGTTGGTGTTCTTTTATCCTTCTTTCCACCATTTTAACTCATGAATTTCTCTTTGATGGTACCTTTCTCTTCATAAATTTTCCAAATAATTTTTCATTTTTGGGACACCCCTCCACCTTTGATTCCTCCTTCCTTGACGTATCCAACCGTTATTCAGCCTCTTTGAAATTCTGAATACAATCAAATTCTATTACTGTTACATTCTTATGCAATTCTTATGTAATATTGCAGATAAAGATTTATTCTTATGTAATATTGCAGATAAAGATTTAGCTCATAATTCTTTATTTATGTATATTATTGACGTTGATCTTTAACTCATACTTCTTAATTTATGAATATTATTGACGTTGATCTAAACAAAGTTAATTATTGTTGTCAACCTTCATACGGAAGTGTCAAAATTGTTGGATTTTTAATCTGATGTCTTATGGTGTTTTACCATATCATTAACATACCAGGTAATATTACATCCCATACAGGTGCTTTATTAAGATGAGTGATTATTCAGTGACTTTATAAATAAATTGGTAAAAAATATAAAACAATTTGATGCCTGGGAGCTACTGTTACAATACCTATTGTATAATGGTGCACATTCCTAACGTGCCATACAATTCGTTGAATTAAATTATAAAAACGGATTAAACAATTTAAGATTTGAGTTACTAATCTAATTAATTAGTAATAAGGATAGCTGTTAATCTTTGTTAATAGCTGTTGGAATGTTCAATACACATTTCACAGCGACCTTTTGGGATCGGCTCCGCCAAATATTTAATGCACTGCCAGAAAACTGTCTCAGTCAATTTATTGTATTTTTTAAAAGTCCTATTAATGTTGTTCTATTTTGAAAAAGATTGACTACTCTTAAGGAAATAATAGAAACTATTAAAAAGAAACAGGTGAACAATTCTTGGTAAGAAATTTTAGAGAAATATGACCCAAATAAATATGGAAATCCTTATGGAACGATCATTTAACTCTGAGGGGGATGGGGTTATTGGTTTTCTATGATCAAGCAGAAGAGAAAAAAAATGAAATTTCTGATTGAGAGTTTTTAATTGCCATTAAATTTAATGTTTAATAAATTTTTAGAAAGATTTGCTTTGTGCATGAAAAAAAATCCTTAACTCCTTCTCCCTAAAAGTTAAATGGTTATTTCCTTTGCTGGTAAACTAACAGATCTAACTTGTGGCTTATTATAATAAGAACACTCCAAATATGAATAGAAGAGTTTGAAAATTAGTTGTCCAAAGACCAAAGGGTTGTGTTTTGCTGTTTAGATTTAAGAATGGGATTTATGTGTAAATATACTCATAAAATAGCTGAGAGAACATTTTACATCTTGGATTTTTCAGAAACTTTAATTAGTATTGCATATTAGTTGCATCATTTCAGTGTGAATAGAAAACTTTCTTTTTCCTGGCAGACAGCTTCAAAAGTATTGACCTATGTGCGTTAGACTTAGAACTCAACTTGCAAGAGTTGTTGCATAGTTTCTGACTCTTTCCGTGATGTGCTATTCTCCCTGGACAGTCAATTATAATAATTATGGAAATTTGGTTAGGATATTTTCCATTAAACTGACTCATTTCTCACAGGAGTACATACTTTAACTTTTGTTCAGTTCAATTCCATCTTACCAATTGCTATAATTGCCCAATATAATATAGCAGCGTAAGATTTTCCGTGTATATCGTAATGAACAATCGTTGAATGCAGGACTTGTATAAAGTTTGACAGAACATATAAATTACTTTGCAGACCGATATTGAATATTCTGAGCTTTCGTCTTTTATTTGGTAGAAATTGTTTGATGAATAGTCATGGGTATTTTGGACGTCTTTTGAGAAAAGTAGAATGAACAATGTAATCAATATTACTGTTACCCTGATGATACATTAATCTGGTTCCTGGTCTAGTCATTTATTGCCATTATCTATCTCCTGGAAAGAATCTTACTCAGAAAATTTTATAGAAGTTGAAAATAACATTGAATTATAGCTATGCATATTTTATTTTTTGTAGAAATGTTAGAATACTAAAAAGTTATTTTTGATTTTCTTTTCCATTTCAGTAAGTTAAGTTCACTGAATGCTCTGTATGCATTTTGCAGACTTTAATTATTGTTTTTATGCCCCTGCCGTAGCAGTGGGGGCATTAAATTTTACCCTTGTCCTTCTGTACGTACAGAAATTGGTTTCCGTTCTCTAACTTGAGTTTACCTCAATCAAATGTTATGAAACTTATACACAATGCTTATTACCACAAAACACAGATCAAGTTTGAATTTTGGTGGCATCACTTTAACTATTCTAGAGTTATGCCCTTTATAAATGGAAAAATTGCAAAATTTTTAGTTTCCCTTCTCTAACTTAAGTTTGCCTCAACCAAATGTTAGGAAACTTATACACAATGCTAATTACCACAAAACACAGATAAAGTTTGAATTTTGGTGGTGTCACTTTAACTATTCTAGAGTTATGCTCCTTTATAAATGGAAAAATGCAAAATTTTTTTTTCTTCTAAATATCAAATAATTTTAAAATTGGAGTTATCTTCCTTTGTCCATGATTATAGTTGAATCAACTACAATCAATGCTTTATACAATGCAATGTTTAATTTTGACTTCCACTGATAAAACACACAGATCAAGTTGAATTTGGGTAGTGTCACTTTAACCATTATTGAGTTATGCTCTTTTATAAATCGAAAGATTGCAAGGTTTTTAGTTTCCATTCTGTAGCTTAAGTTTGCCCCAACCAAACATTATGAAACCTATACACAATATTCATTACCACAAAACTTAGATCAAGTACAAATTTTTTGTTTCCGTTTGCTAACTTTATTTTAGGATAAAACAGAGATTTTAGTCAATGTTTTTAAATTGTTGGGTAGTTGCCATCAACATCAGGAATTAGGGATAACACAATTGATGGGCCTTTTGATTTCTATTCAGTTAGATTTTGTCAGATCTTAATCACATTTACATTGTTAGCTTTTGCAATCATTTCATCATTACACAGGAAAAACAAAAACAAACTCTGAAAAACATTGTTTTATTTTTACTTAGATAGTTTTGGCAATCTCATCATTTAGTGTAACTAGGTATGTTAGCTTCCTGAATTGAGGCTTAATTTTGTAAAATGTAATGTAATGTTAAAACTTAGGTGACCATTAAACTGCAATGATTCTTAACTGTTTTTTTTTTTTAATAATTTTTTTAACAGATATTTACACAGTTTCAAACTCACTACTTTACCAAAAAATCTGACCAAAAAGCAAATGTCACCCCATCAGTTGAACTCGACTTTCCAGACAATTTTGACTATACAGCTCTATAGAGAATGAGAAACATTTGCTTTTTCAAGTCTTCTGGAAAGTTAACCAATGCTACCAAATTTTGCTTTGAAAAAATAAATGAAAGCTGGTCCAGGACCAAATGAATTTCCAAGCAAGTTATAGGTCTTGTAGAAGGAATCTTTGTGCTGGATAGGAGGTCCAGGACTTTTGTAATTCAGAAATCAAAGGTTCCCTCCCTTAAAATACAGCCCCAGACCTTGGACCCACACTAACTTGAACTTGGTTGAGTTTGACACATGCAAAAAAAATATTGTTAATGATTATGGTATCTCATTTTTTTGGGGAGGAAAATTGTATGGCATTATCTTTGATCTGTAACAAGTTGCCAAGAACTAATGTATCAGATAAGATGTCAAGGGAGTTTACTATAAATGGCTGCGGCACCATGTATGATAAATTTGCAGTCTTCATGCTTCTCCTGGGAAACTGTTAACACAGCTATATAGAAATATTTCTCTTAGATATGAAATTATAGATAATTATCTTAGAGTTTTTTACCACATAAACAGATCTGCTTTTCGTTTATGATCAATTGTTTGCCGATATTTTGTCACCTGTTGTAGAGGAAAGCTGGCTACGATATTTGCTTTCCTGATTGCTTTATGTCTGGTCAGGGAATTCCAAAAACATTATGTTACTTGTGTTGTGCTTTTTCACAGGCAGTATACAGTAAAAATGGTAATGAAGGGGAAAAAAAATTGTTTTCTCTCCGAACAATGTTTTCCATCCAAACATTGTTGCTAATATATATCAGAGAAAATGTTTTTATCAGAACTTCATATTTGCATACATTTAACAAATACAATGCTATAATTGAGAAATTAACCAATAAACTGTTTAAAACTTTCAACAACTTCAGTGTTGTTTTAAAATGTTAAAAAATGATAACATTTTGTGTCCAGATAGTGAAGGTTTGTAAGCTAAAAGTTTTTTTCTTAGCTTTTGTCCAAATATGAAAGTTAAATTGTGCAGAAGGGTAAAGTCAAAATAAATGGTCCAAATTTATTTTTTTGCCAAATTTCAACATTGTTTTAGTGCATTTTCTTTTGTTGTATCTTGATACATATACATTAAAGTTAACAAATCCAAAAGGATATAAAAAGAATAAAGAAATAAAAAGTTCTGAAACTTTATTGACATAAACCAATAAAACAAATTTAAATCAAGTATACCTTTTGGGAATATGATTTCAGACAAACACTATCAAATATTTATATTTTTACCCCAATTGATTGCAGAGATCCAAACATTACTTTTAATGCAAAGATTAATAATCTCATCTTTCATTATCATTTTTTTTAGTTTTGGCTATTTTTGTATCAATTCATTTAAAGTTGATTGAAAAGTTTTGATTAAAAATAATTCATCATTAGTTGATAAAAAACTTCTCCATATTAAAATTAACCCTTTTCAAATTCACTGAGGACAAAAAATTGATAGATAAATCTTTTAATAAAGAAGATATATCAAATAGAAAATACATCAAATTTTCCCTGTTTTTGTTGCACTCCTGACATATTATACACCAAACTAAAATACAGAAACTAGAACAAAATACTCATGATTTTTTTTAATTTGTAATCATTGCTGGTTTATAAAGACCTAAATCTGTCATTTGAATGTTATTTCTATTTTAACTTATGCATCTTATGCTCTTCAGATCATATTTAAATTGATTTTTCTGACACATTATTATAAAATGAGGTTAAGTTACCAAACTATGAACTAAATTCAGCAGAATTGCTGTTTGACAACAAAAAGAGATCTGCAATCTTCAAAGTTTTTCTGAACTAATATTTTGTTTTAATTATTACCTATATAAGGTACTTTACTTCTATCTTGTTGCACTCCTGACATTCAATATAAATCATATCAAAACAGTTATACATTATCAAAAAGCCCATGATTTCTATTTTAAGAGTATATACCTTTCAGATTTAACATTTTAATTTCATTTAATCAATATTTTGAACTATATCATACATATCACTTATTGTATAGATAAGTTCACGTCTCATCATATTTGGCTACATTTTTTTAATGGCATCCATTGCAATGTTAAAATTGGCTGAATTTTGTGGCTTGATGTGTAGAATAGTCCTGCAAAATATCTTTGGAAAATCGCAAGTATTAAAAATTACGTTAAAAAGATGTCAAAATTGTCTGGAGTGCAACACTTTTCTGGACATTTTGAAATTTTATTCTTTTAAAGACACAGCAACTTGCAATTTGATGATATGTGCCATAGATTCTTATGTATATTACAACTATTATGTCTTAGTGATGATTTCAGCTACAAATGAAGCTTGTCCATTGAACAGTTTTGATACAGATGTGTTTTAAAAAAGTTGTGCCATGTCAGGAGTGCAACACAAAAATAGTATTACTAGGAATAGAATGATTTTGCTTAAATGACTCACACCTAAACATAAACAAAAGTCAATCCTGTAAAACAAATATGTCTTTTCTAGAATAAATAGTTCATTTACCTGATTATTGATATAAATAATGTATGAGAGTCAAGTATACAAGGCCTCCCTGTAAGTGTCAGGAGTGCAACTTTGGAAGTTTAAAGACTCACACTAAAAAATACAAAAGCCAATATATGGTTCTGTTTTATTTTCAAAAGATACTATACTAGATACAAGATTGCACTCAAAGAGTAGCCTGATAGACAAGGAATTTTTCTTTTAGAACCATTTCTTTGATGTCAGGAGTGCAACAGTTTAAAATGACATTTTCTTGGATTTACATTTTAAGATAATCTCAGCTCCTAGTGACTTATTTGCATATAAACATGTTTTCTAAATATTTAGGTTACATGTATGAGTTATAATAAATTCTTAAATGTAAATTTCAAAGCAGGACTTTATCCAAGAATCATTGTTTGTCACGACACAAGCAAAAATATTTGAATGATGAATTTTATATAAGTTTAGAATTTAGGAAGCTAATTGTTCATAAACTGTGTATTTTGATTAGGAAATAACCATATTTCAATTTAAAAGTTTTATAATGGTTTCATGTTATACTTATTAAATTATTATAACTATAATAACAAACAATTAATTTTGTTAAACTCCTGAAATGAATTTACCAAAAGAAGAAGTTGTGTACAGATTTAATAATTTTAAATGAATGAAAGATAGTTGATGAAACTAAACTAACTTGAGAATAAAATCAGACAGACTAAGGGATCAAAACACACCATCAAAGTCAACATCGACTATAACTTTGATGAGCAGAAAATTGAGAAAAACTCTGAAAGAAGATCCACCTCAAGAACACTAGACAAAAAAAACCAAAACAATGTATAACTAAATTACAAAGACTTAGACCTGAAGACAAAAACACAGATGGATAAAAAATGAAAAAAAAAACAGAGAGATTGGCAACAGAAGAGAAGAAGAAAATTTACACAAGCCAAAAAATTGCAAACCCACAGAAAAATGTCCAGTCAAGAAGCAAAAGTACAGGTGCAGATACACTATCTACAGAAATCAGAAAGAGAAGACAAAGTATAGTGAAAATTACCATCAGTTCACATTAACTCTGACAACCACCTTGGTGAAGCGTGAATATGATGTGCTCAATTGTTTTAGCCCAAGATTTGAGATGGTCTGGAAGATAATGTCTTATTCTTTGACTTCTCTTTCTCATTTCTCTAGGTATTGAAGTGCATCTGTATTTTGCTACTTGACTGGACAATTTTCTGCTGTTTTGTAACTTTTAGCTTGTGTCAATTTTCTTCTTCTCTCTGTTGTCACTTTCTCTGTTTTGTTTTCATTTTTCATGTGTTTTAATTCTGGTCTAAGTCTTTTGAATTCTGTGTTACATTGTTTTGTTTTCTTTGTTCTTTCTTTGTTTATATTTGTTTAGTTTGTCCTTCAGATTTGGATTTTATTTCAGTGTTTTTCTCAATTTTCTACTCCTCAAAGTTGAAGTTGTTGACTTTGATGGTGTGTTTGTATGCACTTAGCCTGTAAGATTTTATTCTAAAGTTTAGTTTCACAACCATCTTTCCCATCTTTCATTCATTCAAAGGTTGGGTCTTAAAATTGAACTCAAATTGTGCAAAACAGCTTAGTATGGTAAATTCATGTCAGGAGTGCAACAAAATTAATTGTTTGTTATAACAATTATAATAATTTAATAAGTATTACATGAAACCATTATAAAGCTTTTAATTGAAACATGGTTATTTCTAATCAAATGACAAAGTTTAAGACAATTAGCTTCCATAATTTGAATATAATATGAAAATTTAGCATTCAAATATGTTTGCTTGTGACAAACAATAATTCTTGGATCAAAGTCCTGCTTTGAAATTTACCTTTCAGAATTTATTATAACTCATACATGTAACCTAAATAGTTAGAAAACATGTTTAGATGCAAATAAGTCACTAGGAGCTGAGATTATTTTAAAATGTAGGTCCAAGAAAATGTCATTTTAAAACTGTTGCACTCCTGACATCAAAGAAATGGTTCTAAAAGAAAATTCCTTGTCTATCAGGCTACTCTTTGAGTGCTATTTTGTATCTAGTGTAGTATCTTTGAAAATAAAACAGAACCATATATTGGCTTTTGTATTTTTTAGTGTGAGTCTTTAAACTTCCAAAGTTGCACTCCTGACACTTATAGGGAGGACTTATTTACTAGACTCTCACATTATTTATATCAATAATCAGGTAAATGAACTATTTATTCTAGAAAAGACATATTTGTTTTACAGGATTGACTTTGTTTATGTTTAGGTGTGAGTCATTTAAGCAAAATCATTCTATTCCCTAGTAATACTATTTTTGTGTTGCACTCTGACATGGCACAACTTTTTCAAAACACATCTGTGCCAAAACGGTTCAATGGAAAAGCTTCATTCTGAGCTGAAATCATCACCAAGATATATAAGTTGTAAAACAAATATGAATTTAAGGTATATTCCTCCATACAACAATTTGCTGTGTCTTGAAAAAAGTATTTTTCAAAATGTCACAAAAAGTGTTGCATTCCTGACAATTTTGACATCTTTTTAACGTTATTTTTTAATACTTGAGATTTTCCAAAGATGTTTTGCAGGAATGTTCTACACATCAAGCCACATCATTTCAAATCAATTTATCCAATCAAATGATCAGCATGATTGATAAATATTGCTTTATATGCAAGGAACCATTTATTTTGACTTTGCCCAGAACTAGTTTGGCATGAAAACATTGTTCTGGGGAAAATAAAATTGTGACACATCACTGCAGTTGTCCAATATAGGTCAATAGCTGTGCTTTTTTTTTAAACAATTTTTAATTAGGCCCTGATTCAAGGTTGCCTATTCCTAAGGTGATTGGACAATTTGATATATATTCTGTGGACAAAAAAATGGGGAGTATTTACTTTAGTGTTTTAAAATCTTTATGTTTATGTTTACAGATGTAGCGTTAGAGAACAGTGTGAATCTAATGAGTCAGAACTAAGATGGCTGGGCTACAAAGGAGAAACATGTACAAACATTACATCTGTGTACCCAGACAAACTTCAGAAGAACAACAAAGTATCCAGGACAACAAGTGTATGTATTATCACATATAATTGGTGTCAACTCTTCAATCTAAAGTTAGAGAATACAGTAATTCTTAAAAAAGTAACATGAATTACCAAATTATTGGACTGTATGACAGACCATACAAACACTTAACATTACCCACTCCTCCAAGAAAATAGACTTACAAATAAAAACAACAAAGATCAACACAATTTCCTGAAAGCTGACTTGGTACAGGCACAAAATTTGTTGGAGTTAAACCAATTTAATGTGTACAAACCCCCCTCCACCTGACTATATAGACCATATGTTGTAATAGTAAAGCAGATAATGAAAAACCTGCACAGTCCAGCTACCAACAGGATGACCTCTAAGGAAAAAAGAAGTAAAGGATGTGGCATTATGAATGAAACAGATATTGGATAAACATGAAGTCATTCTATCAGCCTTCAATGATGAGCGAGAATATTACAGATGCTTTTTCTACAATTACCCAGACGATTTTTCATTATTGGAGTTGGTGTTTTTGAACATCTGAAAGAAAATACCTGGTAAGGTCAAATATGACATGTACAAGGCTGAAAATGAATATATATATATCCAGTATCTTGGTTTATATATAAAAAAATATATAAAAAATCTAAATATATTCAGATGTTTGAATTTGAAAGATGAAGTGATCAAAATTTAAATAATTTTAAATAAAATAATCATTTGAAATAACCTGCATCCAATTCCAGTATTAAATAGAATTCAGTTAATGTTCATTGCAAAACTATTATCAGGTAGCTATAGTCCATTCTCATCTTTATTGGAATCTAATGCGTTTTTGTCAGGGATCGGAGTGGGAAAATCTCCCATTTAACGATAAACATTCTTTATGGAAATAGCACCCTATCGTTCAAATCAGCATTTGAATATTTTAAACCAGTATATGTCCTGAAAATAAACTTGTTTTCATAATTAGAAATTGTTATCAAATGAATTGGTAATATGAGAAAGATTGTGTCAGCAAGCTGGACTGTTTAAGGAAATGGAATTGTAACGAGAATGCAAATTGCCAATGTAATTCAGGCTCCCGTAATGCATTGAATTACACACTTGGAGTACAATATTTGATACATTGTTTTGTACAAAAATTATGATTAATGTGATAAAAACAAATTATATAAAACGATGCTGAAAGCAACATTCAGTATTAGTCACCAACGTGTATATCATTTACGCTGTACGATGTTAAAGGTCAGAATATGGTCATGTCGGCTTGTATAGGGATTCTGTACCAAGCCACTTGGTTATTTACTCCAGTGTAATTGGATTGTCAGAGTAACAAATCGCTGTCCTCAAGTTCATTTGTTTATAATCATAGATCAGAAGTCTGGTGAAAAAAAAAAGTTATTTGATTAAATTGCCATAATGACAAAGTGTTAACAATACTTATGATCTGCACTTTAATGGTTATGAAAAAAAACTAGGGTAGTCATTGACACTTAAGTTAAATCATAACTATTTGATATTGAAAAAGACCAATATTAATATTAAATTTTTTTTAAATCAAATTTATTCATCTTTTATTCAATAAACTATCAGATCTTAAAATATTGTTTGTTCCAAAAGTGATTTCAGAAATTCTCACTTGATAAAAGCAATCTTAGTCCATGTTGTGATGGAAAATATGTAACAAGCTAAAAGAATTTACGGACGGCAATGTTCATTGTGTTATATTTTTGCTGTTAACAATCATTGAATATTACTGAAATTTCAGTTACTGGGGTTTCAAGTGTAAATATTCTGTCTCCTGGAGAGCGCAAGATTGCTTTACAAATTAGATAAAGATACCAACCGAAAATTGAAAGGATTAGGAAAATTCAATTTTCTATAGAAATTAGCATTAAGTCTTTAACACAGTCAAAACTTTATATTGTTTTCAAAATTAACTTTTTTAAATGATAAATTAGTATTTAACTTTTTATTTTCAGTTAACTTTAAATATATCCAATCTACCAACATACGAGCCATTTAAAATTGTGTGTCAATTTTCTGGATATAATACTGTACTGCTGACCAAAGCAAACAGGACATCATCAAACACCATGACTTGTGAAACACCATTGCCTAATCAGCTCCCATCATTCCCTGTTGGTGAAGGTAAGTGGTTATAACTCTCAGTATGGTACTTTAGTAAGGTAGACATGGGATCTCTAGGTCGTCAACACATCCCCACCCACAAGGTCCCATGTCTGATTTGACCATGTTTGAGCCTCCAGTATAATACAAGACAGCAAATCATTACCTTTAATAGCAACTGTTCCCATGATAACAGACATCTGAAACATCTGAAGATTTATTTTCTTTGGGTTATAGTATTTGCACCTCATTGCCATCTTGAACCAGTGTAGACTTGCAACTAGTCACTTTCATGTTGATTTCCTCCTTAATAACTGATATGTTAACAGACAGCTTCCCTGACACTGATTGCCCTTGCATCATGCTCTGCAGGTGTTAATACAATGGCAACCATTTAGTCTTTAATTTTCTATATAAAAATAAGGAGATGAGGTATGATTGCCAATGAGACAACTATCCACCAAAATTCAAATAAAGTGGATGTAAGCAATGATAGGCAACAGTACAGCCTTCAACAATGAGAAAAACCCATACCGTATAGTAGGCTATAAATGGCCCCGACATGAAAAATATGAAACAATTCAATTGAGAAAACTAACGGCCTAATTTATAACAAAACAATTAAAGAAAAACAAATATGACAGACATGAACTAACGACATCCACTGAACAACAGGCTATGTTGTGTTTTGCTGGTTGTTTGTCTTTTCGTTGTTTTTTTTTTGTTTTTCACCATGGCGTTGTCAGCTTGTTTTTGACTTGTGAGTTTGAATATCCTTTTGGTGACTGCCTCTTTTAGTTTTATAGAAGAAAATTTGTTAAAGGGGTTAAAATTGAAATAAAGTATGATGTAGTAAGTTTTAAACTCGTGTTGCTATGTGAAACAATTATTGTTTACAACAGTTGACTAACTTGACAATGGAATATTCCTGCAGAAGAATTTAAATTAAGGTCTTTATAATGTAAGTATTCCTTGAATAGCTTCAGGTTTAATGTTAACCACAGAGTTTTGGTTAATTACATGTACATGCACAAGTTATTACACTACTCCCAAGATGTCTGAGATACAAGTCATAATTGTGTTAGGTACATGTATTCTAGTATATGAGAGATATCGTAGATTACTTAATTCATTGTTGAAACAGATCTTGTGAACAATATTTATGGGCTAACCACAGAGTTATGATTCATCTCCTTGCAATAGATATCCGGCTTTGTTAGATTTCCCAAGTCTAAAATATTTCTTATCTGATGAACCAATATTATGTCCCCTTACTACTTCTCTGAAATTGACAACCAATTTGTGGGAAATGTACCAAACTTTAATTGCTTCCCTGTTTTGTTCCAATTTTACTTCTGACTGGTGGCTGTCAGCAGGATTGATCATTGTCAGAAAAGTGTTTTGAAGATAGCAAAATCATTATTTTTTACTTTGATTTGAAGATACTATAGGTTACCAGTATGCACATTTTTCAATAGCTGCCGGTACTATAGGTAATAAAGGGTGCCAGTTAGTATAAAGATTTAAAGAATGATTCAAGACCATCCCAAAAAAACTGATGATCTGTTCCTATGTTATCACAGATGACCAGTATACAGTTTCTTAATTATATGGACCATAGCTGTTTCCTTGCCAGTGAGATATCACAGGTTACCAGTAGGTGGCTCCTTATCAGATGACCATTGCTTCTGCTCTATATTGAAGCTTTCAGAGGTGACCAGTATAGCTTCCTTATCATGTGACCTCAGAATTCATTCATTATTATGTCCAGATAAATCTTTTGATGTTTATCTGTGCAGAGAACATGGAGATAGGATATTCGTTTTTTTAGTCGATCATCAATATTCAAACTTTTGTGTGATGCTATCGGCACAGAAACAAATACTTAAACTAAAATTTAAATTTCTGTTGGATGGCTATCTGTATGCATTGTCACAGTGATTTATTAAGATTTTGACCTTGTAAATCAAGTGCAAATTGAAAAACGTTTTTGTCAATCTTGCCTTTGGGAAGTGTCATTGAAGTGTACATCCTCATTTTAACATTTCTGTCAAAAATTTAGCTCACCTCTTCTTTATCTTTTTGTTAAGTACATCACTGATGTTAATGATAGTTTTTGTTATGCAAGATGTAAGCTGAAGACTTGTAAAACTAAGTCATTGATAAGAAATAGCATGGGTAGAAGTATGTTCTGACCACCTAGACAGAAATGTTTGCTGTTTTTGGTGCATTGATGCATAAAGTACAGTTCTTGGTGAGCTGAGTATATCTGTGATTTGTAGCTTATTGATACCTATACTTCAGTGCAGCTAGAGTCGTTTTTAATTGTCGTAGTCCTCAGTAATACTTTATGACTGACCTTCATTTTTCAGTGGTAGACATTTAGATTAAAAGGGTATCTTGACTATCCTTTCCACCCCTCCCATCCTCTGAAAATTTCATCTATTTTTTTTTAAATCCTTCATAATTTGGTAATTTTCTATGGAAACCCCAAAGAAACCTAAGGAATTTTATTTTGCATTCTTGCGCAGATGGAGAAGAAAGTCATTAAAAAAGTTTAAGATTGTAAAGAAACAAATTAAATGCATGTTTATTCACCTGCTACTCAACCTTCAAATGACCTTGAAAGGATAAATATGGATTAATGCCATTCTAACTTAAAGACATAATGATACTTCAGACGTAATCATTGAAACATTAGAGTTTTCTGTCTTATTTATCAAATACAAGTATTGATTAGGGAGGGATTTTAAACTGAAATTTTGTTCATTGCCTTAATCTTTTTCAGGGGAAATGTTCAAATTGATTGATATTTTCCTATAGGGACTTCTGGGATTAAAATCTAGATGTTGACAAAAGAATTTATTACAAAAGTGACAGAAATTTGAAATTTAGATTAGTTCTTACTATATCGATGGGTTGTAATTGGAAATACTGTGCTTTCATAGCTGTGTAAGATTATATCTTTATCGTATTTGGGTTTTTAATTAAGATTTTTAAAAGTTGATTGGATATAAGCAAGATTTTTTTTGTTAACACAATCAGAGAGATATAATACCATTAATGTTTTATGTCTGACACAGGCCAGTAAGGCACAGAATGTTTTGTGCTTTATACTTTTACCATATCAGTTCTGTGTAATGATTGATTTTTCAAAAGGGATATACTGTAGGAGAGAGGCGAAAGATACAAAAGGGACATTCAAACCCATAAGTAGAAAATAAACTGACAACACCATGGCTAAAAAAGAAAAAGACCAACAGACAAACAATAGTACACAAAACACAACATAGAAAACTAAAAACTGAAAAACACGAACCCCACCAAAAACTGGGGGTGATCTCAGGTGCTCTGGAAGGGTAAGCAGATCCTGCTCCACATGTGGCACCTGTAGTGTTGCACATGTTAGTACAAACCCGGTAATAAGTCTTATTTGGTAGGTCACTTCGGGGAAATGGGATGGGATTGTAGTTACGACATTTGGAACATATCTGCTATCATCTGTGAAACAGATATTCAATAACAGTCATATATAGGAGGATATGAAACGGTACATAATACCAGTGCACCTGAAATCAACCCCAGTTTTTGGTGGGGTTTGACATAATACCCTTCCAGTGCACCTGAAATCATCCCCAGTTTTTGATGGTGTTCGTGTTTTTCATGTTGTACAAAAATATACAATACAGAAGAAATAAAACTTGTCAGAAGTTTTAAATGTTCAGGGCACTATTCTGCTCCTCTCTGGATATAGCCAGACAGTTTGTGCTTCCCAATGTTGATTTGTTTAGTATTGGTAATTAAAGGCATTTACACTGAATAGTTTTATGGTTGGGGCGTCAAGAGCAAGGAATTTGTTCCTAAGACATGAAAATAATTAACTTATACTTTGATATTGGCTTTGTTTACTAAAAGAAGTGTTGAAAGTCATCATACTTAAGTTGTGGTATACGTTCTACTACTGCAATATTACAATGACAGAAATAATAATCGGGAGATGTGGTATGATTACTTTTGTACTAAAGAAAACATGTTTCCTGATACCTAATTTGTTGACTTTACAGAGATAAACTGGGAAAAAAGAAAAATCCATGTTCATTTTTGTCAAGCATTCTCAATTAATAGCAGTTTTTTACAGTTCTTTCTTCATGTGCATCATTAAAACAAACATTAGTATAAATGATATAACATATATTTATTTATTTTGAAACCTTTGGAATGCATCATTAAGTTTCACACAGTTCTCTTTTCCTCTCTGCTTCCCGTTGCACTGGTAGAAATTGAGTATCTAGCTCTGCTTATAACTTATAAACAAGTTATTGACTTGCAGGTTTTTTTTTTCTTGTAAATGTGGTATTTTACACAACCTGTGACTTTCTCGGTTAAATATTGATAAACTAGTAAGTTGCTTGAAACCCAGTCCATACCACAGCTGTTGAAAAGCCAATTCAATTCATTCATCCATGCTTTGTGGAACAAGTACTTCATGTTGAACTTATTACTGGTTAAAAGGAGTGGGACACCTTATGAAACAAGAACTTCTCATGGTTAGTAAGCACAGCTGATAACATTCCGTAAAACAATGGGTACATTGAACTAGGGTGTATATAAAGGAGTATACAGTGACAAGTGGGGTTAATCTTGACAATTTATATTCTGATTGTATTATTATCCCTGGTAACTGATATTATGAATATTGGGTCTGTTGATTTGTAATGTATAGCAAGGAAAGTCAATAGACATGCGAAAAATTATTCGAAAATTTTCAGAATAAGATTTTTAATCAGATATGACTATTTTTTAAAAAGATTTTACGAATAGAATATTTTAATCAGATATGATTAATTTTTAACTCAGTGACATAGGATTTTAATAAGAATTTATACAATGTCCATGTTAACTTCTCTCAGGAAGTCATAAGACAAGAAAAATATATATGAGCATTTTAAATATTTTTTTTTTTTTTATCAGATATGATTAATTTTTGACAAAGTGACATAAGATTTTAAAATTAGAACTTCCACAGTGTCCAGGTTAATTCTCTTAGGAAGTTGGTAGACATACAAAAATGTATTCCAGAATTTTAGAATATTATTTTATTTATCAGATATTAAGTTTTGACAAAGTGACATAGGATTTTAAGTAGAATTTATACAATATCCATGTTTATTGTCTCTGAAAATCTTAAGACATGCAAAAATTTATTTGAGAATTTTAAGAATAGATTTTTTTTACTAGATATGATTAATTTTTGACAAATTGACATAAGATGTTAAAGAAGATATTATACAATATACAATGTCCATGTTCATTCTTTCAGGAAGTTACATGAAAATTTTTATTTGAACATTTTTTAAATAAATTATTTTTATCATAATTATGATTAATTTTTGACAAAGTGACACATGAATTTTTTAAATTAGAAACTTATACATTGTGTCCAGGTTAATTTTTCTTAGGATCTCTTAAGTTTGTAGACATGTAAAAAAATGTATTCCAGAATTTTTTGACTAAAATTTTTTTTTTTATATTAGATATGATTAATTTTTGACCCAGCAACATAAGAATGTAAAGTAGTTATACAGCGTTGGTGTCAACTTTCTTGCAGTTACTAACGTTGTAAGCTGACAAAGCTTGTTGCCATGTGATTTATTTATAATTATATGCATGTAGTATGTTATAAGCAATCAGTATGCAGGTTTTGGGTTAGATAATTTAGTTTTCATGGAGAGAGAGAAGCTGTTATGTGACAGTGGGTGTGTTTGCAAGTGTCATTGATAACATCAAGTATTCTGGTATGACAATGTGACTGTGTGTCATAGTCTGTGGTAAATAGCAACAACATAGACAGAATAACATTGCATAATTTAGGAGTATGCTGCATTGAATAAAGGACAAAATAAAGCATAAATGCTGTACTGGCTGATTCAGTTGGGGACATAGAGGGTGTAACCCTTTGATATAAAAATAAATATCATTTTTTTTTGCCTAAAATCATTTATTTTTTTTTGGTCTTGCTTCGATCAGGGCTATTTTTACTATTTTTGACAATTTCGCCCCCCTTTTCTTGGACCCTGGATCCGCCCCTGATAATGTGTTTCTTATTATATGACCTCTACCATACATGTTTCATGTTGAGGTTGTGAACAACCATGGTTTAATCCAAGATGCTTACTTAATATATGATGTCAAAATATTTATTGAAAAATGAAATATTTTTCAAGCTTGATTTTCTTTCAAATTTTTTTTTGCAGAATATGATAAGAACCACAAATATGTCTGCTTTTGTTAAAGGAAGTAAATTAAAAGGCTTGAATAATCGATTAAATGTTCTTGTCATTAATTTCATATGCACAACCTAAGAGTGCCCTTAAGAAAGACTAGACAATAAAATCAGAAGTTCACTTTGACTTACTCTGTCAAATATTTAGGAATTTTGGGGAGCCTTTTATTAATTTCAGATTCTGTAGTAGTATTTTTAAGCTATAAATAATTTATATTAAATTATTTTCTCCCAGATTTTTCCTATATTTCTGATGATAATTGCAAGAACAAAATATTTGATTTCATTTTAATGAGGACCTTTGAGTTTTTTTTTTTTTTCATTAGCAATTTAAAAGGGGAAAGGAATGGATGGAGTTTAAAGAATAACTTTTCAATAGTCCTGTGTGTAAATTCTAAACTGGTATATTAATAACCTGTCAATCTACAGCGTACATTGCAGAATTGGTTTTGAAACATTCATTGGGCACTTGAGAAAAAATAGAGTTGAAAATCAGAAATACAGATGTCTGTAACGCCATTATTATCTATCTGAATAGTCTGCAAATCACAGGAAATTGTAGGAAGTATGAAAACAAGTGTTATCTGGGTATACATGCTCCACAGCTGTTACAGACAAGAATTGTAAATTGGTAGTGGTTTTATATAAGTACAATATACATGATATACATTGATACATAAACAGGGGGTGGAGAGGGGGCACTGTGCAAGCTGGTATGGAACAATGTCAAGAACAAGATGATTAAGACATGAAGTATCAGAAGGTGTAAGGGGTATGAGTATTGGCTATTTGACCATGAATAATGCTATGTTTCCTCACATTTTGAAGTACTTTGTTGTTGCCTAGATTGGTTTTAGACAGATTGAGATAGTTTTATAGTGGTGAAGGGAAATTTAAAAGTTAATGATGAGGAAATAGTTCTCAATTTTTTTCTCTGGAAAAACTATTTTTCATTAAAAAGAAAGTTACAAAATGTAACGGAAGGTTTGAAAGATCTACAATTATGGTATATACATACTCCGTGTTTACATAAGTAGTTGTCATATTTGTCATAATTTTAACATCTGTTTATCAGATCAGCTCACATATAAACATGCCTAACCTGTATCACCTCACAGCTCATATCTCGGTGACTGCTGTGCAAAAATTTAAATTCCTGTATCACAGCACATGTCTTGCTTTTAATCTGTAGAATTAATTTGTAAGGCATTGGCATTAATACTTGATAATTGTAAAAGATATATCAATTTTTTTTAAAGAAATTGTTTTTGATATTTATGAGTTTCTTGTCCTTGAATCTGCATTTTTAATTTTGAAATCAATGTGTCAAACTCAACAGAATGGTAATCATTTAAACAAATGGTTTGACAACAAAAGATCATATCTCCATTCAGAGCTTGACGTATTATACATATTAAGTCCATTTTTTTAAGGTTGTATGTGACCTGAAGGTGTGTTATTAATTTTTATTTCTAGATTGCTGTCACATTGATGAATAACCCTGTGCCTTCTTTTATTCAAATTATATATTTTGTACAATCACTGCATGATTTTGTCAGTTAATATATTTTCAGTTAGATACCATCACCCCTATATTGCATACTTCCTGACAAACACTTTATTTTAGTTGAATCTTGACTAATAATTACCAGTGCCTTTTTTACCATCTTCTCAGACTATTAATAATATAATTGAATAAAAGTACTGCCAGACAATTCCGTTTGAAGAATTCTCCTCCAAAATTGAGAACTTGATAGCTTCTGTCTCAGGAATTAGTATTTAATAAATGTCATACAGACTTCTTTCTTATAAAGACCTGTTTTTTGTCTTGTGTACAGGCAGTATTGTGAGAACATCGACTAGAATCGGAATGCTTGTCATTCCTGTCCCTACATTATGTAATCGGAATCGGTCATATTCGCTGCACATAACTGAGTTACGTCTGTTTTCACGGGTTTCATGGTGCTAAGATGCATATTTTCTGCATTCACGTAACATGTGCAAGTGCTTATTCTCATTAGAATATTAGCTTAATTTACATGTGATGCAAGAATCAACAAGTACATCTTGATTAAATTGTTATTCTAAAAAAAGTTATGAGAAAAAAGAGATAATTATTTTCCAAGATTGAAGGGTGTGTATAATGTTGAAATCATTGACAATTAAATTGGAATACATGCTTGTTTTCTCACATTTCAAATGTCTTAAGGTTTTTGTGGAATTTATGGTTATACTGATGAATTTTTAAAAGGTTTTGGTATGTAAAGTGAAAACTTAAACAGTATCAATGTCAGAAAATGTTTTCACTATTGAATTTTTTTCTATGTTATTGTAACCTATAGGAGGATGGTAGAATTACCCCACATTAGATCAGATTTATAACCTTAATATGACATTTTACCCCAATAACAGAATTTAAACAAACATTTGCATGTTATACCTGATGGAAAATAAAGACTTTGATATATACATCCAAATCAAAGCATTGCCAGACCCTGAACTTCGTATCCATTTTGGAAAGTGTAGATTTCAAGACTTGGAGCAAACTTAATTCTAAACACTTGTTATAAAATGACTTTGGACACAGTTTGCCTTTGGATTTAACTTCAGTTTTGAATTTCTGTTAGTAACTTGCCCCTGTTATTTAGGTACAAAAAAGTTTCAGTTCTCAAGTAATACTCCCATTTACAATACCATTTTTAACACTCTCATATCCATTTTATCTCTCTAGAAAAATGAAGATAAAAATGGCTACTTATACCCTGCTAACATTTAATCTATCAATACGAAATGACTTTGACACCAATTAAGGAAACCAGTTCAACAAAATCAATTGGTTTAGTGTGCATGGTCACATATATTTCTGTAATGAAAAAGTGTCCAAAAAGTACCTCACAGTTACACACAAAACACTTCAGTCTTGTTTTCTTTATGAAAATAAAGATATTGGAGAATCTTGAAATCTAATTATACCCCCGCATTAAAAAAGTGGGGTATACTGTCTTACCTCTGTCCATCCGTCCGTCCGTCAGTCTGTCCATCCATCCCATGAATATTTTTCATCACATCTTTCTCAGGAACTACATCATAAGGATTTCTGAAATTTGGTTTCAGGTTTTATATAAGTCAGCTATACCATGTGATGCGTTTTCAGATTCTTCAATCAACAATTTCCTGTTTACCGAACACTTACATATTTTTACACTATTAAAATTATCCATATTTGGACAGGGGTATCATCAGTGAGCAGTAGCTTGCAGTTTCACTTGTTGTTCTTTTCTTGTTTTGGTATTTTGTTTTCTTTTTCTGCAAAAAAGCAAGCAAAATTTTTGTACCAGTTAAAAGATATATATAATAAGAATTCTAAAGCATTACAAGAGCGGATATGTTTTAATTACATCTGTTTTCAATTTGCAATTGTCTTTTAAGGACCATTGTTTATTACATAATACATAGTAATGACATCAAATGAAACAATCATTAGCAAAGCTTTATTTTAAGTTTAAGTGAGGAATATATCACTTAAGATGATTAGGATCTTAGTAATGACCTGTTCATGAAGTGCTGACATAGATAGATGTACTTTGCTTCAGATCCCAATAAAATTGTGTGATATCAAGGGAATTGTTTCTTGATTGCATTCCAAGGCAAAGCTGTTTGACGGTTGGGGGAATCATGTCAGGTTGTTCTGAATTATCTTACGGTGTTAACTGTTTTCTTTGCAAGGGGAAGTAGGGTTCTCCTGGGGGTTCACATTTCACAAATTGTTGGAAATTATGTTAATATTTTTGTACTTTCATGATGTAAGGGGTTAGTCCTTAGGGTATATTGACACTTTATTATGGCATTGTTTGGAAGCCCAGGATAAAGTGGCAGAAAGACAACTTAGTTAAATTTTGAATTCATAGACTACTTTCAGTATCTAGAATAGGTATCTGCTGTTCTATGTTGACCACACAGAGACTGGATTTTAATTGCTTTTAGTTTTGAAATAGCAACTAAATAAATGTAATACTATAATAATACAATCATATCCTTCCAAAGGTCGTTGAACTCTGACTTCCTCTACCAATTAAAAATGGCCACCAAGAGTGCTGAAAGTGGCATTAAACACCAAAAATCAATCAATACTATAATATGATAAAATTGTTACTTATGAGACCTTTCAGAAAAAAAAATCATGTTATTATCCCTTTGTGCAAGGTAGTTAAGGATGTTCTTAGGTGAAATTAAAAAAATATGGAATGTAAAATTGATACTATAAGTCAGAAGAGCATAAGTTAAGGAACAAAATAAGCTAAAAATATTGATAGATTATGGAGCTCCTTTTGATATATTTAATTTTATACGACCGCAAAAATTTTTGTGGTCGTATATTGGTATGACGTTAGGCGTCGTCGTCGTAAATCCGAAGACACATTGGTTTTCGCACTCTAACTTTAGTTTAAGTAAATGGATCTCTAGGAAATTTTACCATAAGGTTCAATACCACAAAAGGAAGGTTGGGATTGATTTTGGGGTTATGGTACCAACAGTTAAGGAATTAGGGGCCAAAAGGGCCAAAATAAGCATTTTGTAACTTCCAGACAATAACTTGTGTGTAAGTGTATGGATCTCTCTGACATTGTACCACAAGGTTCCATATCACAAAGGGAATGCTGGGATTGATTTTGGGGTAATTGCCTCAAAATTTTAGGAATTAGGGGCCAAAAAGGGCAAAAATAAGCATTTTCTAGTTTCAGGACAATAACTTGTGTGTAAGTGTATGGATCTTTCTAAAATTGTACTACAAGGTTCCATATCACAAAGGAAAGCTGGAATTGAGTTTGGGGTAATTGCCTAAACGTTTAGGAATTAGGGGCCAAAAGGGGCCAAAATAAGCATTTTCTAGTTTCCAGACAATAACTTGTGTTTAAGTGTATGGATCTCTCTGAAATTGTACTGCAAGGTACCATACCTCATTGAAGGCTGGGATTGAGTTTGGGGTGATGAATCATAAGGGGTTCAAAATTGGGGGATTTTTTTCCCCTTTTCTTCCTTTTTTCTTTAAAATTTTCCATTTTAAGTTGGTTATTTCTGATTTATATTTAAAAGCAAATAATAATGATATGGCAGGAGATACACACCAAACAGGATGTGTAAATTATTATATAATAAGTATTGTGCAATAGCAAGAAATTTTCAATTGCACAGTATTGCGCAATAGCAAGAAATCTTCAATTGCACAGTATTGCGCAATAGCAAGAAATATCCAATAGCACAATATTGCACAGTAGGAAGAAATTGTCAATTGTACAGTATTGCACAATAGCAAGAAATATTCAATTGCACAGTATTGCGCAATTGCAAGAAATATTTAATTGCACAGTATTGTGCAAAGAAGATACTTTGTATAAATTGCTTATTTCTTGACCAATTTCAATGGGGTTTTATTCTTGAATTCTTGGGGTTCTTTAATATGCTGAATCTAACCGTGTATTAAGTTTTTGGATTTTGGGCCCGTTTTAAATTGGTCCACATTGAGGTCCAAAGGGTCCAAAATTAAACTTTGTTTGATTTCATCAAAATTGAATTATTTGGGTTCTTTGATATGCGAATCTAACCGTGTATTTAGATTCTTAATTTTGGTCCCGTTTTCAAATTGGTCTACATTAAGGTCCAAAGGGTCCAAAATTAAACTTAGTTTGATTTTAACAAAAATTGAATTCTTAGGGTTCTTTGATATGCTGAATCTAATTATGTATTTAGATTTTTGATTATGGGCCCAGTTTTCAAGTTGGTCCAAATTGGGGTCCAAAATTAAACTTTGATTTCAACAAAAATTGAATATATGGGGTTCTTTGATATGCTGAATCTAACCATGTATTAAGTTTTTGGATTTTGGGCCCCGTTTTTAAATTGGTCCACATTGAGGTCCAAAAGGTCCAAAATTAAACTTTGTTTGATTTCATCAAAAATTGAATTATTGGGGTTCTTTGATATGCCGAATCTAACCGTGTATTTAGATTCTTAATTTTTGGTCCCGTTTTCAAATTGGTCTACATTAAGGTCAAAAGGGTCCAAAATTAAACTTAGTTTGATTTTAACAAAAATTGAATTCTTAGGGTTCTTTGATATGCTGAATCTAATCATGTATTTAGATTTTTGATTATGGGCCCAGTTTTCAAGTTGGTCCAAATTGGGGTCCAAAATTAAACTTTGTTTGATTTCAACAAAATTGAATATATGGGGTTCTTTGATATGCTGAATCTAACCATGTATTTAGATTCTTAATTTTTGGTCCCGTTTTCAAATTGGTCTACATTAAGGTCCAAAGGGTCCAAAATTAAACTTAATTTGATTTTAACAAAATTGAATTCTTAGGGTTCTTTGATATGCTGAATCTAAACATGTCTTTAAATTTTGATTATGGGCCCAGTTTTCAAGTTGGTCCAAATCGGGTCCAAAATTAAACTTTGTTTGATTTCAACAAAATTGAAAATATTGGGTTCTTTGATATGCTGAATCTAACCATTTATTTAGATTTTTGATTTTTGGGTCCCATTATCAACTTTGTCCACATTGAGGTCAAAAGGGTCCAAAATTAAACTTTGTTTGATTTCAACAAAAATTGAATTATTGGGGTTCTTTGATATGCTGAATCTAACCGTGTATTTAGATTCTTAATTTTTGGTCCCGTTTTCAAATTGGTATACATTAAGGTCAAAAGGGTCCAAAATTAAACTTAGTTTGATTTTAACAAAAATTGAATTCTTAGGGTTCTTTGATATGCTGAATCTAATCATGTATTTAGATTTTTGATTATGGGCCCAGTTTTCAAGTTGGTCCAAATTGGGGTCCAAAATTAAACATTGTTTGATTTCAACAAAATTGAATATATGGGGTTCTTTGATATGCTGAATCTAACCATGTATTTAGATTCTTAATTTTGGTCCTGTTTTCAAATTGGTCTACATTAAGGTCCAAAGGGTCCAAAATTAAACTTAATTTGATTTTAACAAAATTGAATTCTTAGGGTTCTTTGATATGCTGAGTCTAAACATGTCTTTAAATTTTTGATTATGGGCCCAGTTTTCAAGTTGGTCCAAATCGGGTCCAAAATTAAACTTTGTTTGATTTCAACAAAATTGAAAATATTGGGTTCTTTGATATGCTGAATCTAACCATGTATTTAGATTTTTGATTTTGGGCCCGTTATCAACTTTGTCCACATTGAGGTCAAAAGGGTCCAAAATTAAACTTTGTTTGATTTCAACAAAATTGAATATATGGGGTTCTTTGATATGCTGAATCTAACCATGTATTTAGATTTTAGATTTTTGGGACCCGTTATCAACTTTGTCCACATTGAGGTCAAAAGGGTCCAAAATTAAACTTAGTTTGATTTCATCAAAATTGAACTCTTAGGGTTCTTTGATATGCTGAATCTAACCATGTATTTAGATTTTGGATATTGGACCATAATAGGTGAATGTCCAATTTAAAATTTTAAGTTCTTAGACCACATTCATTCTGTGTCAGAAACCTATGCTGTGTCAAATAGTCAATCACAATCCAAATTCAGAGCTGTATCAAGCTTGAATGTTGTGTCCATACTTGCCCCAACTGTTCAGGGTTTCGACCTCTGCGGTCGTATCAAGCTGCGCCCATGGAGCATTTTATTTAAAATGGCAGGAAAAGGCTGACTCAGACTTTAACCTTATATTTGCATTGGTATTATTTGGGTCTCAAATTGAAAGAAAAGAAATCTAGAATCTGCTTAAATTTTGGTAAATGACCTTTTATGAGCTATTGAAGTCTTATATGAAAAGAAAAATGGGTGTTATGGGGCAAAATATTTTACCCTGTATTGTAGGAAAAAAACCAAGGAGTCAGAACATCTGACAACAATTCCTAAACCTGACCTAAGTACATCCTTAAGGTAGTGGATTGATTGATTGATTGATTGATTACTATTTGCTGAGCATCTTTGTACATTTGTAGGTAGTGGATTATTTCATTTGTTCACTTGTTTGTCTGTTTATCATAATTAAGTTCAAAGTACAGATGTAAGCAACTACATGTCTTTGGTTCAACAATAATTTGTCAGGTTGATTGATTGATTGTTGTTTGCTTAATGTGCAGTGACAAATATTTGATAAATAATAATTAGGACAACAATTCTGACTGTTGCATCTGATCTGATAAGATATTTAATTTTTTTGTAATTTTAATAATCAAACTGATATAAAGTGAAATGTCAGTTCTGTTTGTGTGAGATAATTTGTATATATATATTTCCTGTCAGAAAAATTGTTAGTTTATTTCGCAAGATATCTCTAATGATAGCAAACTCACAATTTCCAAACATTTTGGTTTTAAAAACATCAGAAGATGCTCAAATTGGTCAACATGAAATGACCTTATTCCAGGGGTGAAGTCAGGTGCTCAGGAAGGGTTAGCAGTTTCTGCTCCACAAGGGATACCTGTTATTTTGCGGTTGACGAATAACAATCATGTAATATGTTATTCTCCTAAAAGATTTAAAATGGGAGCAATATGTACCTGATCATAAGTTCCATCACAATTCCTAAAAAATTTAATGAACAATAAAACAAAAATTTGTTAATAGTAACAACAGTGAAGGTAATATACAAGCATCATCCAATAAACAGAAACTGACATCTTGAAGCTTCTTTTATTGTTTAAAGTCATAGATGTTCTTTTTTTCCCATTTCAGATCACATAATTATGAAGTTGTCAGTTGTCATCGACAAACGTTTGTTTGTGTCCACTAACTTTACCTTCTTTGATTGTGAGGTACACAGTGACGATGCGTAAGTATATGATTTTGTTTTTTGATGGTGGAGGACAAGAGGTAATGTTGGTTAACTATCATGAATGGATTGCGTTGGAAACTAGGCAATGTTGTTTGTCAGGCAACTGTTCTGTCTAATGGTAAGGTCCATTACACCAAAAATTAAAAGACTGTCATAATGATGATAATGTAATAATTTCATCACTATCATTTCAAGGCAATAACAAATTCAGATTTTATACATACTGTTGATTCATTTATTTTGGTTGACACCTCAATTCGTAGATTGAGAAAAATATGCATGAACATGGATATAGTTTGTGTACTAAAATTTTAATAAGACGCACACCACCTATTCTTGGCCCTCATTCCTATTTTGTTTTAGATATGTACTACTTTCCAGTATGTTCTTTTTTGACCGTGCTCGATTTGGTGGTGATACATCTTACAAAGTGTCCGAATCATTTTGAAAAGAATCCCGCTCAAACTAATGCTAGAGGCCGTCTTAAACTTGCAGTGAGGTGAGAGTTTTTTTGCTCCATGTTGAAGGCCTCACTGTGACTTTGAGATGAAGAACAGCAATAAAAGCACTGCTTCTTTGCTTTTTGTGTGTTTTTTTACTGTACATGTACTGATTTTATATCCTTTGTTTTTCTATTACATATTTGTTTTTTAGTTTTACAACATTCTGTGAACAATATCAAAGGAAAATTATTCTTTGCTGAATACTTAACATTGGGGTTTACCTATACCAATGAAATTCTTGAAAAATTAGTACACCACAAATAATAATGAATTCACAGTATAGATTCCTCAATTAGTATCTTCCGCCTATTTTATATATTTTACAATTATACAATATTATGTAAAGATATTTTAAGCAGTAGTCTTTTTAAGTGTAAACAATATGCCAGACAGTCCCAGACTTATTTGAATTATAACACAAAGATATAGTTTATTGGTACTCAAGGTGTTGACACAAATTGAGGAAATAGGGTTTATTTTATCATATATTACATTTCATGTTCATAAGATAAACGATTGTTATTATTCTTTCTTTTGTCAATTACAATCAAGTTGGGCAAAGAGAGTTCTTCCGGTGTTTCAGTTGACAGACATGATCTTCCAACAAGGGTCAATTACGATCGGAGTTCTGTACTTGTTCTTATCCTGAAAGTTGATATAAATAGGCTAGATACTGCATGATATACTTGCTCTTAGCTTCTTTTTTTAGCTCACTTAATGACTTGAAACTTGGCAGAAAGGTTAGTGTGATGCTTTACCATCACTTGCTGTCTGTCGTCTGTCATTTCTCATTAACACTAAAAGAAATTTTCTCCTCTGAAATCTTTTGAGTGAGTTGGAACCATAGGTGAATTACTTTAAAAGTTGTGTTTGATTACCTATTACCAAACCAACCCTGGGGCTATTGCTAAAAAAAAACACAGGAGTTAAATTTTTAGAAAGAGTAATTAGTCAAGTTGCTATAGAATTTTAAGAAAATGAAAGGTTTGTAATCCCCTATAAGATGAATAAATATCCACCATCAAATATAGCCTCCATCATTACAAAAAATACAAAGTTGGATGAAAAATTCAATAAAGTATTTCCCCCCAAAAAATGAAAATTGTACAAGCAACTGCAACCACAGTTTGGTTAACATCAGAATTGTGGCTGCAACCACCTTAAAAAAACTTCGCTATTTAAACAGTAACTTTAATTAAAGAGGTATTTGTCAGCTCTGCTAAAAAAACTTTAGTTCACTTACAGTCCTATGCTGTCCAACTGTAATTATTGAAGCTGACAGTTTACTTCTTTTTTGTGATTGATTGATTGGTAGCTGATAGTTTAACATACTAATTTTATGATAACAGATTTTTTTTTATGATAGACTTGTATTTTTTGGAATGACAGTTTCTTAAAGTCCCATTTATCTGTACTCAACAAAAGTAAACTATCATATCATAACTATTAGCCAGACATTTTATGACTCAGTCAATAACTGATAATTCTGTTGTCATTCAGATGGGGTGTTAAGACATGCAAGGTAAGATTAGGTATTTCCTGAAGGAGTTAACCTAAAGTTCAAACTTACACTGCAGTCGCTCAGAATGTCATTGATAATTTTCTGTATTGAGGGTGTCTAGGTAAATATTTGTACACCTGTCTGTTACCTTTGCATTGTGATATAAAATACACTATGTTTTTATCGGTTTTCTTTAATCTATGGAGGTTAATTTTTTAAATTTTTTTTTTCTTCATAAGGTAGTTTTGGTGCATAGTTACATGTTTTTATCGGTTTTCCTTAATCTTTTGAAGTAATTTTTTTTTTTTATTAGGGGACCTTGACCTGAATTAGTCATGTGATCATTCCTGCCCCCTTTTATAAGCCAGCCAGATTGTAACAGGATAAAACAAACTCAAAGCTGACCCTTGTATAACGTGTTTGAAGAAAATTAAAAAAGTTCTCTTTCAATTTATCTGACTGTATGAAAACCCTTTGATTTTAATCGTAAATTAAAACATGAAAAGATAGGTAACCAGAGTAAAATGTCAAGATGCAAATTTACATACAAATAATGCGATTTTGTGAACCTATTTATTTGGGAAATGATCAATTCAATACATAAATATTCTTGTTAAAATTTTACTTAGTTGCCAAACCCCAGTGTCAAAAGTGATCTCCGAGATACATTGTGTTTTCTTCAGGCTTTTTTTTTAATGGTAGCTTGTCGTATGTTGAAACATCGCATTCCAACTTCCTCCTTAAGTTATTTATTTGTCTTCATTTTTTCAAAACTTTTGGTTTCATTTTTGTTACTTATTAAGGTTAATCCATGAAGTACTGTTAAATGCAACAAATTCTGTATGTTTGGTTTTTGATTGTAAAACACTTTTGTTTATAATACCGTTTTCATTATCAACGTAAATTATTTTACAACATTAAACTGTATAGAACACTTTGATATTGTCAACATAACAATGTTTTCTCCGTGATTGCAGGAAATTGGTCCTGATTTAATTTGATTGATTTTTTATTTACACAGATATTATGTGTCCAAATTAGCCAATATTTGCTCTGTAAAAATTCTCTGCAAATATAATGATGCCTCTTTACAAGTTTTGACACTGATTAATAAGCCATGGAAATAATTATATCATTTTCTGTGTCAAATCTATTGTCCTCTAAATCTTTGGCAACTTTTTTGATATGATTAATTTAACAGAGATAAAAATTGTATCATAATCACTATAAATTGTATTACTACGGGATGGACTATAAATAACTAAAAATTGCTCTTTTATTATATTGATTTGGCATATAAAATGTCTTACTAAGCTTTCATTAACACCAGCTCTTTTAAAAGGGTATACAGATTTACACTGCCTGAGATTTCACTAATACCAAATCTTCTAAAAGGGTATACAGATTTATAATGACTGAGATTTCATTAACACCAACTTTTCTAAAAGGGTATACAGATTTATACTTACTAAGCTTTCATTAACACCGACTTCTCTGAAAGGGTATACAGATTAATACTTACTAAGCTTTCATTAACACCGACTTCTCTGAAAGGGTATACAGATTAATACTTACTAAGCTTTTATTAACACCGACTTCTCTGAAAAGGTATACCGATTTCTACTGACTAAGCTTTCATTAACACCAACTTTTCTGAAAGGGTATACCGATTTATATTTACTAAGCTTTCATTAACACCGACTTTTCTGAAAGGGTATACCGATTTATACTTACTAAGCTTTCGTTTACACCAACTTTTCTGAAAGGGTATACCGATTTATACTGACTAAGCTTTCATTAACACCAACTTTTCTGAAAGGGTATACCGATTTATACTGACTAAGCTTTCATTAACACCGACTTTTCTGAAAGGGTATACCAATTTATACTGACTAAGCTTTCATTAACACCAACTTTTCTGAAAGGGTATACCGATTTCTACTGACTAAGCTTTCATTAACACCAACTTTTCTGAAAGGGTATAACGATTTATACTGACTAAGCTTTCATTAACACCAACTTTTCTGAAAGGGTATACCGATTTATACTGACTAAGCTTTCATTAACACCATCTTTTCTGAAAGGGTATACCGATTTATACTGACTAAGCTTTCATTAACACCAACTTTCTGAAAGGGTATACCAATTTATACTGACTGAGCTTTCATTAACACCAACTTTTCTGAAAGGGTATACCGATTTATATTTACTAAGTTTTCATTAACACCAACTTTTCTGAAAGGGTGTACAGAGTTATATTTACTAAGCTTTCATTAACACCAACTTTTCTGAAAGGGTATACCGATTTATATTTACTAAGCTTTCATTAACACCAACTTTTCTGAAAGGGTATACCGATTTATACTGACTAAGCTTTCATTAACACCAACTTTTCTGAAAGGGTATACCGATTTATACTGACTAAGCTTTCATTAACACCAACTTTTCTGAAAGGGTATACCGATTTATATTTACTAAGTTTTCATTAACACCAACTTTTCTGAAAGGGTGTACAGATTTATATTTACTAAGTTTTCATTAACACCAACTTTTCTGAAAGGGTGTACAGATTTATAAACATATATGTTTGAGTGTGTTTAATATATAAAGGTCCAAAAGAAATCTGATCCATGTTGTAGGTTTCTTAGTTTAACATCAAGATATCTGGTGACCTGACTTACAGCTAACAGTACAGTATGAACCTTTTTACCTGAAATTAAATGAAATAAGTGCTGTTTTGTGGGCAGACAGTATGGTATGACCAGACATATCAGTATATAAAAATATTATATTTTTATACATTACATATATATATTTAGGAAACAGAATTTTCATCAAACATTTCAGCATGAAAAACCATTTTGGCAATGCAGGAAAAAATATTTTATTATGATCAGACATTAACATACAAAATTTCTTTTCCAACTAACATTACACCATGAAAAATACTGCTGACAAAGCATAACAGTAGGAGAACCACTTTTCTGACCTGATTTTAAAACGAAATGTTAACACTTCTGACAAGACATTTTAAAAGACATGAAATTCTTTTTTGGACCAGACATAATGAGCGTGATGCAATTTACAGATGTACACTTGTCACTATAAAGTATAGATTGACATGCATTTTGTAAACTTACTGAGAAAGAATTGTCACAAATATCTGACATTCTACACTTTACAGCTAGAATGACTAAGATGCATGGAGTTTTAAGACTTCACCTGAAATTTTGTAGACGGACAGGGAGATTGTCATAAATATCTTGACATTCTACACTTTTCAGCTAGAATGACTTAAGATGCATCAAGTTTTGAGACTCCCTGAAATTTTGTAGACTACAGACGGATTGTCACAGAAAACTGACATTCACCACTTTACATCTAAAATGACTAAGATGCATCAAGTTTTGAGACTTTGCCTTGAAATTTTGTAGACTTACTGAAAGATTGTCACAGAAAACTGACATTGTACACTTTACAGCTGAGCTAGAATGACTTAGATGCATTGATTTTTAAGACTTTGCCTTGAAATTTTCTAAACTTACAGAAAGATTGTCACTTCTACACTTAACAGCTAGAGTGAAGAAGATGCATTGAGTTTTAAGACTTTGTTTGATTTGATTTAGTCCTAATATGGTGGGACTATTAGGAAATCTGTCACACAGATATGACAGTTCACACTTTAAAGCATTTGGGACAGACGCAACTGACAATGATGAATTAGAATTTAAGCCTACAATTGTTGCTTAGGGTTGATTAGAGAATTGAACTGGAATTGGCCATTGAAACAGGATGCCTCTGAAAATCTTTGCATAGACCGTTGCTACGATAGTATTGACTGACAATGCACCGCCAACTGTTGCTCATGGTTGATTAGAAGATTTAACAATTCAATAAATGATTAGTGATTCACTCTTGTTCTGTATGCAGCGTTTTTTTCCTTGCAATTAATTTACTCCAATTTATAAAAGAATAAATCACAATTTGGCTGCAATCAATCAGCCATCTTTGTTTTATTTATATGAAGGAATGGTAATAAAAGTATTAGTATCTGGTGGTATTAAAGTGTTCATGGTTGAAATCAAGCAATTTCAGTGACAGTTGGAAAAGATAAGGCAAGAAGAATCTGGAATTTATTCAAAAATTAGGACTACATGTCTATAATAAAAGGGTTTTTGCAATACTTTAATGTTTGCTCTCATTTGGTTTGACAGCTTAATGACATTTATAACTTACAATAAAATGACTTTAGATGCAGGTTGCATTAATTTAGATACTGTAAGGATATTAAAATTAAATGAAAAAGTCCTGAAAATAGATATAGGTTTTATAAATTACATTTTTTTTTTAAAGAAACATGATAATCTTTGACATTTTATGGCATTAAATCTTTAGTAAAAGCCTATAGTCAAAAGATTAAAATTAATGTTGAAATAAAATATATCATAGCCTGATATAATAAAGTTGTCTGATATGTAAGAAAGATATGTTGGAATTCGAGAAGCCAAACTAATATGACATATGATAATTCTTAAGTGATTTATGAAATTTTAATAGCTAAACAAGTGGCATGTATTTCTGGATTCTGAATTCAATTTTCAAAACTGTCTTTACATGTATCGTAATTCCCAAAGCTTAATGAGAACAATCACTCAGACTGAAGAAAAAACAAAAAAATGAATCTCCCTAGATAGTTTGTCTAGACTTGGTACATAAATGAATATTATTCATTATAAGGTGTTTTAAGCCATTAACAAGCCCATCTGTCCCACAGCAATGAGTTGTCACCTATTTATGGTTCTAATAGTGTAAGTGGTGGTGTGGGAATGACTGTTTATCACACTTTTTTGTAGAAATTTGAATTTATAATTCTTTCCACTTTCCTTATGCTTCCGTTGTCTGGCTTCCAATTTGCACTTCTGGATTCCGTTGCTGCAAATTTGAGAAGGGTATTGTAGAATTATGAATAAAGAATCTAATGGATATTTGTAGAACCTATTATTTCTGTCTGTTTTAAGAGTGCTACTCATGAAACAGACTTTTATCATGCCATGAAAGTATCTGTATACCTGAAATAGCTTTTAACTTTCACTGAATGAGAAACATTGATCAGGATTATCCCCTCATGTTTACAGTAAAAGTAAAATTACAGGCTAGGCCTCCAGTAAAATATATAGTATTGCTAGGGCATATGGTAAACCTTTTGGATTGTTTACTGAAGATGGAAAATTACAAACTAGGCCTCTGGTTAAATGTACAATATATTGCTAGGGTGTATTGAAAAAACCACTTGGATTGTTTTAATAATACTGTGAAAGTAAAATTACAAACCAGGCCTCCAGTTAAATGTACAGTATATTGCAAGGGTGTATGGTAATAACCACTTGGATTGTTTTAATAATACTGTGAAAGTAAAATTACAAACCAGGCCTCCAGTTAAATGTACAGTATATTGCAAGGGTGTATGGTAATAACCACTTGGATTGTTTTAATAATACTGTGAAAGTAAAATTACAAACCAGGCCTCCAGTTAAATGTACAGTATATTGCATGGGTGTATGGTAAACCACTTGAGTTGTTTACTGTCAAAGTAAAATTATAAACCAGGCCTCCAGTTAAATGTACAGTATATTGCTAGGGTGTATGGTAAACCACTTGGACTGTTTACTGAAGATGTAAGATTACAAACTAGGCCTTCACTTAAATGTACAGTATATTGCTAGGGTGTATGGTAAACCACTTGAATTGTTTGCTGAAGATGTAAGATTACAAACTAGGACTTCCCTTAAATGTACAGTATATTGCTAGGGTGTATGGTAAACCACTTGGATTGTTTACTGAAGATGTAAGATTACAAACTAGGCCTTCACTTAAATGTACAGTATATTGCTAGGGTGTATGGTAAACCACTTGAATTGTTTACTGAAGATGTAAGATTACAAACTACCTTAAATGTACTGTATATTGCTAGAGTGTATGGTAAACCACTTTGATTGTTTACTGCAGATGTAAAATTACAAACTAGGCCTTCAGTTAAATGTACAGTATATATTGCTAGAGTGTATGGTAAACCACTTGGATTGTTTACTGAAGATGTAAGATTACAAACCAGGCCTTCAGTTAGATGAACTGTTTATTGCTAGGGTGTATGGTAAACCACTTGGATTGTTTACTTTAAATGTAAAATTACAATCCAATCCTCCAACTAAATGTACAATATATTGCTAGGGTGCTTGGTAAATTGCTTCTGTTTATCTGAGTGGGATTGCATTTGAGAGGAATATCTGATGTATGAGGATACACAATTAAAAAAAATAGTAAAAATTATGAAATAAAAAAAAATCAACATCTCAAGTGCAAAACAGATAGCAAAAATAGAGAATTATTACGATACTTGTAATTTAATACTGATAAGAAAATAATGATAGGTCTGTGAAACAGTTATATACATCTTCTCTAAGAGCAATTTAAGATTTTTACAGGCTGTCCATCAATCATACAGACTTTAAAATGATACTTTCATTATAATCAATAGGAGCCATAGACAAAACATATCACTAATGTAGTTATCATTATAGACACAGGCTTTTTTTTATTTTATAGATAAACACTGAAAATAACAAAAATAATATTTTTCCAAATGATGTGGTAACGATTTAATCAAAAACAGACATTAGTTATTAGTGTATATGTTGAAATTTGTTATTCAAACGAGCTGGGATACTAAACAGACTCTCTGTAAATGTTTCCTCAGAAAATTGGTTTGTAAGGTGATGCCCGTGATAATATTTTTCACATATATCAATAAAGGTATAATAGACCCAGCTCTGATCATAGGAATTTAACTCACATCCTAGGAATTGACATGTTCTCAATCCTGAATATGCATGAAATATTTGCCACTGGAAGTTAAATTGCAATCAATCAATCAATTAAATTTTAAGGATCAAGCAGTCGTTTTCCCAAGAGGGTTTACATAAAGTGTCCCCCATGCATTAATTTAGACCACATCCTTCAAATTTTGAAACTCCTTTTAGCTGTATACCAGTATAAGTTCTCATCCTTCAGACTTTATGACCAGTATCCTTTGTTAGTCAATCTCCCTCCTTTAAAAATTTCTAGGGAAAACAATGGGATGACAAGAAATTTCTTTTATTTTTGTCTTATTTCTTTGCAAATAAAACCAAAAGAATTGACAAAAGTTTTTCCAACTTAAATTTGTTCTTTTCTTACATCACTAAAATTGCTGCTAAAATAATTATGCGATATACACCTACATACCTTAGAACCCGATGAATCCAAATTGTGATTCAGGTGGGTCTCATTGGGTCTAAGCGTGACGTGGGATTGGCAGATTTTTTGTTAGCGTGACACGTGAAAGTGAAAGTCAAATTATTTTGTGTGAAAACAGGAAACGAAGTCGGGCGGGACACTTGAAATTACAAGCACTATTATTGCAATGATAAGCGGGATACAGGATTCTGACAAAACAATAAGTGGGATCCGGGATCACACGTCCACAATGAGACCCCAATTCAGGTTGATATATTGATTGATAAAAGTACGTGACTGACAGGATTCCAATTTATAATGAGTGATTGTTGTTTGCTTAATGTTCAATGTTCAAATTTAGAAATTTAAGTACTGATATGGTCTCTATATACAAAATAAATATTCATCTTATGTGTAAAATTTTCATTTCTCTTCAGATGTTACAAGTGTAGTCTTAGCAAGTTCAACTGTACATGGTGTATCAAGAACCACATGTGTACATATTATCCACTTCAGGATTGCAGCGAAACAGATGAATTTGTAGCAGCTTTGAATGTAAGTCAAGTCTGCCACCAAAAAGACTAGGACAAAAAAAAAAAAAGCAATTCAGACCTACTTGAAGTCATATCTTAATAAGATTGAAAACAATCGAAAGATTTTTGAGGAACAGGAAATTTGCAAACAGATCTGCAAAGATCTTTAAATGATGTCAGACAATAAATCAGTAATCAAAGTCTTTGGATCAAAGATCTGTCTAAACACCTACAGTGATTTCAATAAAGCAATGTCCTTGGTTGTACCTGGTTTAAAGAACTACATTTAATTCAGTGTCATAGGGTCTTTGATCTTGTTAACTATTTAAACTATCAATTGTCTGTTAACCTGAGACATTCTGTGTCAGATTGTCCTTTATATGCAAAACATTATCACATTATGTTAAAATGTAATTTGAACATAAAGGCCTCATACATTTTCTAGATTCTTATTTTGACAATTTAACATTACATTAATTTGAAAAATTATAATTCAGAAATTGTAAGTGTTCACGACAAGTTTTTGAATACACAGGATTTTGAAAATTTCAAATTAATCATTATGACTTTCTGAACAGGCACATTGAAAATACTATGTAGACTACATGGTATCTAGTACCAATTTTATTACCAAGCCATTATTATGAACTAAACCTTTAAAACAAAAATTTCTAAAAGTGAAATTTACAATTGAATAAAAGATGGAGGCTTAACCTTGTAAATGTCATATTTTTTTAAAGCATTACATACAGATTATCAATGAATTCTTTTTCTTTACAAAAATTTATATTATATGAACTAGGTATATCTCTTGATGCAGAGCTCATTGTGTTCCCATATTTAAATTGTCAATAACGTGAAGACTTTGTTATTTTTACAGAGTGGAGGATTCTTACATAAACATACTGTTGGACCTGACAAATGTCCCAGGATAAGTAAAGGACATAATGAGATACTGGTACCCTCTGGAAACTACAAGAAAGTCGTCCTGTTTGCACATAACCTGAGGGTACGTAATTTGATATCAATCAAGGCCAATTTTCAGCTTGTTGAATTATTTCCCTTTCTATAATTGGCACGTTAAATTAAAATCCAAAGTTATGACAGATATGTCATTAAAGTTGAAACAGACAAGGAATGCATCATCTTAACTCATCTTAACCATACCTTTGTATCCAAAATAAATCCTACACATACACACTGAACTTATGATGCTGGTATACAACATCAAATTTCCAGTTTTATATGATTTTTTATATCAAGGTTTAGCTTTTCATCCTATGAGAATATTGAAACCTTTGTTAGAGTATATAAGAATCATCCAATCTATCTGTACATCAACAATCTGTGTAATTGCAACATTTTTGAGAAGTTTGAAGGATTTAGATTAAACTTTACATAAAGGCAGAACATTTATTTTTCATGAAAATGTTCATGAAGGAATACCAATCAGGTCAATCTAGTTTAAATAGACATCTATGTAGAGGGTATGGTTTTGAGACCATTTCTTGGGTAACCTCTACTTCAAACTCATTGTCCAATTGAAAATTGTTTGAACATGAACTCCTAACATGTAATCCTTTACTGAAATAAATTTTAATAAATAAATTTGGTGTATTTACTGTCTTCTGATTGGTTAAAATTATTACCTTTATTTTCAATGTTGTCAATTTTTTGGCGACACGCCCACTATACGAACATTTATTAATTCAAATACAATTCTTTTTTTTCAATATTTTTGGTTAGATTATATGCAACTTTTATTTTGATTTTACAGACTTTTCAGTACCCTATATACTGTTACTTCAGTATAGGATCTGGAAGATTTGTTACAGCTCGTCTTATATCACACACAGAGTCTGAAAAGATTGTAGAATGTGAAAATACTGAGGTATGGCTCCTGGCTCTCGCTAATCATACAATTCTTATGTTGAATCATATACAAAAAAAAACCCATTTATTTCAACAATTTTATTGCAAAATAGTTGTATAATGTTCATATTTCTGTAAGTATAAACTTTAAAGAATTGTCATAGAAGTTTCAACATTTCGTATCACAATTTACACAAATGGTAAATAATATTTGGTGCCATGACAAAGAAAAAATTAGTTGTTAAGTTTAAGCTTTAAAAAAAAGAGTACATTGTTTTATTGTGGTGAAGTAAAAGATTAAAAAGACTTTATGTAATAATTTTTTTTTTGTTAAACATCTACTTCTTTGCTTTCAGTTTTCTTATATTGAGAATACACAAACTTGGAATGTGCCATTCAAAATAACATGGGGTTCGAAAGACTTGAACAAGCCATTTGATAATCCTGGTCATGTTCAAGGTAAGAAGCAGAATTATGAAACACTTGTCTTATATTTTATATTGAAGATCTGTTTATATACTAGTAACTTACATGATCTACATGATGCTTACATTTACAAAGAAGGAGATGTGGACTGATTGCCAATGAGACAACTATCCATTAAGACCAAAGGACAAAGATCTGAATTACGGGTCTTTTAGACTTTAACAATGAGCAAACCAAAGGCCTGAATTTTACTACATCAATAAACAAAAAACAAATATGATAGATAGCATCCAATGACAACCACTGGATTACAGGTTCCTGGCTTGGGACAGGCACATTAAGAAAGTGTCAAGGTTTAGATTTTGAATTTAAAGAATAAATATGGAAGGTCAGTTTCTACTAAATAGTCTACATGATGCATACTTTAGGCTGTTTTACATTGTCAGTTTGTTCAATATTTTACAGTAAAGATGTATAAATGTGAGATTTGTCTGATATTTTACAGTAAAGATGTATAAATGTGAGATGATGGGTAACAATTGTGGATCCTGTTTGATCATCCCTACAGATTACAATTGTGGTTGGTGTGATTCAAGATGTAGTATCCAGGGCGATTGTAGAGACTCCATCTGGTTACATAGTTCTTCTACGTGTCCTAACCCGAAAATAATTAGCGTAAGTGTAGAGGATTTCCTTATAGTATTGAGATTATCTTAAAAGATGGGAGATATCCTCACAAAAAAGAGGATTCCCTGACAGTATATGGAATTTCCTACATGAAAGGACTTTTTTTTTTAAAGTTGTAAGCACAAGACCCTTGCTTTTTATCATCAGCTACTTTATAGATTTCAAAGCAATTCATTTTTAATAAGTACTTGTTGGAAAACACAAGAAAAGAGAATTGTCATAGCAAAAAACTTGTCCAGCAGTCATAGCAGACAAAAATTAATTCTCTGTATAAAAATTTATGAAATGGTTAAAGATTAACTGTTGAATAGAAAATAAAAAAATTCATGTCAAGAAAAAAATCATTTTGACATATAAAAAATCTTATAGTTTGTTTGCTTGATGAATATATTCATAATAGTGGTATACTTAAAAGGATCCTTCTATATTCTATAGATAAATCCAGTATCAGGTCCAAAGAATGGGGGTACAGAATTGACAATCATAGGAGAAAATTTAGGGAGAACTTACGCAGACATTGTCAGTTATGTTGATGTGGCAGGAATTTCTTGTTCACCACTGAGAGATAAATATAAGCCACCTAGCAGGTTTGTAGGTTCTTAGAACTGGACCCCAAAAAAATCAGAAATGTATGTCCAAATGCAAGTTGAATGTACCACACACAGATTTATGTCATTTTGTAAGACTATATTTATTGAAATGACACTTAGATCAAATTTGACCTGTATAAAAAAACTAAAGAGAATATCAATTATATAACACAGTTTAATTAAATGACTAACCCTTATTGAAATGAGGAGATGCTGTATGATGCCAATGAGAGAACCAACCACCAGCGTTCAAAGATGTGGATGTCAGCAATTAAAGGTCACTGTAAAGCCTTCAACAATGACTGAAACACATAACGTAAAGTCAGCTATAAAAAGACCCTGACATGAATGAAGAATTGTGAAACAATTCAAATGAGAAAACTAATGTCCTATTTATTTTAAGAAACACAAATGGGACAGACATACCCTTAGACTAGTAAATTTAAATGTGATCTGTAGAAACTAAAAATCAGTGGGCATGGTTTTACCAATGATTATACACTATAGAATATCAAGACAGCTCTTTAAAAATAACTTTGGGTCCAGTATGTTTCCATATCAACAGGCATATTGTAGCCAGCATTTCAAAATTGAGGCACATTTTCCATTAACCAGATAAAATACACCATTGTAATTGAAATCTAATCTGAACACCTATAATTGTAGGATTGTTTGTGAGACTGGGGAATATTTTGAGGCCTTTCAACAAAGAGGACCAGTACGTGTCACTGTCAATGGACAGTATCTAGCAGAATCTAAACAGATATTTTCTTATGTGGTATGTATGTCAGAAATAATACTTGGGAAGGGATGTTTCCACAGAATTTGAGCATATTTGAGACCAAAATTTAATACTGTAAATTCAGAAATTATTGCGATGTTTTTATTATTTCGAAAAATGCGACAGGGCAATAATCACAATAATTTGAACTCGCATTTTGAAATTTTTTATATGAATTTAACAGGATTTTTTCTCAATATCGCAAAAATTAAAATCGCATTTTAGTCTAAAATGAAAAAATCGAAATAATAAATGCACGCAATAATTTCTGAATTTACAGTATAATGAATGATCAGTATTAACTGGATAAGAAAAGCATTCTAGCAGCATCCAGGTTACTGTTGATTCATTATTATGTGTTGGATACCAATTTTTGTGGATTTTGTGTTATCAGTAAACCACAAATTCAGATGTTCAACTCGGTAGAGACATTTTATACGACCGCAAAAATTTTTGTGGTCGATATTGGTATGACGTTAGCGTCGTCGTCGTCGTCGTCCGAAGACACATTGGTTTTCGCACTCTAACTTTAGTTTAAGTAAATTGATCTCTAGGAAATTTTACCATAAGGTTCAATACCACAAAAGGAAGGTTGGGATTGATTTTGGGGTTATGGTTCCAACAGTTAAGGAATTAGGGGCCAAAGGGGCCAAAATAAGCATTTTTAACTTCCAGACAATAACTTGTGTGTAAGTGTATGGATCTCTGACATTGTACCACAAGGTTCAATATCACAAAGGGAATGCTGGGATTGATTTTGGGGTAATTGCCTCAAAATTTTAGGAATTAGGGGCCAAAAAGGGCAAAAATAAGCATTTTCTAGTTTCAGGACAATAACTTGTGTGTAAGTGTATGGATCTTTCTGAAATTGTACTCCAAGGTTCCATATCACAAAGGGAAAGCTGGAATTGAGTTTGGGGTAATTGCCTAAACGTTTAGGAATTAGGGGCCAAAAGGGCCAAAATAAGCATTTTCTAGTTTCAGACAATAACTTGTGTTTAAGTGTATGGATCTCTGAAATTGTACTGCAAGGTACCATACCTCATTGAAGGCTGGGATTGAGTTTGGGGTGATGAATCATAAGGGGTTCAAAAATTGGGGGATTTTTTTCCCCTTTTCTTCCTTTTTTCCCTTTTTTTTTCTTTAAAATTTTCCATTTTAAGTTGGTTATTTCTGATTTATATTTAAAAGCAAATAATAATGATATGGCAGGAGATACACACCAAACAGGATGTGTAAATTATTATATAATAAGTATTGTGCAATAGCAAGAAATTTTCAATTGCACAGTATTGCGCAATAGCAAGAAATCTTCAATTGCACAGTATTGCGCAATAGCAAGAAATATCCAATAGCACAATATTGCACAATAGGAAGAAATTGTCAATTGTACAGTATTGCACAATAGCAAGAAATATTCAATTGCACAGTATTGCGCAATTGCAAGAAATATTCAATTGCACAGTATTGTGCAAAAGAAGATACTTTGTATAAATTGCTTATTTCTTGACCAATTTCAATGGGGTTTTATTCTTGAATTCTTGGGGTTCTTTAATATGCTGAATCTAACTGTGTAGTAAGTTTTTGGATTTTGGGCCCCGTTTTTAAATTGGTCCACATTGAGGTCCAAAGGGTCCAAAATTAAACTTTGTTTGATTTCATCAAAAATTGAATTATTGGGGTTCTTTGATATGCCGAATCTAACCATGTATTTAGATTCTTAATTTTTGGTCCCGTTTTCAAATTGGTCTACATTAAGGTCCAAAGGGTCCAAAATTAAACTTAGTTTGATTTTAACAAAATTGAATTCTTAGGGTTCTTTGATATGCTGAATCTAATCATGTATTTAGATTTTTGATTATGGGCCCAGTTTTCAAGTTGGTCCAAATTGGGGTCCAAAATAAAACTTTGTTTGATTTCAACAAAAATTGAATATATGGGGTTCTTTGATATGTTGAATCTAACCATGTATTTAGATTCTTAATTTTTGGTCCCGTTTTCAAATTGGTCTACATTAAGGTCCAAAGGGTCCAAAATTAAACTTAATTTGATTTTAACAAAAATTGAATTCTTAGGGTTCTTTGATATGCTGAATCTAAACATGTCTTTAAATTTTTGATTATGGGCCCAGTTTTCAAGTTGGTCCAAATCGGGGTCCAACTTTGTTTGATTTCAACAAAAATTGAATATATGGGGTTCTTTGATATGCTGAATCTAACCATGTATTTAGATTTTTGATTTTTGGGCCCCGATATCAACTTTGTCCACATTCAGGTCAAAAGGGTCCAAAATTAAACTTTGTTTGATTTCAACAAAAATTGAATATATGGGGTTCTTTGATATGCTGAATCTAACCGTATTTAGATTCTTAATTTTTGGTCCTGTTTTCAAATTGGTCTACATTAAGGTCCAAAGGGTCCAAAATTAAACTTAGTTTGATTTTAACAAAATTGAATTCTTAGGGTTCTTTGATATGCTGAATCTAATTATGTATTTAGATTTTTGATTATGGGCCCAGTTTTCAAGTTGGTCCAAATTGGGGTCCAAAATTAAACTTTGTTTGATTTCAACAAAATTGAATATATGGGGTTCTTTGATATGCTGAATCTAACCATGTATTTAGATTCTTAATTTTGGTCCTGTTTTCAAATTGGTGTACATTAAGGTCCAAAGGGTCCAAAATTAAACTTAATTTGATTTTAACAAAATTGAATTCTTAGGGTTCTTTGATATGCTGAATCTAAACATGTCTTTAAATTTTTGATTATGGGCCCAGTTTTCAAGTTGGTCCAAATTGGGGTCCAAAATTAAACTTTGTTTGATTTCAACAAAATTGAAATATATGGGGTTCTTTGATATGCTGAATCTAACCATGTATTTAGATTCTTAATTTTGGTCCCGCTTTCAAATTGGTCTACATTAAGGTCCAAAGGGTCCAAAATTAAACTTTGTTTGATTTCATCAAAATTGAACTCTTAGGGTTCTTTAATATGCTGAATCTAACCATGTATTTAGATTTTGGATATTGGACCATAGTAGGTGAATGTCCAATTTAAAAATTTTAAGTTCTTAGACCACATTCATTCTGTGTCAGAAACCTATGTTGTGTCAAACATTTAATCACAATCCAAATTCAGAGCTGTATCAAGCTTGAATGTTGTGTCCATACCCCCAACTGTTCAGGGTTCGACCTCTGCGGTCGTATCAAGCTGCGCCCTGGAGCATTTTATCTATAGGCTTGTATACTTTTGAAAATCAACGAAAATACCAGTTTTCCTCAATCCACCAAAATTAAGTAACGAAAAGTTTTCAACCCTAACTTTTAAGTAATTGAAGGCACTATTGGTAAACACCTGTCGATCTGTAATCTATGTTTTACTTTTAATTAGCAAACTTACTATCATTGTCATGATTTGTGTCATTTTTCTTTGCAACTTGCTTAAAAATGTATGAACTATGTTGTTTATATTTACAGACACCTAACATAACCAGTTTATCACCAACCCAAGGAGCCATGTCAGGAGGAACTGAGATCACAATCACAGGACAGTCTATGAATGCAGGGACTAACATATCAGTTTATATAGATAATATACCATGTACTTTGATAAGGTAAGTGGGGTTTTTGTAATCTTCTACACTCCTCCCTTATGTAGACTTTTTTGGCATTTGGAGTTGGATATAATATTTCATTGACATTGAAAAAAAAACACAAAAATTAATACCTGATGTTTAAGCCTCAAATCAACATGATAATTCAATGTATTAGAAACAGTATAGACCTTAAACTTAAAACATGGACTTTAAGATGATGATACTGCCATTTGCCATTCTTTCAAAATTTTATCGACAGTTTAAACGAAAATTTTACTCATAGAATGGATATAGCTGAAAATGTATTCTTAAATAAACCAGGAAGATTTGCTGTTGCATACTCACTGCAAATTAAAAAAGTTCTTTTTATTTTTATATGTTTTTGACATGTAGAATATTATTCCTTGTTTTCCTGCCTGTTTGCAGAAACAAATGAATATGTCTTATATGAAAATCAGGAGAAATGGAAATAAAATTGATATTAAATTTATTAGATTGAAATTTAAAAAAAATTATTTTAATGTTTAATCTGTTTGACTTTTAGGAAAACACGAGACAATGTGATCTGTGAAACACAAGCTTCAAACAAAACAAAGATTGGGAAACTTACCATGACGTTTGACTTCCAGTCAATATCTAGTCCATTATCATATAGATATATGGAAGACCCAGTCATTTATATCGCAAAACCCTTAAAAACTATCAAAAGGTTTGTTTATAATTATTTGAATTATAACACATGAAATGTTGACAGATTATGCTAATTTCATTTAATTGCTTGAATAACCTAGAATTAGCTCCCTTTAAAAATAACCCATAATGTTGATACCTGTTATAGTTGAAAAATGCTTCCTACAAATTTTTAACAAGATTATTCCACAACAAGATTAAGATGGCTGTAAATGCGTACTTGCATTAAGCAGTAATTGGTAATTAAAAAAATATGACATTATTTTGAGTAGGATAGTCTAAACTGGGGATGTCCTGAACATGCATGAAATATTTGCCACTGGATGTTTAGTAATTAACAATCAATCTGAACTAGGGAAAACACTACAACTCGTCTCTAAAAATTAAATATTGTCATGTAGCTATTGTATTTAGCATTTATTTTACATTATTTTGATTATACTTTTAGTGGAGGTATGCCTGTCAATGTGACTGGTCAAAGGTTACATATCATTCAGAACCCAAGAATAGTTTTCTGGGGAGAAAACAAAGAAACATACGAAGGGGTAAGTTTTAAATGAAAGAAATGAAATGGAATTCATGTTTCTAAATTTCAGATATAATTTCTAAGTTCAGTTTTAGACATAACTATATCATTTATTCTGTTTTAGGTATCTACTTTTCAATTACATATGAATGGAAAAAAAAACAGTGTTTAAATGTTGTTTGTTTTAAATGTGTGAGAAATTTCCTGCTGGATATCTGTATTGTATTTTAGAAATTTGTATATAAAATAGTAGTATATTCATGGAAAGTTATCTAATATATCTCTGCTTAAGATTGTTGTTGCTGTTTTTTTTTCGTAGGATTGTTACAAGGGTTCAACTGTACAAGAAATGACCTGCTGGACACCATATGTCGCCATCAACTTTACACATCGTAGAAAGAGATCAGAGGAACAGGAGAAGACCCCATCAATTGTTTTAGAGTACGGTTTTATGTTAGATAATGTGAAAGCCTATCAGAAATTTGGTAATTTCACTGTCTATCCAGATCCTGAATTTGAGGCATTTAGTCCCAGTACCAAGATCTTCTCAGGTGGAAGGACAAATGATTTTCTGACAATTGGTGTAAGTTTAATTTTGTGATATGTCTATTGGATTTGAAATATTTGGTATAGCCAAAGCTTATTGTTTGTCTTTGCTAATTTTGATAATCATGCAATGGATTTCAATGAAACTTTTACAGAATCCTTAGTATTTAATGTAATTGAACACAATGTTAATTTATTTTTGTGTTTCTTTGACTTTGGTATTTATGTTGCAAATATGATAAGAGCACCCCTTTGTTCCTCTCAATCAACAATTTAATTTCAATAAAACTACTCAATACTCCTTACAAATATCAACACGAAAATAAAAATTGTCTGATATTGTTTCAAAAAACGATATAAAAAGCAATTTAGTTACCTTATACTTTTTAAAACTTTTTTCCACAGGGTAAATATTTGACAGATACTGGCTTTGTGCACAATCAGGTCAAAGTACAGATTGGTAAAGGAGAATGTGAAGTTAAATCCATACAGTTCTTACTGAGTTGTAAACCTCCTAAAAATCAGCCAACGGCTTTAAGTGGAGGACAGTATCCAGAAGTAATTGTAAGTAAAAAGACTTGAATGTGTAATATACATGCATTTTCGTAGGGTACATAGGGCTTAGGGACACATGGAAATATAAGGTTAACTTGAATATTTTAGTCCTGTTTGATGTGGATTACAAAGTTATATATTGGAGACAATGGTTATTATGTAGCTCAGTAAATTCTACAAAGTAAGCATTGTCAATTCGCTATAAAATTTTTAATGAATGTGGAAAAGTTTTTTTTCTGTTTTTGTTTTGATCGTTTAAGGAAGTAACAAAAATTTGAACAGGAAACAATTGAATTGAAACCTAACAACTGAGGATTTCAATTAAGGTTAACAAGCTTCATTCCTTTATGCAGTAGGCTGGAGAGCATCACAGACTTCCAACTTCATCCTTTGTTTTAACTATGGACCACGTAAGAAATTGCCATCAATATGCTTGAAAACAGTATTGGATAGAGAGAAACTGAAATCAGTAAAATTGATAAAGAAGCAAAATTGAGATCTACAAATCATTTCATTGGTCTTCAATTGTGATGACTATTTAGTCATTTTTCGTATACAGTTTTGTGTCAAAACAACTTTTAATTAAACTTTGCATTCATTCATTACAGATAAGTATTGGCAAAAATCTGACGGTGACGTTAGGAAACCTGAAATATGGTGAAAACGAGATTGGTCTTCCTATGATGTATATTATCCTGATCAGTGCTGGTGGTGGATTGCTGCTGTTAGTTGTTATCATGGTATTATGCTTGTACAGGATGAAGTCAAAGAAGAACGACAGCATGATGAAAAAGATGCAAAATCAAATGGACAACTTAGAATTGAAAGTGGCAAAAGAGTGCAAAGAAGGTTAGTAGTGAGGGGTGGATAAAAATCGGTCAAAAAACATTTCCCAGGATATCCCTATTTTCACTCATTTTTCCCTGGTTCTCACCCCAGTGATTGCACTTCCCTCCCCCTGATCGCCGCTTCCTGCCCCCTCATTCCCATTTTCCCTTACCCCTGTTCACCCCCTCTGTAGTTGATAGGGAAATATGTAAATTGGTTGGTGTGTAAGAATTAGGAAGACGGTAATGGCCAGATATTGAAAAAAGCCACAATAAATGGGCAGTTCCTTTTGATAAAATAGTTGTCGAAAAAAAACTTACTTATTAAGTTTTGATAGCATTATTTGTATACAGCTTTTCGGGAAATGGCAATAATTTATATCTCACATTTTTGTGCATTGTTGAACAATAACAATAATAAATGCATGCAAAATATGAATTTACGGTAGTTGGTTCTTAGTATTTCATAGCATTTTGATGTCCCCGCTGCTAAGCGAAGGGTGTATTAAGTGTTACCCTTGACAGTCTGTCTGTCCGTCCATTGTCTTTCCTTCCACCCTTTTGTCTGTCCCAAAAGTATTTTCACATGTTCTAAGCAAGCTTGAGCGGGGGCAATTGTGTCCTCAGACACATTCTTCTTTTATTGTCTCCTATACTTTCCAAATACTGTTTTAAATTCAGAAACTGTCAAGAAGAAAAAGTTTATCATTTCAATATGGATTTTCACTTTTTCTTTTTTAAAATGATACTGTATTGTATTTATGAAATCACAAAGAAAGAAAAAAATATGTTTTTTGAATGGAAATATGAAAAATATTTCTCCTTCTGTCAATAAAGCATGTGTTTTTATCTTTGCATGTGTATGGTTTTCACCATATTATGATGTGATATTATAATTGACAGTTTTATATTCAATTTCCAGCCTTTGCAGAACTACAGACAGACATGACAGAGTTGACCAATGATTTGTATGGACAGGTATCAATACCATTCTGGAACTATCAGACTTATTGTATGAGAGTTTTGTTCCCACAAGACAATACAGTTGATCATCCTGTTATCAAAGATTTGGAGGTAAATACCTAAAATGTCATGTATTAAAAGTATGCCAAGCATATGAAAGAAGCGCATCCATTGTAATTAATTAGTAGTAATCTACATGTTTTTAAAGGTACATTAATTAAATTTAAAATTTGAATGTACTTTAATGTAATCAAGTTACTTTTATCTGACCCCTGAATATATTTTTTTGTTTTTTCTTATTGGTGGGGAGGAGGGGTCAACTAATAGCTTCTTTATGAGTTAATGTTTTAATTTCCTATGAATCAAATTTTTGAAAACTTCTATTTTTAAAAATACCTTTTTAAAGTTGAAAATACACATGTATGAGCAAAATGCAAATAAAAATTTTAAAACTTGAATAAATGACAAATAAATCTTATCTGCATAAGCAAAAAAAAGAAAGGGATTATATTAACTTTTTAAGCTATTTTTTGTGCAAAATATATTAAAGCTAAAATTTCCCTATGCAGGTTGACTACAATAGAAGAGATAGTGTTGAGAAAGGACTGGCGCTGTTCTCTCAGCTGATTGGTAACAAGACATTCCTGTTGACCTTTATACGAACTCTGGAAACCCATAAAAATTTCTCCATGAAGGACAAAGTTAATGTAGCATCCTTGATATCAGTAGCATTACAAACTAAAATGGAATATAGTACGGAGTAAGTAGTCGCTTTTATTGTTATCATGAATTAGATATTTATTGTACCCCAACTCTAGAAGAAGGCGCTATATTGCAATCAACTTATCCATCAGTTTATCAGGGCCCTGCCTAGTGGCGGGTCGCCCTATAGTGGTCAGTCCGTCCGTAACGAATTGTGTCCACTCTATATGAGAGAACCATTATAATTTCATACCAACACCAGAGGGTGTGTCATAATGTTTGTACAACTTCCTAGGTCACAGTTCAAGGTCAGCAGGGCCCACAGAGATGGCTCCCATCTCTATGATGTCTAGTTAGTTCCAACAAATATTTACATCACACTTTTCTCAGAAAATACATAACAGATTGACTTTGTTGTTGGTATTAAAGCAGTTTGACAGTGGTGATTTGTAATGTGTGAGCATTTTTTTATCTGTCAGATACCTTCTTGATTTGCCAATAATTTGAATTTTTCAATATGTTGAAAGAACTTAAATGTTTTGTCAAACTTTTCTTTGAAACTGCTGAACAGATTGACTTTCATGTTTGATCAGCAGCTTGACAGTGATGAAATATGTGGTGTATGGAATTTTCAAATCTGTCAGACACTAATTCCTGTTTTCCAATACTTTAATTAGGACTGTTGTATGCTTTGCACAACAAAGCGTGCATTCTTGTTAGGTTTAACTATTTAAATTTTAAACAAAATTATTATGATGAAATAATTTTAGCCAGAAATTTTCAACAAGAAATGTGACTTATTAGTCCACTAGTTAAATGTTCTGGTGAGGAAAATTTATATCTTCTTTGATGTAGTTGTAGAAATCATATTTATTCAAAATTCACTTATTAAGTCTCCCAAACAAGAGACTTATTGTTTTGCTCAGTTATTATTATTATTATTTTTCCTCTTTTCTCTTTCTCTTTCCTCGTCCTCTTTCCTCTTCCCTCTTCCTCTTCCGCCACTTTTTTAAATAAACTTGTCCGCACCCGTCCTCCAAAACCACACGTCAGATTTACTTAATGTTCCACAATATGTTAGACTAGCAAGTCTAGTGATGCAATCAGGGTTTTGTTTGTGCATTAGGGTCTAAAAAGGGTTACTTTGAGGGGCCAAAAGAAGGGAGGGGTTTACTATAGAACCCTATGGGATTTTATATTTTTTTATTTTCAAATGATTATAACTTGAAAACAGTTAGTGATAGACACAATCTATATAATAGAAAATGTTCTACATGATAAAGCACATCAAATGAAATAAAGGGTTAGTCCCCAGGGGTCACCCCCACCCCCTGCCATTTGAGAAAGTTCTAATATCTTGTAAGTGGTCAAGATCCCCACCCCTAAACCATATATTCTGGTTTGTCGTGATAAAGCACATTATATGAAATAAAGGGTTAGTTCCGAGGGGTCACCCCACTCCCTGCCATTTGAGAAAGTTCTAATATCTTGTAAATGGTCAAGATCCCCACCCCTAAACCATATATATTCCTGTTCGTCATGTCACAAAGATTCAAATGAAATTAAAGGTCAGTCCCCAGGGGTTCCCCCCACCCCCAATGTTCATATATCTTGTAAATGGTCGTGATCCCCACCCCTAAACCATATATTTTCCTGTTTGTCATGTCAAGATGATTTGAACTATATGTAGGGTCAGTCCCAAGGAATCACCCCCACCCCCTGCTATTTGAGAAAGTTGTAATATCTTTTAAAAATGGTCAAGATCCCCACCCCTAAACCATATATATTCCTGTTTGTCATGTCACAAAGATTTTAATGATATATAGGGGTCACAAATGCATATCACTGGACCAACTAATTTTTACTTGATTTTGCCCAATGACCGGCGACCTTGGGAATTACTGTAATTATGGGAACTTTGTTTGGGAGACTTCGTAACAGCATCCTGTTACAATAATTTCTTGTTTATTTTAGAATCTTGAAAACTTTACTCAGTGATTTGATAGAAAGATCCATAGATGGAAGGAAAGAACCTAAGCTTCTGTTTAGAAGGTAATGTATAGTACAATATCGTGTGTGGGCTTGAACCTGACAAACACTAAATTATGGAAATACAGATTCATTGAGGACTTTATGTTGGATACTTTAAAGTTTTTTCTTTGTTTTCCCCATTAATTCATATAAATTCTAGCTTGAAAATTAAAGTCAAAGGAAGCAGAATTGCCTTACCCCTTTGAGAGTCATTGATAATCATAAAGATATAAACATTATTTACAATTTAATCTCAGCTTTTGATAATATTGTTAAAAAAAGCCATATCCATACCATGTATTTTAACTGACAGTGAGCACAAATAATATGAGTGAGAGATTATAAAGTAATCATCAGAAGTGACAACAATCCAACAACACACAATATAAAAAACGTTGATTTTGAAAGTTATATTCATGTTGTTACTGGCTTTTATATGGCAAGACATTTGAGGGTAAAATCTATATCAAAGTTCAAAATTAGTTTGATTTGTAGGTCAAAAGGAAAATATTTGTCTTGCCTGTGACAAAGGTCTTTGTAGTAAGATCTAGGTGGGCTGTTTTAGACATTGGGAGCATATAACAATTGTTAAAGTTTGTAATAAGATTGCTGAAACAGGACATATTTCTGTGCTAACAGTTTAAATATTTATATTTCAGGAATGAATCTGTAGCAGAGAAAATGTTGACTAATTGGTTTACATTTTTATTGTATAAATTTTTAAAGGTAGGTTTTGACAAAGATTTTTACTGGAATTTAAAAAAACTTTTAACTTGATTGCATTATTTCTCATTTTATTTCAAGTTTTAGCTCACCTGGCCGAAGGGCCAAGTGAGCTTTTCTCATCACTTGGCGTCCGTCGTCCGTCGTCGTCCGTCGTCGTTAACTTTACAAAAATCTTCTCCTCTGAAACTACTGGGCCAAATTTAACCAAACTTGGCCACAATCATCATTGGGGTATCTAGTTTAAAATTGTGTCCGTGACCTGCCAAACCAACCAAGATGGCGCCATGGCTAAAAATAGAACATAGGGTAAAATGTATATTTTGGCTTATAACTCTGAAACCAAAGTATTTAGAGCAAATCTGACATGGGGTAAAATTGTTTATTAGGTCAAGATCTATCTGCCCTGAAATTTTCAGATGAATCGGAGAACCTGTTGTTGGGTTGCTGCCACTAAATTGGTAATTTTAAGAAAATTTTGAAGCTTTTGGTTATTATCTTGAATATTATTATAGATAGAGATAAACTGTAAACAGCAATAATGTTCAGCAAAGTAAGATCTACAAATAAGTCAACTTGACCAAAATAGTCAGTTGACCCTTAAGGAGTTATTGCCCTTTATAGTCAATTTTAACCATTTTTGTAAATTTTGTAATCTTTACAAAATCTTCTCCTCTGAAACTACTGGGCCAAATTTAACCAAACTTGGCCACAATCATCATTGGGGTATCTAGTTTAAAAATTGTGTCCGTGACCTGCCAAACCAACCAAGATGGCCGCCATGGCTAAAAATAGAACATAGGGTAAATGTATATTTTGGCTTATAACTCTGAAACCAAAGCATTTAGAGCAAATCTGACACAAGTAAAATTGTTAATCAGGTCAAGATCTATCTGCCCTGAAATTTTCAGATGAATCGGAGAACCTGTTGTTGGGTTGCTGCCACTAAATTGGTAATTTTAAGAAAATTTTGAAGCTTTTGGTTATTATCTTGAATATTATTATAGATAGAGATAAACTGTAAACAGCAATAATGTTCAGCAAAGTAAGATCTACAAATAAGTCAACTTGACCAAAATGGTCAGTTGACCCTTAAGGAGTTATTGCCCTTTATAGTCAATTTTAACCATTTTTGTAAATTTTGTAATCTTTACAAAAATCTTCTCCTCTGAAACTACTAAGACAAAATTAACCAAACTTGTCCACAATCATCATTAGGGTATCTAGTTTAAAAATGTGTCCGATGACCCCACCATGAAACCAAGATGGCCGACATGGTTAAAAATAGTACATAGGGTAAAATGCAGTTTTGGCTCATATCTCTGAAACCAAAGCATTTAGAGCAAATCTGACAAGGATAAAATTGTTCATTAGGTCAAGATCTATCTGCCCTTAAATTTTCAGACCAATCAGGCAACACGTTGTTGGGTTGCTGCCCTGAATTAGTAATTTTAAGAAAATTTTGCAGCTTTTGGTTATTATCTTGAATATTATTATAGATAGAGAAAACTGTAAACAGCAATAATGTACAGCAAAGTAAGATCTACAAATAAGTCAACATGACCAAAATTGTCAATTGACCCCTGAAGGAGTTATTGCCCTTTATAGTCATTTTTACAATTTTCATAAATTTTGTAAATTTTGTAAATTTTACAAAATATTTTCCACTGTAACTACTGGGCCAAGTTCATTATAGATAGAGATAATTGGAAGCATCAAGAATGTTCAGTAAAGTAAGATCTACAAACACATCACCATCACCAAAACACAATTTTGTCATGAATCCATCTGTGTCCTTTGTTTAATATGCACATAGACCAAGGTGAGCGACACAGGCTCTTTAGAGCCTCTAGTTCTTTACATTGACCTGCTTGAAATAGATTTGGATATCTAATAAACGTCTACATTATAACTATCAACTCTGAAGATATCTGTAGGAACCTCCTAATTTTTTTCTCTAAATAATAAGGAAATCTTTCTTTGAAAAAACATATTTGAAGAAAAAAATCCTAACCTCCTCATTTTGATTTCGTGTTTTAAGTTTTTCTTTTGACTTTTTACAGGAGGTTGCTGGTGAACCTCTCTTTATGCTGTATTTAGCTATGAAACAGCAGGTGGCCAAAGGTCCTGTAGATTCTGCCACAAGTGAGGCAAGATACTCTCTGAGTGAGGACAAACTTATAAGACAACAGATAGAGTATAGACAGATGGTAATTATAAGTTACTTTAATGGTAAAAACTTTTATCAGAATTCGCAGTTCCAGAATCTGAAGGACTATGGGTAATTTCTTTATTTGTACCCCACATCATTGGAGAAGAAGTGAACCACACATTTGAATTTTATAAATTAATCATCCAGTTGGTGAAAGGTTAGATTGGCCAAAAATTAGAGAAAACAGAACTCATTTTTTATTCACTATATATTTAATATTTTTTTCAGACTGTTTATGTGCAAGACATGGAACAGTATCAGGCTGCACACCACACATTTGAATTTTATAAATTAATCATCCAGTTGGTGAAAGGTTAGATTGGCCAAAAATTAGAGAAAACAGTTAAAGTTCTTGACTGTGATACTGTTTCTCAAGTGAAAGAGAAAATATTGGATGCTATATATAAAAATGCTCCATTTAGTAGTCGACCAATCAAAGATGATGTAGATTTAGGTAAGACTCACCTGGATGTTGTATTGCAGTGTGTGTAGATTTATTTTTTTTTATTTCTACTTTCCTATTGAAAATCTTTTTTCAAGAATGTAAAATTAGAAGAGTTATTTATAGCAAGTTCATTTCTTAATCTATGCATAGTAAGCAGTAAAAATATTATTTGCAAGTTGTTTATATCTAACTTTTAATATGATTAATTTTATACTGACAAGTTATGTCAATTTAACCATCTCTAATATTTGCATATGCATCTATTAAAAATAACTTTTTGCATTGTCTAACTTCAATTCAGATTAATTTGATTTGCAATCTTATAGTGAAAAAAATTAGTAATGAATTGACATTTTCAAAGTTGTTGATTATAATGGAGAAATTGGTTTGCAATTGGTTGAAAGGGTGTGAGTGTGTTTTGCAGTGGTAAAACTTTTTGGCTGGTGCTAAACTCCAAATTTGGCATTTTGATTTGTAATCGTTAAATTCCTTTGATGTATCCAATTAAAATTTTTCACTGTCAAAATGATGATGAAATTTCTAAATCAGCAATCCTTACCTCAAGCTTGAGTGATGATCGGTGTATGGTGGCTATCTGTGGTTATCGGTCTATATTTGGTTAAGGGAGTTTCTTACAATTCTAATATTTAATTTCTTATTATATACTAACAATCTCTACCGTAAAATATGTCACAGTAACGTTGGTTGTTTAAACATGGTCAGAAATACAGTGTAATTTTGGGAAATTTTTTGTTAAAACAGAATATTTATAAAAAGTTATCGGCTGTTCCAAGGAAACATTTGAGGTACCCAGGGACCTTTACAACCAAAACTATGCATGTGTTAAACAATCTTCTTTTGACTGTTTATTCAATTTGAATTCATTAACAGGTATCAGCACAAATTTAGGTATTGATACCAATATTGCTCAGTTGAAAGAACTTACTTAGCTAACATTACCATAGCTTTTCTCAATTTCCAAGTAGTAAAGTTCCAATTTGACCAACTACAGCAGAAATTTAAAAATGCCGTTCCAGGACATCTAACTTGTTTTAATGGAACAGCCATAACAATGAATAAAAAATGTTCAATGAAAATTTGAAAAAAATTAATACCTATAATTTTGTAATTTTGTATGGATTTTCAATTTTTTCATTTCTAAGTGAACTCAATTGTTCTCAAGTTGACTGTGATGTATTTTTATACCCTCCTGCTAGTAACGGTGGTAGGTGTGTGTCATACTAGCATATTGTTATAATTTGCCTTTACTAATTTCTGTCAAAAACAACAGCTACTATGTTATCATGGTTATGACTGATGTGTTTGAAGGAACCCTCCCTCACTAACTACTAATCAATGTGTTTGTGTATGTGTGTTCTATATGTGTCAAAAAGTATATTGCATGTAAATGTTTATTAAACTGATTTTCCAAAGTGGGCAAATATATATTTTTTGCCTGAAAACAAAAAAAAATTTCAGTTCATTTGTAAAAAAAATGAAATTATGATCTTTCAATTCTCAACTACTTCATTTTGTTTCTCCAGATGTTTTTGTCTGTATTTTAAGGAGGAAAATGAGAAGGGGAGGAGAAAATTTTAATTGTTATGCAGTATTTTGATTAGGGATAAAAATAGTTAACTCTCTCTATCTAAAAACTTTACGACTTGAATAAAATGTTGGTTTATAAGAAATCAGTTTAGCCAAATTTAAAAGATTATTGACAAAATTGAAGATTGCAAAACATAGATTTAATAATGTTTGTAATGAAAAAACTATGAACAAAACTTAATCTATCATTGTTTTTCAAGATTGGACCAATTGTCCCAATGTCAACAAGACTCATAATCTGGGCTAAACCTCTTCTCTATAGACGTATTTACACTTGTATGCAAATTTGTCCGCCATTACGTAAAATCACATAGGTTCCCGTAAACTTTGACATCATAATTCAAAACATTTGACGTCACAATTAAAAATCGATTGTTGTCTGACGTCAAAAGGTGATTCAGAGTAAATCTAAGGTCATTCGGAGGCAAAATATAGCTAAATACCAAAAGTGTAAATACGTTTATTATGTACCACATTAAAAAAAAAAAAAAAGGTCCCATGTCACAATACTATTTCTACATGTTAGTTCATTAAATGATTTCACATTCATATCTAAAGGTTATTTATTTATTTGAACTAGGAAATGAAGGATTTGAAAGACCGTTACTTTTCAAAATAGTAAATATATGTGCATGATAATTAATATGTTAACTTACAGTTGTATTTTTCATGTATCGGTAAAATGTTATGTCATTGGTGAAGGAAAATTGTTATTTGTATGTTTGGTGCTTTATTTCTTGTTTGTTTTTCTTCTAATTAGTTTTAGTTCTAGATTTTTAGTTTTTTCATATATCATTTTCTCAGTACCATCAATGAAAGTTGACCTGTTTGGATCCAAAATCTATGGTGTAGAAAATGAAAATCTAGTTTTGAAATGCAGAAATTCAAAATTGATCATTGATGGTATTGCATTCAACAACAAATTTTGCACTTTTTCATAATTATCATTCAGGCAATTCTTTAAGACCCAAAACATGTGGTTCTATGTGTTAAAAATCAAAAAGGGGAGATAACTTATAACATATCCTTATTGACCTGAATAAAAAAATCTATTAAATGAAAAATTTGGGCCTTTAAAAAAATAAATCAAGAATATTTTGATGTTAATAAGGATTTATTTGAATTATTTTATGTTAGGGCCTTATGATTTAGAATTGCAAAATTTGTTGTTCAGTATTATTTTCTTGTTCATCATCATCACCATCATCACCATGACGATTGTTGTCTGCTACACTGCAGAGGTTTGAGAGTGGTATTTATATGTATTATTCCATGGTTACAGTGTTGTTTGATCCATCTACAGAATGGAATAGCGGCACAAAAGGTCGCTTAATCTTACAAGATGACGACAACACGACAAAACAAGAAGGGAATACAGAAGGATAAATACTTTATTACATTATAAGGTTAGTTGGTTATGTTGAAATACGATCAATGAAATATGTTTGGTTCGGGTTTCTGTTGCAAAAGAATTATAATGTCTGTAGGTAGAGATTTTCAGAAGATTTTCTCTATCAAAACCTTGCAAGTTGTAAAAGAAACTTATTATTATGTTGGTTTTATGGCACAGTGTTAATATCTCCAACTCAGAATGTGAAGATGTATTTGATAAATGAATGAGCAAAGATTATTTGGTGCATCCAAGATGATATTTTACAAAATCTGTATACTGCAAAATCTTTTATGTTTTGGTTTTTTATGTCCCTTTATAACTTGATTTGGAAGCAGGGGCATCATCAGTTTTTTATTTTGTTGTTTTTGGGTTCCCCAAATGATTCAAACCCTTGGTTTCAGATTTTTTAAAAGGATACAGATGAATTATTGGGGAAAATCTGAGGATCAAATATTACCTTTGAACTTCTAATTTGTATCTAAAAAAATAATTATGAGACAGCTGTGATGGTAATGTTTTGTATCCATCATGAAATTCTAAGTTAGAATTAGTTTTGGGGGTAAAGATTTGCACAATTTGCAATCAAAACCTTATCGTCACTGGCTGGATATCTAAATTTACTACTGTGGATTCATTTATTTTTGTGGGTACAAGTTTTCGTGGATTGAGGAAAAAATATATTTTCGTGGATATTTGATTATATGGTTCTGCAAAAGGTTGTAAACAAGCCTATAGACAATATATACTTCATTGAACATTTGAATTTGTGGTTTCCCTATATCCATGAAATCAGAGAAAATTGGTATCCCACAAATAATAGTGAAGCCACAGTGTTTTCAAACCTCTTTTATACCAGTGTGTGTACACACAACATAGGACAATGAGGTGAACATTCTTTAGATATTCAAGAAATTTATTAATAATAGATACTTAAATATTCAGGTTTTAAAATTATGTTAAGTAAGTCATTTAATTAAAAATACATAAGAAAGTTGTAGAAAGTAGTACATTACATATGAATCTATTTGTTATAATTGTATACAATTATAGACAAAGGAAGATAACTCAATTCAAACATTGTCTTACTATTTTCTTTTCCTTAATACAATGCGATTTTCCATTTAAAGTTCACAATGCAATATGAAACCAATCTTTACCACTGAGTGCTTTCAATTCAAGCCCTTTGACTACTGCTATGATACCTGACACAAGTGGAGTAGTTAGCTGGATTTTGATAAAGTTGTTAATCATGTGATGTTTATATTGTAGGTAAACGATGGAGCCTACATGTCACTAGTGCCAAAACAGACAGTACAGTTTAATCAGTCCTCACTGAATTCATCAGAGAAATCAGGGTCCAAATTCTATGGTCAGTATTGGCTTTACTGTTTTAACATTTCAAAATAAATAACTTTCCAGTTTTGAGATTAATTGAGGAACCAAAAGCCAAACAAATATAGGGGTCAATGTGCTTGTTTTCGAGATCAAATTTTATGGAAAATGCCTTTCATAAAGTAAGATTAAAAATAAATAAGTTGAGATAATTATATATGAACAGTGATTTTGACTTTCAGATGGTCTCAAAAAGCTGAGTGAACATGCTGTGTTTTGTTCAGATTGTAACCAAATGAATGGAATATTTACCTAAAACAAAGAAATAACTTGTTAAATTTTTTTTAAAGAAACTATAAAGTTTTTTTTTTTTTTTTCTTACATTTCCATCTGCCATTTTTGTACCAGAAGCATCTCTGGTAGTAATTTTAATCTTTTAAACTTTCTCATTTCAGACAATTTTCCTTTTTCTACCAGAAGTCCTTCATTAAATAGAACAGTTACGCCACAGAATGTAGCTCTAGAGATGGAGATAGCTGGTGTTAATAAATTTTATCATTTAGTAAGTAAATTATATTTATGTGGAGATTTGGTCAACCTGAGTTATAGAGTAAAATTCTATTCCTGTTATATATTTTATTGTATGTACTTTTTGTTATACCACTTATTGATTAGAAGTTACTCTTAATTATTCTTGTTCTATGAGAAAAAAAGGAAATTGCTCCTTTTAAGTTGTTACCACAGTCCATATTCAATTCTCCAACACCTTTTGAACTATTTGTGAAAAAAATCATTATCAAATATTTCTTTTCATAGGTGCGACCACATGAATCTGAAAACTTCAACAAAGAAGGTACAGATCGTGGAAGCAAGATGGTGTCGGAGATCTATCTGACGAGGTTATTAGCTACTAAGGGTACCCTGCAACAGTATGTGGATGATTTGTTTGAGAGAATTTTCAGTATTGCTCACCGAGGGAATGCACTCCCTCTTGCCATTAAGTATATGTTTGATTTCTTAGATGATCAAGCATTGTTACACAATATACAGGACCAAGAAGTTGTATATACATGGAAATCCAATAGGTAAGTTAGATAATGATATTTTTAAGATTTAAATTAAAGGATACTGTGGATTTCCTGGGAATAGGTGAACCACAAAATTATAAATTTACTTTTGGTATGTTTGCAGAATCTGTGACAACCAGGAATATACAATTTTTCCTGGATTCACAAAAATTGGTAACCAAGAAAATAATTTAATTCACAGTAAATTGGGTAGTTTTCAGTTTGACAGTAACCCATCTTAACAATTCAAGAAACTAAATTATAAATCTGATGGAATTTTAACCATTTAATATTATTGATAAATTGGGTAGTTGTCAATTTGACAGTAACTGAACAAAGACAATGTAAGAAACTAAATAGTAAATCTGATTACCTTCAGCAGTGTGCACAAGCCCATGAAATGCTGAAACTGATTAGTAATAGCGTGACAGTACAATTCAAGCAATAAATGTACAGACAAAAGGCAGTTAGACAATATCTTCTTAACTTGGTACTTCCTACCAGTGAAACATGTACACCAATTGGACTTGTGTATGAATATCAAACTTATTTTCAAATGAGAGTACCTAAATTAAGTTTTATTAACTGACAATTAAGCAAGTTTCTATAAGTGACTTGGGAAATCCTGGTAACTTCTACTCAAAAATGTAGTCTCAAACGTTTGTGTTTTTAGGTTGGATATTTTTTTTATTTTACAATTATAATAATAATGTCAATGAGAATTACTATTATACTGATATTTAGAAATGTAAATGAAAAATTAGTTGAACATTTCTATGGAGATGGAAACATTCCTCTAAAGGATGGCAGTTATAATCCTATAGAGTCTTCATAATTCTTGTTGAATAAATCTTTTTACAACAGATAAATTGTCTTCTGAGATCAGTTTTACGCAGCAGAAATAGAGGTCTCTAGAGATGGGTTCCATTGTACACACATTTTTTCTGATAAAATCTGATTCATTTAGTATGTGAATTCAACAAGTGTGCATATCATCTGTCACCTTACTATATAATGTAAAAAATATTTTGTTTTTGTTTTCAGCTTGCCTCTGAGATTCTGGGTGAATGTGATAAAGAATCCAAATTTTGTATTTGACATTTATAAATCAAACATTGTTGACTCGTGTTTAAGTGTAGTAGCTCAAACATTCATGGACTCGTGTTCACAAAGCCCCCATCGATTGGGGAAGGACTCACCTTCTAGTAAACTATTATTTGCTAAGGATATTCCTAAATTTAAGAAATGGGTGGAACGGTATTATCAAGACATAACAATGATGCCTGCCATCAGTGATCAAGATATGACAGCCATGATGACTGAGGAATCTAGGGTAAAATATTATAATTTACTTAATTGCAGATCTTTCAACATTTTCCTATCAGAATTACCTTTTATCAATCTGAGTACCCCCAGTAAAGTAGATAATGGGTTTAACTACTGGCAAGATCAGCATAAGGTTTGCCACTAAATATTTAGTATTTATTGGTGTAATAAGCGTCACTTTTAACATTCTTGAGTTATGCCCCTTTATAAACATAAAAATTGCTGAATTTTGCATTTTCGTTCTCTAACTGTAGTTTGCCTCAACCAAATGTTATGAAACCTATACACAATGCTTATTACCACATAATACAGATCAAGTTCGAAATTGGTAGGTGTCACTTTTACTGTTCTTGAGTTATGCCCCTTTATAAACATAAACACTGCTGAATTTTGTTTCCATTCTCTAACTTAAGTTAGCCTCAACCAAATGTAATGAAACTTATACACAATACTTATTACCACAAAACTCAGATCAAGTACAAATTTGGGTAGCTGCACTTCTACCATCTTCAGTTATGTCCCTCCATAACATTATATGATATGCAAGCGGGGGCATCATCTGTGTCCAATGGACACATTCCCCATTTATTTGAATAAAGATTTGGTTGAAATATTTCTTTCAACAATATTTTGCCATTTATGCACTTGGTAAAAATCAAGTCTTATCATTTACATTCATTAAAGTTTTGATGAATTTTTAGGATTTCTGGATTTCGACATTTTTTCCCTATATTAATTTCTTTATAAAACATTGATTTACAGAATTTTGATACCTTCTTTTTTGCCTCACCCATTCAATTGTGACCGCCTCGATGGTCTCATAGTAGTGTGTTCCCCTCTAGTGCGGGAGGTTGTGGGTTTGAACCCTGACCGGGTCAAACCAAAGACTTTGAAATTGGTACTTGCTACTTCTCCGCTAAGCACACAGCATTAAGGAGTAAGAGCAAAGACTGGTTAGCTCAGAGTCAGAAAAATGTGTCCGGGTAAGGTGATGTGTCTTCCTGCGGACTGTTACCTTGTGAACTAGCATGTTAAAAAATCCAGGTCAACATGTCCATCTAGTACAAAGCAGGATTAATATTCATATTACATTAACATGTTCTAGCCTGAATATGCATATTAATTTGCTGCTGGACATTAAGCAGCCATCCATCATCACCATCATCACTCAATTGTGCAAATTTTCCCATTACATTCATCTATCATCGAGGTAAATGTACCTGTTATAGTACAATCAAATTTTGATTTTTATGTATTCAGAACTACACTTTTGCTGATTAAACAATTTTCATTGTAGGTTCATCAAGATGAATTCAATACTACAGCTGCACTACATGAATTGTATAAATATGTTGTGAAATATAATGAAGAGGTGAGTTGGATTTATATAAAGTGACATTAAAATTAAGAAAATCTAGATGTGTCTGACCGACACAGTGGCCCCGCTGGCCAAAAAGCTTGAAGCCATTTTTAGGAGTGGTAATTTTCAAAGTTCAAAGCCCGTAATTTCGTCAAAAATCAGCAGAGCGGAACCAAACATGAACTAGATCTTTAACTCATCATCTAGACTAACATACTAAAATTCAGCTCAATATGTGAAGGCATTTAGAAAAAAAATCTGTATAACTGTTTGTTGCAGAATGACGGATAAGGGTAAGACTATATGGCCCCAACTGAAGTCAGTTGGGCCATTAAAATTTAACCTTTACATTCATTCATTCATATTTTTCTATAAAAGTGCTACATCATATTAACCAATTTTCAAATAATGCTGTTTGAATTCAATCAGAAACAGAGCTTGATTCCTCCAGATTCAAACAGGATGTTTGATCACAGTACAATATATTTACAATATATTAACTACACATATATCGGGTCAAGGTGGTCAGGATACTTGGATGAATTCAAACTGTGGTAGGGATTCATGATATCACTCTCATCATTTGTACCGAGATTATGAGTTCGAACCCCACACATAGGAGCGGGTGGGTTTGACTCAAATCTTTAAATATAAGCTGACTGCCATGAATGATATAGCCTAAAGTGCTGAAAGTGGGGTTAAATACAAATAATCAATCAATTAATCCTTATTTGAAAAATGAATCTGAGTATATGGTAGCTTTTTTCATCTTAAGGATTACCCTTGATACTCACTAGTTTTCTACGACAATAAATTTAGAGAATAACAAATTTATTGAAAGTCAAGGTATATTAAAAAAAAATCGCAAATAAACTGGCTCATTATTTAAAAAATCTATATTAATTTATTTGTTTTTAGTTATGGCAAGCATTAGAAGAGGATGAATTTGCAAAGAAAAATAGGTTGCAGTTCAAGTTAGAGCAAGTGAGGTTAGCGATGGACAAAGAAGTGTACTGCTGACAGAAATCTCAGGACATTTTAGTGCTATGTTTACTGCTGTGATAATACATATTTCATCAATTCATTTGTATTCATTTCTAAATGTATTAAACATGTACATGTAGTCAGTTGCTATGCCATAAAAAAAGATTGCAAATAATTTTTTTTATGTTTGAAAATTATTTGTTGAAGAAAATAGTTTTTATTTATAAAGACTTTTGTACCTAGTTAACTTTTTCCTCATTTTCGTAATTTAAAAAGTTTTCTCCCTTTGTATAAAAAATTGTCATCTTTGTTGATTGTACAGTTATAAGTAAGACATTTGTTTTGTAAGTTTACTGGAAATGAAAATGTTTTTTAAACCAAGAGAGAAAAAAGATTTATGAATTATGAAGGGAAGTAACTCTTTTTTTAATTTAAATTACAATAAGTTAGAATTTTTATTTGTCAACTCAGCAGTGAAATATGTATTATCCAGGATATTTTATACAAATGTTGTCAAATTTTTACTGTTACGTGCAGGACATGGCATTGCCACCGATTTCATGGTGCCATAATTTTATTGCTTTACAACATTTTCTCGGATGAATTATTTCTATGATAGCTTTAATAGTTTAGGATATATTTCTATTCACAGTTTAGAATTTGTAAATTTATTGAAGAAACAAAGCTCAGACTTTGAGGTGAATTAAAGTTACTAAAGGAATATTTAAATAGAATTTGTATAGAAATATCATTTTATTCTGACAGATGGCAGAATGCTCACTGTTTAAAACTTTTATCACTGTAAAAAATCTTACCATTGTGCCAAAGATTTTAGTATAGTGTTTTTGTAATTTGTAATATGTTCATGATATCAGATTTATAAAACAATAATTATGCATGTTTTATATAAGATCTCATTTTATATATATATATCTGTTCTCAGATGTATATAACTGTCCAATTTTGTCATTAGTTATAGCTTTAGAGGAATGGGAATTATTTTCTTGATTTTTCTTTCATTTTTTGTGTAGATGACATTGTTTATATTTAAAATCATATCATATTTTACCAAAGAGATGGATTTGTTTACAAGTTACCATGGTAGCTATGTTAAAAAAATTCAAAAACAAATTGCTGCAAAATGTTTATTAAAATATCATTATACATATTCATTATTCTGAAGACAGGGGTTGGTAGGGTGATGTGAATACACCCTTTTGATCACAAAACTGGATAGATTTAAAAGGAAATTGTTTCCTGTGGACTAGCACTTTTACCAAAACAACATTTTTCTGTGTAACAGTACTCCGTACTGGTTATATTTCTATGTAAATTGTTTCATGCTAAAATATGTTAGAATAAAGACAGACTTTTTATAATATGACCTTGACAAAATTTGAAAAATAATAGTTTTGCTCTATTGAATTCTTACAAACGATTCTCTGTATTTTTTTGGAAACTTTTGCACAGTCATATATGGACAAGGCAATAAGATTTCATAGATAAAAGTTTGAAATTGAAATTTCTTCCAAAAATTCTAAGCAATAAGTTTTCTATGTAATGTAGGATAGATTTCCCCCTTTTTTGCTGAAATATGAAGAGAATGATAATCTGAACAGACTATGCAATATTTAGGAATTAATCTAGTTGAGTGTTTTTATATAAGAATATTAGTTTGAAGAATGTTTTAAGTTTGTAGAATTGTGATCCTTACAAGTTAAATTTCATTTCATTTAGGCCATATAAAATATATATTTTGCTTATAGACAAATAAGTTTATAGGTTTCAGTGTTTTAGAATAGAATAAGAGACACATATTGAATTAGCTCAACTTGCCCACGTAGCTATTAATTTATTATTTCATAACACAAAAGTATTTCATCAATAGTATAGAAATAAGGAGAATTTATTGCTACTAAGAAAAAAATATTTTTGTAACCTTTTTGACATTATAGTGGGAAAAAAGTCCTTGCGAAAAATAATATCTCATTTCTCCTCATTTAAACAAAATACTCAGTTTCAATATAACATTATACCATCTGATATCATCTCATGTCTGTCAATTTACCACATTTTAAGGCATTATTGTTATCCCTATGAAAATAGCAGGAAAGACTTTTACATTTGACTAATTTTTAGAATTAAAACAGAAATGTCATTCAGCTAATGCTTCCAAAATTTAATATTCATTACTGTTACATCATATTAAAACATTTGTAAGAACGCTCTAAAATGCTGCTATTGGCAGACCTTTTTCTCAGTATAAATACATACTCTGAATGCTAAATTGCTGTTTTTGGTGGTTTTACTTTTGAAAATTTGTTTTGATGGAACAATCCTTATATTTTTCAATCATTTTAGTGTAATTTTTATTTTTGTAGATTAAATATAATGGTGCTTGTGACAGAACATTCCACTTGAGTTCTGTGATTGTTTTGATGTAGGGCAATATTTTAAAATACTTTTTATACTTTTTTGACTGAAAAAAATTGATGTTGTCCAAATAAGAGTAGCCAGAAACTTGATTTCCCCCAACACATAAACAACTTTTATAATAAACACCGGTATACAAACTGCATAGGTTCCAATTACCAAGTTGTAAAGTTGTATTATTTTGAATTGATTATATTTTAATTCTATTTACCAGGTCACATGAAAAGGTGGCTTTGAGAAATTTTTAAGTTGGATTTACCATGTAGATTTTTGTTAATTTTTACCAGTAAGGTTGCACTAATTGAGGTTGATGACAAACCACTTAAGCTGCTGAAATAGAAAGTCACAGAATGGATTAGATTATGAAAGGGAAAATTAATTCGTAAATTATCTTTTTTAAAACAGAACATGCCATAATTACGTAACCATGGGATAAAATTTATTTAGTTGTAATGTCTAGAAAGGTTTTTATAAATTCTTCAGCTTTATCAGCAGGGGAGAATCTTTCAATGGATTTTCATTCAAATGCAAGTTATCTGTCTGTCAGCCATTTTTATTTCATTTTGTTGTTCAATTTTTGTTCATTTTCATTTTGACTGATTTCATGACATGCATTGACATGTTTTCAAATGTTAATATTGTGTTGGTTATTCAATGTGTTCATGTAGTTGTAGAATTTGCAGCATGTAGTTGTAGTTTTCAAAGAAATAATTAAATATTTGAAATATTTTTGCATAAAGATTTGTCCATATTGATTTAAAGGTTTATTAGTATCTTGCCAATACAATAGATGTATCGAGACTGTGTACACAATACAAGAACTATATATACTTTGCCAGGTGTTTTTGTTTTAGTTTGATTTTTCTATTTATAGAATATTTATATTTAGAATTGCAAAATTCCGAAACTCTTGTCATTTTAAAATTAAAGTACTTTGCAACATAATATGAAAAGTGTTTGTCATTTCAGTAACGATTGTAAAATGCAAAAAGTAGGTTGTTTTCATTTTTTTTTCAATGTTTTTTTTTTTTTTTTTTTTTTCACTAGTTATATATTTCAAACAGTGCTAAAGTGTTTGATATTTGCTCAGATATAACTATGCAAACGTAGTTGATATAGGGCTTATGGTATGTGTATTTTAGTGTATTATGCTTTGATGAAAAAAGTCATTTATTCAAATTTTTAAGATTTGAAAAGACAGATTTTGTACTGAGAAAAGTAAATAGCATGTAGTTGATGTTACAAAGTAATTGCTTATGTGTGATATCTCTTTAATGGTTAAGGTTGGAAGTTCTATGAAGAAAGGTTGAGATATTTGAAAAATTGTGAGGTTTGAAATATCCAGAATCCCTGTACAAGACCATATGTCTACATCTTTCTTCTGCGTGATCATGTATATGCAATAACTATTAATTGCAGCATAACAGAAATTTATGAATGTTAGTTTTTTCAGTATCTTTTTTCCTTGTATGTAGAAGTTTATTCAAAAGTAAATCATGTACATTCATAATTCTGAAAAAAGTAGAAATTTAGAATTTTGGAACTATTTCAGTTAAGTTTTGATTACTTCTACATGTCCATTTCCATACTTGTATTGAAATTAATTTTGGAATTGCAATTTTAATCAGTATAGTAATGACAATTAACTACACCTACATTTATTTTTCATCCATATTGAATCTCATTTCATCTTTCGCAAGAAAGATAACTTGTATCTTCAAATTCTAATTTTCAAAAATTGATTTTGAAATTAAAGGTGCATTCATTGTTCAGATAGCAAGATTACTTGAAAGTGAACCATTTGCATATATTTATAAATTAGTTTGTAATATTAAATAAACCTCTATTTAAAGTAACCATTTCCAAAAAAAAAAGTTTATATTTTAAATCTAGGGCTTTTTCACCTTTAAAAGTGTTGGTGAATATCATTTATAAATGGTTTATTTACTTGCATTATACTATGAAACTTATGAGCATAGGTTGATTCTAGTCAGAAATGTAACCACAGAAATATTATATTATATTTATGAGACTGATCATGTACAAATATAGTTTTAGTAATGTTTTTTTCTTAGCTTAATAAGAAATATACAAGAATTTGAAAAGCTTGTGAACATAGACTTATGTAGTATGGACAGATGTGTAAAAATAACCACTCTGTGGATTTCCCTTCTACTCAAGATTGTATGGAAATTACTTCCTGGTTGAAAGTTTATTGATTTTATTAAGAGTTTAAAGATTTCTTCCTAACAATGGCATAGTTTTGATTTCCTTTTTTTCAAAAAGTGTGATTTTTTTAGTTGTGCAGTAAATGGTTAAACAATTTCAATGTTAATGGCTTGGACATAATTTATGAGTATATATTTCACTGAAATTGGAACATGTTTTCACCAAAAATTTTATAAAAATTATTGTGAGAATTGAATAGGATGAAATTAAATATTTTATAGAAGTATTCCAAACAGTCTAAAGTAAGAAGTGGATTCCTCACAATAAAAATAGTTGAATAGGGACTTCTGCTGCAAAGTAAGAATTATTGTAAGCCCATATCATCAGAAAAAAATACATGTTTACAGTAGCATATATTTAGCCAGTAAGGTAAACAGGAAGTATTTTGAAGTGTGTGAAAGTTGAAAATGGTTGTAAAATTTTTATCTTAAGTTGTATGAGAATAGAAGCGTTTTGTAGTAATTTTGATATATAAGAAAATGTCAAAAACTGTTGAAATTTATAAAAATAAAAATATAAGTATGATTTTGTTTCAGTTTTCAATTACATTTTCTAAATACTTATTAACAACGATCTCAATCAGTGAGACAATGATTAACAACTACCTTAATCAGTGAGACAATGATTAACAACTATCTCAATCAGTGAGACACTGATTAACTATTATCTCAATCAGTTAGACAATGATTAACAACTATTTCAATCAGTGAGACAATGATTAACACATATCTCAATCAGTGAGACAATGATTAACTTTTATCTCAATCAGTGAGACAATGATTAATACCTGTCTCAATCAGTGAGACAATGTTTGGAACAAAGGAGTTGTTGGGCCAACCCCAATGGGACAGCAACGTAGTAAAAAAGAATCCTAAAACTACTAGTGAGAAACCTAGTTTTAAACGTTTAATTGGATTGTAGTAACGCCATAATTTTGAAGATTTGCAAGAAGCAAAATATTTTCAGGTTGGCATCTTGGTAGGAAAACTAAACTGACTTTGTAACTGCAACTGCCTTCAATATTTGATAGATTTTAAAGAACTTTGGCACAAAAATGTACATCATACGAAAAAAAGTTGTTCATGATGAAATATTACGGTTTTATATCTTAACAAGAAAAAAAAATTGATACGCTTCATGTGATATTGACCTTATCCACATAGTAGCTCTTAAATAATGGTTGAGTTTGATATTACACTAACAAGATGGTTCAACTTAGTAAGATGCATATGAAGCAAAATTTTTAAGGTCAGACATCTTAAAGGGGAGATAATTGAATTTAAAGATAATTATCTGACAGATTTTATTGAATTTACACAGTGGTACTACTGTATTGGAAAGTTCAAAACAGAGGTCGTATTTAATGGTACACAATACATCACCTTGAGGCACCACATGCCAAATATTCTAAAGCCTATTTCAAAGGATAAAAAAGAAAGACACTGACAAGAGAATCTCTCCCTAAAAACAATAATGGGACTTTGAGATCAAAGGTCCTGATGATTTGGAACACACAGTCTTTTTTAATAAACCTTCATACTTAATATAAGTCTATATAAAAAAAAGTTAATACCAGTACAAGGTTGAATGAGAATTGAGAAAAGAAATCTTACTTGAACGCTGTCTTCCCTCTGAAGTCCAGACATAACCAACAATAAAAATGAGGTCAAGGTCAAGTAAATGTGTAAACCCGCTCTTTCTACCAAATTTAGACATGTTACTCATAGTAACCAAGAACTGACTGACCTATTAATGAAAACTTAATAGTTTTATAAACCACAAGTAATAGGTCAACGTCAAATGAACCCTATCAGATGGCATTGAACACCTAAAAATGATTCTATACACCAAATATTGGTGACCTATTGATTCAAGTTACTAAAATGACCTAGTCTGAAAAATTTACATTCATAAATAAACAATGACAATGAAGTCACTTTTGGATTGTATAATATATGATAGCTGACCTATAACTTATTGCAGTGGAGAAACTGACCTAATCACAAAATCTTATAAATTATTTATAAACTATGAAAATGAGGACAAGATCAGATGACTACTGTCATGTTCATCTTACAATAATTCTACAGACCATGTACTATCACTCACAGTACTTGAGAAACATATCTTAATCAGGCAAACTTAACGTTGATCATTGAAATCTGAAAATGAGGCCATGGTTAAGTGAATCCTGTCAGGCAGTCATGTACAACTTACTGTGATTCTATAGACCAAAAATAGTTACCGGTAACCTATTTACAGTGAACACAAATAGTTTTTTGTCTCGCCTGCGACGAAAGTCACAGTATGCAAGACATAGGGTTTACTATCCAGCAGTGGTGGTGGTGTAAACAATTTTTATAAAGCTTTATATTTCAGAAGGAAGAAGACCTGGATGCTTCATACCTTGTATGCAGATACCTTGTGTTACGAAGTTCCGTCTGTCATATGTCCATTGTCTTTGACCTCATTTTCATGTTTTTTTGTCATGTGAATTTCTCACTTGTTATGAGTAATAGGAATTACTAAATGTATATTTGTTATGTGTTCCTTGCAACGTCTACATGTCAGTAAGACAGGGTTCACCTGACCTCGACCTCATTTCATGGATCAGTGATCAAGGTTAAAGTTACATGATTAGGTCTGTTTCACAGATACTTTAAGCAATAGGTCAACTATATTTGGTGTATGGAATGATTGTAAGAGGTACATGTCAGTCTGGCAGGTTTCATCTTACCTTGACCTCATTTTCATGGTTCATAGTCAACGTTAAGTTTTTGTTTTTTGGTCTGTTTTTCAAATACGCATAGCAATAGGTCAGCTATATTTGATGTATGGTGTATATGTCTGTCTGGCAGCCATCATCTGACCTTGGCCTCATTTTCATGGTTCATTGGTCAATGTTAAGTTTTTGTGTTTGGTTCTGTTTTAGCTCGCCTGGCCGAAGGGCCAAGTGAGCTTTTCTCATCACTTGGCGTCTGTCGTCGTCCGTCGTCGTCGTTAACTTTTTACATTTTGAACTTCTTCTAGAGAACCACTGAATGGAATGAAACCAAACATGGCATGATTGTTCCTTATGAGGTGCTGACCAAGTGTTGTTACTTTGTAGCCGATCCATCATCCAAGATGGCCGCCAGCGGGGGACTTAGTTTAACATAGGACCCTATGGGAAATGCATACAAATGACTTCTTTTAGAGAACCACTGAATGGAACGTAACAAAACATAGCATGAATGTTCCTTACAAGGTGCTGACCAAGTGTTGTTACTTTGTAGCTGTTCCATCATCCAAATTGGCCGCCAGTGAGGGACTTCGTTTAACATAGGACCCTATGGACAATACATACAAATGTCTTCTTTTAGAGAACCACTAAATGGAATGAAACCAAACATGGCATGAATGTTCCTTATGAGGTGCTGACCAAGTGTTGTTACTTTGAAGCCAATCCATCATCCAAGATGGCCGCCAGAGAGGGACTTAGTTTAACATAGGACCCTACGGAAAATACATACAAATGTCTTCTTTTAGAGAACCACTAAATGGAATGAAATAAAACATGGCATGAATGTTCCTTATGAGGTGCTGACCAAGTGTTGTTACTTTGTAGCAAATCCATCAACCAAGATGGCTGCCAACAGGGACTTAGTTTAACAAAGGACCCTATGGGAAATATATACATATGTCTTCTTCTCGAAAACCGCTTAATGGATTGAAACCAAACATGGTATGAATGTTTCTTTTGAGGTGCTGACCAAGTGTTGTTACTTTGTAGCTGATTTGTCATTGTCCTTATAAAGTCATTTTCTACAATTTCTATGAATTTATTGGTAATTTCTGTAAACTTTACAAAAGTCTTCTGCTTTTGATTAAATTACGGGCCAATATTAAACCAAATTTGGCCTCAATCATTATTAGGATATCTGTTATGATTTTTGTCTATTTTACATGTACATGATTTCCAAAACCAAAGTAGAATCAGGTGAGCGACACAGGCTCTTGGGAGCCTCTAGTTCAAATACGCATAGCAATAGGTCAGCTATATTTGATGTATGGTGTATATGTCTGTCTGGCAGCCATCATCTGACCTTGGCCTCATTTTCATGGTTCATTGGTCAATGTTAAGTTTTTGTGTTTTGGCCTGTTTTTCAAGTACTACAAGCAATATGTCAACTATATTTGGTGTATGGAAAGATTGTCAGGTGTACATGACTGTCTAGCAGGTAGCTGCAGGTATAATCTGACATTGAACTCATTTTCTTGGTTCATTGGTCAATGTTAAGTTATTGTGTTCTGGTCTGTTTTTCAAATACAAATAGCAATAGGTCAGCTATACTTGGTGTATGGAATAATTGTATGGTGTACATGTCTGACTGGCAGGTATCATCTGACCTTGACCTCATTTTCATGGTTCATTGGTCAATGTGAAGTTTTTGTATTTGGTCTGTTTTTTAATTACCATAAACAGTAGATCATCTATATTTGGTGTATGGAATAATTGTAAGGTGTACATGTCTGTCTGACATGATTTATCTGACCTTGACCTCATTGTCATGGAGCTTTAAAAATGTTAAGTTTATGTGATACTTGTAGTAAAACTTATATCTTTAAGACTTTCAACATAAAATCAATGGTCAGTAAAGCAGGCGAGAAATTTCAGCATGTGCACTCTGGCAATGAGGTCAAGGACAAAGGACATAATCTTCACAGCACAAGGCATCTATATACAACATATAGAATATCTAGTGTTATACGATTACTTTATACCATCGTTGGATTAGTATCCCCATTTTCAATGGAGAGACGATAATATGCCAAAATTTCTAACCATCCCCTATTTACTTCAATAGATATAGCTGCTTAATCTTTGTATTGCAAAAGAAATGAAACCTTTCCACAGAATAAGTTCCTTTTTGTCAAGGTATTTAAATTTTTCAACTGTCCCATTGTATAAATACAATACCTATTCTTTTCTGTGGAGTTTATTCAAGGGGACCTTTAAATTTCTCCTTTAAAAGCCATTCAATCATTGATTAATTTAGCTGAACAAAAAACAAAAAATGTGATGAAAATACATGTAACAAATTGAATAAAATGCTCCATGCAGGGCGCAGCTTGATACGACCGCAGAGGTTGAACCCTGAATAGTTGGGGCAAGTATGGACACAACATTCAAGCTTGATACAGCTCTGAATTTGGATTGTGATTAAATATTTGACACAGCATAGGTTTCTGACACAGAATGAATGTGGTCTAAGAACTTAAAATTTTAAATTGGACATTCACCTATTATGGTCCAATATCCAAAATCTAAATACATTGTTAGATTAAGCATATCAAAGAACCCCAAGAGTTCAATTTTGATGAAATCAAACAAAGTTTAATTTTGGACCCTTTTGACCTCAATGTGGACAAAGTTGATCACGGGCCCAAAAATCAAAAATCTAAATACATGGTTAGATTCAGCATATCAAAGAACCCCATATATTCAATTTTGTTGAAATCAAACAAAGTTTAATTTTGGACCCGATTTGGACCGACTTGAAAACTGGGCCCATAATAAAAATCTAAATACATGTTTAGATTCAGCATATCAAAGAACCCTAAGAATTCAATTTTGTTAAAATCAAACTAAGTTTAATTTTGGACCCTTTGGACTTTAATGTAGACCAATTTGAAAATGGGACCAAAATTAAGAATCTAAATACACGTTAGATTCGCATATCAAAGAACCCCAATAATTCAATTTTGATGAAATCAAATAAAGTTTAATTTTGGACCCTTTTGACCTCAATGTGGCCAAAGTTGATCACGGGCCCAAAATCAAAAATCTAATTACATGGTTAGATTCAGCATATCAAAGAACCCCATATATTCAATTTTGTTGAAATCAAACAAAGTTTAATTTTGGACCCGATTTGGACCAACTTGAAAACTGGGCCCATAATCAAAAATCTAAATACATGTTTAGATTCAGCATATCAAAGAACCCTAAGAATTCAATTTTGTTAAAATCAAACTAAGTTTAATTTTGGACCCTTTGGACCTTAATGTAGACCTATTTGAAAACGGACCAAAAATTAAGAATCTAAATACGGTTAGATTCAGCATATCAAAGAACCCCAATAATTCAATTTTGATGAAATCAAACAAAGTTTAATTTTGGACCCTTTTGACCTCAATGTGGACAAAGTTGATCACGGGCCCAAAATCAAAATCTAAATACATGGTTAGATTCAGCATATCAAAGAACCCTATATATTCAATTTTTGTTGAAATCAAACAAAGTTTAATTTTGGACCCTGATTTGGACCAACTTGAAAACTGGGCCCATAATCAAAATCTAAATACATGTTTAGATTCAGCATATCAAAGAACCCTAAGAATTCAATTTTGTTAAAATCAAACTAAGTTTAATTTTGGACCCTTTGGACCTTAATGTAGACCAATTTGAAAACGGGTTAGATTCGGCATATCAAAGAACCCCAATAATTCAATTTTGATGAAATCAAACAAAGTTTAATTTTGGACCCTTTGGACCTCAATGTGGACCAATTTAAAACGGGCCCAAAATCCAAAAACTTAATACATGGTTAGATTCAGCATATTAAAGAACCCCAAGAGTTCAAGAATAAAACCCCATTGAAATTGGTCAAGAAATAAGCAATTTATACAAAGTATCTTCTTTTGCACAATACTGTGCAATTGAATATTTCTTGCTATTGTGCAATACTGTACAATTGACAATTTCTTGCTATTGCGCAATATTGTGCTATTGGATATTTCTTGCTATTGCGCAATACTGTGCAATTGAAGATTTCTTGCTATTAGCAATACTGTGCAATTGAAAATTTCTTGCTATTGCACAATACTTATTATATAATAATTTACACATCCTGTTTGGTGTGTATCTCCTGCCATATCATTATTATTTGCTTTTAAATATAAATTAGAAATAACCAACTTAAAATGGAAAATTTTAAAGAAAAACAAGGAAAAAATGAAAAAAAAAAATCCCCAAATTTTTGAACCCCTTATGATTCATCACCCCAAACTCAATCCCAGCCTTCCTTTGAGGTATGGTACCTTGCAGTACAATTTCAGAGAGATCCATACACTTGAACACAAGTTATTGTCTGAAACTAGAAAATGCTTATTTTGGCCCCTTTTGGCCCCTAATTCCTAAACGTTTCAGGCAATTACCCCAAACTCAATTCCAGCTTTCCTTTGTGATATGGAACCTTGTAGTTCAATTTCAGAAAGATCCATACACTTACACACAAGTTATTGTCATGAAACTAGAAAATGCTTGTTTTTGCCCTTTTGGCCCCTAATTCCTAAAATTTTGAGGCAATTACCCCAAAAATCAATCCCAGCATTCCCTTTGTGATATGGAACCTTGTGGTACAAAGTCAGAGAGATCCATACACTAACACACAAGTTATGTCTGGAAGTTACAAAATGCTTATTTTGGCCCCTTTTGGCCCCTAATTCCTTAACTCTTGGTACCATAACCCCAAAATCAATCCCAACCTTCCTTTTGTGATATTGAAGCTTATGGTAAAATTTCATAGAGATCCATTCACTTAAACTAAAGTTAGAGTGCGAAAACCAATGCGTCTTCGACGACGACGACGACGACGACGACGCGTCATACCAATATCGACCACAAAATTTTTTGCGGTCGTATAAAAGGACACACAAAACTGATTAAAAAAAAAGATTAAATTTACACTAGTGGCTATTTTCATGATTTCACCTTATTTGCCAAATAAACGAAAAATAAGTCCTGCAGGAAAAATTTCACACTTTACAGTATGCCTTGTTTTAGTGAAATTTACTTTATTTGAAAGCCTAGTTGAATGAAGGATATTCAAAAGCACTGCAATTACAACTGCATCAGTTGTCTCTTGGTAGCATGTTTGTGTCCAAGTTGTAGTTGTTGGGTCAAGCCAAGGGCCAAGGACTTTAGGGAGCAACCATTTAACTTCAAGGGGGTGGGGGGGCCATGGTTTTTTGTCTGAGTCAGAAATGTTTTTTTTCGCACAACGCGCCAACATTTTTTTTTTCGACGCTATCAATCAAATTATTTTCTTCAAAATTTAACACTATAAGGTATGGGAAAATCTGGATTCAGAATATTTTTTTTGTCATCTGCTTGACCACAATATTTTTTCTCATCAAATTGGGGATCAGAATATTTTTTTAGGAAAAAACCAAACCATAACCCCCTTGAAGTTAAATGGTCGTTCCCTTAAAACTGGTATTTGCATGTACACTAATCATGTTGATTTAATGAGTATTAGCAAAGGCATGTCAGCATGGAGTAAGAATGATGTGTCTGGTCATACATCTATCAAAATGATTTAATACATGAACATAGTATTGTTGAGTTAATCTCTCAAGACTCAAGTACCTTACTTGTTAATTTATCATGTATGCCTGGTCGCACAGGACATTTTCAATTTCCTGAAATGTATCCAATTAAAATGATTATTACCCAAACAGATTACAAAATCAAACTGCATTATTGTGTAGGTGCATCAATTTAGTCTTAAAAGAGATTCATATTTATTGAACATGTCCTCGTCCTAAATATGGTTAACAGATTAACCACTAGATACAACATCCATCAAACAATCCATTCTGAACCTGTGTTGCTGCATACAATTGATTGAGGTTACATGAATATAAAAGCATAACGGTTCATTCCCTTCAATAAAGTCAAGAAAACGTAAGACGAAAATGTTCTTTGTACAATGAGTGTTGTAAAATTTCAAACTATCTGCAAACAAAAAGTGGCTGCACAGCAGATGTAGAAATTGCCTTCATACTACAACTCAACTTTATCAAGCTGCAGACCAAATGTAAAATCATTCCTTTCCAAAGAAGCCAGGAAAAACTTTGATGAAAATTGTACTTGTATAATGAGTGTTGTAAAATTTCAAATGGCAGATGTAAAAATTTCTTACATGCTTCAACTCAACATTATCAAGCTGCAGACTATTCCATTACATAGAAGCCAAGAAAACTTTGACAAAATTTCTTCTCAAGGTCTTTTGGTTGGATGGAGTCCAGTAGTTACTAGACCTGCATTCACCATTGGCGACACAAGTAAAAATTAGCCTGGTCTTGCTGACATAATTTCAGTAAAAAAAGTGACACATGATCAAATGAAAATAAGTTTAATGTATTTATATAACATGAACAAAAATGTAAACATTTGTATATAAACTTTACATAGGTATCTACTATTTTGTAGCTGTGTCTAAATAATAATACAAAAAATACACAAAAATTCATCAATATCACTTTGGGGAATACACACTATAGGTAAGTACACTACATATGTCTATTTTGATTGCATGAGCAAAAGCACTACTGTTTCATTACATACAAATGTGTACAATTGACCAGAAACAAATTGAGTAGGGGAATGTAGGGCGAAAGGTTATACTTGAAATAAATTAGACAAAAAAATAATAGATTAATATTAGTTGAATTCTTATTTAAGTTTATTATTGATCTGAGAAAACTGGTAATTTTTCCATTTTTATTTTATCTAGTATAGTTACAACCCTTGTCATATAGTATCAATGTAGCAACCCATAAATAATGTCAAGGTTTTTTTTTTCATGTATTATACATTAAAACTTGGGCCACAATTAAAAAAAAAATAATTGTCTGTTTCTCCTAACCAAAAGTAATGGTTTTAGAAAATTTAGAGTACCAGTACCCTGTATATATTCTGCAGGACTGCAAAAAAAATTGTTTATTATATATACATGTACTTCAAAAATTTATAGACACATGTTCCTGAATAAAAATGGAAAACACAAAAATTGTTTTCTTGAAATTATACCCTTCTGACCTCAAAACATAATCACAACAATTTTCCATAAAATAAGGTATGTTTTGCTCAGAAATTAAAGGTAATGAAAAAATTATCAACATTACAACCGCCACAACAACAAAATAATGGCAACTACTGTTTACACAAAACCCTAAACAATTCCAAAAATATGAACAACTATAGGTAGACATGAAATTCATATTATTTTCATCATTCTATAAGACATTAGGCAATAAAATAGAATCAAATGAATTCTCAATCAGAAATCTGACACATTAAGTTATTATTGAGTCTAAATCTGAATTTATTCAAACAAATTTGAGAATTTGCTACAATTTGGACTGTAATGACCCCATATTTGCCTTTGTTTTCCAACAGGGCTCACACTACTTCAGAATCATAGGGAGAAGTGACTTCTCTTTTTGAAACTGATAGGGAGAAGTGGTGAGATTTGAAAGAGAAGTGCTCCTTCGCGTGCTGCGCTACAATGTTTGGTTTTTACTATAGTATATAGGGGTCATATGTAACTAATTTTCTTTTTATTTTGTTCAATTCATGTCTGAGTATGCAATTAAAGTAACAGTTCAAATTCAAAGTTGTTTAAGTTTAGGTTCTTGTGAGAAACTACCAACTAAATATTTAGCACTAAAAAGAATTTTTTTTTCATGTCAAAAAGGAAAAGAAAGTATAATATACCAATTACAATTCAATTAAAAAAACTATCTTGTTTATCATGTTAATCATCAAAAGATATATGCAGAGTTAAGCTGGGCCATAATTTATTGATATTAGTATAATAGTCCTAGAGTTAAGCAACTTTAATCAATAATTTGAAACAATCCATTTATATGGAATTATAAACATTAATCAGGTAGATCTAACCAAAAGTCTGATAATGCGTATGGAATGCGTAATTTTCCCTTTTGGGATCAATATTCTTCTGTCAGGTGTTCCATTCATGCGTCCAAAGTTATTATTGTAAAAATACGGATTTCGGTCATAGCTGGTCCGTTTCCTATCGTAGTTAGTATATCAATGGCGGACTAAGAAAATTTACAAAAATAAAACGATGTTTGACAAGCTATTTGGAAAGGAATATGATGTTTTTAACGCAATAGATGGATTAAACATTTACTGGAGGCAACTTTTATCACGTTCAAATGAAGTAAAACACTTATTTTGCCACCAAAAGTTAGATTGATGTACGCTCTCAAGGAACAAGTACCGAAAGTTCATGAAGTGATAAAAAGTTGTCTTTTTATTAAATAACCTGCAACACACTGTAAAGTCAATGCTTTAAACCCTTTTCTTAAGAAAGTAAATCGTTTATGTCTGAATTTCTTTAATTATCAATAAAAAATTGATGTTTCATCGACTTGGTAAAAATTGAAAATGTCTGAAGACGAAAGCGACTGAAAGCGAGTATGGTGAACAGCAGGGCGACTAGATTTCGCTTTTGACGGTCGGGCAAAGCGAAGTGACGGAGGGGAAAGCGACTTTATCGCCCTAGTCGCCTGCTAGCGTGAGTCCTAAATATTAAATCAATTATATACAGATATACAGATTTGCAAGGAAAGATACTAGTAATTATGACAACTTTACTGTTTTTCTTTAAAAAGAAATCTCAAAAGGGACTGGAGAAAAGTTCAAAAAACTGAACGCATTATACATAACTATAAACAATAATGCCAGCACCATAAACAAAAGATATCACAGTTTACATAAAAAATCTAACTAAACATATACTTTAATGTACATACAAAAGCTGTGTACATTAAAACCTTGTATGCCTGAGTTTGTAACCCTACAGAATAAACCATTCATGTGTTAGTCATTTATTTTGTTAAAATTCCCATTTCATTTTCAGTATAAACAAATCAAAGTGCTTGTGAGCACTGATGGATGAGATTGCTTTCATTAATTTAAACAAAAACAGCAACTATTTTTTTTTTCTAAACTGTCAGCACTATTTCCAAAAGAAATTGAGACCAAGAAAATTGGCTATCATATGAATGTTTTATGCTATTAATCTACAATATTCCTTCTATAAAGCACTATGTTTGCCTGGGGTTTTTCAATTTACTGCAAAAATAATTTAACCAAGACATATTTTATGGTAAAAACAAATTTCAACTTCAAAATTCTTCTAGCCATTTGTAAAATAATGGTTTTTCAAAAGATTATTACAAAGTGAAAACATTATCCAAATATCTACTGCAGATATATTTTTTGAAATCTTTGTTTTAAAAATTGAAAGTTAATCAGAACAAGTAACAATGTAGCAAGCTCTTGTTGAAAGTAGATTCTCAATTTTAGAAAAAGTGAAATTGGTGCATACACTTTTGATAATATTATGTGTATAAAAAAAATCATATAATTTGAATTTGAAAAAAAAAAACAAATAACAAGTTTTTTAATATACCTGACATGATACTGTTTATTTCTTGCTAAAAGAAAATAAGTTCAAAAATTTACTTGAGGCAGTAATTTAGTGTAGTATTTCTACTACTTTTATTTACTGATTATGTGGTATCAATTGCATATCTTATACAAATTAAAACAATAACTAATGATCTTAATACTTGAATAAACACACAATTATCAATGAAAGCTAAAATTGCATATATACAGGTATAAATATTTCTTCAAGGCTTCCTGAATTCCATAATAAATCATTAAAATTTGTATACAATAGCTTCAATTATGCATAAAATGTTGATGAGGTATATATCATGAAAATGCCAGAAAATATGTATGTAAGGTAAAGATCTAGTTTAAAGAAACATGTTTTTAATTGAACACAAAGACAAGAACTCTTTTAATTTTTCTAAAAAATTCATATGGAAGCATAAGCACATTTGTCTTCAAAAAGACTATAAAAGATAAATTTGTAATTCATTTCAAAACAAAATGTAGTGATCTCCCTTGAAAAAATACAATCCCCCCCTTTCTCCCCCCAAAAAATTAACAGTTTTTAGTAAATATCTTGATTTTTAAATTTCAAATAAAAAAATTCTTCACATGCCCAGTGTGAAAATTATATCAAGTTATGAAAAATAAAAATTCCAGCGTTAGGTCTATCTATCAAGATATTTGAAAAAAGCATCCTGGCTCAAACAATATTTTGAATAGAATCTACAGATCAATGGCATACATGTATGTGTAAGAATAAACCAAATCAAGGTGGTTGGTTAATCTTGGAAATGTAGGGATCATTGAATTTGAATATGTTCAAACTAATCAGCAGGCAAGAGAATACACGTTTAAATTACATGTATGGTCGCTATTTAGCTTCTTTGTCTGTTTGCATCCCTAAATATTTTTTTTCTGTTTTTGCTCTATCATCTGCAACATATATCTTGATCTTTCAAAAACTGTTCATATTTCTTTTCATCTTCATTTAAATTGCCCCACAAAAGAACTTCTTCACCTGCAAAGTGAAATGCACAAATTCATTTCTAGAGTTTTGCACAAAATTTTCCACACTACATAGGCAGTATGAAATTCGAATGTACTTTAAAATGCATGAATGTGAAAGTTGTTATATTTCAATTTGACGACTGAAAATTTCAAAAAAATTATTTTCATGTTTAATATTCACAAAATCAGGTAAGAAAAAACACTGTTGATATTATAAGACATAACAAGCATTCTGAGAGTATTACATGACAATACATCGCCCCCTACCGGTTAAAAATTCATTGTACTGGAACAAAATGCTAACTTGATCTATAACTTGTCGTGGTGTAAACTATATAACAAATATCAAGTCAATATCTTTAAGCATGACGAAAAAAAGTGTGGAAAACTGATCATTTGAGAGAATTTTCTAAGTCCAAGGACCATAACTCTGCACAAAATCATGAGACCGGAACAAAATTTGAACTTGATCTGTAACTTGTCAAGATAAAACTATTTATCAGTTATATAATCAATATCTTCAAGCATGATGAATAAATTGCTTCGCTGAGCGCAGCTGTATATGACCGCAGATGTCCAACCCTGAAAAGTTGGGGCCAAAATGGACAAAATATTCATGCTTGATACAGGTCTGAATTTGGATTGTAATTAAATTTTTGATGCATAATAGGTTTCTGACACAGATTAACTGTAGTCAAATAACTTCAAATTGGTTATATGATTTGAATTTATATTCAATTTTTTGCTTTTGTGCAATACACTATGCGAATTGACCCCCCCTCCAGCAACCCCCCAAAAAATAAATGTGGATAGTGTCCACATGTGGACACAGATGATGCCCCGCTTGCATAGCATATAGTTATAAAGGGACATAACTGAAGAACGGTAAAAGTGACGCTACCCAAATTTGAACTTGATCTGAGTTTTGTGGTAATAAGCATTGTGTGTAAGTCCCATAACATTTGGTTGAGGCTAACTTTAGTAGAGAACAGAAACTCAAAATTCAGCAATTTTTCTATTTGTAAACACGCATAACTCTAAAACGGTTGTGTATAAGTTTTATAACATTTGGTTGAGACAAACTAAAGTGAGAGAACGGAAACGAAAAATTCAGCAATTTTTATGTTTATAAAGGGACATAACCCAAGAATGGTAAAAGTGTTCTCACCAAATTTTGTACTTAATCTGTATTATGTAGTAATAAGCATTGTGTAAGTTTCATAACATTTGGTTGAGGCAAACTAAAGTTAGAAAACGGAAACAAAAAATTTGTACTTGATCTTAGTTTTGTGGTAATGAATATTGTGTATAGGTTTCATAATGTTTGGTTGGGGCAAACTTAAGTTACAGAATGGAAATTAAAAATTTTGCAATCTTCAGGGCTCACGCTACCAGGCGACTAGGGCGAAGAAGTCGCTTTCCCGTCCTTCACTTCACTTTGCCCGACCCTCAAAAGCGAAAACAAGTCGCCCTGTTGTTTACGATACTCGCTTTCAGTCGCTTTCGTCATCGGATATTTTCAATTTTTACCAAGTTGATAAAACATCAATTTTTTATTGATTATTAAAGAAATTCAGACATAAACAATTCATTTTCTTAAAAAGAGATTTAAGCATTGACTTTACAGTGTGTAGCAGGTTATTTAATAAAAAGACAACTTTTTATCACTGCATGCACTTCCGGTACTTGTTATTCAGAGAACGGACATCAATCTAACTTTTGGTGGCAAAATAAGTTCGTTACTTCATTTGAAAGTGATAAAGTTGCCTCCAGTAAATGTTTAATCCATTCAGCACAATCATCCTATTAAATATTTAACAGTTCAACCTTTAGAAGTAGTAAATAAGCAGCCTGGTGAATCTCATTCAAAGTTTGTACGATCACGGAAAATAATTGAATTAAATTGGATTAAAAATTACAGACAGTCTACCCTCTCGGTCTTAATGATAATATCATGGGAATTGGTAATATATCAAGAACCGATTCTGTTAACATTTTGGATATAGTTTCTAAAACTGTTCGTAAAACCGTTCTCATGGTCGTAGAAAAATCGCAATCAAAGAAAATTTCGGACCAATCATACCAATATTTCGGACCTAATTTCTATTTCAAAAACAATGGCAGACATTATCTGTTAACAAAGCTCTGTTCATTACGGTTAATAAGTTAAATAAAATTTTAGAGGAATGCAACACAATTTCATATAGCAGTCCTAAGTATGAAATCGTTCAAATTATAATGGCATATTGTTATTCTAAACTGTTTCCCAAAATTGATCGCCCTGAAGATCATAAAAAACATTTTATCAAAATAAAGTATGTCAATAAAGGTTTTGATTTTGTAAATATTGCCGGTATTTTTAACGACCATTCTGTTAAAGAACAAATTCCTGGATATTTTGATAATACTGAGCTCCCTCTTATTTGTTATATTTACAAGAAATCTACCGAAATATGTGTTTAATTATAGCCAATTGTGTAAAGATGTTAATATCAGTGAAAATACACCTACTTCATGTAATTGCAGTAATTCGAATACATTTATGGACCCATTTCCATGTTATATCAGGAGATCTTAACATCGTTCAAGACCGAGAGTTAAAATCATTCCTCAGTAAAGGACCTAAATATCGCCCCGTCAATCATTAATTGGAATGAGTGTCGTAATATCATCCACGACTCACTCCGTACTTACTGTTTAAAATGGATAAACGGGAAAAAGCTGACAAAAATCTTTGGACTCTTTTTAATTCAGTAATGAACATAGTTGATATACGTATTCAACATTTTAAAGAACATTTTACTCTTAACAACAACCATAATAAACCTATTTCGTATCAAACATAAACTTAAAGAACTAGCCAAGGAATTTGTTTTGTCCCGCCGATAAAGCTGCTAATAATATCATTATTGTTTGACGAAATTTTACATTGAGGTTCTGAAAAAGAAATCACCAATTCACCAACATTCCAACTGACTCCATTTTCAGAAAACGACATCTGTAACAAACATAAACTTTTAGCTACCTCTTTACAAGCAGAACCAAATACAATGAAAGTCCCAACTATGTACTGGCTTCCGAGCTACATAAAACACCTTACAAATATAGATTTATTTCGTCTTCAAGCCATTGTTCCACTACTAAATTGTCTATTCTTCTTACCAGTTCACTTGGTACAATCAAAACCTGATAATAAATTGTTCAAATAAGGCCTTTGAAAATAGTGGAATTAATTACTTTTGGAGTGTCAAAACTCGTTGGAAGTACTTGATAAATTGCATGCTTATATTGGTGATTTTGAATCTGTTCAAAGTTTTGATTTTTCTACCCTGTATACCACATTGCCTCACATTCTCATTAAGAAAAAATTCACACACCTAATTAAATGGGCATTTAAAAGTCAGAATGTGAATACATATGTTCTAACTCTTTAGGTCATTTTTAGTAGCAATAAACAAAAGAACTATGTCAATTGGACATGCTTTGATACTATATCTGCCCTTGAATTTTACTAGATAATATTTTTGTTTGCTTTGGAGATTCCGTATATCGTCAGGTTATCGGAATTCCAATGGGGACTAACTGTGCACCACTTATTGCGGACCTGTTTTGTATTGCTATGAGTTACAATTTATGACTAAAATCAGCAAAGACCCATCGAAACAACATCTGATACAAAATTTAATAATACTTTTAGATATTTGGATGATATATTGGCTCTCAATAATGACGACTTCAGTATGTATACTAAAGAAATTTATCCTGTTGAACTTACTTTAAATAAAGCTAATACTAACAATGACCACTGCCCTTTCCTCGATCTTGATATCTATATCATTAACGGAAAGCTTAATACAAAATTTATGATAAAAGAGATGATTTTTCATTTCCTATCGTTAATTATCCATTTTTAGATGGTGACGTTCCTTGTCACCATCTTACGGTGTTTATATATCTCAACTTGTACGATTCGCTCGTGTATGTAACAACGTTTCAGATTTTAACGAAAGAAATTTATGTATTACAGAAAAATTATTACACCAGGGTTTTCGATATCACAAACTAGTCAAAACATTTACTAAATTTTATCATCGGTACAAGGACATCATTCGTAAATATAGCTCAACATGCAGACTTCTTATACGCTCAGGTATTTCACATCCAATCTTTTATGGTAATATTCTTTATAAAGCACTAAAATGTCAGTATTCACCTCAGAAGCTAACAAAACCTTTAAATAGACTTATTAAGAAGGGATATAGTTACGATACTGTTGTCAGGTCATTAAAGATTGCATATTTTGGCTTTAATATTGATTCACTTATAGGGTCTTTGCATCGAACTAAACACATTTATTTAAAACCAGTTGTTGGCATGACACGGGTTATGCTCTTCTCATATATTTTATGATGGTATGATACTAAACCCCTAACGGGAGGGATTGTGCCTGATATTCATATGATGAAGACATAATCTTTCAATCAGTTTAATTGAGGTCTGGAGCTGGCATGTCAGTTAACTGCTAGTAGTCTGTTGTTATTTATGTATTATTGTCATTTTGTTTATTTTCTTTTGTTACATCTTCTGACATCGGACTCGGACTTCTCTTTAACTGACTTTTAATGTGCGTATTGTTATGCGTTTACTTTTCTACATTGGCTAGAGGTATAGGGGAGGTTGAGATCTCATAAACATGTTTAACCCACGCATTTTTGCGCCTGTCCCAAGTCAGGAGCCTCTGGCCTTTGTTAGTCTTGTATTATTTTTACTTTTAGTTTCTTGTGTATAATTTGAGTTTAGTATGACGTCCATTATCACTGAACTAGTATATATAATTGTTTAGGGCCAGCTTAAGGACGCCTCGGTGCGGAATTTCTCGCTGCATTGAAGACCTATTGGTGACCTTCTGTTGTTGTCTGTTCTGTGGTCGGGTTGTTGTCTCTTTGACACATTCCCATTTCCATTCTCAATTTTATTGCATTAAAACGTCATATTCCTGTCCAAATAGCTTGTCAAACATCGTTTATTTTCGTAAATTTTCTTCGTCCGCCATTAATCGTTTACTAACTACGGATCAGAACCAGACCAGCTATGACCGAAATCCGTATTTTTACAATAATAAATACAGACGCATGAATGGAAAAGCTGACAGAAAAAATATTGATCCAAAAAAGAAAAATTACGCATTCCATACGCATTAACAGACTTTTGGTTAGATCTAATTGATTAATGTATATAATTCCATATAATTTATATGGAATGTTTCAAAATATTGATTAAAGTTGCTTGACTACTGAATCAATATATTATGGCCAAGCTTAACTTTGTATATCTTTTGATGAGAAACACTGAATTTCATAACATGATAAACAAGATAGTTTTTAATTGAATTGTAATTCATATATTATAATTTCTTTACCTTTTTGACATAAAAAAAAAATTCTCTTTAGTGCTAGATATTTAGTTGGTAGTTTCTCACAAGAACCTAAACTTAAACAACTTTGAATTTGAACTGTTAATTTAATTGTATACTCAGATATGAATTGAACAATATAAAAAGAACATTATTTACATATGACCCTTTATACTATAGTAAAATCAAAACATTGTAGCGCAGCGTGCAAGGGAGCACTTCTCTTTCAAATCTCACCACTTCTCCCTATCAGTTTCAAAAAGAGAAGTCACTTCTCCCTATGATTCTGAAGTAGTGTGAGCCCTGATGTTTCGATTTATAAAGGGGCATAACTCAATAATGGTTAAAGTGACACTACCCAAATTCAACTTGATCTGTGTTTTATCAGTGGAAGTCAAAATTAAACATTGCATTGGATAAAGCATTGATTGTAAGTTGATTCAACTATAATCATGGACAAAGGAAGATAACTCCAATTTCAAAAATTACTCGATATTTAGAAGAAAATAAAAATTTTGCAATTTTTCCATTTATAAAGGGGCATATCTCTAGAACGGTTAAAGTGACCCACCAAAATTCAAACTTGATCTGTGTTTTGTGGTAATAAGCATTGCGTATAAGTTAATAACATTTGGTTGAGGCAAACTTAAGTTAGAGAACGGAAACTAAAAATTTTGCAATTTTTCCAATTATAAAGGGGCATAACTCTAGAACAGTTAAAGTGACGCCACCAAAATTCAAAGTTGATCGTTGTTTTGTGGTAATAAGCATTGTGTATAAGTTTCATAACATTTGGTTGAGGCAAACTCAAGTTAGAGAACGGTAACCAATTTTGGGTCGTACGTACGGACAGACAAGGGTAAAACTTAATGCCCCCACCGCTACGGCGGGGGCATAAAAAAATTTTACCCCGTTTTTTTGCGTTTGTGCAAAACACTATGCTGTTGAATATTAACCCCAAAAAAAATATTTGAAGAAATTTTCTTTTAATTTCTGAAATCTGAAATGAGAAAAATTGTCCCCCTCTAATTTTTTTCACCTCCCCATTTCCCTTATTCCAAATAATAATTCTTTCCCTCAAGTTATGGTCAGTATCTCAGACAATCATCATTTCTTAATACATAATTTACAAGCAGTGTAAGGGAGGTAATCAAACACTGTTATTTAAATTGATTTGGATTTTGATTTGGATTACCTCCCTTACAATGCTTTTAGATTGTCTCAATTGTCCTTTAACCAGAAAAACCTTTGTTTTTCCCCTTTTTTTGCCCCTGATTCCTAAATGGTTTGAGCCATAATCCCCCAAAGTCAATCCTAACCATCCCTTTGTAGTATGGAAACTTGTGGTATAATTTCAGAGAGATTCATACACTTTAACACAAGTTATTGTCTGGAAACTACAAAAATGCTTATTTGGGCCCCTTTTTTGGCCCCTAATTCCTAAACAGTTGGGACCATAACCCCCAAAATCAATCCCAACCTTCCTTTTGTGGTTATAAACCTTGTGTTAAAATTTTATTGATTTCTATTTATTTATACTAAAGTTATTATCCGGACACCATCTGTCTTCGGACCACACTGACGACGACGACGACAACGACGACGACGACAACGTGATACCAATATACAACCAAATAATTTTTAATTTTTGCGGTCGTATAAAAAAAAGTGTGGAAACCGATTATTTGAGTGAATTTTCTAAGTCCAAGGACCATAACTCTGCACAAAATCATGAGACCGGAACAAAATTCGAACTTGATCTGTAACTTGTCATGATAAAACTATATACCAAATATCAAATCAATATCTTAAAGTATGAAGAAAAAAAGTGTGGAAAACTGATTTGCTGGACTGACGAATGGACAGACAGAGAAACAGACAGACAGACATACGGACTGAGTGCAAACCTAACGTCCCCTTCGATTTCGTCGGTAGGGTACTAAAAACATAGGTGCTAGTAAAATAATACTTGATAAAGCTGTAGCAAAGAAAGCTCTATTTCTGCATACTAGAAATCATTCCTTCTTACACTCTCGTTATGGCAGACCTTTCATAGTCTCTGTTCCATATATTCACATTTTTTCTAGACTCTGAGCTATTAAGAGCAAGTCATATTATATAAATACTTTTCCCTTGATGAAGACTGTATATGCTGACCTGTAGATTTTTGTTTGTTTTGTATTTTGGTTGTTATCTAGTTGATGTATACCTCTCATCTTCCTTCATTCAGAATTTATAATCTTTATATTATAAAAGAAGTAACTAGCATCTGTTTCTACAATATACATGTATATGTGTACAAATATCATTTTGTATGCAAGTGTTTGTACAAACCTTTATAATTCAACCGTTCATATGAGGAAACAGCGCCTACATAAAACATCCATAAATGGCCATTATTGGACGATGAAAGACAATCACGACATGGCACTCTGACATTGTAACCTAGGCAATTCCCACTGAAAAGATAGTTGCATGTTACAAATAATCAGCTAAAAACAAATTAATGTTTTCATCCACATTCCCTTGTTTAAGATGAGGGTCTGGATGGGGTCCTTCATTTCTCTATTCTTTATTGTTTAGGCCATTATTCTCTATTCTTTATATTCAAGAACCTCATTATTCTCTATTCTTCATTTTTTAGGTCCATTTTTCTCTATTCTTTACAATTTTTGTAAATTATTCTCTATTCTGTAAACCCCTTATCCACACCCTCTAAGATGTAGATGCATGATTTATTAAATTTAGTTTTACTTGCTTTTCAAGCCTATTCCTACATATATTTACATTATAACTTCCAAATTTATACCCCCAAAAACATTTGGACATAATTTTGCATCTCATTTTCTAATTATACTTCACTTTGTTGTTGTTTACATGTATTTTTGCAGTTTTGCTTGTCATAGCATAATAGCATGAATATTAAGAATCTGAAAGTTGTTCTTTAACAAAAAATAGTGTTTTCTTGATGAAATCAAAGCATCATTAGTGCTGTGATCCAGCCATTTTTTAGCTACAGGTAGTTAGACATTTTTTTTTATCTCATTTTCAATATTTTTTCTTTATACAAGCTTCTGTAAGACATTTTTATAGACAACCTTCACAACTTTGGATAAGTTATGTTAACCCAAAAGGTTTAAACTTGTGTTTAAACACTTTTAAGAGAGAAGAAACCAACGGATTGAAAAAATAGACAACCAAATTTTCTTAATTTAATGACAAATTAAATGTCAAAAGTTGGCAGTAGATGTTTTAAATGGTGTATAAAGTTCCGGCAAGTCATAAAAAGACATAATTAGTTTCATGATATGTCTTCAACTTTGAATTCTGCACCATCTCAAAATCTTGATCATATAGATCCAGCATGGCTGAATCAAAAAAAGCTGAAACATTGATCTACATTTGGTACTTTCCTTTGTTCCCCAAAATTAGGAAAAATAGTTTAACCAGAAAAATTGCCTTTCCAGTATGACTTTGTTTATTTTTATTATATCATCTTATTTTTCAATTAGAGGCAATATTTGCAAGCATGTACACATAAATATGAAATAGAATTGTCCTTGTAAATGTACTTACCAATTAATACAGGCCATATTCACTAACCAACAATCACAATTCTCTGCAAGGAACAAGTTGGTTGTTGTGGCAACATCACTGAAAAAATATTACATTTCAAGATTTAAGTTTCAATAATGATTGTTCAATGTTCAGCAATAAGATTAGAATTTAAAATGTCACTGATAGACCCAAATTGTTGGGTGAGCAAATTATCAACAGACTGACCAAAACATATCCCTGTGACCATCGGGTCAATTGCCATTTATAAAGTTGATTGATTGTTGGTTTTTAAGGCACGTTCAGCACACTTGACTATATTGTGGCAGTCAGTTTTTATTGGTGGAGGAAGACGGAGTACCTGGAGAGGATAATGACCTTCGACAGGAAAACTGGCATTCCTAGTCAATTAAGACAGTTGAACGCACCCTTCCACAAGCGGAGGTAGAGGTCACAACCTTAGTTCAGACATGCAGATGAACTACCTAGACCACTTGACTACCAAGTCCCCCATTTATATAAATGACCCTCTAGGGACAATTGAAAAAATTTACCATCAACTCCTTTTTTTTAAAGAAGTAATAGTTTTATATTCTAATCTTTTATCAGTAAAAATAATAAAATAGTAAGAATAAAATGTTTAATTACTTTTTAAAACAAGACTAATAGTTTTGCACTTTTGTTAAGTTAAAAGGCATCCTTTCCATTTGTTTATGTTCTCTTGTGCTTGCTACAGGTTTTATTTAAATTAGAAAGACTTTTTCCAACTGTCAAAGATGAAGGACACCTTTATTGAAAAATGTTGGTATCTCATATTAATGCATGAAATAACTTCATATGAAGGCAAAACAAAATGTAATGCATGTCTGAAGATGCAACCTTGACTCAAAAATTTCAAAACTTTCAAATCTTTGGAGGCCATCACATACATGTACATTTTAGTACATTTGTAAATGTGAACCTTTCATCAGAGTCCCTAAATTACTGATAAAATCAGGTTAACCAACATTAAAAATAATGCTATAGAAATTTTCAAAATACAAGTCCTTTTATATCTTCATGACATAATTATATTAAAATACCAGTATACTTATTCTTTTAAAAGAGATAATATTGAAGAAAATCCTCAGGTGGGAAAAAAAGGTACTTGCTCACATTTTGTACAGTACTACCTGTGACATTATCTTACTAATGGTGGCCATAAAAAATATGGTCACCATGATGGCCCTAAATGTCCATCATTATACCTCCTGTTGCTTAATTAATACACAAGGTATTAATCAAGAACTAGTCAAGTATAAAGGGAAATCATGACTGCATTGAAGTGTTAAAATTATATAACTTACAGGTAAAGTGTTTCAGGTAAAATATATGTGTTTGTCAAATTTAATAACTGTGATTATGACAAGAAAATTCTAAAATAAAATGAAATAATAAAACTAGTTGAACATATAGCTTACTAACTTTTGTAAACATTTTCTCATGACTGTTTGTTTTGATGTTATACCTTTTAAATAATTCTATCAATTTAAGTTATTTTTTACATGTATATTTAGGCAAGTGAATAATAAATGAATATCATCTTCTAATATAATGCAAACTTTCACAACGCCTGCCTTTTTCCATCGAAAAGGTGTTTCTCAAATCAATTTTCTAAAATCAAAATTGTTTATACTAACTGCATTTAACATTGTTTAACAAATTTTTAAGATCATCTTTAGGACTTATTCTAAATAAAATTTAGGCAATTCATTATTTCTCTATTGAATAAATACATGTATATTCAAAATATTCATTACAGAAAAATTTGATAATATTTTTATTGTCATATAAACATATTACAATTTAATCAAGTTTCTGACAAAAAAACCAAAAACAAACATTATAATTATAAAAGAAATAACAATTCTATAAAAAATCAAAACACATGGAAAAAAATTATTAGGTTTCTGCCCTCAGTTCTAATGACTTTTTTTTTATAAAGGAGCCAATATTTTAAACGTGTTCCATGTTATAGAGGTTTAGCATTTCTTTTACTTTTTGATTTTGGTTAAGATTTTATTCATAAGATTCAAGATTTTATTCACAAACTGGTCCGAGACATTATTATGAGAAGGTAAACAATTTTCAAATAGATTATCTCTGAGTTGTTATGTTAATTTAACAAACAATTCTATCCTTTATAGGAATTTTTATCTACCATTTTCTATTTCTAAATTATGACCACTAATTCTTTACTAAGTGAAGCATTTGAGTTTACTGTTTTCATCAGAAGTTTTTATTTTATTTTCAAAAATATTCTTATTTTTGTTCTTAAAATTCATTTTTAATCAAGGGCTTTAAATTAAAGAATCTAATTCATTCAAGTCCCTGCAATTATTAACTTTATCTTAAAGGCCTGAGTTGAGTGAAATATTCTTTGCAGATGTATACCAAGAATATGTATCATGCATATGCCAGTCTTGCAGTTTTGACAATATAATACACAGAACAAAAAATGATTTAATTAATAGACCATAAAAATGTCACAATCTATATAGAAGTGTACTTTATTTTTTCTGGAGACAAATTTTGCCTGTTAACTGACAAAAATAGCCAAACTGAAGATTACATATTTGATAAGTTTACAATTGTTTCAAAAAGCAAGACAATTTTTTCTTTAAATAATTTCTTTTCATAAGATTTATTTAATTCAGAGATAAGAACATTTTTCATTATGATTAGCATTTATCAAAGTTGATGATAACTAGGTAGCCATTTGGAAAATTTAAGTCTCTTTAGTGATTCTTCATGCACAACTCCAGTTTTGAGATTTGAAAAATATAAAAGATAAACAAAAATAGTTTATTCCTATACCATATAATGATATTTGTAGTTTTCCTGAATAATAATCATGATAATAGATTGTACAACTTTGTTAACAAAATTTATTGAAAAAGGCTTGATATTCATGATATTGATAATTTTAATTTGTTAAAAAACAGGTTTGTTAAATTACTTGCTTCATGGTTCCTTTAAACATATCATTTGCATGATTATAAGTTATAATTAATAATAATTCATTAAATAATACACACAGACAATTGAATACCATGTACATCATGTACAATAACTTTTTTACTGAAAAATAATTATTTAAAGGATTCTCTGTTTTGTTTTCAAATGCTAGTCAATAACTCATCTTTGGATTTTGTCATTTCTACTCAAGATTATTTCCTAGAAGAAATTAAAAGAATAGAAGCAAAAAACAAATAAAAATAAAAATAACATAAAAAATAAAATCATTAGAAAAAAGGAAAATATGTAAATTTAAAGACAGAAAAATCAACAAATGATATGAATTAACAAAGACTAAAACAACATTCTATTCTACATTTTCAAGAAAAGGTGAAATGTCAATTTGAGAAGAAACCTGAGGTACCTGTACAGGTAAATTTTAATGAAACATACAAGCTGAAAACTTCAACCCTGATTGATTTCAACAGGTAACATGATTAGATAAAACATCAACCTATGTTTTATGACCCCAATAAATGGCCAACATTTCAAGATTGAATACCCCAATAAATGGCCACCATTCGATGGTGACCATACAAGAGGGTGGACATTACTAAGAGGAAGTCACAGGTTGTACTGTAGCTATGCTGGGTCCACATTCTTGATTGACTGCAAATGACATACCCAAACCAGTTTGAACCAGTTCAAAAGTTTGATAAATAACTGAAATGGCAGCTCTTTCACATGTGGCTCCTGATGCTCACAGGATATATTATATTTATATATTCAAATATTTATGCTTTTCAGCTGGTGCTTTTATTATAATAATATGCAGCAGATAAGCTACTTACATGTGCTTTCACATGTAGTAGACTTGCTTTATTGCTTATAGTCCTTTTACCAATGCAATGCTACCTATGCTTACCTTAAATTGTTTCGTTTTGTCATTATGTGTGTTGGTGAAGCTTCACAGAGCTTATGTTATTTGTAATAAGTGTACAGAGTTCGCTTGCATACAATGCATATGTACTTTTGTATCTATATAGGCGACTTTTAAATTCATACTCTTACCCATACATTTCCTGTCACAATGTTAATAACTGCACAGCAAGAATTAATTGCTCAATGTTGTCGTTTACAACAATTGAGGTAACTCATTCATAAAAAAACAACTGTCAAACTGAGATTGGTTTATAGTAGACTTGCTTTGGTGCTTATAATCCTTTAACCAACGCTTTCCTTAGCTGCTATGATGTTTTAAACATGCATGCCTCATATCTTATCTTATATTATATGTCATTGTCTGTGAAAGGTTTGATAAAAGATAATTATTTTAGTTTTCTCCAGTCCTTACCAGATTTCAGGACAGTCCGTTGAAAAAAGTTGGACCTCAGCATTCGCTAGCAGTACAGCACTCATTCCTCTCCTACATACAGTTGACTCACATTGGTTACATTGTAATGTAAACACAGGTTCATTAGAATACTGGGGGCCTATTTCTGTTTGCTTTTTAAAATTATCGTCAGATTCCATAACGAACGCGAACGTGATCACCTGTCAAAATGTCCTTGTTTACCTTTGTAACAAACCTTGCGATAAGCTAACATATTTCTTGCTTTTGAGAGAAGAATTGTTATTGGCCATATTAAGAATAATCTAAAACAAGTGAATTATATCTGGTCCAAGTCCCAATTTTTGTTAGAAGCATTTTATTATACATTAAAAAACTTAGACCATTTATTTTTTTGGGGTTAGGGGGAGCAAGTTTAAAAAAAAGTTTGATTCTGTATTTCTTGAGAAAAAAATTCAAAGGGAAGTGAAAAATGGTTTTGTTTCCATTGAAAATTTTTGGAGAAATAAATTCAACTGTTGAGTTTGTTGTTCCTGCATGTTATTGAAAAAGTTGATTATATTTGATTTAAGTTGAAAACAGTTGTTTGATCCAGAAAAAAAAAACACAAGCTTCACCCCTCCAAACAAAAGATGCATAGTTTGTGCCTAAATCCTAAATGTGAAATACCGCAGGCATTTGTGGTGTGGATCCCCCCTTCTTTTCCCCTCTATCCTTTTGTGGAAGAAAAGGATAGAGGGGAATTTTTTTTTTACTAATATTGTTAAATCGCATTGAAAAGACTTTGAACACCTTAAATAAGTAAATTTAAGTTAATATAAGTTGAAATATGAAAAAATATTTTCAAATAAAATATATACATACAAATAAAAAAAAGGGGGATCCACAAACGCCTGTGTGAAATACTTGTAATGTTTGGTTGAAACCTATTACCTATATAGTCAATTGTACTTTATGTACAAGTCAAGGTCACTTTCATGCTGATGTTTAATAAAATGGACATAGAATATGACTTAAGAAGGTACTGGTAATCTACATGATCATAATTATCTTTAATTAGATGCTCTCAGAAACCTGTATTGGTCACATATAATACCAAAATGATCAGAATAATCTTTAATCCTAAAAATGATCCTGATTTAGCTTAATCCACATTAGTAGACAGATCAGAAGAGATTTTTTACAGTATTCAACTTAGGAAATATGAAGGCAGTCCTATAGAAAAAAGGACCATAGTTTTTAATGGATGTCCATGACTGTTGGGTGTAAATTTTAGGAGTTGTCCTATGTTGTTTGCAAACATAAGCATTTCTAATCTTGTCTTATGTACCAACAGTGTTTTTTTTTTTTAAAGTTTTACAGCATAATGTTGAGTTGGGTTGTTGTTTTAAAAATTATAAAAATGTGTCCTTCTACCATTTTTCATCAGTTTTTTTTTTTTCAAATCCTATGATAAATATGACAAAGTGACATAGTTGTGGTCTTTGTTATTGGTAACCAAAAGAAAAATTGAAATGCAAAATTTAGTGGATGCTTTTATGATATTCAAAATCATCATAAAGGAAGAAAATAGTTATATTGTGTTTTTATGCAAACAACTTAATTTATGAAGTCCATCTTCCTGTTCCTTTTTACACTTTTGAAAATTTAGTTGGAATGCAAAACACAAGTAACACTAGTCAGGGTCAACTCAAATTCAATATAATTACAAAAATAAATAAATATTTACATTAAAATGATAGTCATTTATTCATGTTCTCTAATTCATATGGATTGTGGATACACAATTGGTTCGCATAAGTGGACTCAAAGGGAAGGTTATTCAAGGGGTTGGAACTCTCAATTTTTTCTAAACATATAATAAAATGCTCCGCAGGGCGCAGCTTGATACGACCGCAGAGGTTGACCCTGAACAGTTGGGGCAAGTATGGACACAACATTCAAGCTTGATACAGCTCTGAATTTGGATTGTGATTAAATATTTGACACAGCATAGGTTTCTGACACAGAATGAATGTGGTCTAAGAATTTAAAAATTTTAAATTGGACATTCACCTATAATGGTCCAATATCCAAAATCTAAATACATGGTTAGATTCAGCATATCAAAGAACCCCAAGAGTTCAATTTTTGATGAAATCAAACAAAGTTTAATTTTGGACCCTTTTGACCTCAATGGTGACAAAGTTGATAACGGGGCCCAAAAATCTACATACATGGTTAGATTCAGCATATCAAAGAACCCCATATATTCAATTTTTGTTGAAATCAAACAAAGTTTAATTATATATATTGGACCCCGAATTCGGACCAACTTGAAAACTGGGCCCATAATCAAAAATCTAAATACATGTTTAGATTCAGCATATCAAAGAACCCCAAGAATTCAATTTTTGTTAAAATCAAACTAAGTTTAATTTTGGACCCTTTTGACCTTAATGTAGACCAATTTGAAAACGGGACCAAAAATTAAGAATCTAAATACACGGTTAGATTCGGCATATCAAAGAACCCCAATATTTCAATTTTTGATGAAATCAAACAAAGTTAATTTTGGACCCTTTTGACCTCAATGTGGACAAAGTTGATAATGGGGCCCAAAGATCAAAAATCTAAATACATGGTTAGATTCAGCATATCAAAGAACCCCATAGGGTTCAATTTTCGCCCGACTCGTTGAAATCAAAAAGTTTAATTTTGGACCCGTGGACAAGAAAAAAATGATGGACATTATTGAAAATCTGGGCACAAAATAGAAAAATATCAAATAACAAGATGAAAACATGTTTTAGTAAAAAGCAAATAAGTATGCAGACCTGGGTTTCATTCATATTCTATGATTTTGTTGATCCGGGATCGTTGATCAGGTTATAGCAACGGTACACCGGAAATGGTCATTAGTAATTTTGAAGACTGATTTCTCAAGAATGAAAACTAAATGACCGGTCGAGTTGGATAAGCATCTTTAAAGATAGGTCATCGCTCGGAATTTGACCAACGGAAAGAGGCGCCTCATAAAAAAAATTGTTCAGCAAAGAACTTGGTTTTACAAGAACGGAAATCAGAGGCGGCAAAGCGCAAATATCATGAAAACAAAAAAATAAAGGATTTTAAAGTTCTATAAACTTTTGATTTCGCTAAGGTATCAAAATAAATCTCAAATTTACAATTTACAATCGGTCCACCAAAAGTTTTTGGGGGTGAAAGGAGGTGTGCAAACAACTATTCAATAATTCATCAATTATTTGATTAACTTTAAAACTTTGCTCACAGTGAAGAAAATATAAGCCAAGATATAATCTCCGAGGTTCATGTAAGCTAGCATTGAAAAACATTGCAATACTAGCCTCTAGATTCTTTAATTTAGAGCTGTTTTTTTTGGTTGGTTTCCAGCTCATAGTGGTCTATACTCCATTTATCTTTTTATCATTCTAATATACAAACAAAGACCATGAATACCATTTCCATTGTGTTTCAATACTGTTTGAGAAACATACACGTTTACAGTGAAATACATCTTCTTCATTCCAAATTCATTAAGAAATCAGGGCAAGTAACTTTTCTTCCGGACAAGTAAAATTTACAATTTCACTTGCCCGGGGACAAGTGGTCACAACAAATATTTCCACACCCCTGCCCATATATTCAATTTTTGTTGAAATCAAACAAAGTTCAATTTTGGACCCCGATTTGGACCAACTTGAAAACTGGGCCCATAATCAAAAATCTAAATACATGTTTAGATTCAGCATATCAAAGAACCCTCAGAATTCAATTTTTGTTATAATCAAACTAAGTTTAATTTTGGACCCTTTGGACCTTAATGTAGACCAATTTGAAAATGGGACCAAAAATTAAGAATCTAAATACACGGTTAGATTCGGCATATCAAAGAACCCCAATAATTCAATTTTGATGAAATCAAACAAAGTTTAATTTTGGACCCTTTGGACCTCAATGTGGACCAATTTAAAACGGGACCAAAATCCAAAAACTTAATACACGGTTAGATTTAGCATATTAAAGAACCCCAAGAATTCAAGAATAAAACCCCATTGAAATTGGTCAAGAAATAAGCAATTTATACAAAGTATCTTCTTTTGCACAATACTGTGCAATTGAATATTTCTTGCTATTGCGCAATACTGTACAATTGACAATTTCTTGCTATTGCCCAATATTGTGCAAGTGAAAATTTCTTGCTATTGCACAATACTTAATATATTAATTTACACATCCTGTTTGGTGTGTATCTCTTGCCTTATCATTATTATTTGCTTTTATATATAAATCAGAAATTTAATAATAAATTTTGGCAAATTTCAATATACATAATTTAAAAGCAGTTTAGGTGAGATAAACAAAAAGCTTCATCAGCAATATTTTATGTTGGCAAATTTCCAATGAAGTTCATTAAACTTAAGTTATTGGCAAATTTCAATGGAATTTATTAATAATAAAGTTTTGGCAAATTTCAATATAAATAATTTAAAAGCAGTTTAGGTGAGATATTCAAATGAGTTTCAATTACCAACCTTACACTGCCTTTTAAATTATGTTTTGTACTTAAGTAATTGTCCATTAACCTGCAAACCCTTTTCCCCCTTTTTTGCACCTTATTCCTTAACACTTTGAGCCATAACTCCCAAAGACAATTCTTACCATCCCTTTGTGGTATTCCAATATCCAAAATCTAAATACATGGTTAGATTCAGAATATCAAAGAACCCCAAGAATTCAATTTTTGATGAAATCAAATAAAGTTCAATTTTGGACCCTCTAAACCTCAATGTGGACCAATTTGATAACCGGGCACAAATATCAAAAATCTAAATACATGGTTAGATTCAGCATATCGAAGAACCCCATATATTCAATTTTTGTTGAAATCAAACAGAGTTTAATTTTGGACCCCGATTTGGACCAACTTGAAAACTGGGCCCATAATCAAAAATCTAAATACATGTTTAGATTCAGCATATCAAAGAACCCCAAGAATTCAATTTTTGTTAAAATCAAACTAAGTTTAATTTTGGACCCTTTGGACCTTAATGTAGACCAATTTGAAATTGGGACCAAAAATTAAGAATCTAAATACACGGTTAGATTCGGCATATCAAAGAACCCCAATATTTTAATTTTCTATGAAATCAAACAAAGTTTAATTTTGGACCCTTTTGGCCCCTAATTCCTAAACTGTCGGGATCAAAACTCCTTTTTGGCCCCAAATTCCTAAACGTTTAGGGCAATTACCCCCAAACTCAAACCCAGCTTTCCCTTTGTGACATGGAACCTTGTGGAACAATTTCATAAAGATCCATACACTTACACACAAGTAATTGTCTGGAAACTAGAAAAATGCTTGTTTTTGCCCTTTTGGCCCCATTCCTAAAATTCCTCAAAATTTTGCAGTACAATTTCAGAGAGATCCATACACTTGAACACAAGTAATTGTCTGGAAACTAGAAAATGCTTATTTTGGCCCTTTTGGACCCTTATTCCTAAAATGGTTTTAGGCAATTACCCCAAAATCAATTCCAGCTTTCCTTTGTGATATGGAACCTTGTAGTACAATTTCAGAAAGATCCATACACTTACACACAAGTTATTGTCATGAAACTAGAAAATGCTTGTTTTTGCCCTTTTTGGCCCTAATTCCTAAAATTTTGAGGCAATTACCCCAAAATCAATCCCAGTATTCCTTTGTGATATGGAACCTTGTGGTACAATGTCAGAGAGATCCATACACTAACACACAAGTTATGTCCGGAAGTTACCAAAATGCTTATTTTGGCCCTTTTGGCCCCTAATTCCTTAACTGTTGGTACCATAACCCCCAAAATCAATCCCAACCTTCCTTTTGTGGTATTGAACCTTATGGTAAAATTTCATAGAGAGTGCGAAAACCAATGTGTCTTCGGACGACGACGACGACAACGTCATACCAATATACGACCGCAAAATTTTTTGCGGCCGTATAAAAATTGATAAAAATGAGGCTGGGATTTCTGTGTTTGGTTTGTTGATTTATAAAATTGCATCTTCAGATTTTATACATGATAACAAATCATATAAAGGAATTTAAATTCAAAATTACTTTTACAGGACCAGGGGTTACATCCTTCAATAGCAAGGACTACAGGCATGATATACAATTCAGTTAAAATGGTCTGACGATTTTAAATAGTTAATGATATCTACCATCATTAAAAACTGATGATTTAGATTAATATAGCAAGGGACTTCATGAAACATGTATGGATTGTTTTGATATTTTTTTATTCATCTGGGACAGTATTAGACAAACAACTGTGACTACCATAGCTAGCTTCCTGTAGTAGCAAGCACATTTTTACCATTCTTTCCAAATATGTGCAGTCTTTCATTTCTTTGTTTCAAGGTAGTAGTCATCCTGTTGTTAGATTGGGTTTAATGTTAAAGACATATGGTCTAGATAGGTTATCAAAGGGGGAGGTAATTGCATTTGAAACCAGGTTTTATCGATCACACCACGCTGTGCCTGTACAAGCTATCTGGACCATGTGTTGTTCATTGTTGTTTTATCTGTTTGTATATCTTTTTTCTGGGAGGAGTATATTATTTTCTGGGAGGAGTATATTACTTTCTGGGAGGAGTATATTATTTTCTGGGAGGAGTATATTATTTTCTGGCAGTATATTATTTTCTGGGAGGAGTATATTATTTTCTGGGAAGAGTATATCTATTTTCTGGGAGGAGTATATTATTTTCTAGGAGGAGTAAATTATTTTCTGGGAGGAGTTTGTTATTAGTGGTTGGTGTGGTCTGTTGTACTGTACAATATATTTGGTGTTTTCTGTTATCCTTGTCATGTATATACTAGATCATGTTTTCTTATGATTAAGTCCAGGATTTTGCCCAATTCACATTTACCCAGGGGTGAATACCATACTATTGAGGGTTTGTGATGTGAAATAGTAAACTGATGCAGCATTAACCTTTATAAATTGACAGATCAACATTCCCAAGATGACAGAGGTGATCATTTTAAAAATGTTACTACAGCTTTATTATCAGGTGACACAATAAAGGATTCTTAATACATTGTTACTGCCAGGTTAACTTAAAACTAGCGTAGGTATCTTAGAAAAGATGATAAAATGTGAAACAACAGCAGACGACAGCAGAAAACTGTTGCGGTTCTTATACATACTTGGCTTTGAGCGTTCCTGATGAAGGTAAATCCAGAAAAGCGCTTCGTACGCATGGAATTTATAGCGTGTTGTTACATTATTGACAGATAACTGACAAGGGACACCATGTAAAGCAAAAGCAGATGACAGGTGACAGACTGATACCATTTGATGTCATGATCAACACCCTTTGTGTCAGATGAGCTATAAAGTGAAAAGATGACAATTACAAAAAAAAAAAATAATTTTACAATTTTATTACACTGAACACATAATACAAAAATTTATAAAAATTAGGAGATTATGCATATTTGTTCTTGATATAAATTGTTTCTGGTTGTATATGACTATCAATGAGTTCATCTTCTACTCCCTGAATAACCCAATTATGCTGAACAATTTCCAGTGCTTCCCATTCAGCTTTAAATGCTTTGTTGGGGTCAGGTGGGGTCATCATTCCTGCTCCAGACATTTGTTCCTGCATGGCCTTAGTCTGGTCTGCAGCTGTAATATACAAAATTCAAGCTCACAATTTACTGAGTTAAAAAATTAACTTCCACAAGTAATTATTTTTCAATAGTGACTGGTATATAAAAAGTACTTAAAAAAATCTTTTATTTATATATTAAAATAGATGCATTATAAAGAAATACATTGACAAATTCTAATATTTTCCATAAATACCCACTAACATCTAACTTCAACAAAAGTTGCAATGTGTTATCTTTATGACATGTTCATCCAAATTCATGGTTTCTTCCTAACGACAAAATCCCTGAAATTTAGTATCCTTAAAAAATTTTCAACGAATCCACAACAGCGCTTTATATTATTGATACTGAATGCATTTGCATTTCAAATGAATATTTGTGATTATAAAAAGTAAAATCACAAAAATACGGAACTCAGAGGAAAATTCAAAAAGGAAAGTTCCTAATCAAATGGCAAAATCAAAAGCTCAAACACATCAAAGAATGGATAACAACTGTCATATTCCTGAAATGGTACGGGCATTTTCTTATGTAGAAAAAATTGTAGATTTGTTATATTATCAACTTCTTCAAAACCTTTTAATTTGTTTATTAGATTTTTGTGGCAGTTTACTTTAACAACAAAATGGCTTGAGAGTTGGCCTAAGACAGCTATTGAGGCAAAAAACTATTAAAACATATTAATAAATAATTTCCGTTTGATAATTGTACATAATGCCATCACTGGCTGAAATTCTAACCAACTAGTGTGAAAGCTAAATCCAAGAATATTTTGACTGAAAAAGTTCTCTCACTTATAAGTAGAAAATCTACACATTTGAAAATACCATAAATATGGCACCTGTAAATCTAAATATAGATTTACTTACCATTATCTTGTCCCAGTATAAGTGTGTACATACTTCTAATACCAAACACATTGAGGAAATACCAGGATACAGAACTGACCCTATAAAATAAACCTGAAATATCAGCAGTTTTTCTTCCTCCTTCAATAACTATGTCAGCTAAGATGAATTAATTTATAAGTATTACAGTAGGTATATCCAAAAGGGAGGTATTCTTACTGTAATACAATGAAGATAAAATTAAAGAGAAAACTGGCTCCAGAACACAATTATTGACAAAATGACTTTCTTTCAAGCATTTAGCAAATGCAAAACAATATAACATTGTAAACTTAATACAACTCTACATTGCATTTTTTTCCACTGGAAAAATATCTAACTATAAATAAGTAAACAAGAATTTGAAAATGTCTTGCTCTCACTCAATATATGAACATTTATACTTGAGTGGGGTTGTATAATCATTTTGACAACTTTTGATTTTCTTAATTGCAACTCCTTTGGACTGGAAAAACATTGTAACTTCTGAATCCAAGGACTGAATATTCCATTAAAATGAATGTGAAAGGGTAGGAATGGAAGTTTTATTTTTGGACATGGGTCATGAGTAAACAAGTAAAACTGTGAGCTACTGCTCACTGATGATACCCCCGGTGAAATATTGGGACTTTATTCACAGGCAACACAAATAAAAGGTCTTTAAGTGTGTTCTATGAATAACTGTAATAATTTTACACAAGGGAGATAATCTTCCTGTTATTTAAATGTAATATAACCAAAACTTAGTACGTCACATCCAGTTTCATGTTAAATTGGACAAAACAAATAATCCCCTAGAATTTTACAATTCATTGCAGTCATAAACATATATCTTGGATGTTTTAAGACACCATTCTTTCTTTTTATTTGGTGCTCCTATAAAATATTTTGGAAACATGCCTAGTATCTAGTACTAGTAAACATGAAAAAAAAAGTTGAGAAATTGTCTTGTTTGTGTCCTGAGAAGTGTACTTCCTTGAATTGAAATGTGTGAAATTTACAATGTTGCACTTGAAAGGTTAAACATTATTCTTGCCAAGTATTTCTTTATTTGAAACAAAGGTAAGTTCAGCACTTGAAAAAATGGCTATTCAACAAAAAGATTAATAAAGGAAAGACAATGATGTTTATACCCCTATTTAAATGACAAGGGGAGATAATCTTGTTCAACATAAAATGCAGTGCTTTGTCATCTACCTCAACACAAACAATGCTTGATCATTATCATGCAAGGTTCTGCATGATTACAAGGTTGATACAGTGATGGCATGGACAAATGTTCTACTATAAAGGCTCCATTCTTTTATTGGAGAGATCAATTGATAAAAAGGTAAAAAATCATACTAACCATGATGCATCTAAGGAATTCAACTCTATACCTCTCTGTAACATTGGTTTAAATCTAAGAGTTAAAGGAAATGGCACCTTTGCTGTAATAAAGATATAAAAAAAAGACAAACATCAGCACATACAGATATTGAACCAATTAGGAAATTAGGAAATTTGGAAATCAGTTTTTACTGATGGAGGAAGCCTAATTAGACCACTCTGCGACCAAGGCCCCTTTTTATAAAAGAATAAATATATATAATTTACAGTTCATTGTAAAAGTAATTGCCTTTTAGCAAAATTTAGATATTACAAAATATTACATGCTTGACAAAATATGATTATTTTTAAGTTTAATCACTTTAGTTGCCATCAGCTTAATAGAGATTTTTTATAGTATAAATATGCTGAAAAATTTATAATCAACATGAATCTGGATCACTTTGCTATACATTATTCTGATCTCCAGCGATTTAAAAATTCACGTTATATACAGTTATCTATTGTTGAAAGACTATTTTGACCTCTAGATTTGCTTTTTTTTGTAATTTGGCTGTTGTCTCATTGACTTATAATCCACATCTCCTTTAATTAACATTTCAACCATACACTCTAGTTTAAATATAGATTATATGACATTTACAAACATTACAATGAATGTGTATCAGATTAGACAGAGACAAAAAAACAAATTATCAAAAGACCATTGCACTTACACTTGTCAAACTATATTTCCTTTTTAAATTACATACTTGTAAGAAATCCAGAGAATGCCCAGTTGATCCATCCACCGATAACAATCATTGGTAAAACATTAGTAACATTTCCCTTCAGCATGTCTGTCATCATACTTGGATCTGTTGAATAAACAAAATATATCTGTCATGATCATATTAGTATACTAAATGTCCAAAAATCCAGCCAATTAAATTTTTAAAGACAGAAATTTTAATGAGTCTAATTTTTTTTTATATTATGGCCTTACTGTTATAATATCAATGTATTGAAAGGCTAAACCCACCTACACTGTGTTACTTGTACTTATGATATTTATTACTGGAAATCTTTTCACAACAACTTTTAAATTATTTAACTATAATGGATGTACATACATGTATTTCATGAGAATACTTTGGATTCATTTTTATTTGTGGGGTATTTATTTTCATAAATTTTGTCGGTGAAGTTAAACAATGAATCTATGTGTTTAACAAAATACTAAATGAATCTACAGTATCAGGAATGTAGCAATTCCCAAGGTCCGTCAGACATGTGGCAATGTCCATTAACAAATGGTTTGGTCCAGTAATATGCCATCAATTACTGGACCAAATGACCAGTGTAGATGTAAGAATTTTGTAATACTCATAATGTAAAAGACTGCTAAAACACTGACTGGACCAGTAATGCTTGAACAAGTACTGGACCAAAAGACCACTGAGGTCCAAAAAACCTTTGGAACCTCTGCCGGGACACCACCTTTTGCACCTGTATCAAGTCATGCAATTAGGACCATGTCTTGTTCATTTGTGTGGTCTATTGTACTGTACTGTATGTCTTATATGTTTCTTAATTCCTACTTTTTTATTATCATTTACATGTATGTCACCTGTATACAAAAGGTTTATATATGTGCTTTGTTTTAAAGATCATAAAAAATGATTATTATAGAACTACATGTGAAAGATTTTTTCTTGTTATCTCCCCTTCATAATCACTTTCAAAACAGAGCACATCATGCAAATGATGCCAGTCGGTGCATGTCAAGAGATATCTACTGTTTTGTTGAAATCAAAATGCACCAGACACAAGTACTGGGTACATCATCTATGCTACTAAAATACTAGGTCCAATTTGTTAGCCTGCATGACATAAAAACTACAAACCAAAGAATTTAACTTCATATAAAAAACTAATATAGGACAATGGTGTTGATTAAAAAATTACACCATTCCAGGTGCTTTTGTTTTCCACATAATTAATATTACCAATAATTTACAAGTTTCGGGTTGAATCTGATACTGATACCAATAGTATATGTCACAAGTAGTTTACGGTTGTTGTAAGAAAATCAGGACGGGTTCTAACATAAAGATTTTGAAAGCAGAGAAAACTGTGCACCTTATAACCAGCATGACTTTATCAGATGACAATAAGAATACTAAAAATACAGGCTAAAAATAAGGTGTACATGTATGTACTTTAATTCAGTCAAAGACCCACGATGTTGCAGGTGTGTTCTAGTATTTACTATTATAACAATATTATATTTGAGCATTCTTAAACATTACATGGATATAAGTTGAATAGAAATATACTTACATATAAGTTGAAAGAAAAGAAAAGGGGGCTTGAAAAGGGAATGAAGATGGCATGGAATGTATGTGCATTTGTCAGTTTGTTTGTAATATCTACTGTTATGTGTATTGAAATTTTGCAATATTTATCATTCTTCATCCTCGCCAACTATTCAAACCTTAGAAAATATACATATCCTTGACCTATAAATTTGTTGCTTAATTTACATATTCATATAAATACTCTGAAAAGGTAAGCATTAACGAAGATTGATTTTTTTTATTGACTGAATCCATGCATGTTTCAAACTGTGTTCTGATTCAAATATATATACAACAAGTGAAACTGCGAGCTACTGCTCACTGATGATACCCCGCCGCAAGTGGATAATTTTAATAGTGTAAAAATATGTAAGTGTTCGGTAAACAGGAAGTTGTTGAGTAATGAATCTGAAAACGCATCACATGGTATAGCTGATTCATATAAACCATGAAACCAAATTTCAAAACCCTTGTAATGTAGTTCCTGAGAAAGATGCGACGAAAAATATTCATGGGACAGACGGACAGACAGAGTTAAAACAGTATACCCCCTTTTTTAAAGCGGGGGTATAATAACCACAAATTCAACCAAAATGGCATCCTCAAAAAAAATGATTTTGTGGTTTTAACAAACATGAAAAAAATCATTCAACGTTATTTCATATCTTATGATATACCTGTCATGGGATTTTTAGCTGCAGTTTCTCTTTTTTCTCTTTTAAAATATCCCTCCTTGGAATCATTAAAAAAGTTCTTCCTCATTAAGAAACTCTGAAATACAAATAATATCATTGCTATTATTCATTATTATGATTACAATAAACAAAAAACTGATCTATTCATATTTTTACAAAGATGGACATACAAAACAGATAGATGGACATGACAAAATCAATTTGTCCTCCCACATATTGTACATGTATGTTTGATTATTGGGCACTCATACCACATCTTCTTATATCTATATACAAAACAGATAGATGGACATGACAAAATCAATTTGTCCTCCCACATATTGTACATGTATGTTTGATTATTGGGGAGGGGTGTATAACATGCAGAACATAGATTGTCATGGATTGCATCTATATCGCATCAAGAAACAACATTCATACTGACAGTGTCTTTACTTTACTCATATATGAAGTGACTGCTTTGAATGCTTGTGATTGGCTAAATAAGAAGCAAAAGTAAATGACTTGTATAGGTTATATGCACATTAAACTTTACCTGTCACTTTCATGTACAATACAACTCAACAATAGATATAAGTTTCATACAAATCTGGTAAGAATTGTACTCATGAAAGCGCTAACAATGCAATTTTCCATATAATTAATATTTCCAGGTGGCACAACTCTCTTAAAAATTGTTGATCTGCACTGATTTTCAAACTTGTCCGAGACAATGCTGATATAAACCTATGAAATAAGTTTTATAAAAATTTGGCAAGAATTGTACATGTGAGAGCACTCACAAGATCACACAGACAGACACAGGGATGCCAGGTATTTCTATGCTCTCTGCAACGTGTCGCGCAGGGGACATTAAACACTTATTTTGACTTCATATCGCTGTGAAAGCTACATCTATTCATATGGGGATCATTTTCACTGGTAGACAAAACAATACAATTATTTGAGCTTTAGCTATATAGTCTTTTAAATAAAGATTGGTCATTGATTTACTTGTGTGCTTTCTTTCGACATAAATGTTCTTGTGCCTATTAGAAAGATAAACAAACATTGTTTCATATACATCTGTCATCTGTATAAAAATTATAATTTTCTACTTACTTTTTGAGGTATGTATTTTCCATTTTCTCTCAAAAGTCTACTTCTTATTAAAGCATGGCTGAAGATATAAAATAAGATTAACATGTTAAAAGCTTGCAAAAGGGTACAAGGATCATTTTTCAACTTCACATTTCAAAGTAAAGATGATTAACACAAATCAAGTACTTGATTGAATTATATTATATTATAAGAATATGACACTGACTGCAGTGCGCATGCCACATGTATGTATCATGTTTAAAGAAAAACTATCATGCATGTACACCAAAAGTTGGAGAAGTTTAATATATAAGACCTTTAGCATATAAAAATAAAGAAGTGTAGTATGATTGCAAATGAGACAACTATTCACCAGAGGCGAAATGACAAGGATGAAAACAACTATAGGGCACTATGTAGCCTTCAACACTGAACAAATCCCATACAACATAGTAAGCTATAAAATTCAGTCACAAATTCAACCATTAACTGACTTCAATCAACAATTGTAATCCTTCTTAATTAATGTTTGGTACATTTTTCTATAGATGACAGGAAGTTGATGATAGGCACCAGAGGGTACAATTACCAATTTTGAACATGTATCATCAAAATTAACTATTTTAAGAAGGCATGCATGAAATCAGCGGCATTCTAAGTACTGTCAAAACAGGGGTTTCAGCTTAATTTTTGACACACATTACACAAAATCTTAAGGTTGAAACCATACATTAAGAAGATTTCATAAAATTAAAGTATGTCATGAATTTGTTCATGCAATATTAACCAATTATTGGTTTTATTAGTTTACCAAAGAGAAGCAAGTCTAAGGTGCGCTGATGCACGGGACTGCACCGTACATGCACAGTGAAGAATTTTTATTTGAGGTTGTTATTATACTCTTTTGTTTCAGCTCGCAGTAACAATCTTTCAATCATCAAGGATGAAACAAAAATGCACCAATAACCTTCAGGAGCTCATGAAGTAGATCTCTTGATCTTGATTTTGATACGATACAGTGACACGTTCAATAGACATTATTACACCACGCGTCCGCCACGTAGCGATTAGTCCAAATACCCCACCTCCTTAACAATATCTGCAAATGATCTGACTTAGTCTGTTGAAGATTTGATCCATACAAAATATCCAGTGGTAACAGGTATTGAGTTCCAGTCCTTAATGGTATTCGGGATGAAGCTAAATTTGAGTGAGTCCGTTCTGGTTGGCGGTCTCAGGTAATGATGTTTAAGCTTGGGTTTGTTGATCCTTCCTGGTATTTTCAATTGCCTTGTTGGTTCAATTATATGAGCTTTATTGTTAAGTCCTTTATGCAGGAGTAAATTGAGCTGTAGGCAGTTAGCACTATTACTACAATTAGATGCAGGCGCTCATCCAGGATTTGTTGTTGGGGGCGCTTTCGAGACATTTCGGCCATGAACCTGTACGGCCATATGTAGTTTCGGCCTTTCCCCAGTTCGACCTTGGTCATTTCATCCTTAGTCATTTCGGTCCATTATACATTTTTTCTATTCATTAAAGAAATAAGAGGTAAACAGACATTTCTTTATCATATTTGATTAGACTTTCGTAATAAAGGTATATATATTAAACGTAAAAATGCAGTGGAAGAAAAAATCTCAATGGGTATATATGGTGGAATATCAAAGGAATTACTCAAATTGAGTATATGTTTTAGCATTTTTGTAACAGGAAAGTTTGCATAAATTTGTGCTCAGCTTGGTACTATAGCACTCTTTAAGATCATTATACTTTTGAAATATTCAAATTACAGCTTCAAAGGAAAACAAGGTATACTAATTATCATAGCAATTCTGAAAATAATAGTATATGTTATCTGCAATCAACTTCTAATTAACTTTCAAATACTACTGACCAAGATGACTATAATAGTCCATAGATGTACATGCTTTTAAAACAAAAATAAAACATCATTTCTAAAAGTGTTTTAACATGGCTTTAAAAGATATAAAATGCAACAAAGGCCATATATAACAAACTCTCTTTTAATTTAATATACATGTATGGCGAAACTTTTAGTATGGCGAAATGGTACACGTTGACCAAGGGCGCTACATAACGTCTAGTATCCGTTGTGGCGCTCCTAACAAATAGGAATAATTTAAGAGGTTCTTATTATATATTACACCAAAGTGGCTGTAACTTTACCTTGGGGAGGGGAGAGGGGGTGGGGGGTTCCGGTACGCCTCCGTCTAAATCCGCGCCAGCGATGCGTAGAACATAATTTTGTAATTGATGAAATTGATGGATTTTTTTTTTTTGTGCTATCCCGTTAAGCATAAAAAAACTACCTATCCGTCACTTGCTGGAGTTCTGTCTTTTTCTCTGAGGTCAACAATATGGTTACATAATGACGAATGATTCCTGTAAAAAATGTGATCACCACTATAGGTAAAAATACCCAAAATCTTATGTCTGGATCCAGCAACAATTCGGCCATGGTTATTTTCGGTATTCTCAGGGAATGATGAAAAGTCTAGAGAAGAAATGAAGAGAAGGTGAAAAATTGTGGCTTAGGATTCCGATCATGTAACTTTAATCAGTGACGTATACAGTTCAAAATATAGGACAATTTCAAACAGTGAGCCTGTACACAGTGGAGAATCTTTAGTAAGTTTATATATTAAAACATCTTAGCCTTTTTAAATGCATTTGGCTATTAACTTGAATAACTTAAAAGTTTACAACATAAAAAAACTACTGTGTGTAGTACTGAAATACGAATGTTATTTTAAAGTTCAAGAGTTCTTATCATGAGAGGGTGAAAGGTCTCTTTCATTTAATTGTCCATACTATTATCCAAAGGAACCATAGACATTTACACAAAAAAAAAATGATTATTGTTGAATAAATAATTAAATTCTATTAAAGGTAGATGGTAGTCTCAATTAAAATCGATAGATTTTTTTAATTATTTGCAAAAATGCAGTTGATAGTATGCTTTATTCAAAAATATAATAAAGATACAAGTCACTGGGCTTTTTTTCAAACTACAGGTTGTGCAAAATTATCAGAATTTGTATAGATTATACATAGAAAACCCATATTTTTTGTGATAAAAGTACCCCAAACAATAGAATTTTAAGATAAATTAAAAACCAATTGTTCAGAGAACAATTGAAGGTCTTTCCACTTCTAATGATTTATTTTGATACAAAATATTCAAAATCAGTTTAGGAAGTCATTTCCAATGTCAAATGATAGCCTACTGTGTGTAGTATGAATGATAAACTGAATTAAAATTAATTTAGTGGAGTAATTAAGTCGCACAATAACTGGATAGTCGTTGTATATTTTATATTTTATGTAAGCTCACTTTTAAATGAATTATGACCGCCGATACTTTTGAACGATAAAATACTGAATTAATTTAATTGAATAAATTTATAAATAATAATAGCCTGAACACGAGTGTATGAACTTAAAAATGTGCTATTTTAAATTAGAATCGGTAACCTTGAATATTTGAAACAGATCATTACCAATTGCAATTATAGAATTTAGTCCATCCAAAACGATCTTTATTTACATATTCAGGAATTAATGTTCTCATCAAAATATTTTAGGGGCCTATGTGGCCGAGTGGTCTAAGTAGTTACTACTGTAATCACTAGCCAGTCAACACTGAGGTTGTGAGTTCGAACCCGGCTCGTCGGGTGCACTCAACTCAATCTTAATTGACTAGGATTGTCAGTTTTCCTATCGGGTCGGTGGTTTTCTCCGGCACTCCAGCTTCCTCCACCAATAAAACTGGCCGCCACGAAATAGCCCAAAAGCGGTGCTTAAAAGTGGCGTTAAAACACCAAAATCAAATCAAATCAAAATATTTTAAATCTCACAACGCATAAATACTTCAGCTATTTGAAAAAAAAAATTGACAAAAAATTTAAGGATCTTCTTGGAATGGAATCGAAAAATTACGAACAAATATTCTTTTCAGGTGTGAAAAACATCAACAAAATTTATACATAATCGGGAATGTCCCTATTAAAATAGTCTTCGTCTCACAACGTATAATACTTTAGCTATTTGACCAACAATGTTTAAAAAAGACAGAACCAATTTGATGTCATCTTTCCCTATTTTGTATATAATTATAAGTCTGTTTTAACTGGCAAGAATACCCTAAAGCGGACAAGCAGTTTATTCTTTAAATTTCTGTTATTGAATACCAAGAAAGAAAATAAATCCGAAATTAATTTGAAACTTTGATTTCGTCCAGTAACATATATATAACATACATGTCGGAACAGGAAATTTGGCATAAAACACTTTCAGAACCATGTTCACATTGTTATCCATTATACCCAACAATTGTGATGATGACGAATTTCTTCCTTTGTTCCGAGAACAATCTAATTGAAATATAAATCTGTGATTTTACTATGTCCATAACTTCGGTGAACCAAAGCAAGTTAGATATCGACCTGTATTTAAATCAAATTGCTTCTCTTCTTCTTCTTCTTTTGGTATACAATAGTCCATCGACATCCGATGATTACATACTGTTGGCATACGTGGACTAGTCTATTTACAAAACTTTTACCCCAATTTAAACAAAATGTATGTTTCTTTCTTATGTTCAATGTGTACATGTATATTTTAAATTGCGGCTATCTATAGTTCCGTAACTTTCCATATAAACAGTCCATACTATTATCCAAAGGAACCATAGACATTTACATCGTGGTTTCTAAACGGAGAAGATATCAAAATGGCGGCACGCAGGGCCTAATCTAGGATTTTGAAGAGGAAAGTGACTTCTCCTTCCAAGAGAGAGGAGGAGAAGTGGTCAGTTTCTTGGAGAAGTGAGATTCCATTACCGTTTCGGTTGCATCGTGTTTTCATGCTTAAAAAAACACAGTGATTATTGTTGAATAAATAATTAAATTCTATTAAAGGTAGATGGTAGTCTTGATACTCTAAATTTAAAATCGATGGTGATCTCTTATCTAGCAGAATAAAACTTTAATACTTATGAATTTGAGCTTTTTACACAGAATGGACATAATATCAATTTTTGATTTTTGCAAAGTTTCCTTTAAAGCTCATGTAAATTGCAACCTAATGAAAAGATTCCCATTGCTTTATCGTGTCTAAATATGAAGTTAAAGCAAAGGTCAAAATCTAGAACATCAATTTCAACTTTGACCTTGAGTTCAATTTCAAGGTTATAAACCATTTACCTTTAATCAAATAACCCTAGGTCTTTATTATACTTGGTAAATGAGTTATACCACCATACATCTAATTTTAAATATAAAAGGAGAAAACTTTCCTTCGGTCAACGTACCTTGCAATCAAAATTTACGTGTTACGACATGTCGCAACCAACAATTTAGTAAAAATAATTTGTCTATATCTTATACGGTTTTGGAAAGAAGTGAAAATAAGCCAAAATCAAAATTTAGAATATGACCTTGACCTAATTTTCATGTTTTTGGACCAAGGACCTCAAATCAATAGACCCTAGGTCTCTATCACTTATGGTTTACCAGTTAGAAATGCATATCACTTATATCAAATGCATAAGGGGAATAACTCTCATATGGAGTCTCGAATAGCTTTGATCCAAATGGTCATCCTAATTAAAATCGATAGATTTTTTAATTATTTCTTTTTTATAAGCAAAATGCAGTTGATAGTATGCTTTATTCAAAAATATAATAAAGATACAAGTCACTGGGCTTTTTGTGTATAAAGATTGTCAAACTACAGGTTGTGCAAAATTATCAACACAGAATTTGTATAGATTATACATAGAAAGGATTTCTACGCCATTTATTTTAATTTCTCTATCCAGATTGGAGCGTCAAGCGGACTGCATGTGATTTATACCCATATTTTTGTGATAAAAGTACCCCAAACAATAGAATTTTAAGATAAAATATGAGGAGATAGCTCTTATGATGCCCTTACAGAAAACAAAAATAAAAATTGGGGTCACAGGACTCGTTTTCTTGCTATAAAAGGTGGAAAGACCTAAATATAGATAGCTCTTATAATGTGCTTACAGAAAACGAAAATAAAATTGGGGTCAAAATAGGTGAATTCATGATACATTCCTTTATAAAAGTTACATTATCAGAGTTATCTCCCATTATATGTCAAAGTTGAAACAAATTGAATCAAACAAAAAATATTTTTTGTTTGTAAAAACAGTTGAAAAATATAATAAAATACAATTTTTTTCTTTATTTAGATGAAAAGCCTGACTAATGAATTATATTCTTCTAACAAAATTTGTACTTTTTATTAAAGAGCTAGACCGATTGTGTTGCACTATTTTACAATCCATCGATGAAGATGGCAGAAGACACCTGACCTACCTGAATTAATATTGCTCTTGTGTTTTTTTATTTCTTTGAGTTCATTGCCAGAAAATGTACAAAAAGAAACAATTCTAAACACTTTAATTATTTACTTTGCAATTGGAATGACAATGCAAAAGGCCTACACATGGCTATGTTATCAGTTCTTTTTTAATGATAATTTTCCTGTACTTTATTTATAACATTATTGCATGTTATTTTCGCTATGTTCTAATTTTAGCTGATTTGAGAGATTGAACCAAAATCGGAAAAATGAATTTTGGAAATTTTTATGTACATGTTGAGGTACATGATAACAGCTAAAGAATGTCTTGAATTGTAAATGCATATTTTAACAAGTAAATGTGCCAAGGGTCACATCTTCAATATGTAAATGAATGTAGTGTTTTTTATACATGTTTAATATTATTCTAGGTTTATTTCTTACTTGACTTTTGAAGATTTTAAGCATCATAGTGGAACCAACATTAATTAGTATCAAAATTGAATACAGTTGTTTGTGAAATATAATAATCTTTAAAAAAAGATATCTTTAATTAGGACGTACATCAAATGGCCTGTCATATTTATAATTAATTAACAAGTAACAATTATAGGTGTTGTATACACCTGTACTAAATACCTATAGGTAATCCTATTATTTTCGTGATAACAAGATGACCAATTAATCAGATATTACAATGTATATATTTAGATTCTCTGTTGTAAATTGTATCATACATGTATGAGGTTCTGGATGGGGGGTCCTTCTTTTCTGTATTCTTAAATTTCTAGGCCTTTTTTCTCTATTCTTTATACTTCTTATAAAAATAAGAAGATGTGGTGTGATTGCCAATGAGATAACTCTCCACAAGAGACCAAATGACACAGAAATTAACAACTATAGGTCACCATACAGCCTTCAACAATAAGCAAAGTCCATACTGCATAGTCAGTTATAAAAGACCCCGAAATGACAAAAATGTAAAACAATTCAAATGAGAGAACTAACGGCCTAATTTATGTACAAAATAATTACCCATTATTCTCTATTCTTTTTTTTTTTGGTCCATTTTTCTCTTTTCTTTATATTTTTTGCCCATTATTCTCTATTCTGTAAACCCCCAACCACACCCTCATGTATGGGATAATTATTAATTTGGAATTGACACCTGTTTATTGTAGACTGTACATTGCCCTGTAGATGCCTTTACTAATTTTATTGTGTAATTTGGTCACGATCTCACTGCTTTATACTTTCATCCAATTTTATTCATACGTAAAAATGAAATATGATTGTAGAAAAAGACTACATATTTTATTACTAGTAATTAGAATTGTACTTCATGCATGATGTAGTTTTATTAAATTGAAATAATATTTAAACAAAGCGTAGACATTTTATATTCAAATCATCTAAAGCTGCAGCATTATTGATAAAAAAAAATTTAAAATGCTCTGAAATCAAACAGAATTCAATGTAAATAATCATAGCATTATCAGAGATTTATGAAACTATTATCAAGGTTTGGAATGCTGACGTATACTTAATGAGAAACAGGAAATATTCTCTTAAAACTGATTGTAGAATTTTCCAATTTTTTTCAAAACATTTGTTTTTGATTTCATTCAGAATTAAATTTAGTATATAATCATTGCCTTATCAAGGATTTATAAAGCTATTATCAGGGTTTGAAAAGCTGACCTATTCATAATGAGATACAGTAAATATTCTCCCTAAACTGATTGCAAAATTTCCCATTTTAACATTTGCTAATGGAATACATAATTTTTTGTTGTTTTTATACGCCCGTTTACGGGACGTATTATGGTATACCTCTATTTGTCTGTCCGTCCGTTTGTCCGTTTGTCCGTCCGGTGTCAACATGTCTGACAATAACGTTTAACCAATCAGTCAGAAGACATAAATAAGTCTAAATCTGCTTTTAACTCATTGAGGTCTAAATTTGAAGGTTTCAAGATTTATTTCCAAATTTAAGACAAATTATGACCAATAAGTCAATTAGTGTTAAGCATGAAACTTTGACCTGAATTAAAAGATGCAAATATTGACTATCAATATTACCAAAATTGAAACTTCAAGGCATATTTATAAAAGGTCATGCATCTACATGAAATTATGACGAAAGACAATGCTTTGTCTTTTAAAAAAATTGCATGAGAGCCTAAAAACGGAAATTTTTAAAATTTACAATGTCTGTAATCACACAAAATGAGGAAAATAATCTATGTTAAGGCAAAATGTTCAATTAGATAATTAAATATAGATAGCTCAGGTCCTTGTGAACTCTCAGATAGGCTTGTCATAGGTGGTGCCTACCAATCAAAATTAAGTTTTTCATAAACATAAATAGACCTAAACAAGTCTGTCACAATAAATAAGTCTGAAAATGAAAGTACACTTTCACCAATTTGCAAGAAAACAAAAATCGACTTGGTCTGAGCTCTGACTTCTATGAAACTTTGGGGAATTGATATCTATTGAGGTGAGCTCCTTTCATTTTTATAAATTTTAGATTTTAAGTTTCTGAGTTATGAGGTTTTCTTCATTAAAAAGGGTGATTTTCCAGTTTTCGGACAATAAATCAAAACACTTTCACCAATTTGCAATTTGGTAGATAAATTTTAGATTTTTACGTTTTTGAGTTACAGGATTTTATTCATAAAAAGGGGGTGATTTTCCAGTTTTCAGACAATATCTTTAAAGTGCTTGAGCAGTTTTCATGAAACTTTGGTGACTGGTTTATATCTATTAAGATAACCTCCCTTTAGTTTTTCATAAATTTCTGAAATGACATTGAGAAGTTATTGAACTTTATTCTTTAAAAAAGCGATGGGCGTATCATATGCTCATGGCGCAGCTGTTTATTCTAAATCGATTTAATATACATTACATATATATTGTTTTAGTAAGAATATTCTGTCAGTATAAAGAATTTGATATTTTCTTTAAAATCAGCAAAAATGATGAAGATTTTCTTTTATTCACCTGGGGCTCTTTTCCCAAAAAATCTGACAACAAAATATTATCGTAAGTTACACTGAAATGTTCATGACTTAAGAAATATAAGTGTGGTATGAGTGCATGAGACAACTTATCCAAGTCAAAATTTATAAAAGTAAACCATTATAGGTCAAAGTACGGTTGGAGCCTTGGCTCAAACCTAAGTATTTTTACTTGTAAGATTTTTTGTGAAATCAATCGCTGGTATCCCATCCCAACGAGTTTCATCCATCAAAGCTAAATAGAATCTAATCTTATTTTAGTTTCAAATTATGTGAAATCAAATAGCATAATAAGTATTTTACAACAGAACAATATATTATGAAAAGGCTGATATAGGATAAAGTTGTGTTTCTCACTGGAAACACAACTTTATTCTATATCAGCCTTTTCACAATATATTGTACTGTTGTGAGCTTGAAAATAGCTAGAATTGGTTTGTCAGATATTTTTTTCACAACCTTTTCTATTTTGAAAAGAATCTTCATTATTCAACATGTTTAAGAAATAATGGAATTTAATGTAAATCTAAGAAATTTCATGGTAATGGTTTTATTCTTAAAATCAAGTTAGATGCACAGAAAACATGTAACATGTTGTTTTTCTGTTCAATTATTTATGAAAATTAAGAAATTTTATACAGAAAGTTGTAAGCTACTATCGACAAAGGCATTGTAACCAAACAGGTCTTGGAAATCAATCCTAGCCACCAAAATAACAAATGTTATCTAAACAAATCATTTTCCCATTAACGGTATTAATCCAAGTGAAATAATATTAACAAATGACTCCTTCCAACCCAGTCCAGTATAGCTTCAATTATCTAAAAAAAAATTGTTTTATGTTTTACCAAGTTCAGTACAATTCAATCAGCAAATGAAATTAATTCAACGTAATTCAAATTGGCAATATCCATCCAATTTATTTCAAACTCTTCTTCAACTTCAGCTCAAATCACATTATTTAGTTAAACCCAACCAAAAATCATCAAGCAGTCATGTTTAATTTTTACACTTTAAGTGCCAAGGTAGATCTATGTCAAATTTATTGCCAGATTATATTAACTAATAATTAATAATAATTCATCAACAATCTACACAAGTAAACAATAATGACCCATTCAAGTATTTCAACATTAAAATCTCAACAATTCACACAATTCAGAACCAAAACAAATCAAATCTTAGACATCAATCCAATTAAATCAAGTTCATTTCAATCCTGCTCATGTTCCAACATAAACCAATTCAATGTATGCAATGCAATTCAAAACAAAATCAAAGTATAGTATAACATTTATAAATCATATCTAGTTATCATCAACTATCAAATTAATTGAATACAAAAAACCTTTATAGAATCAAACAGGTCTAGCTTACCAGTATCATATGTATGCTAGCAAAATACTGTTGTCACGCATATATATATAGTCTTTGTCCGAAACATTGCTTTTTTTGTTGACTCATACAACCATTAAGTTAACAATAAATTTGGAAAAAAAGCAAAACTATACACAATTTATTTTTACTAATAGTCACACACATGCAAAAATTATATAGAGGAAGCCTCTAGTCCAAAAAGACTTTTTCAAAGGATTCCTATTATAAATTTTAGTTCTTCAATTGCTAGCAAAAAATATGATGCCTGTGCTCTTTGATAATTAAGCCATAATATTTCTAAAAATAGCATAGTACTAGTATGCTTTTCTAAAATTTCACAAATATCCATCATGGCGTCACTTGAATGATGTTGTAGTCTGCCTATGGCTTCAAGCCTAAGCTGATATTTACATTTTGTTTAAACTTCTCTTTCAAAGTTTTTAAAAAATACTTTTGTTAAAGGACAGATTTTCATCTCTGGGAAATTAACAGGGCCATATATATAAGGCTTGAAAAGAACTTTACATTTTGTAAAAAGTATATTCACCAAGTAAAATTTAATTTGTACCCCAAAATTTATATTATTGTAAGAATGGGTGCCACTAGCGGATCTGGATCTGCTTACCCTTCAAGAGCACCTGAGATCACTCCTAGTTTATTGTGGAGTTCATGTTGCTCAGTCTTTTGTTTTCTATGTAGTGTTAAGTGTACTTGTTTGTCTTTGCTTTCTCCTTTGGTTTTTACCATGGCCTTGTCAGTTTATCTTCAACTTATGAGTTTTGATTGACCCCTTAATCTTCGACCTCTTTTTAAAACATTTCATAATAAAATTTTGATATTGTTGATGAGAAAGCATTTTTTTTTCAGTAGGATTTTAACACAATGCCTTCTGAAGATGGACTTATAACTTTGAGAGAAATTGAAGATGCAAGGAAGAACTTAGAAGAAAGTGATCTAGGCGTTATCAAAACTCCACTATTGAAGCATGTAACTGGAATGTTTCCACAGCTGCCTCAATCAGTGGATTTATATCTAAAACTGGAAAATACACAGACAACAGGTAAACAATTAAATTGGATATAAGTCCTTCGATAAAAAGGATAATTCATCATTAAAATCAATACCAGAAAATTTTATACTTTTAATACCATAAAATATGTACAAAATATGAAAATTAAGCTGAAACAAAAATGTATATTCAGAAGGTAAAATTCAAAGATTGCAAATTCTCCATGGCAAAGTTGTCCTTACAGGAAGGCCCATTTTGTTGTGATCCTGCAAACTGTTTTATGTAATTGGCTTGCCAAACTTTTGGTTCTGAACTAACCTGATGGAGGTTTTTCCAGGAACATGATTGTGACTCATGACCACTTAAATTTGCATCACATTTACGTATCTATATTCATGAAACGCAGGATGATTAAATTTATTAAGGCTTATTACAGTAAAGTTATGTGTTATGTGAAAGAAAACTTTTAATTACTTATAAATTGTCACTATGAAGGAAATTTGCATTTCCAAGTCATACTTGTTTTAGTAAAATGATGTTCCAGAAAACTCAGTTTTCAATTCTTCTAACCTCCTCACTGTAGCTGGATGGTAAGAATATTTTTTATTACACTGAATTTTATTCATACTAACATACATTCACTGCCAATGAAATAAAAATGTTCACCAGTTGATCAGTTTGAAGATATGGTTTCAATCTGCAACTTGGGAAAATATTTTGGTCAAGCAGTAATATGAAAGAATTAAGCTTTTCCAATAAGTACATAATACAATTTATATATTCTTCTATGAGTTCAACTCTTTTGGGATCAGGTGAATTAGAACATATGATTTTCCATTTTCAGGATCATTTAAAATAAGAGGAGTTGCTAATCAAATGAAATTCTTGCCAGACGATGTGAAAAATGGGGAAAAGAAATTAATAACAATGTCAGCAGGGAACTATGGGAAGGCCTTTGCTTATGCTTTGCAAAAACATAAATTATCAGGATTATGTTTAATGCCAATTACAGCACCACAAAGTAGAGTGGAATTAATCAAGGTAATATTTGCATTATTACAGGAGTTGCAATGAAGGTCTGGATGATTGTCCTTCATGTTTTTATTCTTTATTGTTTTAGACCATTTTTCTCTATTCTTAATTTATTTGCCCATACACGTCGCCAGGTAAACTCAATTTGCAATAGTACAACTACCAATTGACGTCCGCAAAGCTTCAAATACAATACAGTTATGTCTTAATTATACTGATTTCAGTTCAAATACATGTATCATATAAAAAACAAGCAAAAATAAAAGTAATATAAAATTGTTATTTTTGTTAATGGTGAACAATTTATCTTAAGATTTAAAAGGACTATGAAGGGTAAAATAGTATCTTACCGTTTATACAATATTATATTATTGACCTATATGTGTAATCTATCTACAGAATAATTTAATTATAAAAGTAAAATCTTCATAAATTTTGCCTTTGATAGCATACACTCATTGCAGAAAAAGTTTTATTTTACTTTCTGTTTTATTTTACAATATTTAATAATACTGTAATGTTACATACTGATCTGTAAAATACATTGTTTCTTTCATTTGGTGATTTTAATTTTAATGAAATTCTCTTTAACAATACCAACTTTCAGTACTCAAAATACAGTTCATTATTTAGTTGCAATCTTGGTAATGAAATTTATTGAATATCATCTTTTATTGACATAACGTCTCGTTGCATATATATTTTCACCATTGAATAACTTTCTTAATCAAATGCAATGTATGGAAAACTAAAGTCATCTACTAAGATGAAGATGTAATTTATATAAAAGCAATATTTCATTTTGATCTATAGATTTATGACAGTATAATATCCAACAGAAGACATTACTTTGTCTATTATTTTATTGGAGATTTGGCTATTATTACCAAGACAGTAAATTTAGTCTATAATTGTATAGATATGATGTTTAAAAGCAGAGATCTGAATCGTGCCTTTTCAAGCTGAAAGATTTCAAAATTGTTGATTTTCATGACATAAATGGTACAAATTTTACTGCATCAGATGGGCGTTTCAACAATAAATGTCTCTACAGTAATGCTTGATATAGTAATTGTAGAATAAGGCTTATGATGTCTTAAAGATGGTGTAGTGTTGTGTTTTTTGTATAATGGTCTCTAGTAAGATATGTATCTTTTCATGGTTTTTGCAAAAATGATCAGACTACCAGTATTATATCCTCTTTCATGCTGTGTCAAATATTTATTTCTATTATATTTAAGTAATTCTCTGTCTGTATTGTGTATATTGTTTTTGGATTGGAGCATCCAGGAATTATGTTCATCATTTACCAAAGCCTGGATCTTATTCCCAGTCCTCCCGAAATTATTGATTTGTTCCATAGTTATTAAATTCTCTAAACAGCCTGAATTCAAACTTGTTATTTACCATGTATTCAGTCTTTCTAAATTAGAGTCAGATAGGGTTAATGTAACCTGTCTGATATACTTTGAAATTAAATATAAAATGATTTATTTAGTGCAGAGCAAAAAACGTTGATGTCATTTTGAGGATACATTTATTTTTATGCACTTCTAAGAACTTTTTGACTTTTTATATTCCCAAGGATGATACCAGTAAGGAAAACGGACTGTTAAGTGTAGTTATCAGTATTTTGATGTCATTTAATCTCTCAGGTGTATATCATGTATATGTTAAATGAATTTCATGCATGATCTCATTTTTTCTTCTTTAAATTTTCATTATCATCTAAGACTTTGTTTTGAGGAGAGTGGTGATAATACTTTTTATGTAGTATAATTAATGCTTCTGTTTACTATTTAACTGAGGTCAGTAAACATTTTCTTTTCCTTCCCTTAAATTGCAAGAACTTTTAGCAGTAGTGTAGCCATTAATTAACATCATTTTCTTTCTTTCTTTCTCTTTATTTCAGATATCAAGGATAAAGAGACTGATTTTCTGTTTTTAGGGATATGGAATTAAAGTAGAACAATCACCGACATCCCAGATACAGGCTTCCATTGATGAGTATGTCAAGGAGAAAAAATACAACTTTCTTCATTCTTTTGATGACGCAGGGACGTTAAGGTCGTTTCAAGAAAATTTCCATTTTTATACGCAAGAAAAATCATATTGAACTCAGAGTTAGTTTTCTCTGTCTAAAAGCCAAAATACACGTCATAGGAGTAAACGGAGGAAAATGGTCTATTCTGATTTACATTCCAAACTTTTATTTATAGAAAATATAGATACACTAGTGTCACGTGACTTCAAACTGAAAGTAAAGACATTTTCCAAAAAAGTCAAAAGTGCAGGTGCAAGATGAAATCGGATCGCCCTGATTTTGGTCTCCCTGTAATCAGGATAACTTATTTTACTGGAAAAGTGCTGCCACTTGTTTTTTATTAGAGGTTTTGTAATTAAAAAACAATAAAACATGGAGAATTTTATCGATTTATTGACTTTTTGGCACTTCGGGTTGTGAAATTTCTTTTACACGAACGCTATATAACTAGTAGCAGCACTTTTTGAAAAATTTGAAATGTGGCCTTTCTACCAATACCAGAATAGAGTGGGTTGGTATAGCTCTTGTACCTGCACTTTTCAATTATTTTAACATGTAGTAGCATAATCGCCCTGAAATGCAAGAAAAAAGCGTTTGAAAGACCCTGTAGTAGTCGGATCGGCTGTCGGAAAAACTACGCGTATATTTTGTTTTCACCGGCGTTTCGTGTAATAATGATATGTTAGAGCGAATAAACAAATATGCTCTTATTGCCTGGTTAATTTATTGAAGGAAAAAAATCATAATTATTCAGGTCATTATTATACACCCCAAACGTGGATTACATGTAGTGTTTGGACATGCAGCCTTCCCCCTTTTTTTGTTCAAATCCGGAATCGCATCTGGGGTGCTTGTATAGTTCTCATTTTGCAAGTGCAAGTTCATTATATAAATTAATAGATTAGCCTACTAGGTCTCTTCTAGTGTTTGTGTATTGTGAACCATTAACATTTTAATGAAAAAAGTTGCATTTTCACAAAGAACTTTATACCAAAATTCATGATTTTTTGTTTGTTCGGCGTGTCATTCATTGGTAATGTTTTAATTATAAATATAAACTCCTACCTGCATAAAAAAAATCCAGATTTTATTTGTTGAATATCTCCTACTTATCAAGTGTGACTGGTATCAATTTGTAAATCATGATTGGTAGGTCTTTTTGAATTCATTCTGGTGGGGGCAGGGTGATTGTTTTGCATCTATTTTCACCAGCTGCCATGCCAGTTTTTTTGTATGGCTTGCTTTTTTTTATTACTAGAACACACCCATGACATCGAGGTCCGTTACTGAATTAAAGTATCTCGCCTTATTTTCAGTTCAACTGAGTTCGATTAAAAAGTTTTTCCAGAACGTTCAACTTACATGTTATTTTGTGATGCAACGGAAGCTATATGTTACATATACTATTGGTATCCGTGTCGGATTCGACCTGGAACTTCTTAATTATTGGCAATATTAATTACGTGGAAAGCAAATGGGCCTGGAGTGGTGTAATTTTTAATCAACACCATTGTACTATATTAGTTATATATAAAGTTGAATTCTTTGATTCATCGTTTTTACGTCATGATGGCTGACAAATTGGACCTCGTTATTTTAGTATTATAGATGTCCATAGTTATTTCCTGCATCTTATTGCACAGAATATTCCTTTTCAACCAATCTGGAACAATATTTGACTTATTCTAACATCCTTACAGTTACTTGGTAAAATTATTCTGCCCTCCTTTTACTTATTTTGTTTGTGATTCAAAGGCATACACCAGCATTAACATGGGGATATAATTCCTTTTCATAGAACGAGTAAGTTTTATATTTGCACAAACTACCTTTTGGAGTAAGGATTAGAAGATGTGGCATTGAGTACCCCAAACTTAAAAAACTTTGTGCTCTATAATTTATGCTTACACTACATCATGCTACATGTATATATATTAAGCAATAACCAGTTTGAAAAATTATATCAGATGCATATACGACTAATTTTAATCTTATCTGAGATTTGCTTCAGATTTAGGTACATGTACAATGTACCTATGATTCAATCTGCAGCCTTGTCATATATATCATCTTAATTTCTCAACCTCAAAAGAATACAGTTCTATCATGAAGTTGGAAATAGTGACCTATTTTTTTCTGCCGCTCATTTCATATTAAATTCCTGCCTATTATACAAAGTGTCCACCAATACAAATGGACAGCAAAGAAATATATGTATGTGCTTAAGTGACATTCAGCACAATCAACATGATCAATCAATTGTGTTTTCATTATTAAGTGCCAAAATATTTTAATTAAGGTTCATCTTAAAGATGTTAAAATCAGAAAACTTATTTCCTATCACCTGCTGAGATTGGAGCCAACTGAAATGGTATTTCTTTTGTCAGAATAAAAGAACTTCTATGTACCAGTATATATAAAATACAGAAATAACTAACTTAATAACAATTTTACATAAACACAATCCAAAAGTTTCAGATGAATGAATCATGATATAGGGGCCAGGACAAAATAGTCAGTAGGAAAGTAAAATGATATGTACATGTAATGTAACGCTTATAAAACTACTGCCTACCAAAATCATGGGTTAATCTTTACCTGACCCAATCACAAAAGTAACATGACTTAATTGTTAGTCAAGACTTCATTGGCAATTATACCACATCATCTTATTTTTATATCAAATTCTAGCTGTACTACATAAATATGATACATGCAAATTTAAAATAAGAAGAAAGTAATTTCTGTCTGTGTGTTGGGAATGCTGTCTCATTGCCATACATGTATACATGGTAATGTGGTATACCCAACATCTTTTGTTAAACCTGCTAGATATAAGAATCTTTTATACTGTGGAAATATTCAATCACAAGTTTCCAAGTTTATATATCCTTCAAAAATACACAGAAATTTTTTAGTAAAATTTATTCCCTAGATAATTATAGTTATTGAACATAAGACAAAAAATGTGAGATTAATTATTGCAGTTTCATTTAAATCAATTTATATTTTTTTAACCAAAATAATACAATGGTTTAACCAATTTTGACTTAGACAAGAAAAAAACTAGATACACATGAACATGTATGTAAATGTACATATGTACAAAATAGCAGCTACATGATATAAATGCAAGCAAAGAAAAATACCCAAAATTTTTTGGTTCAAACATTCTGTGGCTGTTACATGTACATGTGTACAGAGGTCTTGCTCAGTATTGAAGGCCAACATCAATATGACCAACAACTGCAATTAAAACACTTTATTATGCTTTTGAACATTTTGTAAACCTGTAGTCTGTGTTATGAAATAAGCTTGAAATACAAATGTATAAATCATGACAAAATATGATTTTCTTGTTCTCTGGTGGCCAATATATGACTATTTGTTCTCTGATGCCTGATGGAGAGTCGTTTCATTGGCAATCATATGTCATATTCTTACTTTTATAATTACATGTACATGTAACTCCGTTAGTGGTGCATCAGTGAATTGCATGCCTACATGTACATTATGTATATCTCATGTACATATCTGTAGGTTTACTGGTAGGATTAATATTTATATTGAATTACTTTTATCTGTTTCCTGTAATTGCCATAAAAATAACAAAACACTCATATAAGTCTTATAAATGAATTTTTCAAAATTCCTCTTTACCATGTTTACAGTTCAACTTAATATCATATGTCTATCTGTAGATCTCTCACTCGTCTTGGTTAGATATTGCATATTTTTTAATATTTCATGAAAGAGACGACAAATTACATTTTTACATCCGTGAAATACAATTTTTAACTGAAATCCTTTTGAAACTCCTATTTTAAGAATATTCACAAATTTCCAAACTGCCTATATCATGTATATTTGGAATTCATTTTAACTGAGGTAAAACTCAATAATGATGAAAAAAGTTAAATTGTCCAATTAATATTCCTCAGTCTTTCAGCATCAAAACACTAAATTCCAATTCATTTGGTCTTGAAACGGTCAATTCTTCTGCTTAGTACAGTACATTATGTAGAATTGCTGTTTTTTTTTCTATTTTTCATGGACATATTTGGTAGCTTTCTAAACAAATTTTAATCAGATCTTCCATAATGGCCATGATGAGTTATAAGTAACTTTTAACTGGTGTCTGACTGCAGGTCTTCATCCCTGAAATATGAAAATGCAAATATAATACATGTATATATCAAATGAAATTTTCAACATGAGAAAAGTAATCAAAAGTTAGTGCAAACATACTTCTTCAAAAAGTTACTATTAAAATGCTAACAAAATAATTCCTGTCCTTTTTTACCAGTAGTAATGTCTTCATTCAACATTTGAACAAAAAATTAATTTTCCACACACATTTTAATACGGCGCACTATGTAATAAATATTTAAATTTATGTATTATGTTTAACTTCTTTGTTTTATATCTCCTTTTCCAAATGTAAACAATGACAGGAATACTTCAATATCAATATCAGTAATCCACAAGAAATTTTAGCTAGCGAGTTCAGTATATTATTATATGTGTATCTGTCATGTCTGTGTAAATAAATTTTATTGCTGGTACAGATACTTCATTTTTAATTGAGAAATTATCATGATTTACATTGGGTACATTTATTATATCATTGTATATTGCAATTTTTGAAGAATGGAAAAAAAAAAGTGAGATTAATAATTGCTATTTCAGAAAAAAATCTACATACTTGTACAGTTACTTATGTGTCATGCATGTATAGATTTCAGAATGTCAGTTCTTATAAAAATGAGATATTCAAAGTTGCCTTATAAAAACATTGCCATATAAAGTTCTAAATTTACATCATACAATATTCTCACGATGTAAGAAAACAGAAATTTATTTGCACATATTATAATAAAATGCTCCACGCAGGGTGCAGCTTGATACGACCGCAGAGGTCGAACCCTGAACAGTTGGGGCAAGTATGGACACAACATTCAAGCTTGATACAGCTCTGAATTTGGATTGTGATTAAATATTTGACACAGCATAGGTTTCTGACACAGAAAGAATGTGGTCTAAGAACTTAAAAATTTTAAATTGGACATTCACCTTTTATGGTCCAATATCCAAAATCTAAATACATGGTTAGATTCAGCATATCAAAGAACCCCAAGAGTTCAATTTTTGATGAAATCAAACAAAGTTTAATTTTGGACCCTTTTGACCTCAATGTGGAACAATTTAGAAACGGGGCCCAAAATCCAAAAACTTAATACACAGTTAGATTCAGCATATTAAAGAACCCCAAGAATTCAAGAATAAAACCCCATTGAAATTGGTCAAGAAATAAGCAATTTATACAAAGTATCTTCTTTTGCACAATACTGTGCAATTGAATATTCTTGCTATTGCAATACTGTACAATTGACAATTTCTTGCTATTGCGCAATATTGTGCTATTGGATATTTCTTGCTATTGTGCAATACTGTGCAATTGAAGATTTCTTGCAATTGCGCAATACTGTGCAATTGAAAATTTCTTGCTATTGCACAATACTTATTATATAATAATTTACACATCCTGTTTGGTGTGTATCTCCTGCCATATCATTATTATTTGCTTTTAAATATAAATCATGATCAGAAATAACCAACTTAAAATGGAAAATTTTAAAGAAAAAAAAAAAGGAAAAAAGGAAAAAAAAAATCCCCCCCCCAAATTTTTTTAACCCCCTTAAGATTCATCACCCCCAAACTCAATCCCAGCCTTCCCTTTGAGGTATGGTACCTTGCAGTACAATTTCAGAGAGATCCATACACTTGAACACAAGTTATTGTCTGGAAACAAGAAAAATGCTTATTTTTGGCCCCAAATTCCTAAACGTTTAGGGCAATTACCCCCAAACTCAAACCCAGCTTTTCCTTTGTGACATGGAACCTTGTGGTACAATTTCATAAAGATCCATACACTTACATACAAGTTATTGTCCTGAAACTAGAAAAATGCTTGTTTTTTGCCCCTTTTTGGCACCTCATTCCTAAAATTTTGAGGCAATTACCCCCAAAATCAATCCCAGCCTTCCCTTTGAGGTATGGTACCTTGCAGTACAATTTCAGAGATCCATATACTTGAACACAAGTTATTGTCTGGAAACTAGAAAATACTTATTTTGGCCCTTATTCCTAAATGTTTTGGGCAATTACCCCCAAACTCAATTCCAGCTTTTTCTTTGTGATATGGAACCTTGTAGTACAATTTCAGAAAGATCCATACACTTACACACAAGTTATTGTCATGAAACTAGAAAAATGCTTGTTTTTTGCCCCTTATTCCTAAAATTTGGACGCAAGTACCCCCAAAATCAATCCCAGCATTCCCTTTGTGATATGGAACCTTGTGGTACAATGTCAGAGAAATCCATACACTAACACACAAGTTATGTCTGGAAGTTACAATAATGCTTATTTTGGCCCCTAATTCCTTAACTGTTGGTACCATAACCCCCAAAATCAATCCCAACCTTCCTTTTGTGGTATTGAACCTTATGGTAAAATTTCATAGAGATCCATTCACTTAAACTAAAGTTAGAGTGCGAAACCAATGTGTCTTGGACTGACGGCACGACGACGCTAACGTCATACCAATATCGACCGCAAAATTTTTTGCAGTCGTATAAAACAGGAAGAAAAGCCTGGCTTGCTAACATATTAAACAGTTAAACAATCAACTTTAACCCTGCCACATTCTGTATGTATGTGTCTGTAATTAAGCACTTGTTGTTTGCTGCTGTTTGTTTGTTTGTTCATTCATTTTTTTTCACATAAATTAGGCCATTAGTTTTCTCCTTTAACCATGTTAACATGTTTATTAACATTTATGATTTGGCGCCTTTCATAGCGGACTATGCGGCAGAATGTGTTTTTCTCATTGTTGAAGGCCATAATCGTGACCTACAGATTTTAATTTCTGTGTCACTTGGACTCTTGAGGAGAGTCGTCTCATTATACAATAGTTAGATACAAATGTAATTGCAGGATAAAACAATTTACCTGTCTATAATACATGTAATAAAGCTCTCCAATTTCAAACCATTACTTTATATTTCATCAAAGCTTGAATGGCATACTGTAACCTGTAATTGTCAGGTGAGCTAAAAAAAAAGAGAATGGAATTATATACTTTTGTTTTAAAATAAGGAGCATGAACCTGTGTATAACATGTATAATGAATCATATATTTTTTTAAATAAAGAAATTACTTTTGCCACACAAGTTTGTGACAACTTTGCTTCATCTTATGCAAATAAATGAACCCATGATACGCATGTTGCTAATTTTTGCTCGTCTTAATGTCTTAAATTAATTTTTATGATTAACTAGAAGTGCTGAGAGCACTGCTCAAAATAGCCAGCCCCTTCCCCCTCCCCAAAAAAAATATAAAATAATCTAAAACAAACAAGTGAATCTGTGAGCTACTGATCACTTAAGATACCCCAATACACTTTAAGAATTTTAAGGTACACAGGAAGTTGTTGAGTGATGAATATGAAAAAGCATCACACGGTATTGCTGACTCATATAAACCCTGAAACCAAATTTTAGAAATCCTTGTAATTTTTCTGAGAAAGATGCAATGAAAAATATTCATGGAACAGACAGACAGACTGACTTTTAATAAAGTCAGTCTGTTTAGAAATAGGAAGATGTGGTATGAGTGCCAATGAGACAACTCTTCATCCAAATGTCTGTCTGTTTTAAAGATGTATAGAAAGAAGTAAAACAGTATACATTTGCAATAGGCTATTGCTAATTCCATAATTGACCCTGTAATTAGAGATCCCTATTTTGGTTGTCTCCTTATGAGGGACATTAATTTTCATTTACAATGGAGAGCTAGCAGAAACAGCAAATTTACCTGTGCGTAATGTGAGTAATCTATAAGGTTTTAAAAACTTTTAAATACATTAATTTGTTGTTTAGCTACATGTAAATACTTTTGACATCAGAAATTATTTTCATGAAATATTAGTTAAATGCCGATACATTACCTTCAATTCATCATGCTTTGTTTGCATTGGCAAAAGCTCATTTTGTCGGTATGGAACCAGTCTCGATTGACAAAGGAAGTAATTTGTTTAAAAGTGTGTAATAACAGAATCAAATCGGTAATTGGCAAATGGACTATTGTACCCGCACTTTTTTAAAGATTAAAAGTTTTGGTAAAAAGATAAAAAAAAATGTTCACAGTGGCACAATTAATTGATAGTTTTTTTGAACAAAATCCTGATAACTAGAATAAGTAATTCTAAAATAAATAAAAATCATAAGCATGATAAGGGAGCTTACGTTACATTTCAGCTAAGTGTCATGAAAAACACTTGTATGAGTTGTTATTTTTTGTATCATCAGTAGAGGTTGAGGTAGACTTACATTCACAGCAATAAGAATATGAGACCCCTCCCCTCTCATCTATCGGTTTGACCGTTTCTTAACAGCTGTGACCTTTTCGTTTATAAAATGATATGATTTGCATACTTTCATGCTTGTGCACACTTGTCTGTTGTAACAGAATAAACAGCTTTATTACAAGTGGGGCTTTTTTCTGCCTCTTGGACAAGTGGTCTCACAAAGAAAATTTTACAAATGCCATTATGGGTCCATTCTGTTTACTGGGGAGTAATGGATTTAATTCCTGCCAACACTGAACAGGGACACAGTTCAGATATTTGATGTCATACATGTAGTCTATTTAATTTTTTAGAAGGAAAGTGCATGCAGTGACTTTTCAATTTAAATACTGATAATTATTATATATATAAAAATAATATGTCTAAGTAGGCAGTCGTGATGAGCAAACTACATATTAATTAGTCTCAGATTATTGCTTCTTTCAGTTTTTGCTGCAATTCCTTTATAATAATGACGTTCATACTACATGTATGAATGTCATTATTAGAAAGGAATGGCAGCAAAAAATTGAAAGAAGCAATAACATTAGACTAATATTACTCATAGATGGGAACATGAGGAAGGCGTCCCAGTTAATCATTAACAAAGCCTTTCAAGAAATTATAATATTATTTGGACTTTGTGTTAAAAACATGGAAACACTAGAAAAAAAAGAGAAAAACATAGCACAGAATTAAAAGCAACTGCAGTCATTTTAATGGACATAAAGACTTTGCTGTCACCTTTAAACTTCCTTGAATTGCATCTGATTTTAAAAATTGATATACATGTATACTATAGTTATTTGAAGACCTCCTTATAACCACATAAGATACCTCTGTATCCTTGGGGGACTTTATTCAAAGGACACAAATAAACACAAATATAGCTTTTGTTCTGATATTTTATTCTCAATATAAAATAACGACTGAGCACTACCCGCATCGACAAGAAAAGAGAGAGAAGTTATATCATGCTGGATATGGAATGATTATGATACAGATACCAGACTGAACTAGCAACACTTATTTATAACAAAAATATGTATATAACACATCATGTACATGAACCATAATAAATATTAAATAGAAATGCAAAACTTTTTTGACAAGCACGAGAAATAAAGAGTATGACAGGAAACATGGAAAATAAATAAGGGGAAACATGAAGCACACATCGTACCAAACACGAGACATAGAGAGATAAAACGTCTAAACACGAAAACAAGTTGGTGACCTTCTGCTGTTGTCTGTTCTATGGTTGGGTTGTTGTCTCTTTGACATGTTTGACACATTTCCCATATCCATTCTTAATTTTAAGAAAAATAAAAAAAGGAAAACATTGCACAAAACTGACCCTAAAATTTAAGTAGACCAAATACCAACAGCACTAAGCAGAAGATAATATAATATGGACTTCACATTGATTTAAGGCACTGGCTACGGTTACATGGAAATCATGAAATGTAACAATAATAAAAATATTATTGTTACATTGGAGACTAATTGCGGGAATACAGGGTTGGGTAAGAATCCGATTAATTACGAATGTAACAATTATAATTGAGTCTCGATTACATTGCGTTATTGTTACATTAATGCACTTCAATGTACGCTAGATTAATTAAACTTGGACCTTCTAAAGTTGTGTTGCTTAATTTTCCATGTAACCGTAGCCAGTGCCTTGATTTAATGGTGGGAGTAAAGTTTTGGGGAGGGGATCGAGTACATCATTTGTGGTCGAACTCCAGACTACATGTGCGTGTTAAGGGTTCCTTTTTAAGTGTCTGTGCCTGGCCCTAGTCCAAATAATTATGGCGTCTTGGAAGGCTATTTTAAATTTTGCTTTGGCGCCTTCCTGCGGCGTAAGGCGTCAAAGAAAAAAAATATAATAGCCTTTCAAGATGTCATAATTATTTGGACTACCCTGGCCCCAACAACGTGCGCTCTGGTGAGAAGTGAGCGTTGGAGCAAATGTACCAAACCAGAAATGCACAGGCACTTGTTTTCTATCCATGGCAAGATCTACTATCCTTATATAGCAAGATCTACTATCCCTATATAGGGATAGTAGATCTTGCCATGGATAGAAAACAAGTGCCTGTGAGGAATGGCAGGACACCTGCGAAACGAATATTTTAAACAAATTTAAGGGTAAATGATGAGAATGGTCTCTTGGTATAATGCAGGGAACTTGTTTCATTCGATATTATGTTCAGTTATTGACGAGACTCGATTAATTATTTAAATTTCAGATATTTGTTGCAGTCTTGTTTTGTTTTGACCACGTGTATATCATACTTGCCATCATTGAACTCGTTTTTATCTAATAGTATACAGTTTTCGCTCTCTAGAGCGAATGATAAACAAAACAAGCAACGTATGTTTCATAATTTATACATGTTTTGTGGCTCACACTTACTTTTCTGGTTAGATTTTCAGGTAGAAGTGAAAATAATTTTCGCTGCAAGTTTCTTTCCATTCTGCAAACTGCAAACATCTATTTGACGTCGATCGTCTTCTGATTGGTTTATCCGCAAAGAAGGCGGGGTCCACAAGCCGACAATCTCGTCAAGAAAAACAGTTATTGCAACTGTTTGCCATAATAATTAAAGCACAAACATACAGTATTCGTGTTTCGATAAATAAATGACATCATATGAATACCCGTTTTTAGTTAACAGGCATGTATTTAATTTGATTTCATACAGTTTCATCGATAGACGCAGCCTCCGCCATTAATGAATATATGAATACATAATGAGGTCCTTACGGGGTTATCTGCCCCTGACAAAATCTTATCTAAATCGCCTTAACATCGCTGCGGATTTAGATCTAATTGCAGGCTATGGAAGGTAAATAACAGGGCAAAACTGTGACTGGCATTCTTGGTTTCTACAACAGACAGTGATGCTGATGCGCATGGTTGATAATTTTTTTTATCTCTTATTATATCATAGAAAGATTTGAATGTTTCAATAGTGTTTTTTAGCTTTAGTTTGTGCTGCACAATTTTGCATATAAATTTGATTTAGATTGATATTTGTACACCAGATCAGGATTGTTTTTTTTGGTAATATTGTCATCAATCACCTGCCAATATCCAGGGAGAAGATCCAAACCGGAAAATCGAATTCTATCATTTATTGAGTTTTTATATGCTATGTTGTTTAACAATATCTTCATCTGAAAAATATATCTGTAATGCGAATGGGGTATCTTATGTATGGACAAATTCATTGCTTTTGCTTTTATGTGAATATATTACCCTAGGCACACCCATGCAGTATAGATATTTTCAAGTCTCGTCACAAATATGTTATGCTGTGAAGCCTTCTAAATACTTGCAAGCTAAGTCCCTGTATATTTATTGCTTCCTATTTTGCTAGTCTAAAGTAGTATCATTCCTTATCAAATTTTTATCCATAAACGTCTGTCTCTAATCCTTTGTTGGTATGGTTACTGATATCAGTTTGAAATCACATGAGTTGAAGTTGTTTAATCTCAGATATCAAATATGGTCAAAAGACTCTGACTAGATAGGCAAGCACGGTAAATTGTTATTCAAATACAGGCTTGGAACCTATTTAAAGTATTTCTATATTATCAAGCATATGTTATGAAATATTTTAAAGAATCTGAGCTATTAATTATTGAGAAAAGCATTGTTGCTTCTTCTCTAATTTGAGCAAAAGGATGGACATGCACATTGTTCAGAAAAAAGGAAGATATAACGGGATATATCTGAAAAACGAATGAATGAGTTGTTAGGAATATTATTAAGCATGCACTGGAAGCTTTTTTTTAACTTTTCAATGGGTTGTATAGCAATCTCTCAGTCCTGCTGTCCTTCTTAGCAAGGTGTTTTTGCCAAGTTCATTGTGTAAACAAACAATTCCAAATCTTGTGATTCCCAACTATGAATAGGAATTAAGCACCCTTTCTGCTAGTGATGATGTAGTTCCAGCTGTAAGGTTCATATTGTCTGGAGGAAATCCCAGATATTGCATATCAGTGCCATTTGTTTTCAACAGAATCTTGGCTGTGTGGTTGAGACATGCCTACACAGTGAAATCGGGCATACCATGAAACGTTATGAACATACACATGGTTACCATGTCTTGCATTCATTTGATGATAAAGATCTTATAGCAGGATATGCCAGGTAAAACATGACTATAATTTCATGGTCTTGTAAGTTGTATATCAATTTTATCTTGCTATGTTTTCATGCATCTTTTATACTATTTGAACAATTTATTAACATAAGCCAAATATATCTTCCCTTTAAGTTAGCAGTATATGTTGTATGAATGATGCTGCAATATTGCATTTATTCTTGATTTAAAAATGATGTGGAAATAAAAACTTGTGTATCTTGTTGAAAGCAAATTCAGTTAACTTATTTTCATTTTGAAATTCAAATATTTTGATGAAGTACATTATCTTTAAATATTTCGATTCTCTGCTTGAAATTTTATATAAAGTAGTTCTGATTTATATATACCATAGACATATTACAATAGGTTATCAGCATAAATAGACATGAATCTTCAATGATCATCCTCACTTTGAAACTGATCAAATTTCTATTGTCTGTAGTTGAAATGCAGCTGTTCTAGGAAGAAAAGAAAAATCTAGACTCATAGAACATTTTTCGGTCAATAATGGACAAGATAACTCATTCAATCTTAAAGAAAGAATGACTAACTAGCAAAAAGTACATTCACACGCCGATAAATAATCAAATGATGAACTTTTAGTAATAGTTTTTATCATGGCGTATTTATTAAAAATTTAAAAATAGTCCATCCTGTTTGGATTTTTGTTGTTCTTGCTACTTACAAAATTTATATGTAATCTTCACATTTTTTCTCTGAATATTTCATCAGAGAAGTCTATGCTGATATGTTCAATTCCTGTTATGATCTTTTAAGAAAAACTTGAAAACATATTCATGTACGTTAGAATGTATAAATTTACAGTAATACTTTCCTTAACAGTGCATCCCTAGAAATATTGGAAGAGGATGTAAAGCCAGATGTTATATTGGTATGTTGTGGAGGCGGAGGTCTAGTGTCAGGAGTAGCTTCTGGTTTCAAACTTTCAGGATTAAAAGACAGTCGGATATACGCTGTTGAACCCGAAGGGTGTATGTATAAGTATATGAAGTGAAAATATAAGTCTTCTATCTCTTGAGATATAATAATATGAAGTAGTTATATTTTTATCTGTAGTGAATAGCAGTAACATTTTTCACAGTATTTTCCTAAACATTTGAGATTTCATTTATTTTGTTGAATTCATTATATCGTACAAGAACAATCAGCAAATTCATATTATAGAAGGTTAGAGTATGATGCAAATTCTGCAAACAATCATCCTTTCAAATCAAAATTTTTATTTTAGCACCAACCATGTATGAAAGTTATAAAAAAGGAAGTCCTGTTACCATGAGAGTGAAATCTATAGCTGGAGGTTTATCACCACCTTATGCTGGTATGATACTCTCTGTTTATTTTAATTTGTTTTATTTTTCACAAATGATAACATTTTGAAATGATATTTATTAATGTTTACACTTACCTTATATTTCTGAGGTATCATCAATAATGCAGATACTATTAAATTATGTAAGCTTATAACTTTCAATGTATTGACGCAAATCCTTTACCTTAGTGAACATGTGTTTAAAATCTCAAAAAAGAAGTTGAACCCTGTGACATGTCCAAAGTCAGTAACCTCACCAGTGTAATGCAAATTTTTAATCTACAGAAATTTATTTTACCCATTTGAACATAACACATGTCGAAAATTATTTGCAGTAGTTTTGTACTACTTGACATTGTTTTTATTATTTTTGTGTGCTATTGTTTGTTTTTTTGCAAAGTACAACATAAAAGTCCGCTTTGTTTTGTTAACTTATTGTGAAAATATTATCTGGTAGTCAGTTTTGATAGGAATGCTGTTTGATGTTCAAATGGTTTTTATAATTTGTTGTATAATAAAACTTGCATTACATAAAATTCATAAATTGTACACTATGGAAATGATTAAATGTATACAAATCCTTTGAAAACTGTATAGCAAAACATGCATATCAGTTTATTGGAAATTACTCAGAACAATTGACTTACTTCATTTGAAAAAAAAATACTGGCATTGAATCATCTAGATCTGATATTAGGATACAGTTATAACACAATGCATACAATAAAACTATGCATCAAAATAAATTGACTGCCAAATTCTAAAATCAGCTTTGGCAAACTTTTACTTACCTTTATTTTTTATTTGTAGTTATCCATAAATTCACAAAATGTGTTTTTTGATAGCGGTGCTAGAAACCAAACACTAGAAATCATTTTCTGTTAAATCTGTAATAGTATAACATGATAAGGAATAGCAAAATGAACATTATCATATTTGTTTTTCGTTTATTGTTTTGTACATAAATTTTCCCGTTAGTTTTTTTGTTTGAATTGTTTTACATTTTTCATTTCATCGACTTTTATAGCTTACTATGTGGTATGGGTATTGCTTATTGTTGAAGGCCATACGGTGACCTATAGTTGTTAACTTCTACGTTATTTGGTCTCTGGTGGAGAGTTGTTTCATTGGCAATCATACCACATCATCTTATTTTTATACTTGATTTGAAATAAATAGGTGTGGCATGATTGTCAATCAGACAATTATCCAAAAAGAGTACAAATAACGTGGATTTAATCAATTGTAGGGCACGGAACGGCCTTCAACAATGAGCAAAACCCATATCGTATTGTTAACCATAAAAGACCCCACCATGACGGAAATTAAAACGAAAAAAATCAACGATCTGATTTATGACAAATAATGAACAAAACAAACAGATATAACAGACAGCAACCAACGACTTAATTACTCTTTATAACTAAAACAAAATATGTGAGTCATAATTATACGAGGTAGTGTTCGGTTGCATATTAGGTTAAAATGCCCCAAAAAAAATCATACAATAATATATTATTACAGGTACAAAAGCTTTCCAACATTGTAAGAAATATGTGAAAGATGTAATACTTGTATCAGATCAAGAAATTCTAGATACTATGCAACAGTTCTATAAAAGAGGACTTGTGGTGGAGCCGTCAGGATGTGCAGCAATGGCAGCTTTGTTAGGTGGACACGTTCCAGATATTGAGGGAAAGAAAATTGTTGTATTTGTGACAGGGGGGAATGTTACACCATCAGAAATGGTGTCCTTATTATAGTAGAGTATTTTTTTTTTAATATAGATAGGAAAAAAATCATATCACAGCCAAACGTCCTAATTAATGTGGGTTAAACTGAACAGCATAAATGAAAGAAACCTACATTGAATCAGGTGACACATTTTATTGTGTCTGTGCAATTGTTATTTTGTTCAAAGTTTATTGTTAACCTATTTTTAATAAAGGAATTTTTATCATATTTATTGATGTCTTTCATGCTGTATCCATAATCACAGAAGGTTTGTTTTTTTTTATTTTCAGAGCTTTCTATTTACATCTTGGCATCTAAAAATATAAATTGTACATACTAATTTCGTTGACAGTTATGACATATGTGTGAGTCACAGATGAACACAGATATGTTCCTTTTGTATTTGCTCACACTCTTTTCCTTCTTTTCTCTGTTTTATAATATCACCTAATGCGACTTATCACTGGATTTGTACTCTCCATGAGCAACAGGATTACCGCCATTAGTAAGCGAAGAATTGCTTATCCTTTCAATGCAGCTAAGTTTCAGTTTTGTTGCATAGCGTTTTGTTGACCTTTGTTTGCCTTTTTCATCATTTTAGCAATGGTGTTGTCAATGAATTGTCTTCATTGACCCTTTGGTATCCTCTTACTTTTTATTATAAATGATCGACTAGCAAATCCTCAGGATTGATATCTGATCAATCGTCGAAGATTTTACCGACAATGACTAACGGACCTACAACAATATAAATTTCTTGCGTCAGAAGCGCATTTCTGTATTTACTTTAAACAGGAACTTTCAAACCCAACATTTGAGTGTTATGGATGTATAAATATGTAGAAATTAAGGAGCTATATTACCAAAAAGGACATAAAAAGAATAGCCAAAATCATCTAAGGTCAACTTTGCCTGGGAAAGTTGGATCCTTAATTTCATCAGCAGTGTTATCGACCCAGTGGTTGTAAATGAAAATAACACATACATTTCGTGCCTTCATAGGAACTCTCAAAATACCTTAAACGTTACAAGCTAAATGACCAAAAGGGACCTTAACAAGTTTAGTCATATTCATCAAGGTAAACTGGAACCATATTTTTTGCTGGATCTATGTGATCCCGATTTCATGATGGTGCATAATTCTAAATTGAAGACATACCATGAAACTAATTATATGTTTTATGAGTTGAAGAAACTTTATACATCATTTTAATCATCTACTGCCAACTTTTGAAATGTTATTTGCCCTTAGATTAAGAAATTATTGGTCGAACAGCTACTTTATTTTAGATATTCACATGCATAATATAGTGCCTTTGTAAATCAAAATGTATATTAAATTACTATTTATAAATTAATGTGAAAAGTATTTTCCATCTTTGGGCAATTGAATACAATATATTTTAACAATATTATGGGAATGAAATAAAACCATTCATCTTCAGTGTCAAATATTTTTTTTTATAAAAAAACAAGAAATGATACTAAGATGAGTTAGAAAAATTGCATACCTATGTTTAAACATAGAAATACTCCCAAACGCAACCATTTACAATTAAATTTAGGGCGACAAGCTTCTTTTATCAACAACAAAAAAACATTTATCCTTCTAAATTTAATGCAAGAGTGATATATCGAGGTTTTTTTTGTTCACCACAATACCTGAGTATATGATTTGAAATTATGCACACAAATCTTCCAGTCTTTTCACTAGTGATTTCAATCACTTTGATTTGAGTACCTTCGAAGAAGTACACCTTTTCCTCAGAATTTCATGAGCTGAAAGGGTGATTTTGAATAGGAAAAATAACACTGGTATTTTTTTAGTTTTTAGTGAAATAATAATGAAAATGATAACGTTCTATGTTTCAATCCTTGTGTTGTCTGTTTTTTTTTTAAGCTTATGATTTTAGATTGTGCCTTGGATTCTTCTCTTTTTAAAGTGTTAAAACACAAGTTAACATTCTTTTTGGCCAAAATCACTTATCCAAATTGGTGCATGACGGTTGTCACTAATAAAGGTCTTACAGGGGTTGGTACAGTACATGGAAAAGATTTTGAAAAAAATATCAGAAAAGTGTCAGACTAGCCTTAGCTAAATAAATGACAGGATCACAGCACCGACAATGCTTTAATTTCCCAATTGATCATCGGAGAATTTATAAAAAAGTATGTTATTAATCCATGTCAATACCGAAACATTGACTACTGAGCTGATGATACCCTCAATGATGATTAAGAGTCAAAAACAGAGAGATTCTAGATAAATAAATCTATTAAATTGATTTTGATATGTCTAGCTAGTTGGATTATGTGATTTTTAACAATATATCTCTTATATCAGTATTCATCCATGTATACTAAAAAAAGTACCATATTGATTCAGAAAATTTTGCCTCTCTTAAGGTTAAGGCAAATGGCTTTATTCAATTCGATATAGTGGAGCATTTGGTTTTGTCAGGTTTTATGGACTTCCCCTTTTTGTGAATTTACCTCGGAGTTCGGCATTTTTTTTTATAATACTTTATTTTCTAAGCTTATGCATTAGAGGGGAAAGCAAGGCATCTCCCAAATGTTTTAATGGGAAAAAAATTCTGTATGCGTTTAGTGACATTTAGGATTGCGAAAGTATTATTTAAGTTATTTACAGAAAATATTCAAAACAGTTTACTATTGTAATTTGTATTTACCGGTAGAAAATGGACGACAGCAAGATGTATTAAGATTTTTTTTTAAATGTAACAGCTGCGATAACTAGGTATACATTTAATAAGAACCACACTATTATGGTGTGTCCTGCAAATCATAAAACATGCTTAATATTCACCCATTAAATGTCCCAAGATAGTCAGACCTATCTTTTTTCTACAGATTTCCCTTCTCTATAGACTGCAGATTAGGTTTATAAACGTAAAAAGGAATATTTGATATGAATTCACCAAAATGTTGTATATGTTTTTTTCTGTCAATTGTTTTGGAGAATAAATGATTTCGCCTTTTACATGTTTTACCCGTGGAATACGAAAAACAACGTGGCATTTGATTATGTTGTGATTTATAACATGGTATTGAGAATTGCCGTATTATAAACGCCTGTTTCTAATAGGCAAATTGTTCCATTATAAATTTCAGCATTACAGTTGTTTTTATTTTAAATCTTCATTATTTGGCAAAGTTGACCTTAGATGGTATTGGTCAAATAATTGCTGAAGTATTTATACATTCCCGATTTTCAATTTTTTATTTAAACATTCCTGTTAAAGGTATATCCAGAAAAACGCTTCGGACGTACCAAACCTCTAAAGTGATAATCCAATCTTCTAGCACCGTGCCAAAACCGCCGCTGGTGGACTGTTATTCCCCGATGTTATCACCAATTAGTTGTCATTGTCTCGCCACTGACATGATTTATAACATGCATTTCTTAAACTATCCGTTGATAACTTTAATAATTATTAAACGACTAAAGATCCAACTCTCTCAGGCAACGTTGACCCTATATAGTTTTGAATATCCTGTTTAGGTTCGTTGTGGTCTTATAGCTGCTCACGTATTTGTATAGTATATTCCCCGGTTTACTTATCTTTAGTATTGAGTATTCCTGATGAAGGCAAATCCAGAAAAGCTCATTCGGAAGCAATAGAAATACAGAGTTATTTTCAAATCATACTTTTTTTGCAAAAGAAAGGGTGAAAGATACCAAAGGAATATTCAAACTCATAAGTAGAAAATTAAATGACAACGCCATGGCTAAAAAAGGAAAAAGACAAACAGACAAACAACAGTACACAAAACACAACATAGAAAACTAAAAACTAAGCAACACGAACCCCACCAAAAACTTGGGGTGATCTCAGGTGCTCCGGAAGGGTAAGCAGATCCTTCTCCACATGCGGCACCCGTCGTGTTGCTCATGTTAGTACAAACCTGGTAATAAGTCTAATTTGGTAGGTCACATTCGGGGAAAAGGGGACGGGATTGTAGTTACGACAATTGGAACATATCCGCTGTCATCTGTGAAACAGATATTCCATAACGAGGTGATGATTTCAACTTCACCCCACTTGGAACTCTTGGTTTAATAGCTTCCTTGTCAGCATCAACCCTCTATCAAGCAAATTATGATAGGAAATACAAGTCCTGGAATATCGTATCAGCTGGGAGATATATACTCCATATGCAGGCGCTGCTGGAATGTTACTACATAAAAATGGAAAGTTCACAATTGGAAAGCTGAAATCATCTCTTTTGTTGTAAAGTTTTGTTTTCAAACGACTTTCATTGTCAATTTCTAGATGTAAGTCAAGATATGTGGCAGACTTAACTGTTGTATCCTTTATCTCAAGTTCGATGGGATAGATGCGTTCAACATAGTCACCAAATTTTGAATTATTTAGTGAGGGAACATCATCACGTCTTGTTTTGGATACATAGTTTCGGAAACCTTCATAATTTGTTGACAAACTGCTAGTATGGTTAATTATCTAAAGAACTCTTGATTTCTTTTAAGGTCGGTACACACGATTCGATTTGCAATGTAAGATCTGTATCATAAGATCGTGTCCAATAAGACTCTTTTGTACACATCAGCTAAGATAAATCTTATATTCGTGTATGATAAACCGGAGATATATATTTCGTGCATATCATGCAATAGAAGGGGAAACTTAAAGTTGCATAACAATTATTGTGGTAGTTTTAACCTAAATTCCTCTTCCGCAAAACATTAAGTTTTTCCACATCCTTTTTTGTAAGTTAAGCTATTTTTGCAAGAACCACCTGCATTTCTCATTTATTGTACACGTACATACAAATGACCCCAACATGGAATAATTTGATTCGACGAAGATAAATGTTCAGTTAAGGTTTGTATTTAAAATAGAACACAATTTTGTCTATTATTGATGCAATTTTATAAGATTCTAAAAATCTTACAATACAATGTATTAAGAAAAACACACTGTAAGATTTTGTTATATAATTACAGTTATTATGTAATAAAATTTTTGTCAAATCTGAAAATCGTTGGAGTGAATAATAAATGAAATGTCTGGGGATTCCATTATGGTTGCAGATGTTAATAATAGCTATCGGAGGAAGTAGAATTAATTGTATCCACTCTCAGTATGATATCATAACTTAATGTGACATAATAACAGAGTCTCTCATTACCATGCCCTGTGTTAATTATGATGTATGATACTTTTGGGACAAGTGATTGATTGTGTCGTGTGGATGGAAGACTTTATTCTATCTAATTATATTGAAATATTTTGAATGCAATAATTTCTCCGAAATTATCTTTAAATGTACTTGTATTTGTGTAACTATACGTATATATAAATAAAAATATAATATCTTTTGTGGTGAAACGGGATGTGCGTTATTTTTCTCGGGACAAACAATTTTTTCAACTTAAATCAAAATCGTAGTTTTTTTTCAATAACATAATGGAACAAGAAAAGTTTTTGTTCAATTTCCTACTGATTCAAACCGTTTATTTAAAATTAAAAAAAAAAAAAAAAAAAAAAAAAAATTTCTGATTTCTTTTGTTTTAGCTGTATTTGATATCATAAATAATAGACCATGAAAACACTGTATAAAAATAATGAGAGGTGGTATGGGTGACATCGAGACAAGTATCTACCAGATATCAAAGTTACAGGTACTAAAGGTCTCTGTGTGGCCTTCAAAAATAGGATACCCATACCGTATTGAAAGATAGAAAAGGCTCCGGGATGACAAAATGTGTGAATGAGATCGAACGGCATGATTAGAGCTAAAACAATAAATGAAAAATAAATATGACAGACAGCAACCTACGACAACTACTAAAATAAATGACCCAGACTTTGGACAGGTAGGAAGAATTGGGCGGGGATGATCGTTTTTGTGAGTGACCAAACCTTCCTCTAACTTAACTTTATTTGCTTTCTGGAGCTAGAATACCCGATCATCGGTATCTAAACGAAAACAATAAAAGAAATCAACCAGGCAGTACAACCGCTTATGCATTTTAATGCATTTCAAATAAGCAATCATTTAATTATGATGAATCAAGCTTCATCAATTTAGTGCTAATGATGGTA